>CM052539.1:9304072-9458729 GCA_028533065.1 Trachops cirrhosus
TTGCCCAGGCAGATGCCAGACCAGTCACACCAGAATCCCTGAGGGCAGGGCTGGGCATCAGTCGTGCTAAAGCTCCCCAGGTGACCCCCAGGGGCAGCGTGAGGGAAGACCTCCCCAGACGGCTCTCGCGTGGCCCGGCGCTGGGCTGGGTCAGCCGTAAAGCCGAGGATCCTGCGGGGTGCGCTGCCTGAACCAGAAACACCCTGCAAAACTGGACACCTCCCAGCCTCATGGGAGACGTGCCACCTTCTCCTGAATTTATACACTTGTTCACAAAAATAAACCTACTGACACGTTCCAGGTGTTTCCTAATCAGCTAGTCTCTCAGCACTTAGGAGTGGCAGCCTCCAAAGACAGTTGTTACAGGCTGAATTGTGTCCGCCTCCCTGCTCCCAAAAGATGTATTAAAGTCCTAACTCCTGGAACCTCAAAATGTGACCTTATAGGCAAATGTAATTAGTTAAGATAAGGTCATACTGGGGTAGAGTGGGCCCTTAATCCAACATAACTGGTGTCCTTAAAAGCAAAGGGAAGTTGCAGACAGAGACACGGGGGAAATACCATGTGATGATGAAGACAAAGATCGGAGGGCTGCAGGCACTAGCCAAGGAACACCAAGGCTTACCGTCAGTTGCCAGGAGCTGGGAGACAGTCATGAAACAGATTGTTCCCCAGCTCTCAGAAGAAACCAATCCCCCCAACACCCTGATTTCAGACCTCGGGCCTCTAGAGCTGTGGGAGAATAAGTTTCTGTTGCTTTACGCCGTCCAGTTGGTGGTACTTGGTCATGGCAGTGCTGGGAAATGAAGACAGCAGTGCTTCTCACGTGCATGCAGACCTTTCAGAGATCCTGTCGAAATGCGGATTCTCGTCCACGAGGTCTGTAAGTAGGACCTGGGATTCCGAATTTCCTACGAGCTCCCAGATGAAGCCGGTGCTGCCGGTCCCGCGTGCTTCCATTTGAGCAGCAAGGGTGTGGACACGCTCCCACGTGATGCTGCTGCTGCTGGCGGAAGACTAGCCTTGGGGAGTCCGGGCTGTGAGGGCAGTGCGAGCACAGCCAAAGCCCTCGGTTCGGGGGTCCGTGGGGCTGTTTACATTTATTCTCCCCAGGCCCAGGATGGTGCCTGCAGTGTCAGCCAGGCATCGTACTTTGGCACGTCACCGTTTACAGACCTGTGAGAACATGCACACAAACTAGGAACCCTGTCTGGCTCAGAGTGTGTCCTGTAGGTGGGGAGTCGTTAGACTCTTCCTCAGGCGTATTCCAAGGCCTAGCTGTGTTCCCCCAAAGTAAGAATTTTGAGCAGTGCTCTTGACTTGCAGCATATTCTTTCATGAAAACCTTAAACCCTTCCAGGTGTGCAACATGAGCAAGACCTAAATCTCCCAAAGTCTTGCTCACGGGGAGCACCTTCAGGGAAGGTGACCAGAATTCGTGGTACAGCACACCATGGCTGGTTTTCTCCCGCATCTGTTCCTTCCGCTTTCGGGAACAGCACCTACGTGTTTCATTGGGGTGACCCCTCTCCAACTTGCAGTCTGTGTGGTGCCTGGGGCTGATGGCACACAAGCAACCCTAGAATCAGAATATCACACTGGGACCCAAGCCAGGCCAATGAGAATCCACCGTGAAACTTTGCCAGAACTCTTGAGTGAGAGACACATGTGTTCTGCTGGGGCCACGGAGCTGGCAGATGGACGCCTGGAACTGCTGCTGGCCATCTCTGTTTCTCCTCGAGGGAATGGTCTGCTGAGACTGAAGCCAAGGCAAAGGAAAACACAGCTGAGAGAGAGGGAGAGAAGGTCAGTGACACGATGATATTATTCAAGGCCCTGGACCCAGCGTCATCTCCGAGTCTGAGCTTCTTCTAACCCTGCACCTCCCCAAAATTTATTTTTGATTAAGCCAGCTGGAATCGCACATACAGAATTCATTAATTTTTATTTATTTAACAAACGCTTTATAGCATTTCCTACGTGCTAGGCACTGTTCCAAGTACTTAACATGTATTGACTCATTTCATCCTTTCAACAACCCTATAAGGTATGTACTATTATAACCCACATTTTCTAGATAAGGAGGCTGGAGCACCAATAAATTGGGTAATGGAATCAAGGTCCCCAGCCAGTAAGTGGCAAAGCTAGGCTCACACCTAGGAAGTCTGACCCCAGAGTCTCTGTGTGGCACCATTGCCCGGGACTACCTCTTTAAGAAGGGGGCTGTTTCATTGTCAGAGCTGCTTAAAGAGACACCAGCTCCTCATTATGAGTGGTATGCAAAAGTATGACAACCATTTGGTACAAAAATATTAAAGAGGTCCAAGCTTCTGACTTTTAGATTGTGGGAATTTAGTGAAATGAAAGAACACTAATCAGTAACCTGAACACATATGGAAGTATAAAATTCATTGATAAAGGGAAGTATTTGGTCAGGTTAAGACTACTCTAATAGTATAATACTGGCATGTAAATCACTTTTAACTCTGGTATGAAGCTTAAAAGACAAAAGTATTAAAACTAACTATAGCTACAGTAATATGTAAATTAATACACAGTATAAAAAGATATAAACTGATATGAAAACATCGTAGGGAGGGAGAAGTAAAAGAGTCGGGTTTTTGAATGTGGTCAGATTTTTTATCAGCTTAAATAGGCTGTTATAACTAGAAGATGTTTTATGCAAGCCTCATTGTAATCATAAAGCAAGAAGCCACAATAGATGCACAAAGCTGAAAAAGATTCAGGGCATATCACTACAGAAAATCATCAGATCTCAAAGGATCACAGCAAGAGAGGAATAAAGGAAAAAGGAACTGCAAGCTAGCCAGAAAACAATGAACCAAATGGCAATAGTAAGTTGCCATGAACCTATTGATCACACTTTAAATGTAAATGGATCATTTTTGCCAATCAAAAGACACTGTGTAGCTGAAGGAATTTAAAAAAAGATCCAACAATATTCTGCCTACAAGACACCCACTTTAGGTTTAAAGACACGCACAGGCCGACAGTGGAGGTGGAAAGGGATATCCCACCACATATAAACCAAATGAGAGCAGGGGTAGCTATACTTGTACCAGAGAAAATAGACGTCAAGTCAAAAACTGTAACAAGAGACCGGAAGGACAAATATAATGATGAAGGTGTCAATTCATCAATAGGATATAAAAATTGTAAAGATATAGGCACCAAACTTCAGATTACCTAAATATATAAAGCAAATATCAACAAATCTGAAAGGAGAAGTAGACAGCAATACAATAGATAGGTCCTACAGATAGAATATCAACAGGAAAACATTGGTCTTGAACTACACTTCATACAAGTGGACCTGACAGACAAAGCAGAACATCCCTGCCACCCAACGGCAGCAGAGCGCACATTCTCAGGTGCACACAGGACGTTCCCCATATGTTAGGGCGCAACACAAAGCTCAGTAAGTTTAAGATTGAAATCATAGCAAGTATCGTTTCAAACCGCAGTTGTATGAAACTAGCAATAACAGGAGGAAAACTCAACTAAAAAAAGGTTAACTATGTGAGGTGATGGATATGCTAATTAACTTGATTATGGTAATCATCTCATAATGTTATACATATATCAAAGCATGTCGTATACCTTAAATACATAACAAAATATGTTGTATATCCTAAATATACACAATTTTCATTTGTCAATTATAAAAATCAGTAAACTGGGGTGGGGGTGGGGAAGAAAGTGATAGCACCAGTATTTGATTATAACCCAGGTCTCTGATTATATGCCAAGTGAATGTCCAAGTGTCTTTAAATCCTGAGATTTTGCTATTCTCTTCCTTGAATTACCCCTCCTTGTCCAATCTGTGGCATCTGGTTTTGTTGAGCCTGCCCCAGGCCGGCATGAGTGGACTCTGAGATTTTACAAAAAGCAGCAGGAATCAGAGATTTCTCCAGGGTGCTGAGTGTGACTCAGGCTCATCCAGGGTTTAGGGTGTCAACATTGCTCTGTCTCAGAAATCTGCCGCTCAGACCTGAGACTCTGCCTCTCTGAACCGCAGTTTCTTTATCTATAAAAAACAATAGTATTATTGGGTTGACCGAAGGGTTCATTTTGCTTTTTCTGTAAGATGGCTCTGTTAGTGCTTAGCTCTCTCTAACGTCATTCGAAACAGTTTTGTTAGATTATATTGTGACAACTGTCACAACGTGCATTAAAAAAAATCAATAGTGGCAAATTTTTGTGTAGCCATTTTAATATTGAAGATGGAAGAACATACACAACATTTTTGGCATATTATGCTTTATTATTTCAAGAAAATTAATGCAACTGAAATGCAAAAAAAAAAGATATGTGCAGTATGTGGAGAAGGTGCTGTGACTGATCAAATGTATCAAAAGTGGTTTGTGAAGTTTCGCGCTGGAGATTTCTTGCTGGGTGATGATCCACAGTCGGGCAGACCAGTTGACGTTGACAGCGATCAAACTGAGACGTTAATTGAGAACAATCAATGCTATACCACATGGGAGATAGCTGACATACTCAAAATGTCCAAATCAATAAAGTTATTCATGAAAATGAAAAATGTGTCTTATTTTACAGAAGGAAACCACATGGAGTTTTTGGCCAACCCAATATTTTGTACGGTTTTTGTAAGGGTTGAATGACATCTTATATGCGAGAAGTCTGTTTACTCATTCCACAAACACTGATTAAGGGCCTACTGTGTTCCAGGCTCCATTCCAAATACTGGGATTCGTGTCAGACAGGGCTTAGACAGAAACACAATGTACCCTCCCAAGTGGGAGTGACCACTGGAGTGACCACTTACAGAGTAGTGTGTGGGGGGCTAAGGGAATATAAGACATCCAGTATCTAACAGCAGCAAACAGCAGGAAGCCATTGTCATCCCTGGGGTGAAGGGACAAGGAGTTAGGAATGGAATCGTTAGACTTTGTCTCGTAGGTTTCACATAGACTTGAACTGGAAGCCCCTCAGTTGAAGTCATAGTTGCGGAGGAACTCAGCTACCTCCAAAGTCATGGCGTGGAAGCAGGGTGGGCTCTAGGAAGACCACCAACCTTTCCTGCCTTCCAGTCTCCTGCTGGGGCCTCGCCAGTGAGCCAGAGAGCCAGGCTGATGCTGTCCACGGAGGTCAGCCTCCTGGGGCTCAGAGCAAGGCAGAGAAGAGGGGGTGGGGGCAGAGGGACGCAGAAAGAGAATAACTCTCTGAGAAAATCATCAAAACAGATTAAGTCCCTGTTCAAATTCAGATTCTAATAGTGCTTTGTAAATGGTCAAGTATCACATATGCATTTCTGAAGTCATTAGTGCAATAATCGCAGTACTGAAATTGATAGCACCCTTACTCTGGTTTCTGTCAGACACCCAAACTGAGGGTGGACTGCTAGCTTGAAAAGCCGGGTTCTCAGTAAAGTTGTAAAACTCTACTTAGCAAGCAGAGCAGGGGCCATTCCAGGGCATGTTAAGATTCATGCTTTGTGGATGGCCGTGGCCGTTCTGGGCTCACATTCAAGCCTGGCTCTACAATGGAGCAATGAAAATGGGCAGCCTCGTCCATACAGACAGATGGGATTCGAAATACAGGACAGGAGAAACCAAGAAGGAAAAACACCCAAGAGGCAAACGCTAATGAGGCCCAGCCTAATTACACAAGCCCTGCTCTCAGGTCCAGCATTAGGCAGCCCTAAGTGACAGGCACCCACCCATTCAAGCCACAGCGGCTGGTAATATGCACCTGCTCACTGCATGGTCGGACCTCAGAGAGGGTTGAACAGAGGGAGTCAGGACGCGTTAGTAACACAAGACCTTGAGGAAAGGAATCAAAGACTCAGAACTTCCCCCCAGACTTACCATTTCCAGGGAGGATGTTTGGGACAAGACAGAAATGTTTGGGCCTGTCCCAGAGGAGAGGATACTTTATAACATCTTAGAGGTCCCAAGTTAAAAGAGTCCATTAGAGTTTTCTGTGACTTCCCATTTTACAGATGGGAAAACTATGGCCCCTGGGGCAGTGGGGAGGTTGACTGTCCGAATCCTCCTAACATACGGGCTCCTGAGCCAGGAGCAGCTCTCAAGTTTCCTGATCTCTGTCCTGGGACCTCTCAAACATCCCATCAAGGGCACTATAAAGTACTTTGCCTTTACTCTTTACTTCATACATTATTGCCCAGTCTTCTACGTGTTCTGCACTTGGAATTTCAAATTCCACATATTCATTTATTTAGCAAATATCCGTTGAGCACATTCAGAGTGCCAGTCATAGTCAGGCAAGTATTACAAAAAGCTCAGTTTCTGCTCTGAGTTCTCAGTCTGTGTCTGTTCCGAAAAGCGCTCTCTTTAACTCTCCTAAATGGTTACACCCCCACAGAGCTTTTCCAATTTTCCTTCCTTTTATTCACTAATATGGGCCAGGCACAGAGGATACAGCAGTGGACAAAATAGACAATAGCCCTCCTGGAGCTGAGATTTAAGTTGCAGAAAACGTGCAACAAACAAGTGAGCAAATACGCGTTCTAATGGCAGGTCATGAGAAATGGTTGAAGCAAAAGAGGAGGTAGACAGTGGCTGGTAGTTGAGACAGTAGGGTAGCGGGAAAGGCTTCTCTGAGTAGAGAGAGGTGCTTCTCTCTCTCTCGACTTTGAGTGGATGTGCACAGAAGAGGCAAAGAAGAAAGGCAGAGCTCTTCCTTGGCTTGGCCCACTCGTGTCCATCAGGGTCATTGTTTCCACATCCTCTTCTATGCTTTCTTCCCTGAAGTTGAATTCGATCCCTCACCTTTGTGCTCACAAGCATCTAGGATGTGCCCAGGTGGGTGCTGTGGCTTTGTGACCCAGAGCACACATACAGAGGCAGGTCACACTGCCTGGGGTGGGTCCTGCAGCTCTGCCTTCTACAAGCCATGAGTCCCAGGATAAGTCTCTCCGCCTATGTGGCTCTTGGCTTTTCCATCTGTGAAGTGGGGACAAGTACCGTATTTTGCCGTGTATAATGTGCACTTTTTTGCCCAAATTTTTGAGGGAAAAATAAGGATGTGCATTATGCATGGATATGATGATTACATACCATGGGTATGGTAACCCCTGTGTATAATGCACACAAAAATGTGGGTGAGCCTTATACACGGCAAAATACGGTAGCCCCTACATCTGAGTGATACGTGTGAAGTAGATAGAGTGTGTCTGGCTGACAGTCTTTGAACTTGCTCCTCCTTCCTCCTGAAACACTTGTGCAGATGTTACCACACCTTTCCTCTCACTTCCTTTCAAATTTCTGATCAAATGTCACCTCCTCAGACAGACCTTGCCAGACTATACTATCCTCACTCTTGAGACCCAACTATACGTTTTTTCTTCAAGCATTTATCACTGCCTAAAACTATAGATAGATGATATAAAACTGAGTGAGAGAAGACAGATTAGATAGATATATTAATATGTCATAACTATTATACAGATATATACTATCATGTAATTATATGGACTAGATACATACATTAATACATATTAAATAATATATAGATTAGATACATGCAATAATATACAGTAATATATAAAATTTATGATACATCACACGTTACAGATATGCTATCATGTGACTTTGTTCCCACAGTATTCCCAGCCCCTCGAACACTGCCACACACCGGGTTCTCAATAACTATTTGTTCAGTGAATGAAGGAATGAACCAGCTCTTAACTGATGACTATGAGTTTGTGTCCTTATTGTTCTTCCTGCATTGTGACTGATTCAGGACGGTGATAATTATTACTTACTTCTCATGTCTCCCACTGACTGGACCTTCCTTGAGGATTAGGTTAAGAACTGTTTTTCAAAATTGTACCTCCAAGTGCCTGGCACAGTATCTCAGTCTTTGCTGAAAGCATTCAGGACCTGCGGACCCTTCCAATAAATGACTCCCACAACTTTGCAAAGAGCTCCTGATGGAGAGGACTCCAGCCTGAGCTTGCACCAGGCATGGACGTGCTGACCAGCACACCGCCCACCACCTCCTCTCCCCACGAGGGGACAATGAGTCATTGAGGGTCCCTGCAGAGCAGCCCTGTGGGGGGAAGGCTCCGATCTATCTCTTCGCCCAGGACCTTTGCCCTCGCCAGGGCTAGAGAAAGCAGGATCGCTGGGACTTGCTGAGGTGGGGCGTGGGAACAGGAAGAGAGCCGAGCAAGAAAGAGACAGTGAGAGTCTCTAAAGAAATGCCAGGCTCTGCTGCCCATGCATCTCCAGCCAACAGGCCAGCAGCAGATCTGCCAGCTCCCCCAGGAGAGGGAGCAGCACTCTGATGGAAAAAAACAGTATGGCTTCTGATTCCCAGAATTCCCAGAGAGCCCCTGCCCAGTCCTACACACATTCCCACATGCTGCAGCCATTTCAAGGAATGGCTCCACTGTGGGGTCCCACTTCACTGTCCTCCCTCCCCTCCCCTCCTCCACCTTGGGACTTGCTCCCGACCTGTCACGTCCACTGTGGGGGAAATTACCCTGATGATCACTTGACTGTTTTGGCTTCAGCATCCTGGCCGTCTCATGCAGAAGCAATCACTTTTTATTAAAAGGCTAGTGGATACTAGGGACTTCTCAGTGGCAGGTAATCCCATCCCCTTTTGAAAGAAATGAAGGTACCCTTTCCAAAAAGGATAATGCCTAGTCCAAGGTCACACAGCTAATGAGTAGATGAATGGGATTCAAACTCCCATGGTCTGACATCATGCTACCGTTCTGCCTGTTGGCACAGATTGATACTGGGAAAAAGACTGGTGTTGGTGTCGAACAGTCCTGGGTTTGGATCTTGACTCCTCACTTGTTTGTGTGTCTCTCCAAGTTCTCAGGTTCTTCAGGTGTAAACTGGAAATAATGCCTGCTTTGAGGACTAAAGGGGGGAGCCTGCTAGTGCCTGAAACATAGTGGGTGCTCTGTAAATGGTTGGTCTGCCCCTTCCTCACCCTCCCATGACTTGTCTTACACAGCCTTCCTTTCCTGGCTCCCCAGGGTGAGCCTGCTGGGGAGGGGGAAGGGAGGAGGAGACTGTCTAGGGTCCCCTCCCTGCCCCAGGCAACATGGTGGACTGACCCATTGCACTTTGCTATATTATTTTTAGACTCTCTTTCTTCACTGAAGCACATCCATTTGCTTCCTGAGGGCTTGGTGATCCACCAGTTAAGTGACTTTCAAACTTTTCCATGAAGGCAAATGATTTAGAAACACCCCCTGCCCAACTTAGTAAAATGCAGATGCTTAGGCCTTATTACCAGAAAGTCTGATTCCTGGGTGGGACCCAGGAATCTGCATGCTGTTCAGCTGTGAGATTCCAAGACCGGGAGTCCAAGGACCCCACTTTAAAAACCACTGCACAAAGACTACTTTCAGAGATCATTTCTACAGTTCATTAAAACCACTGCACAGCAGAAGAGGAGCAGCAGGCAGACAACTAAAATGCACAACAATATATTGTTTTAATGTGTTCTCCGTAGTTGTGACATAATATGGAAATTCTGCAACAGTCATAAAAAAGCCAATTTGAACTTGCCTTGAGATGAGACAGGTTCAATGTCTAGCCCCACCAGGTACTGACCATGGGACCATAGAACAGTAATCATTTCCTTTCCGAGTCTGTTTCCTTATCTGCAAATGAGGATGGCAGCTCCCACTTCATAGAGCAGTTGAATGAATCAACCGAGGTTTGGTACATAAATGCAGGTATGAACATACTTGGTAGTCTATGCAGTAGTGTTTAAACATTAGATATGATATGAAGTTGAACAATTTTTTTCTCAGACGTTTCTTCATTTTGATAGTAAATCATATGCTTGTGCTATTAAGCCTATTTTCTGGCATTCCGGAATATATCCCTTTATAGTAGGTACCTACCGTGAAGGGATATACCGATGGCAGCCAAGTGTCTGAGAACAATCAGCCCTTCACTGAAAGAGGTAGGCTCAGAGAGGGAACCAGTGCTGCCATCAGTGGGGTACATGGTGTCTGCAGACCCCCAAGTTTCTCCTACTGATGATGACAATGTATATGTGTGTGTGTAACTTTTTCTCTTACCAGCATTTTCTAAGTCTTCATCACCACTCCTACCATAGACCAAATCCCCCTTCTCTCTCACCTGGATTTCTACAGGACTCTCCTTACTGATCTCCTGGCTTCAGCCATTACCCGCTGTCTCAATTATCAATTGCTATGTAATAAACTACCCTAAAACTTAGTGGCTTAAAACCACAATCAGTTTATTTGCTTGAAGTCTGTGGGTCAGGAATTTGGGCAGGGCTCGGTTAGCTGGTTCTTCTGCTGCATGCAGTGTTGGCTGGGTGAGTCGCCAGGCTGCATTCGTCTGGGGGCTTGACTGGAGGCCTCATGCTCAGGCCTGGTGCTTCAGTGCCCTTCTAGGGCATTTCTCTTTCTCCACATAGCTAAGGAGCTTCTTCACAGCAGTGTGGTCTCAGGACAGTCAGACTTCTTCTATGGCAGCTGGGTTTCAAGAGGGCAAGTTATAGGAGGGGTGGAAGTTGTCAATATCTCAAAGGCCAGAGTTCGAAGCTCTACAGCAGCGCTTTGGCCACATACTAGTGGCCAAAGACAGGCACAGGGAAAAACTAGACTTAAGGATTCCCCCACTGGAATGGTACATTTCTTACAACTGATGAATCTATGACACATTATCATCCAAAGTCCATAGTTTACGTTAGAGTGCATGCTTGGTGTTGTACATTCTATGAGTTTTGACAATTATCCACCATTATAGTATACAGAGGAGTATCACTGCCCTAAAAAACCCCTGTGCTCTGAATATTCATCCCCACCTCCCCCCAACCGTTGCCAACCACTGATCTTTTTGCTGTCATCGTAGCTTTGCCTTTTCCAGAACGTCATAGAGTTGGAATTATAGAATATGTACTCTTTTTAGAGTGAGCTTTTAAAAACACTAATTTGATCTTGTCATTCCATCAGTTAAAACCCTTCAGTACTTCCCTCATACTCTTGGGATAGAGACCAAAATCCTGACTGTGGCTGCCACGGTCTGACCCTGCGCGCCTTGCCAGCTCCTCTTGCTCGCTCTGTGTCAGCCACGTCAGCTTCTCCTCAGTTCTTGATCTTCGCCTGTTCTTTCTATCACAGGTCCTGACATATTCTGCTCTATATGCATGGAATGCTCTTTCTTCTCTTTTTTACCTAGAAAACTCCTGCTCATCCTTCAGATCTCAGCTCAAGTGTCACTTCTTCAGAGACGCCACTTGCAACCCCTCATACAATATTCACCGTGCCTGGTATTCAGTGGACTTGCAATCAATCTTTGCTGGATTAGTGAAGGAACCTATATGAGCATTCACTATGCCTCAGGCACTGTGCTGGGCACTTTGCATTTCATATTTCTAATCCCTACACCCTTCCCGCATGGTCAGTATGATAAGCTATACTTCGTGGATGAGAAATCAAGATTCAGAGTTCAGTATCTTATTCAAAGTCCCACCACTCATGAGGGGTGGAGTTGCTGTTTGAATCCAGCTCTGTCTGAACTTAAAGCCTGTGTTCTTACAACTATGCCACGCCCCCTGCTTCTTCTGAATGCTGGAGCCAGCGTTTGGGCCTCTGTTGGTGGCAGGGCGCTGGGGCTTTCTGGGTGGGTGGGCTGGTGGCTACCCATGTCCGGGGGTCAGGGGTCAGGGGAGAGGTTGTTGCCTTTTAATAACGTGCAGCCGCCGCTCTGCAGTTGGGCGATTGCAGCATTTGTTCGCCATATGATGGCTTGGCTCCCAGTCAGCTCCCCAGAGAGAGCCATACAGCCATCCTTTATTACCGCCCTCCGTGCTGAGAGCAGGAAGCGTGAAGAGGATAAGTGACTGGGTGGTTTGCATTTGCTCTGGGCGATCACTCAGAGCCTCCTGACTGCACAGCCTCCATGCTCCTCCTTCCTCTCCTCCAGGGCACCCACGTGCATGGGGCAAGGCTGAGACCTCTCTTTGTCTCTCGCCCTGCCAATTGTTTTCTCTTCCTGTACTTCTCCCCACCAAATGCTGAGGCGAGAGGAGAGCAGGGTCGCTGTATAAGGCGGTGCAGCCCGTGCACTGCCCAGAGGTGCCTTCCCAATGGGGGCTGAACATCAGCCAGTTCTCTGTTCACCTGTGCTCCAGCTTGGGGCTGCCCCTGCCCTTTTACTAAGTTACACAGAGATGTCTTGTAGGAAAAAGGCTGGAGAATGCGGCTTGGAGGAGAGATCGTCAGATAGTCCTAGGCTTCGGCAAGCCAACACTTCCTCTCTCCTTGGGATCTGTATTCACTAAGATGCCTAGACTCCAGAACCCCTAGAAGTGTAAGTCACTGTGGTCATCATTTATGCCCTTTTATTTAGGCTCGAAACTCCTTAAGCAAATTACTAGGACCAACGCCCTGACCTCTGGGATCAAGGGCAATGCCATTTCGGCTGGCTGTTTAAGACCACAGACTGTTCAGTTGAGCAAACCTGGATTCAATTCCTCAGTCCATCACTTACCAGCTGTGTGATCTAGAGGTGCTCACTGTACCTCTCTGAGCATCAGTTCCCTCACTGGTGAAACAGAATGGTGGTTAGAAAGATGAGTTGCAATAATTTATGCAAACATGATAAAAATGGCTAACATCAGTTGCTTACTATGTGCCTGCCACAGATTGAAGCATCTTTATAGGGATTCATTATTTTAATTCTCTGAGCAATCTATTTTCCAGATGAAGAATCCGAGGCACAGAGAGACGAACTCACTTGCTTAAGGTGACAAAGCTGCTAACCTGGCGAAGCTGGGACTTGAGTCAGGGCCCTTTACTAACTCAGGGTAAAGCATACAGAAGTCAAGTCCGGCTGCAGAGAAAGGGCTCAGTAAACAAAAGCTGTCACTGGTATTAGCAGTGGCAGCTACAGATCCCAGGCCCAGAGGCTGCCAGCACACTGGGAGATTCTGCAGATTCCCTACCATGTCATATGGTTCTCAAACCCTGTTCCACAGAGCACCTCCTGTCTCTTGCAGGTTGTTTGGGGTGCTGAGTAGGCAGGATTCCAGCTGCCCTTGTCCCTCCCACCACCTTCACCCAGGGAATCGGTCCCACTCTCATCTCTTTACCATGTATATTAAAATTCCAAGTAAAAATTCGTTTGAAACAGGACTCTGCTGCTGCACTAGAGTTTAAGAAGATGTGGCCCGGCCTAACCCATTCATTTATAAATAAATGTGCTACAGAGGGCAAATACCTTGCTTAAATACACACAGCGAGTGAGCCGGAGATTGTGCCGGGGCAGAGCTGTTTCCCGATTCCCAGAGCAGTGGCTTTTCACTAAGTCTCGTTTGAGGCCGTGTGTTTTCCCCTCACGTAGCAGCTGGAGAGCCTATTTTGCTCACATTCCCCACTCCCCGCATTCCAGTGCACTTTCTCCCATTCTCCAAGCACGCCGCCTGTGTCTGTGCCTGAGCTGGGTGCCCTCTCCTGTACATGCCGATAGGTGCCCCAGGCCCAGGCAGACTGGTCCGGCACCACCCTACTTCTCCAAGGCAAGTCCTGGAGGCTGGCCTCATGCTGCTGGTTGCACCCTCGCTGTGGCAGTCCGACCCGAGCTCAGAGAGGAAGGACGGCTGACAGGTTCATAGTGTCAACGGGATATTTTGAGAAATGCTAAACCAACAGTCTTTGGAAATTCAGGCCAGTGGCCAGGCACAGAGCTAGCCAATTTCAGCAGGGGTGGGATGGGGTGGTTATTCTGAAGCGGAATTAGTGTCTTTTAAACACTGGATAAAGACATTGTTTATTCATGATCCTGGGAGCACAAAGATAAAACATGCATAATGGATTTGGAGTCTTTCAGCAGACAGCTCTCCTAAGCTGTCTCCCTCATCATAACAAAGAACCGCAGCCGTCCGTTGAGGCTGGGCAGCTTTGTGTAGCCCTCTCCCTGCAGTGAACTGTTGGCACAGGCTAGGAAGCTGAGGTGCAGAGAGGTGAAGGAACTTGCTCAAAGTCACACGGCTGATGGGTGAGAAGAAGCCAGAATTTAACCAGTTGGTCTAACTCCCGAATTCACACTCTTTTGATTGTGACTAGGTCCTAAGACAAGGGCCCTGGCCTCTACAAAGCAGTTTAGGACGGATGTTAAGACTATGCATTTAAATGGAGACCACTGAGATACTCTAACTTGGGATGCGTAGTATAGTAGGTACAAAGACGTCCTCAGAACACTCTCTACCTACCAATTTAGGCTATTGGGGCAGGTTACCATAGCAATGAGACCCCAAGAGCCTTGGTTTGTAAGGGATGCGACAGAAAGGCTGGACATTCCCAGGTAGGGTTCATCTGTTTCTCTAGACTGGACCACTGCAAAATACGCTAAGTCTCATCCATTCACTCACTCAGTGAACATTTATGGGGCACCTTCCGTGGTCCAGGCAGCGCACTGACCCCTGGGAGATGAGGAGGCACGGGCACTCATGGGAGGGTACATAACCAGGCAGGATTGAAAAGTAACCATCTTCAGAGACACAACTGGGTTCATTTCCCATCTGTTTCCTTCTAGCTGTGGGCCTTCATGCTGATCATTCCACAGTGGTTAATGGCAGCGGCCAGCACTTCTTTTTCATGGTGGGCCAGATAGCAAATATTTTAGTCTTTGCAGCCCAGAGGGTCTCTGTCATGACCACTCTGCTCTTGGGTTGTGACATGAAAGTGAACATACACAAGACATAAATGAATGAGTGTAGCTGTGTGCCAATACAACTTTATTTACAGTAACAGGTGGGGGGCTGGATTTGGCCAGAACTGGCCTATAGATTGTAGTTTGCTAACCTCTGGTCAAGGCTATGGCCTCTGGTGGGAGGCTGCTTGGGTTCAGATCCTAGCTCTGCCCTTTACTGGCTGTGTTGACCTTGGACAAGTTATAAAACTTCTCTGTGTTTTAGTTTTACCCTTTGTAAAATGGAGTTGATAGTGTTTTTCTTCCCTATAGGGAGGAATAAAATAATATTTGTAAGGCATTTTAAATATAACATCTTGCCTGTTGTCAGCCTGCATCATCGTCAGCTACCCAGAGGGTGAGTAGTATGTGTGAAGAGTAATGATATTAATACCTGCCCTTTGGGGCCACAATGGTAAGGCCTGGGTGACGTCATTCTTCTTATTTTATCTTCCTCTAATAACACTGTTATTATGTATAAAAACAGGTGGCTAGCCATGGTCCATAGCTGGATTGTTTGGTTTTTTCTTTCTTGGTTTGTTTTTTGCTATTGCATTAAAGTTGTATTTGTCTTGATTACTGAATTTAGGGGCATCTCTCCTTTAAATTTTGTGCCCGAGGTGCTCCGCTCACCTCGCCCTAGTCCCAGCCTGGCCAGGGCTCAGGGCAGTTGCTGGCATACAGCAGCAGGCATCCAGTTAATGTTTGCTGGATGGCGGGGGTCCCTTGGGCAGGGGGCCTGACACCACACTGGGTCTTCCCCAGTGTCTGCATGCCATAGGGTTAAGAGTTCAGGTTTGGGAGTCAGACCACCTGGGTCCATATTCGGGCCCAGCCACTTACAGTGCGACTTTTTAAAGTTCCTTAATCTCTCTGTGTTTCAGTTCCTTTATATGCAATGTGAGCTTCATATTTATAAGGATGCTGTGGGGATTTTAAACGAGTCGATCCATCTAAAGTACTTAAAAGTTCATGGGGAATGAGTAGGGCACCTAAGGAAGAACTGGGAAGGAAAGAGAAGTGGGATTTTTAGTTCTCTAGCCTTGACAAGCGTCAGGACTGTCTGATGAGCTTACCCAACGTGCAGATTCCTGTCCCCGCTTCTCAGATATTTGGATTCATTATGTTCATGGTGCAAGAATCCCCTCTCTCAACATGCCAGGTGAGTGTGATGCAGGGGATCCCAGGAGCACATGCTGAGAAGCACCAGAACTTTAGTTTCCAGGGAACAGTGCCTGTCTAGGGCCTGCTGCTTCCTGAGAAAGAGCAGATCAGCCCCTTCCTGTCTCCTCTCCTCCCCCTGGCTCCCCGGAGGGGGCTCTGCTTCCAGATGGGGTCCGTTAGTCTCGCCTGCTCCCTGGCCTCTCCCCAGGGCCTCCAGCTGTGCAAACCTCAGGCCCTCCTGTCTCAGAGACTTCCCAGCTCGTGTACCAAGAGCTCCGCTGCCGATGTCCACCTGCTGTGCCCCTCAGCTGGACGCGGACCGCTCTGCCAGGGGTTCCCTGGAAGCTGTCGTTTCCCCAGGGGATCCGACTCTGCGAAGGACAGGACGCCAGCATCTCTTCTTCAGGAAGCTGGGGACAGAGCTGTGCCTAGAGGAGGGAGGCAGGCGCGAGATGGGAGGGAGCAGGCTCTGCAGCCACACAGGCCTGTTTCAGACCCCCGTGCTGCTGGCACTTCCACCTACGTGGAGCTTCGGATAAGTGGCTTAATGTCCATGTGCCTTTTGGGGTCCTCTTTTTTTAAACAGAGACAATCCTAGCAGAGCTCCTGTGAGAATGAAATGAAATGTGATGGTACGGCACCCAGCAATGTCTGGTACACAGCAAGGGCTCAGAGTGTAATAGTGTCGGCCGAGAGCTGGGTTGGAGGTGGGTTGGGGGGAGATAAGCAGCTCTCTTCCCCTCTGCTCCCCCCTCTACCTGACCAGTCAGACGCTGCCCCACTGTCTAGAATGTTCCTTGGTCTGGCATGCATGGTTCTTGTCCTGCTAGCTAGATTGCAGGCTCACTGAAGTCACAAGCTAGAGTAATACTTTGCATTAGTTTGCCACTGAAAAACTTACCAAAGCTGAAAGTTTATCAAATACCAACTTTGTGGAAAATGGCTAATGATGGGGAATTTCAGTTTCTCTTTTATTTTGGCGGGGGAAACAACCTTATTTGCATTCCTTTTTATCTCACAACTAAATGAAATAACCGTGAAGTGTCTGACCCATCTTAGGCCCAAAATATTGCTTTTTAGAATGAGATGATAGCAAATTAAAGCTGGCAAGAGACTTCAAGTTTACTGGATTGTACCCAGTGGTTTTACAGTTGAGAAAACTGTGGCTCAGAGAGGGGAAGTGGCTTGCAATTGGGGATCTTCATCTGAACAACAAAAGACAGAAAATGATACGAGTGACTGTGTCCATAGATCTCCCAGGCAAGATACATAACTTATACCATTGTAGATGGACAGGAGAGAAGTTAATTAATGGCATACGAGGGATGCCGTTGGACGATGGGGCTTAATTTTCTCCAGAACCAGCTGAAAATGGCTGAGCTAAGGAGTACCAGAGGTGTGGCTACCCCAGACTCCTGGTACCCATTTGAAAGCTTCCCACAGTGGTTGAGAGCCACAGCCCAGGGGCTGGTGGTATGGAAGAGACTATCCCATTACTTGTCCAAGTGCTTTGCAAAATTCAAAGACCCTATAAGCATAAGAAGACTTGTCTGCTTGTTTGGAAGGGGGTAGAAAAAATTACCAGATGTAGAGGCCAAATGCCTCTAGAACACAAGTTCCGGTTTTACTGTGTATATTTAGGTAGGCTAACTACTGTGGAAAAACCAACTGGGTAGCCTAACATGAAAGAAGTTCATTTCTCACTCACCTGAGTGTTCACCGTGGCAGAACTTCAGCAGAGACTCACGAGTTCAGCCAGGCCCCTTCCATCTTGTGGCTCCGTCATCCCCAGGTCCTCAGAATCCTCGGCAGGCCATCTGCATCGGTTAGCTGATGAGAAAGAGAGTGTAGAAGACTGCTTGGAAAGATTTGTAGAGACCAAGCAAGCTGGAGATCATTATCACCAGCATTTCATTCATTCCACTGGCCAGAACTCAGTCACATGACTGTACCCAGCCACAAAGACCAATGGGAAATGTAGTTCCAGCTGGGTACTCAGGTGAAAAATGAAACAAGTTTGGCCACAAAGTTTCTAGACTCTGCTACACTTTGCAACTTCGAGCAAGCCTCTTCTATGACCCATTTTATAATGGAGGAAATGAGGACTGCTCGCATTTTAGGATTGTACCAAGGATTAAGAGAGATGATGACCGTCACAGTGTTGGGGGAGAGGAAGTGCAGGCAAACTGTTACTGTTACTGACTTCACCACCTCCTGAAAGCCTGGCCCAGGGCTGAGGACATAGTAGGTGCAAAACAAACCATTGTGCCGTTGATCGTCTTCCCACCAGCTTCCTGAATGCATGCTTTGCCTCAGCTAGCTGGCCTCTGGTTCACACACACATCTTTTTGACAGCTCACCAGTCCTAATCAGTCATTGCCGACTGTCCCTGCCAGCTATGAACTGGAACACAGGAAGGGTTTTATCTGAAGCCTGAAACATCCTGAAAGGAAGAGGCCTCCCTTCTTGGGTCCCTGGAAAGCTGCCCACTGCACCTCACATTCTTTTCAGCCTAGAGGCCGGTGGTAACCATGAGCTCGCTGGGGGGCTGCTACAGCCAGCTCTGGGAGCTGCTGCTGATGCATGAAGCTCGAGGCTTGTGGCCTGGGGTCCTTGGTTCTGTGAGCCCCACTGTGGCTCAGAATGAGGAGGACAGGCCCCAGAGAAACTGTTAGAACTGGATCTTCAGTGCTGCGCTCAGCTCACCATACTTTATTTAAGTGGGTATTATGAATGTTTAAGACAAAGGTCACTGCTCAGATCGAAACAATAGTTAACGGCTTACACTTATGTAATGTTTACTCTGTGTTAGACACATTAACTGATTTAGTCTTCAGGAAAACCCTGTGAGATAGGTATCATTATTATGGCAATTTTGTTGAGGATAAAATTGGGACACAAAACATTCACTGCCCTTACCTAAGGTCAATCATGGGAACATTCCTCCAGTTAGGGCATGGATGCTGTAGTTCACTGAAGTCCCCGCCACTCCCTAATGTCTCCCAGACTATTTCTCTCTATTTGCTGCTTCAGACTGCAGACACTGAATTCAGGCCTTCATAGTTTAAATCTTGGTTCAACCACATTTTAGCTGTATGAACTTGGGCAAGTTATTAGCCCCTCTAAACCTCATCTGTAGAGTATTTCTAAAATCACTGGCTCTTTTTGCCTCCGAGGGCTGTTTTTAATCCAGGCTACTAGTTTGCAACCTCTAACTTGAAGCACATTTAAATCCGCTCCATTTGCCAACAGAGTAGGAGTGGTCCTGCAACAGATGCCCACAGATGTGGAAACTGGAGCTCGTAAGTTCAAGTAACTTTCCCATGGCCAGGGAGGGAACCAGATCTCCCGCTAGAACCAAGGCCTGTAAATCTGCCCACTAGAGTTCTTATCCCTTTATTTGCATGTTTTATAAAGGCCTCTCTTCCCAGAGCCTGGTGCGTGTGCTTTGAAATGAACACCTCTACCACTTATTAGCACAGTGAACTCAAGCAAGGTACTTCTTCAGCCTTCATTTTCTCATCTGAAAAATGGGCTAAAAAAACCTCTCTCTTTTCCAAAAGGCTGCAGGGATTGAGTGAGAGACAGTATGTCAAATCGCTTCCTCTACCTCTAGGCCTTGGAAGTGATGGCCAGTCTTCACTGGAATACCTACTTTGCCACCTCACCCGCCGAAATTATCCTTGTCACGGAAGAATTTCACCTCTCTTGCTGAGTCCCCCCTAATTCTCACTCTTGCTAAGAAGCCCTCACTGGCTGTGTTCTTCCCTAGCTCAGCCCAGGCTGGGGCTTGGGGACTGCGTGGGCCACACCCATCACACTGTCCTCACTTGTCTCCCAGCACCACCCTGGACTCCAGACCTGTGTGTGAATGGCTCAAGAATTTATTTTCGGCACCAAACCCTGTACTCATGAATAATAAACGTGTGTCGGGGCAGCAAGAGCCCCACGTGCCTCCATTTCCTTCCCACTGGAGCAGAGTCGGAGGGGCTCCCTGCTCCCTCCTCCCCACCTAAGCTGTGCAGCCTCCCAGTTCTTGTTGGGGTCTCTGGGCCCCTTCTAAGAGGGAGGCTGCACTATTATGGGGCTCAGTTCTCCTCACATACTGGGAGGAAGGGGTCTGACTCTGTCCTCTCCCTCAAGCAGTGTTAGCTCCAGCTGGCAAGGCTGGGCCAGCGCAGGGAATGACTGGCGGACATTGTAAGGCAGACAGGAAGTGTGGCCCTGGGGTTCCAAGATGCAGCATTTAGAGCTAGACTGCCTGGGTTCGATCCCGGCAGGACCACTTCCCAGCTGTGTGCTCTTGGCAAGTTACTGAAATCTCCCTGGACTCAGTTTCCTCATCTGTAAAATGGTAACCTCAGGGGGTTACTCTAAAGGTTAAGGAATTGAAATCTGTTAAGCTCTTAGAATAGAATATGGTGCGTGGTAAGTATAATAAATTAAAGTATTTGTTAGGTAAAAAAAAAAACTAAAGAGGCAAAGCAGCATACCTGGCCAGTCCCTGCAAGGGAGCTTAAAGGAGGGAAGAGTGGTTGTGCACAGTGCAGTCAGGGGAAGGCTCGCCGAGGCTAAGGAATTTGGCCCGATTCTGGAGGGTCTGCCTTAGTGGGAAAGAATAAGAGCTAACACTTGTGCGGCATCAACAAAAAGCCAGACACTGTACGTGCTTGGCGTGCGTTTGCTCATCCAGGGCTCACGTTCCCAGTGAGGAAACCGATGTTCAGGTGGGGCAAGCATCACCAAAGACTCAGCTAGTACGTAGCAGAATTGACTTTTGAACCCAGATCTCGCTGACTTCAAAGCGTGTTTTCCAACACTTATCTATCCAGGAATGTGGCACTGCTTTATTCAACGTTCAAGTACTTGTAACCCTACTAGAACGCCAACTCCCATTTGTAAGTGCCCTCTAAACTTGCCCCACTTCCCTACTAGTTGCACCTGCCCTGCTTCCAGGAGCCAAACAGACCGATTAGTACTAAAGACTGCAATTTGCATCACTTTGCATCTCCTGCATCTTCCTCTCCATCCCCTAACACCCATCCATTCAACAAACATTTGCGAGTGCTGACTGTGTGCCAAATGCATCTGTGGGATGCTGTTGCTACATCAGTAAACCAGACAGACATATCTCCTGCCCTCATGAAGCTTACAGTGTCATGGACAAGGGGCCGATATTAATCAAATAATCAAATATACCATGTTAGCGTCTAAGTAGAAAAATGTTAGGCATTGAGTCTTGCCCAGAAAAGATAATGAATGTCAGTCAGTTGTATGGGATGGGGTGGTAATGACTGTAGTATATACTCCCTGGTCTTTGTATCCCCCAAGGGGGAAATGTATGGAGTGCAGGCTGCCTGCCAGGCCTTCCACTGCAGAACCAGAAGTGAAGTAAGGGCTGTGTAAGGCTAGTGCCCTCTTAGACCTTACCGTCTAACAGGGAGTCTGACATGTAATTTAAAACAGTCGTACGATCACAGAAGTCCGAGCAGAAGACTGGTTTCTTAGAAAACACTGTCCCCATCGGAATGCACAGAGCATGCATTTTGTTCTGCTTGCTGTATAGCTCTTAGAAGAGAGCCTGGCACATAACAGGTATTTAATGAATAGTTTTTGAATGAACAAATGACCGTGGCATCTGCACAGGGTTTTGAAGGATAAATGGAATTTTGTCAGGAAGTTTCCTAGAACTTGGCAGGTCCAGGGTGTGAGAGATTCTGTCGGGACTGAAAGATGGAGGGGCCGGGCTCTGAGCAAGGAGCGGGCAGATGGTCCTGTGTGGAGTAGCAGCTTAAGGTCTAGTCCATATCAACCCTCTCTTCACTCAGGTCCGTCTTCACGAGCTGGTCTCTGGGTTTTGACTGGAAAGTTCCACTGGAGGAAGAGCCAGAGGTCACTGTCTCAGAATATTGTAGCCGAAAAAGGCCTCAGATGTTGTTATATCGAACCTCCGCACTTCACCCATAAAGGGACTAAGGCTCAAGAGGGGAATTAATCTTGGTCGAGGTCTCAGGCTGATTAGTGTCAGAGCCAGCACAGGAAGCCAGGCTGTTAACGCCAGGCCTATTCTTTCCATTATAGGAGGGGTTCCAAGCCTTTTAAATTAATTAACTAATTTTTATTTTAAGCAGCAGAGCCCTATTTTCCAAATAAAAGCTTGTTTGGTTAAACTCAGAGCTGCCCTGAATAAAGCCCCATGGAGGGCAGTAGTGGGCCCCTAACCTCCATCACAGACCAGCTCCCTCCCTGCACACAGGCTCTTTCTTTGGTAGAGACAGTTGACACTTGCTCAGTCTCATGAAGGTGCAGGTAAAGGGGCCCTTCACTCCCTACCCCAACTCTAACTTACAGAAGAGTTTAAGTCCCATTTCAAAACCACTGCACTGCAGACAACACAACTCAAGCTAGTAGCACAGGGCCTGGTACACCATAAGTGCTCAATAACTGTTCATTATTATCATTTTTACTGTGTGTTTGGCTCAGTCTGTAGGGGGAGAGGGCTGCTGTTTGGGGGCCTCCTGCTAGGAGCCAGACACAGGACTAGATCCATCACTTACCTTGGTTGACCCTAACCAGGTCTGTACCACTGCATCCATTTTACAGCTTAGGACACTGAAACTCAGGGAGGTCAGCTACCTGCCTGTGGTCCCACAGGTAGTGAGGACTAAGCTAGGACACCAGCCCAGGCTTCTTGACAACCTGTATTCTTCCTCCCAAAGACACACCCATGCACACCCACACACACACACTGAAGTCAGCATACTTTTTTGTCAGCCCAAACTGCCTATATCATTGCTTCATTTAGTCCTGACAACGGTACCATGTCTTCATCCAATGAACTTTTATTGAGCTCCTACTATGTGCCAGGCACTCTACTAAACTCTGCTGCAAGCAGATGCAGCACAGATAGGTGGACAGACATCACAGGAATAACTACAAGTGTGAAGAGTGTTAACAAAGGGAGAAAAGGGAGTGGGCTCTGGATGGGTTCTTATCCCCACTATAGAGATGAAAAAACTGAGGCTCAGATAAGTTACAGACTTGATCACAATCACAGGTCAGAAAATAAAAATAGCAGAAAATAACTATGTGCTAACTATGGCTAGGCATTTTTTTTTAAATGAACTAACTTAAATTCCCTTAATAACTCTGTAATGTAACTACCGCTCTGTAATGTTCTCCTCCTGAGCCTGAAAGTACCTTGGCTGAGATGGCAGAGTAGGAAGTGGCTGAGTCAGGAATTGAACCCAGACAGGCTAGGCCCAGAGTCTGCATGCCTAACCCTTTTGGATCCAGGTCTGGCTGCCTCCACCGCTGCTGTTTCTGCAGGAGGAGAGATGGAAGGAAGCAGGTTCACGGTCCCTGCCCTTCCCAGGGCACCCTGGGAACCCCTTCCATGTGTCACCTCATGATTATCCCAAGTGAGAGCTCTGCTTCAGGAAAGCAAGGAGCCCTTTTCAGGGCAGGGACAGCCCTGAATCAGCATCCTGCTGGGCAGCCTGGCTCGGGAAGCACCTTCCTGAATAAGCAAGCAGTGCTCCCCAAGCCTGGGGTCAGATCTCAATGATTAGAGGGAGATTCGTGCTTCAGGAATCTGAGACCTTAGCGGAGAGGAAAGCAATGTCCCCAGTGTCCCCGCCACCGGCGCACTCTTATCTCCCGGCGGCGGGCGCCAGGTCCAGGCACTCACATTCCTGAATGGCCACGGGGGTGCTCGGTGGTTGGGCAGGTGGCTTGGCTGGGGTGGGGTTAGGAGCAGAACCTTCATAACCTTCATAACCTGCCCAGCCCCAGGAACCGCTTGGAGACCCAAAGAGAGCCAGAAGGAGTTCTCCGAGGGGCAGATCCCACAGCCCAGGCCTCCGAGAGAGAGGTGGGTTAAACAGGGCTCTCAGGAGAGGTACGGGGCCCTTTCCAAGGGACTGGAGAGCAGGTGGGAGTACCAAACGCCACTGGAGACTATGATTTCTGAACTACCACAGTGACAACCTCACACAGTTAAAAAAAACTTAGAAAAACTAGAGTGTGTTTACTTGAATCATCTCATGTGAGCCTCACAATAAGCCCCTGGTCTCTCTTCTGTAAAATGAGAATCTTGCCCATTATTAAATAAAGTGAAGGTCAAAGTGAGGTCAAGTTTGGAAAGAATTTCACAGGGTTTGCTCCTTCCTCACGAAGTTGCTTGAATCCAGGAGAATGCTGTAAAAACAACAACAAATTCTATGAAGTATTATCTTTTGCCATCTCATATTATTACAATTAATATCAAATCCTGAGATTATCTCCAAAATCATCTACTTTCTTTTGTTAACCTGTTATTATGGTTTTGTCTTCCTCAGATTCATCTCAAGTTTCCTTGAAGGCAGCTAAGTGTTTAACCTGTTTTCAACATGAATGTGTATCTTTAAGGTTTCAGCGTCGTATGTGTTTGTGTATGTGTTTCTTGATTTCCAACCTAGACTCTGAACTCCCGAGGGCTGACCCATGCCTGATTCTTAGCTGTAAGTAGCATTTGTTGAGCACTTTTCTGCGTGCCAGGTACTGCTCTAAGTGTCTTACATTAATTAAGCCATTCGATCCTGATCCTCCCAACAGCCCTGTTAAACAGTCTTGTTAGGATCCTTACTTTACAAGCAAGGAAACGGACACGTGGAGAGACCCAGTGAGGGGTGTACCTGGCTGGTGGGGCTGGGCTTTCAAGCCACACGATCCGGCCCCAGAGTCCTCACACTTAAGCCCTAATTCTGCCTCCCTTGAATCCCCTCACTCAGTATCTAGGAGGCACCAGAAATGCTTGTGAACTTCACCTAAGGCCCTTCCCGTCCCCAGTCTTACTCTGGTGTGTAACTGGAGAAACGAGGCTCAGAGATGTGAGGCGATGGGGCGCGTCAGGAATGCTTTCACTGCGTGTAACAGAACACCTGCCCCGTCGCACCGCTGGCAGGAAGGACGTTTCTTTTTCTCACATAATTAAGAGTCTAGATATCGGCGATTCCAGATTAGGTGCAGTGAGAGAATTTGCTGTCCGGGGTCCAGAGTCTTCTTGTCTTTCTGGTCTTTATATTTCGCATACTGGTTTTTTCTTCTCGTGTTCAACACCTCAATGACTGTATTAGTCTGGGTTCTCCAGGGAAACAACCAATAAGAGCGATATAAATATAGAGATATTGTATAACATATACCATATGTTACGATGTGTCATGTACTATGTATAGTATATACTATAAGGAATTAATTCACAGGATCGTGGAGTCTGAGAAGCCCAAAATCTGCAGACATCGAGCTAGAGGCTCAAAGAGCTGATGGTGTAAATTCCAGTTCGAGGTCAAGTCCAAAGGAAGGAAAACGCGGATGTTCCAGCTCCAAGACATTGAGGCAGAGAGAAAGAATTCTTTCTCAGCCAGCCTTTTATTCTATTCAGGCCCCCAACAGATCGGATGGCCTCCACTCACACTCGGGAGGGCTGTCTGCTTTACTCAGTCCACTAGTTCAAGTGTTAATCATGTCCAACAACGCCCAGAATAATGTTTAACCAGCTCTCTGGGCCCACCATGGCCCAGTCACCTGGCCACGTACAGGTAACCGCCACGTCATCCCAGCGTGGCTGCCACAGTTGGAGGCATCATGCCCGCGTTCGGCTCAGGAAGAAGAGGTGTGCCGGATGGCTCTCCCCTTCTGAGTCTTCTGCTTTAAGGGGAGCAAAAACTTCCCAGAAGCCCCCCTCAGATTTCCAGTTTTGCCTCATTGACTAAAACTAGCTACCACGGAGGCTGGGAAAATTAAATGTCTGACTTTCCGGCCTCAGCAACAGAAAGACGAAAGAGAAGGTGAGTTGTGGAATTAGCCAGCCGATAGTGTTTATCCTAGCGACCTGGGCAAGGGCACAGAGTCAGTGATAGAAAAGTCAGAAATAGGGCCCTTGGCTGTTTCCTTTTCACGTAGGAGGTCAAAGAGGAGGCCATTTGGTTCTCTGGGCTACAGTTTGGCACCTGGAGCCTTCATTCCCCAATTCTCCCAGTTTCTGTTTCTCAGCCGTGATTTACCTCCGTCTACCCCGCAGCCTGCAAGCACTGATTACGGGGTGAAGACCTTCAGAGAATAAACTGCACACAAGCAGGCCGGTAGCAGGAGCCCAGGATATAGTCCCGCTCTAGAGCAAGACTTGTTCTGCTGAACAGACACTCGCTGAGCACCCACTACCTGCCTGCCACGGTATTAGGCGCTAATAATATTACAGGAATAAAGGTGTCCTCTGTCTTCTGGACGATCTCACAACCCCGAGGAAAACCGCTCTGTGAAACAAGTGTGTGCCATTGGGGGAGTGAGGGCCATGAGAGGGAAGTGCAGGAGACACCGGCTCACCTGCGGTGCTCAGGGAAGGCTCTCCTTGCATACAAGGTGGTGTTTGAGCCCAGGCTGAAAGGGGGAGTCGGTGTTTGCCCGGCAGACCCGGTGGGGACGGCCATTCTGGGCCAAGCAAGCAGCATCCACAGTGTGGAGGTGTGAGCCTGTCGGCTTCCCGGACTGTGGAGTGAAAATGCTCCTTCCCCACTTGTGCCCTATCAAAGCTTCCAGCATGCGTCCACTGGAGCTCCTTAATCTCCGATCTCCTCCACTTAGTGCCCAACTCTCCCTATGTTTTTTTTTTTAAAAGATTTTACTTATTTTTAGAGAGAGGGGAAGGGAGGGAGAAAGAGAGGGAGAGAAAGACCCATGTGCGAGAAAAACATTGATCAGTTGCCTCTCACACACCCCCAACTGGGGTCCTGGCCTGCAACCCAGTCATGTGCCCTGACCGGGAATCGAACCAGTGACCTTTCAGTTTGTGGGATGATACTTAAGACACTGAGCCACACCAGTCAAGGCTCTCCCCATTTTTAAGTCCCACTCAAGGGCCAGCTCCTTGAGGAAACATCAGCCTTCCTTCTCTGTGTTCCCTTGTTATCTCTACCATTCTTTTATCATTTCAGCAGTATCTGGGAATTCGTCAGTCTCTTTCCATGCTCCTTGAGCTCCATGAGGGCAAATACTGTGCCTCGTTCATGTGCACAGCCCAGTGCCCACACTGTGCCCGGTACCAGTCACTACCCAAGGGGTAGCTGAGGATAGAGTGAGTGGGGAAGCTCCAGAGGGAGGCAGAGCAGACATGATTATTACCGAATACAGATGAAAGAGCTGAGGTTCAGAGTGCCGGGCAATGGCCTCACAGTGACACAGTGGAGCTAGAACCTACGTTGGCTGACCCCAATCCAATTTCTTTCTATTCTACCATGCTGCCTTCAGAAGGAAGCAGGACCTACCTTTTTTATTTTGTAAGAGCCAGGAATAGATTCCAGATGGTCAGACTTCATGGCCACACTTCAGCTGCACCTTCTGCCAAGCTTCTTTCTAAATTCCCATTTATTTTATTCACTAACCTTCCCCTCTCCCTTTTTCTTAAAGTCACCTTTCTAAGTTCTTGCTATTCAGGCATTCCCCCTCCTGCCCCACCTCCACCCCAGAAATGGACAGTTTCTCCCAGATAATTCCCATCTGCAATAAGCCAGCATTCCTGAAGCCTCTAGATAACCCAGGACAAAGAACCCTTCATCATCTTTCTGGCCAAGACTTGCATTTCCACTTCCTGAAACTTTCTAATCAAAAGGATGGGGGTGGGAGATGGGGCAGGAGATGATTCTGAGGGTTAGGATGGCTGTCATGAGCCAGCCTAAGTGTTTACGTCTCAGAAATGAATTCCTAGACCACTTCCTCTTTATTCATTTTTTCCAGCTTTATTGAGATATAACTGACAAACAGTATTGTGTAAATTTAAGGTGTACCATGTGACTACTTGATATACGTGTATATTGTGAAATGATTACCACAGTAAGCTAGAGCAGAGCCCTGGAGAAACCAGACACACATAATCATGGTTCCAGAAACTTGTCTCCCAGCAGAGAACAGCCAAAGAGGGAGATGACCTCCACCTCACTTCTGCTCTCCGAAGCTCAGCAGGTGCTTCCAGTGGGTCAAATCTGCTTATAGTCGGAATCCTAGCTGCAAAGGAGTCTGGGAAAGAAGTTCCCAACATTCCATCCTGTGCAGGATATAAAGGCACACTACGAGGAGGATGGATTTCCATTGTGCGAGCATCCACCCCAGGGGGCACAAGAAGCTCTGATACATCTCAGACCAGTGGGCTAATAAGTGCCAGGAAAGCTAGAATGCCTCCTAACTGTCACCGTGGACCTCTCTGTGACCTCGACCCCATAGCTCCCTCAGGAGGAAAATGCCTATTCAAAGAAATGACAAATTTAGAGGAAATACTGCAAACTATGGTAAAGGGTCACTACCCCAGTATATAAATGAACATCCCAGTATGAAAATAAGCACTGAATACAAACAAGTAACTCACTAAAAAGAAGAAATAGCCTGTGAAAAATAAGTTTTAAAAAAGATGCTAATTCTCAATAATGATGAAGGAATAAGGAAGGAAACTAGGAAAGATTTTTTTCAGAATTAAAATGATCAAAAAGATAGGCTTTATGTTACTGAGCATACAGGAAACTTACCTTCCAATAAACTATTGGTAAAAGTGAAAAATTAAAACAAGTTTTCCAGACAATATTAATTTAAATGTTCATAACCTTTGACCCAGTAAGTTCCCTACTGAAGACATTTGGTTAGAAAAACATAAAATCAAAAAAGATGTAGTTAATAGAGGCATTCTTCCTATGACTCTTTGTAACAATTTTTTTTTAAATCTAAATGCCCACCAAGTATAGAACACTAAGTAGTCAGTAAAAAGTTCTAGATGTTTTGATATGAAGATGCAAAGATCTCTATGAAATGGTACAAAAAAATTACAAAATGGCATGTCACTATAATTCCCTCTTATTTAGAAATATATGCATTTACAGGTGTGTTTACATATTGAAAATATGGGAGGAAATACATTGGAATGTAAACATTGTCTCTTGAATCTGGGACTACTGCATTCTTTCGCCCTCTTTCTTACATGTCGATGTGCTGCTTGATTTTTCCCCCTTAAACAAGCACATGTAACATTTACTAACAGAGAAATCCCATACAATTATTTTGTTTCCTTTGTGTGGAAAATTTAGACCCTGAGGAGCTTGGGGGGGCACAGTCACTGCCCTTCTTTTCCTCCAGGGTCTTAGAAACCCAGTCCTTGCGGGTCCCCCCACCCCGAAGCAGGGTGTTTAGAACTGAGGACTACAGCTTGGAGCAAAGGTGAGTAATTAGAGTTGGGCAAGAGGAGCAGTGAGGAGGGAGATGTGCTAATTTTAGCATCTCTGATAGAGAGTCGTTCCAAGATTCCTATAACATCCCCTTGCACAGGCTTAGCTCTGCCCTCCAGCCCCTCCCTACCCCAGTGGGTGCAGAGCTCACACAGGCACTAACAGACTTCAGATTGCAACAAAATGCTTGAAATCTCTGCTGCTTTAAATAGAGGTGTTTGGTACCCTTTTGGATGGCAGGTCTGGCTGAGCTGGAGCCCTCAGCACTCAACTAGTTCAGGGCCCCACGACGAAGCCACTGAATGCCAGCTTTCCCTTCAGTGTCTGAGGCGGAACTCTTGATCATCCCTAAACTGGGCAACACCTCCTGCCAGAGAAGTCTTCCATCTCAAATCCTGGCAGCTCTTGCATTCCTTCTCCATCTCCTCTGTCATTTAACTGCTTCTTCTTTCTTCTCCTCCCCTTGTTCAGGATAAGGATTTGGAACATACTGTTAAAAGTGTACTTTGTGGGCCCTCTATAGAATCATAGTACTGTATCTCTTAAGTAACCTTGAAAATAGCGTAAGTGATAATATTTCTCTTTTATTTAGTGTCTATTAAGTGCCAATCATATTACATACATGTGGTTTCTTAAAACAACCCTATGGGATGGCAGTATCTTAAGATTTAATAGGCATTTGATAAAAGAAGATGTACAAAAAGTTTCCAATAAGCACAGGAAATGATGGCAAACAAAATTAATAATCAGGAATATGCAGATAAAAGTATAATGATATATCAAATTAAAAAGACCGTGAAAATTGTTGGCAAGGATGTGGAGCAACTGGCACTCTCATATACTGCTGATGGGCGTGTGAAATGGTACTACCCCTTTAAAAATCAGTTTGGCAGTTTTTTACAAATTTATACATACACATACCATATAATCCAACCATTCTCCTACTAGAGTTTCCTCGAGAGAAACTAAGCATGTCTACTGAATGACTTGTATGAGAATTTTCAAAGCAACTTCATTCATAATAGCGCCAAGCTGAAGACAACCCAGGTGCCATCAACTGGGGAACGGAGGAACAATAAGAGAATGAATGCTTCTCGGCGATACGAGGAACAGACTGCTGAGGTGTGCATGAGTTTTCTGTGTTGAGTGACAAGTCCCCACAAACTTACCAGCTTAGGACGACACGTACAGTAAGCCAGTTCTCACTTAGTGTCGTCGATAGGTTCTGTGACTTTAAGCAGAACAACGTATAACAAAACCAGTTTTACCGTAAATGTAAACAAGATTTAAGTTCCTACCACATCTCATCAACATTGTAATGAAACTGTGTTGCGTGAAACAACGTGATCAGAGGACGCGCTGTGTGTTCTTTATCTCAGAGTCATGGATCAGGAGTCTGGACCGACCTCCTGCCAGACTGCTGGCGAGATGTCATCCAGGGCCTGTTCTTATCTGGAGGTTTGACTGGCAGTGGAACCACTTCCAAGCTCATTCCAATTGCTGGCAGAATTCATTTCCTGTGTCTGCAAGACGGAGGGCCCCATCTTTTTGCTAGTTGCCTGTCGGCAGCTGCCCTCGGCCCCCAGAGGCACTCACAGTGCATTGTCACGTGGCCCTTTCCAAAGGACCTCACAACACGGCAGCTTGTTTCTTCCGAGCGAGCGAGGGAGAGAGAGTGAGTTGCTGGCAAGACAGAGACGTATGTAGTGTGGATGTATGCAATGTAATGTAATGTAATGTAATGTAGTGATCATTGAGAGTGATGTCCCGTCCCCTTTGCCATATTCTAGAAGCAAGTCCCGGGTGCCACTCACACACAGGGGAGGGGGTTAAATGAGGGCATGAGCACCAGGAGGCAGGGTCACATGGCTGCCTTCCACTCCATCCTCCCTAATACACAACACAGATGAACCCCAAAGGCATTATGTTGAACAAAAGAAGCTAGACACGGAAGACTGCAAACTTTAGAATTCCATTCATGAAAACTTCTGGAACAGGCAAGGCTTAACATGCAGTCCCTGAAATCAGTGGTCACCTAGGGCCGAGGGAATGGGGGGACTGACCGTGGAGGGGCGTCAGTCACCCTCTGTGGTGCTGCACGTATCCATCCTGACCGGCATGGTGGTTATGGTGCATACATTTGTCAAAGCCCATCGGACTGTACATTTTAAGTGGGCACAGTCTATTTCATGCGAATTATACCTCTGTAAAGCACATTTTAAACATGGGCCCATGAATGGGAAATTTTAATCACCATTTTACCTGTGAGGAAACAGATCCAAAACTTGCCCCTAGTCACACAGCACCGGGGAGCTGGGCCACAGAGTCAGGTCGAGCCACAGGGCCCATTCTCTTCCTTTTGCATGACATCTGACTCTCCTCCACGCTGCACTTCTCACAGAGGTGAAGCCTGGAGGCCTGGAGAGCGAAAGAAACATTCCCATTGCCTCCCCAAGTGGCAGAGTCTCAAGCTGTGTTTTCTGGTTCCAAGTCGAGGGTTCTTTATACCACTAGGTCTTCCAGGCCCTCATTAAATAAAGCCTTGTAGTAGATTTTAAGAATTATTGTTGTGGTTTCCAATTTATCCAGATGTGTCATTGTAAATATACTCAATATTTTTCTCTTTGGACATACTGCTATGAGCCAATTCTCTAAAAGAACAGCATACAATAGTTCGTGGAAGTACAGGTTTCTGGGCTGCACTCTGTGTAAGCGGTTGCTGCCTCCTCTCTTGCCCACCGACTCCTGAGTTTACTCGGATTTTGTGGCCGTCACACTCCCAGGGAGCACAGGCCTCTCCCTGATGCCAGGATGCGTCTTGGTTAACTCCAGCCGGTTGTGGTCATTCTGCTGCCACAGACAGGCGTGTGGAGGAAAGGGCCAGAGAGGCAGTCGTGGCGACTGAGGTCCGGGAGGCGCCTGCCGGGGGGTTCTGGAAAGTCTTCCAAGCTGCCCAGGAAAGGGGCTCTTTCTCACAGGGACGAGGAAGTGACTCCGGGACCCAGGGGAGCCCACGGAGAACATGAAGAGACAGTGGGAGGACAAAGGTCCATCCCTGAGAATAAGAGTCCGAAGGGCACAAAGCATTTAGGTCCCTGAGGGTGACTCTGAGCCTCTGATGGGCTCACTCCTGTCACTGTCTTCATTACTCAGTGACGTATACACTTTATTTATTGGTTTAGTCACCGCTGTTGTTTGCAGCCAAAATCATTGTGCGTACAGAAGATATGAGCAGATACAGTCAAACAGCTTTTTCTTTTTTGCACCCAACTCCATGGTGCAGTTCTTATAAACACTTGTATGTACTACATTACATACAAAATTCGTGGCAGGCAATTGATACTACGTGTTGTGTGAATGTGAAGGTGAGTCCCCTTCTCGGAGGGGTTTGTTGATAGCTAAAGGTCAGAAACAACCTAACTGTCCACCTGTAGGGTATTGGTTAAATAAATTAGGGTAGAACCACCTAGTGAGATGCCATTCACAATTCAAAAAGCATATCTGTTGGTACCGATATGAAAGGATTGCTAAGATATGCTGCCAAGTAGAAAAACTAGAGTCAGAACAGTATACAGAAGGCTGTGAAGTCCACGGTCATTGAAAAACAGCCAAAGTTTATGACCAGGAGTGTTGCGACACAAGGGGACACAAGACCCTAAACAGAACTCTCACACGGATGGGCCCTCTGAGGACGGTAAGCAACAGGGGGACCGTAAGAAGCTGTGCTGCCGGCAAAAGCTTCGCAGCAGGAAAGCTGTGAACCTGCCCTGGGAACTGCCACATGGGTGCAGTGGCAAGGCCAACTTCTTGAGGAGAAGGCATCGAGGTCTGGGTGCGTTTGCAGCAGTCTGCTCCCTGTGATCTCATGTACCTGAGTCACCTATTTTCAAGGTGTTAAAGAAAATTTTTAAAATTGTGTGCATAGGAGCTCTGACAAAGCTCACAGAGAAATGCTACCTCCCTGCCAGCGTTAGCTGAGGTAGTTGCCATTATCAAGGGCTCGCTGTGTGCCAGACTCTGGCTTCAACTCTTTATCTGGATTGGCTTATTCCATCCTCGCAGCAGCTCTGTGAGGTTATTGTTACCCTCCTAGTTTTGTAGAGATGGGGAAACTGACCCCCCGAAATGTTAACTAGTGTTCCAGGATCATGCAGCTGTTAAGCGGTACAACCAAGGCTTGAGCCCAAAGTCCCTGCCCCAAACACTCCACTAATTGATCTGTGGGGTTATTGGAAGGATTAAGAGAGCTCACACGTGCTTAGCCAGTGTTTGCCTTCACCAGGGGTTCTCAAAGAGCAGTTCATGCACCAGTGTTAGAATTTGTTAGAAGTAGCTTTTAATTCTTAGAAATGTTGCCCAGGTTCAGCCAGACTCGGACCCCTTGTTGATGTGTTTCTTGGCCTGGCACGGAGTGTATGAAATCCCACCCAGCAGGGGTAAGATAAATCTACGCCCCGCCAAACCTTGGGGAAACATACCTGAGTATTGTATAGACAGTTACCACCTTGCTTTTTGCCCCGCAGCCATTTCATTGACCGTCACCACGGATCACAGGAGTTTTCCTGTGATCAATCAGTGACACCTGACAGCGGTGTTAGGCGGGCACCAAAACCAGCCTCACAGCTCCTGTCCTCAACTTAGCTGCTCTGTGGAACAGAGGTCTCGGACTCCTTCCTTCCTTCCTCAATGCCTGTCACATTGTAGATGCACAGTAACTGTGCATTGAATCACCTGGTGGCAACTGGCATTTTTGCGAAGATCACCTAACAGGATTTCTCAGCTTGGCTGTCTGTTGCAGTCACCTGGAGAACTTCTGAAGATCCCAGCCTTGGGCCAATCGCATCAGACCAGGTGAGGGTGGAGAAGAGAGGGAAGATCTAGGTGTGAATGTTTTGAGAGCTCCCCAGGTGATTCCAATGTGCAGCCAAGCTTGAGAGCCCCCAGGCTAGAACAAGGAAGCCAACTTGCAGAGGGCTGATCTGCGATTTGCCAGCCCAGCAAGAGTCGGAGTTTGAGACACAACGGGCAAAACCCAGAGGGCTTCCTCGAAAGCTGCTCCTGCCTCTACTTCTTTGACGGGCGTGAGCTGAGCTGGAAGCAGCCAAGATCCTGTCTTAAGAAGTGCACAGTGAAAGGTATAGCTGGAAGCGTTTATGCTGGAAACCCTGACTGGGTGATGGTCCTAAAAATTATTGCCATATGTCTCCAGCAGGGAGGGCAGGGCGCACGTTTGCTCCCTCCGCGCCCCGCAGCCTCACTTTTATCGGCGGCTCAGTCCTCACCCATGGGGGCCCCCAGAGAGGTTCCCCTTAGTGTAACAATTTCATGGAGCATCTAGAGTCCTCGATAGGCCAGGCCCTGCAAATACAGACGTAACTCCAAACTCAGCCCTCCGCTGGTGGAGTTCGCAGCCCAGAGGGAGGAAACGGGAAGTAAATCGACATAAATCACCAGCTCGGATGCGGCGTGTGGAGGCCACGAAGAAGCCTAGAGGAGAGGAGTGAGAACGGAGCGGAGCGGGCGGTGGCGGGGAGGTGGGAGGGGGTTCCGGAAGGCTTCTGAGGAGTGGGAGCAGCACGGAGGCAGGGTTTTTTTTCTCTTGAAATATTCATATGTACAAAGTTTGGAATAATTTTAAACATATATAGTTGAACACAGCAATTTAGCAAATACTAACACTTTCCATATTTACTTCAGATTCTTTAAAAAAATTCTAAACTATTTTAAAACACAGGAAAAGTCCAGAGAATAATATAACAAACACCGATATACGGAGGTGGGTAAGAGCTCCCACTCTGGGGCCGGGCTACCTGGCTCTGCTGTGTGATCTTGGAGAGGTTACTTAACTTCTCTGTGCCTCTCTTATTTTTTTTTTGAACCAGACCCCTACCTCGAAAGGTAATTGTCAGATGAATCAAGGTAAAAAGACAGAAGTGCCTCACACTCTGTGCTTTGTAAACATTAACTGTCGTTACTGAATATGTATGTTCATGGCCCAACTTGTCAAGTCTTAACACTCCGCTGGATTGCTGTTAGGCTGTTTTGTAAAGGGAAGTATAATGTCGTACTTTTTAAGACCCCTCTATACAGCTGTCCCTGTTCTGACTGCTGATGAAGACTTAAGGTCCGCATGGGACTGTCCACTGCAGGGTGCAGGGCAGGGACCCTGGTTTCAGAGGAAACCCCCCAGTCCAGCCAGAAAGGGAGGGGACTGATGGGCAGGGGAGGAGGCCGGAGAGGTGGCCGGGCACGTTAGTTAGGGAAGGCTATCAGGAGCTCAGGTACAGTCCAAGAACCCCACCTAAGAGCCCCTTCTCTTGCTCTCTTCAACAAACAAGCAAAAAAAAAAACCCAAAAGATAAAATACAGAAACGTCAATCACTCTTGCTCCCCAACTTGGGAAATTCCATCAAGTAGGGGCTAGCTTTGAGAGAAGAGGGGAGACCCGGGGGAGCTCAGGAAGAGGGTTTAGCCGCCCTGAAGTCACTGCCACCTGAGTGCCCGGGCAGGAAATGAGCTTTTTAGAGCTGTAGCCCAGCCAGAGCTCTCGGCTCCCCCGGCCCCGAGTCATTGCGTGCGGAGAACTGTGCGCCCTGCCAGGGGGGTGCTTCTCGCCGAGTGAGCGGGAGAGAGCCCCTGGCTTGTTCAGTAGTTGACCTGACAGCACACGTGTGGCTCGTCAGGCGTGATATGTGTGGGGAAGGCCCTGGGTATAAGTATGCACAAGCCCAGCCCCGGTTCCAAATGTGTTCTTCCGTCATCCCCCAGCAGCAGCACCATTTTTTATCTCAAAATGGGCTTTCCCCTCTCCCCCTCCCCTCTGCCTCCCCACCGCTGCCGAGGAACAGCTGCTCTGAGACCCATCTCTCATCAGCTGCCTTATCTCCCCGATGAATAATGTTCCCCCTTCCCGAGCAGGCAGCCTGGCAGGAGGCCCGCCCGGCATGGAGCAGGCCGCTGACAGCCCTTGGAGCCCAGGCAGCTGCCGGAGAGCAGGCACCCGCCTGCCCAGTGCTCACATGGGCTGAGGGCAAACCTCCGGCCTCACAGAGACATGCCGCCGGAGGCCCCGCGGCCCTGGTGAGCAGCAGCTCACAGACCCAGCCATTCCAAGCACATCTCAGCACCCCTGGGTGCAGGCACCATTCTGGGTACTGGGAAAGATAGGTCCTGCCCCTCAGGGGTGGGGACCGTTTATGGGAAATGTGATTTGTATCTAATACTACAGACCTCTATACTTCATAGTTCCGTGACCTTGGGAGCAGGTTTAATCAGTCCAGGTCTTGGTTTTCCTCATCTGCCAAATGGGCTAATCATAGTAGTGTCTTGTTCTGTGCTCAAATCCCCATTGCCAGCCAGCGCACCCATCCCCCAGCACTGTGATGCCACAGGTTCAGCTATCCCTCCAGCCTTCGCTAGAGCCCTGGGCTTATGGTAACTGCATCCTTGACACATCCCTCTGCAACCTCCCCCTCTCATCAGGAGAGCTGGGAACTGACTGGTACTGGGGGTCCAAAAGCCCAGTCCTCTTCCCTCAAGGCGGGCAACTCGGTAGGACTATTTAAGCTCCAGAGCCCCTGTGGATCAGGCCAAGACTAGACTGACCCATGACGACACGCCCCCATCTTCATGCCCTGCCTCCCTCACCCTCTTACAGCTTTTCCTCAAGAGCACACTTCCCCCCAGGAATCTCAGGCTTTGGGAAACCTGTCTGGGGCTCTGCTTCTAGGGGACCCAGCTCAAGATACATGCCTACTTCACAGAGGCTTGTGAGAGGATTGGACGAGATAAGGCTTGAAAAGCCCCTCGTAGGTGTCTGGCACTTGGCAAGCGCCCAGTTTTTGATAATTATGGTTCTTATAAACTACTGCTATGTGACAGAAAGTCACAAGGGAACTTGGACAGATGTGGCAGAGAGGTCAGTGTTGAAAGTCTTGTTTCCAGGTCTGGAATTGGAGGCAGTCATCCCAGAAAAGGCCCTTAGAGGTCACTTAGCTGAACTTTTTTTTGTCATTGAGGAAATCGAGGCCCAGAGAGGCAAAGCAGTGCTCTCAGAGACGCACAGAAAGTCAGGGAGCGAGCTGGGGGAAAGCTACATCATGTGTTTCCCACTCACGTGTTATTTGGCATCTCAGATCCTTTCCCCCTGCTCGTTGTTGAATGTTATTGACTTTATACAGGCCAAGACCCCGAGAAGTGAGGCCACAGCACACTCCATTTCTATGTGCATCTCCTGAGCACCTACTGTGTGCTGGGCACATGCTAGATCCCAGGAAAAAATGCTCACACGTAGATACCAACCCGTGGTTGCTACAGAGAACTTCACTGTTTTCAAAGTGTGTGTGTGTTGGCCCACTCTATCCCAGGAAGTAAATAATGCCAGCCCATTCTCCAGGGGAATTTTTATTAAAAGTGAGCACTGAAAGACCAGTAAGAGCAGGCATGTGGGCAGGGGCATCCTGGACTTGCCTTGTTTCCATATTTAACACATAGTAATATTTTTTTTATTGATGAGAGAAAGAGACAGACAGAAATAAATGTGTTGTTCCACTTATTTATGCCTTCATTGGTTGATTCTTGTATGTGCCCTGACGAGGGGTCAAACCCACAACCTTGGTGTATGGGGATGACGCACTAACCAACTGAGTTACCCAGCAAGGGCCACATAGCAAGCAGCATCCTTAATTTTCACAGTGCTCTATCTGAATGGTCATTTGCTGTCCCTTTCCTAGTATGTACAGAGTTACACATGTGAGACAGGTCATAGCTTCAGGAGACAGCTGTCCATCCATGTGGTTGGAGTGTAGGGTGCCTCATGGGGAAGGGCCACAGTGGAACTGTAGAAGTAGACCAAAACCATGCCGGGTGCAGGACTCCATGTATCATGCTAAGGCATTTGGGCTTTGATCTGCAGACAGCGGAAGCCTCCAAAACCCTTCGTTCAGGAGAGGGACAAAGATCTCTCTGGAGAAGACGCAGAGGATACTTGAGAAGGAAGACCTCTGCCCCAGGAGCAGACAGCCTCTCCTTGTGGTTACGGAGAAGACCACACCTGTGGGCTGTCAGGAGACGGGGTGCGGGTGATCTCCCCATGAGTAAGACACACTGAGGGCTAGGGAGAAGTCACTGAGGGTGTGGGATTTGAGTTGGGGCAATATTTGAGGGCAGTTTCCTAAGCTTGGGGGTATGGCATGGACAGAGCACAGTGTGAATGGTTGGAGATGACTGTGGAGGCAGCAAGGCCCGTGGACCTGGGCAGAAGGGTTTCTTAGGAGCACAGAGAAGCTCGAGTACGAGGAAGCCCAGGCCACTTCCTGGGGAGCATTGAGCGCCAGGGGAAGGAGTATGAACTTCTGTAGGTGGTCGGTCGGTGGAGGCTACTGGAGGGTTTTGAGCAGCACACGGGCATGAGGAAAGCAGGATTTCAGGATTAGTTCAGGAGTGGAATGCTAACTAGGCTGGTAGCAGGAAAGTTACTTCCCCAAGTTGAAGACCGTGACTGACCACTTTCTGGCCACAGGCCACATTCTTACTTCTTGTTTTGCCAGCACAATGTGATCCCATATTTTTGTAAATGTTTTTATTGAGATATCATTGACATATAACATTATATTTGTTTCAGATGTGCAACATAATGACTCAATATTTGTATATATTGCAAAATGATCACCACCATAAGTCTAGTTAACAGCCATTACCACACATAGTTATAGATTTGTTTCTCTAAAGGTGGAGTATTTTTTAAAAGGAGGGATTTTATGCAAAAGATTTCGCATAAAAGGCAGGTTTCTGGCTTCATCTGAAAGTCAGAGGATTTGGTAAGAATGGACCGAGAATTTCCACGTGGCCACCACATGTTGGCATCAAGTCACGACTGTCCCCTTTACATGCAGCTTTGCATTTCATTGGCATTTTTCCCATAGCAGTTCTGCTTTATTTATTTTTATTACAAGTCTGCACAGTGATTTTTAACAGATTTTAGATGAGTAGTCAGCATTTAAGTAATTAAGAATTTTATATAAATGTCCATATTTGGGCTTCTTTTAAAAAGTCATTAGGGCCACTTGGGACCTCGTTCCTATGTGGCCGTAACGGCTGGAGCTCAGGCCCTTCCCCAGTTCACAGCGCCCACGGCTCTTTCTTCCTGTTTGCAAAGGCCTGTGGTAGCTGCCCTTGATCACAGAGCTCTTCTACTGAAAAAGCAATATGTTTCTTGTACTCAAGTCATTCTTGGAAGTGGAAAAAGAAAAGATAGAGTAAGATGTTCATGCTACCAAAGAAAGGTCTATGAGAGCACTGTGGAAATTAAGAATATTCCTCTGCGTTTCATATGGGAATAAAGAGAGTATGTGTTAGAAGAGCAACTGCTAGAAGTGACTGGCCACTTCACCTGGCCTGGTGTTACCTGCTAGGGCCCTGTGGTATTTAGCTTGGGAATCTCGGGGTAGAGGCAGGGAAATCACTTTGCACTCGACACTCAGCAGTCTGGTTTCTGAGCCCGGCCCCGTACTACAGAGAGGAATAAGATGAGGGACTTTGACGGGGGGTTAGGAGCTAAGGATCTTTTGAGGTGTTCTAGGCAGGAGGCAATGTGGGCAGAGTAAGAGAAGGCAGGAGAAGTGTAGGGGCAAATCCTGGACATTTCTCTCAACTGTGGTGGTTCCTTACCAACAGCCGTCAGAGAGAATTGCAGATAACTCCAGGATGACAGATCCTGGGTTTGTGGGAACACCATAGGCCCTTCAATAAGAGTCAGGAGACCCACTCCAGGGGGGGCGCTGATGACTTGGGGTCTGGGCACAGTGGGTCTGAGGTGATGGTGAGATGTTCAGCTATGTGGACGGTGCTGGTTGCACGGTGGTCTTGCACACGGCCTTGAAGCACTGGTCTCATGTGGACTTCATCCTTCCTGTGTTTAATTTCTCTGTGCCTTAATTTCTCGACAATAAGTCCACTGGTGCTCTCCTCCTCATAGGGTCATTGTGAGGATTAAAGATAGCATAATGAAAAGCCTAAAAAATGATTCCTTGGTATGTACCCTACAAAGCTGAGTCATTTTTCACTATTGCCTATGAGGACGAGGTGGGAAACCCACTGAATGGAGATGATTACACAGGGCAGGGAGCCAACACAGCCCTGGAGGAGAGCCATGAGGAGGGAGGAGCCGAGAGGAAGCAGCTGGGAAACGAGGGGAGAGGGCACCTCCGAGGCCGGGGAAAAGGTTCGGGTGGGGAGGACAGAGGTCATGCTACAGAGGCCACTGAGGAGAGAGGAGGTCACAACAGATGTTCTCACTAGGGGAATTTGTCCTCCAGAGGACTCTTGACAATGTCTCAAGACATTTTTGTCATCACAACTGGGCATGAAGGTGCTATTATGTCTAGTAGAGAGAGGCCAGGGATGTTCCTAAGGTCCTACAATGTCCAGACAACTCTCTGCCCCCTACCCAGTCCCCGACAACAGAGAACTATCCACCTCCAGAATGTCAATAATGCAGAGTCTGGGAAACCCTTCTCTAAAGCCACCAGATTTCTGGGTGTGAGTTGTGGTTCCACCACCAAAAGATGTGTGACCTTAGCAAGTTCTTTAACCTCTCTGTGCCTCAGTTTGCTCTGCTGGAACACGGGGGTGATAATAGCAGCTTCCTATTCCAGGACTGTTGTCAGGTTTAAATGACTGAGATATACAGAGGGCTTAGAATAGAGGCTCACATTAGCTATTATTACTGGAGATCAGAGGAAGAAAGGGCATAGCAGAAGCCATTTGACCTTGGGGTTTGTCATTTGAGAGCACTTTCATTGGGGTAAAAGGGGGACTGGCAGCCAGATGCAGGGGACTGTGGCGATGGGTGCATGGGAACTGGGGCCAGCTGACATGGACTGCTTTGTCCGAGAGGCGCAGCAATGGGAGGAAGAGGATTGACTGGTCACGGCCGCCAGGCCAAGTGGAGGGGACTTGCTTCCCAATCATTCATATGCGGATGCTAACCATAAGTGTGGATGAATCCCCAGACCACATATAACAAAAATGGAAATTCTCAAAACAAGAGAAATCACCTGCAGCCTTACCACCTTAACAAAGTAGCAATTTTCCATCTTTCCTTCCAGGACCATCATTTTTACAATGTTGGAGTCATCACACAGATTCTCTTTTCTATTGTTTTATGTCACATGAAATTGTCCTGTAAGCATTTTCCATGATGGAACATCACTGTTACATTTATCATTTTTTCCAAAATGAACGTAACCTCCTTGTTTTTTCCTGATGGTAAAAACACTCTGTGCTTTTTTTTCCTTTTTTTAAAAATGCAGATAGTAACACAAAGTCTGAAGAAGAACAGAATAACCCATTTCCCATCCTACTCTGAGAGACAACCAGGTTAGCACTTAGGTGAACGTGCTTCCAAACAAATCTTCACACATGTATTAGTGTGCTGACTTGTTAAAGGTTTTCTGTAAACATGAACATTACTTAACTGGCAATGCATTTTCTTACCTTGAAGCTAAGGTTTTCTTATTGTTAGGGATGGGCTTGTTGTTTTGGGAAGTGGGGAGGGGGCTGTGGAAGGGCACACACAGCAACAAAGGAAGCCAGGAAGTTCCGAAAGCTGCCAGAAAGAGGAAGTATTGGGGGTATGCAGTGTGCTTGTTTCCTGAGGCTGCTGGAATGACGAACCCCAGGCTGGGTGACTTAAACAGCTGAAATTTCTTCTCTTACAGTTCTGGAGTCTGGAAGTCTGAGATCAGGGTGTTTGCAGGACCATGCTCTCTCTAAAGGATCTAGGGAGGGATCTTCTCTTGCCTCTTCCCGGCTCCTCATGGTTGCCAGCAATCCTTGGTGTTCCTTGGCGTGTAGACACATCTGTGCTTTACCTCCTTCATCACGTGGTGTCCTTCTCTTCCTCTCCGTGTGTCTGTGTCCGCATTTCCCACTTCTTATAAATACACCAGTCACTGGATTAGGGCCTGCTCTACTCCAGTATGACTTCATCTTAACTTGATTAAGTCTGCAAAGACCAAAGGTCACACTCGCAGGTAACAGGGCTGAGGATTTCAGCATATCTTTTTGGAGGACACAAGTCAACCCATAAGATCCCCAGGGTGGTGGAGGAATAGGATGGAACAGCAAGGACACCTTCTCTGGAACGAACAGGAAGGAAGAGACCAGGATAAACAGACTGAGATTCTGAGACTGAGAAGGGAGATAAGGAAGCTACTTCCTCCAGCAACTCAGGACTGTGTTTTACAAACATCCTAGTGCTTTATAAAGAGGGCCCCGGGGTTTGTCAGAGAGCCCAGCTGCCCGTCCCAGACCCATTTCCCACTATCACCACACCACACAGGTGGCAGCTGCCTGTGGGCCCCACAGGCCCCACTACAGCATCCTGCTGTCCACTCACCACCAGATCCATCGTATTTCTTTTCAGCCTGGGCTGACTTCTTGCACCCACAGTCCTTTCGTATGGCCCATTCACCCTCTTCTGTCTGCAAAGCATGCACACCTCCTGTGTTCTTGCTGCAGCGCAGTGGCCCATGCGCCTTCAGGGGCATAGAGAGCGTTTCAACGTCTTGATCTCCCCTTTCCTCAGGACACCTGGTTTTGCTGGTTTACTCAGTTCTCTTAGCTTCCTTTTCCCAGATCCGTACCGAGATTGAATGTTCAGAGGTAGAGGGGGCTGGGGAAGGATTGTGAGGAGTATGGAGACAGTTAAGAGGAAATCTGAAGCCTCTCCGCTGGTGGATGCACATGTCACACGGTCTGGAGCCTTCCCAGGCAGAGCTGGGGTCAGGTCTGGGTGTGATAGGTCAGCATGTGACCAAAACCAGCATTATCATCTCCCTTTGTCAACTTGGCTCTTGAGGAACAAGAGAAGCCAAGTCAAGGAGCCAAGAAGAATGAGGCTTCTCTACTTACTAACTTAGGTCTGAGGCAAAGCCCAGCCAAGATCTTTTCTTGCCCTCACAGGCTTCTGCCTACCGGAGAGAATCATTATACTTCTCCAATGGTTAAAAGTCACTCCGCCTTTGGCCCCCTGCCTCCTCACACTGCCTGAAGCACCCAATAATCTCCCAGCAATGCATCACCTGTCCCATCTCCACCATTTAATTATGGGTTGTCCTTGATTTCCTCTCCAGTGCCGAAAGCCACTTCTGAGAAAGACCTGGGGGCAGAAACCCAAATAATACAGCTCATATTAAGTCTAAAGCCGAAATAACAAGAAAACCCAGGTAGAGCCCGCAGCCAGGATGTGCCGACTTGTGTGGGATTGAAGGAGGCCTTCTTGCCCAGGCATGAAAGACACAGGGCTTGGGCCCAGTGGGACTGTGGAGACACAGGGCAGGAAGGGATTTGTGAGCATTGTTGGCACTTTTTTTTTTACCCAACCCCATCTCTTGCCGCCACCTCATCAGACCTTATACTCCTGCGTGTAACGATTGTACATTTTGCCACTGTCTCCCAGTATCAGTCAGCGCAATAGTGATGGGGGGCAACGGTCCCCATTCAGCTAGTGTAGGCAAAAAGGGGAACTTAATAGCTCAGATACTTCAGAAGGTAAAAGTGACACTGGTGTCAGCCTCAGCAGGCTTCAGGGATTCTCCCTCCTTGTCTTTGTTCCTAATGGCACTTCTATTACAGATGAGGCCACTCCATGTAGCAAGAAAATGCTCTTGATCACTCTGGCTTACCTGGCCCCTCCTCTCTCCCCACACTCAAGAAGGATTCTCATGGGCCCCTCAGATCAGAGAGGTAGTCCCTGGACCAGTTACTGTCCAGGGAAATGGGGTTCTCTGATTAGAGAGGATTGTATCATGGGCTGTGTTAAAAAAAAAAAGTGGGTACCAAGCACGTTTAACAAAACCAGCACAGTCCACTCTGCCCGCAGTACAAGGTCCACCCATTTGGCAGCAGGTGTCGTTCCTTCCACCGGGAATACCCTCAAGACCTACTCTTCTTTCAAGACCCAAGCCTTCCAGGACACACTCGCCCACCCCCACCTCCCCAGAAAGAGTGGAATACACGTTGGGGCCACCTTAGCACCTCGTCCATGCCTGTTACTTCTCATGCTTGCTCATTTGTTCACTTAGCAAATTCTTATCCTTTAGCATTGCACCCAACTTCTCTTGGATTGTGAGTTTCCTGAATAAAGGGACCATGTCCCACGCATCTCTGGGTCTCCACCCTCCACCAGGGTGCTTGGCCCACTGTCAGGGCCTGGTAACAGCTGGGGGCTACATCCTTAGATGTTTGAGTGACATGAAGGACATGGCTAGAGAAGTTGGGGTGCTGAGTATGGGGGGAGGAACAGCATGCCACAGGTCACCTGGTTGGAGTCACTAATTTCTCTGCGTTCCTTGCAAATCCTCATACCCCAGACTGTCGGGGAGGACCCTGTGCACGTCATACCAGCTGCAGTGCCGTTCAAGTTACTATGCCGTGCTGGCTGCTATGTCATGCCAGCTACAGTGTTACTAGATGATAGGAATTTTTCAGCTCCATTGTAACCTTACAGGACCACCTCATGCACATTACTGCCTTGCTGTAGGTCTTGGTTTCCCCATATGTAAAGTACATGGGAAAATGGTTCAGTTCTAAGGATGCAGTCAGGGCATAGGCATAATAATTCCAGTTCCACACCCCTCCCCCAGTCCTAACCAGTGACATGACTGACTGTTCCCATGAGCACGGTGTAAGCCATACCTGTATGTCACAGTCCACATGGCCACGTGGGGACAAGTTACACCTTGCCTGGGGAGACGATTGCCATTTCCTGGGGGGACAAGGAGGTGATGTTCGTGTACATCAATCACTCCTTCAACATGTACTTATTATGCCCCTGAGTCCATGGCGCCAGGCCCTGGGGTATACAGCAGGTTGCAGGCCCACAACTATTTGAGAAGCATCTGCGCACGTAGCACATTCTTTCCTGTGTCTCAGTGGAGGCAAGTCCTTTCCCTGTGAGAGTTACTTTAATTTACCTCTGAATTATTTTAAAGAGACGGTTTATTTGCTGCTAAGTGCCTGACTCTGGATGAGCTAAGTGGGTCATACCATTCTGAGTGTGAACCACCTACTGAGGCTGACTTTCTCATACGACTTTGAGGAATCCAGAAACAGATGGGTCCTGGGCAGCAAGAGTAAAACAATGTGTCGATCCACCTGGCACCTTGCACTGGAGGGAAAGTGTATGGACTTGGAACCAGATGGCCTGAGTTCAAAGGTGCCTCTCCTGCTTCCTGGCTTTGTAACTGGGGGAAATTCGTAAGTTCTCTGAGCTGTAGTGTTCCCATCTATAAAACAGAGATATAGTCCTGACCTTACCCAGGTTGCTGGTGAGCACTAATCAGGACTGTATCTCCAGAGGGACCTCGGCATGTACTCGGCCATCGCATCAGCACTCTTGCTGTTTCCTTGAAAGGGACAAGATGTACTTGAAAGATGTGGGAGGGAAGCCATTCCGTACAGTGGTCGAGAACCAGGGCCAGGAGGCTACACAGACCTGGTCCTGCCGCTTACAAAGGAAACGGCCTATGAAAGCAACACAAGAAAGTGAGAGTTATTTTCAGTCGTTTGACTTTATGCTTGTAACTGACCCTCCTCATCCACACCCCCCGCCCCATTGCCACTCTGAACTGAGGGCTCCCCGTGGGCAGTGACCGCGCCGGGCTAGTGCTCTCCCCAGTGGGCCGTGGCCCGATGCCCTGGTGTTCAGCTCTGCATGGCTCAGTAACGCTGCTGTCGTCCCCTCTCTTGGCAGGTCCTTCAAGCCAGACTTCATCCTGGTCCGCCAGCATGCCTACAGCATGGCCCTGGGCGAAGACTACCGCAGCCTGGTCATTGGCCTCCAGTATGGGGGGCTGCCTGCTGTCAACTCCCTCTACTCCGTCTACAACTTCTGCAGCAAGCCCTGGGTGGTAGGTGACAGGCCAGGCTGACCTGGAACCAAGTGGGGGCAGTGGGAGGACCTCCCAGCCCTGAAATGGGCCTACCCCCCAGCATGGAGACCTCAGAAATGAAAAGAGTCTTTTTTAAGCGCCTGAATAAGCAACTGGGGTCCCAGTCCCCTTCTTGTAATTATTGCCTAATGAATATTATATAACAATATATTATGATACAGTGGTATCCTATAATGATAATAGTAAGCGGCAGTCCTGTACTGTGCTTACTAATATTCTATCATAGCATTGTTTTTAACAGTGGGCACTATTTATTGAGCGCTTAGTTATTGCCCAAAAATTGTGTTGTCAATCTATTGTTAACATGTGAAGTGGGCTTATTACTCCATTTTACAGAAAAAGAAGCTCAGATTCAGAACAAAGGAACTCACTCAGAGTCACATAGCTAATGAGTTGGTGAAACCAGACTTGAAGCCCTCTTTGCAACCCCCAAGACTTTATTTCCCCCACCTTCTAGTCCTTAGTCTCATTCATTCACTTGATTTATTTGAGTGTCCATTTAAATGTTACGTGTAAGAGAGGCTTCTCCTAAAATACCACCACTCTACTCCCCTAAACATTCTTTTTTTTAAAGTCAATATTCAGAAATTGAGGCATTTTTTAAAAGATTTTATTTATTTATTTTTAGAGAGAGGGGAATGGAGGGAGAAAGAGGGAGAGAAACATCAGTGTGTGTTTGCCCCTCATGTGCCCCCTACTGGGGACCTGGCCTGCACCTCAGGTATCTGCCCTGATTGGGAATCGAACCGGCAACCCTTTGGTTCACAGGCCAGCACTCAATCCACTGAGCCACACCATCCATGGCTCCCCCAAATATTCTTAAATCCCTCTAATACATTGCATGTTTAATCCTTACAACAATCCTGTGAGGTTGAATCTCTTGTTCTCTCCATTTGCAAATGAGGAAACTGAAGCTCAGACACCTAAAAGTCACTTTTCCAGGTTACTCAGATAGTAAGTGGTGGAGCAAAAATTTGAACCCAGAGTCTATGTCATAAACTGCTATGCAATATGCCTCTCTAGAAAGAAGGGAATGGCAGGCAGAGGACATGGCATGAACAAGAGCAGGTTGTGCTTATATGAAATGCCAAGGGTGTAGGAAATGCTCATTAAAAGTCATTGAGCTGAACTCAGTGGGCCTGGCAGGAACGAAGGGGTTGATGCAGCCAGATGATGGAGAGGGTGGATCTCCAGCCAAGGGCTCTGGCCTCTCCCCCAGAGGCAGAGAACAGCTACTGTAGCTACTACAGCCCAGAATAGTCAGCTGCTCGAGGCCTGGGATCAAGGGGGAGGCTCTGCCATAGCAGGTAACAAGTGTTGACCCATGTTCTCTCCTCTTCTGACCTAGTTTTCTCAGCTCATTAAGATCTTCCATTCCCTGGGTCCTGAGAAGTTCCCGCTTGTGGAGCAAACGTTTTTCCCCAACCATAAGCCAATGGTGAGTGCCCTTTTTCACTCTGTTTATTTGCATGATCTGGAACAAACACAGGTGTTTTTGTCCTTGGTCCATTTGAACGGAGGAGGTGGGCTCAGGGGCTTCTCGCTGACCACTGAGGCTCTAAGGAAGAATCGTGATGTCTTGTGGGAATGCCTGGCTTTTCTAAGGAAAGAGTCATCTCTCCAGGTGAAATTTTAGGCAGTAGGACAAATGGCAAAGGTGGACAGAATTCCTTGGGACATCAGGAATTTTCAGCAAACAAGGGGACAACTTGAACTTGCATGTTGGAGCCAAAGGTTGATTGATGATAAAGGTAAAAGAAGTTTCAAATGTAGGATGTTATTTCATTTGAGCCTGTGCCAGACTTGGTTTCTACGCTTATTTTAATAAAAGCAGTAATATTTGGTTTGCATTGATTGTTGAAGGGGTTTCTTTGTGTGTCCTCTTCACATTCTAACTTTTGAATATATCTGTGGTTGTCTCTGGGAAGTGGTTGGAGCTTAACTTGGGTATGTGGTATAGCCTGCCATTTGGCGGATAGCTGGGTGGGAGCGGTTACTGTCTTTTTGAATGGGTTGGAGAGCTCTCCATCCCACAGCTAGAAGCTGGTTGGAAGAGTCCCGGGCAGCTGGAAACAGCCAGTGGCATGCCTGCTTGTATGGTTGGTGGTCTACTTAAGGTAGTCAAGGGCTGCAAGGAATACAGGGCTGCAACCCCACACTTGCCTTGGAAACAGGATGTCAATAGGTTATCTGATTATACTAGCTGGAGACGGTGGCCTGTTTGCAGAATTCCAAGCTCAGCTACTGAGCCGGACAGTCCTGTTTGGAGACACTGATGGTTAGGGTGCGGGCTTCAGGTGGGAGCCATCTAACCAGATGGCGTGGTTCTCCATTGATTATCTTTCACTTATATCTGATCCAGTGAGAGTAATAGAATCCAGGATGTGCTGGTTGGAATAGAAGGATGTGTAGAACCGGGCATATTCCAGCAAAGCATGAATACTGGAAAAAATTGAGGGTTTATCATCAAACCAGCCTGAGCTTGAATCCTAGTTCTGCCTAAATACTGGTAGAGCCTGGGTAGTGAATAAACCTCTATGAGCCTCAGCTTCCATCGCTGAAAACCAAGGATGATAGGGGAACAACCTCACTGGGTTGTTGAGGATTGATGAAATCATGTGTATAGTGTGCTGTGCCTGACACATGATAGGTGCTCGAAGTAGAATAGGTTTAAAATAAGGGCAAAGCTATCCCCTGAAACATTGTCCACAATGGGATGAATGCTGGGTGAAGGGTCTACAGCTAACCTAATCTACTGAGGGGGCCAAGACAGCTCTAAGCTCTGGGAGGGCTTTGCCATCTGTTGTGAGGCCTCATGAGTTCCTGGCATTCCCCGCTAGGCTGAGCCACACTTGGAGTTGCAGGCAGGCATTTGGCATCACGGACTGCTGTTTACAGCCTTCCCCTTCCCACTTTCACTCGGCTGAGATTCTTAGGAAGAAAACAGGGAAGGCCAAGCCAGGACTCCAGTCCGGGAGTACCTGTACCACTAGTAGGTAATTAGATCAAGACCCAGGTTCCACAGAACTATGGAGATCACAGCCGTAGAATCAGGGAACAAGGTCAGGGCTGGATTAGCATCCAGGAGGAAATCTAAGATGCCTCCCCAGAAATTCCCCCTGCCTGGGAAAGGACTGGGGCAGGGTGGGTCCACGCTGTGGGAGTGAGTGAGTGAGGGGAGTGGGCCTGGAGCCAGGACAGGTAGGACACACCAGCTCCCAAGGTCCTCTGTGGTCTGTGTCACCCCCAGCGGCGGTCAGGACACAAGGAGGCGAGAGACTGCAGGTGTGTGATAGAAATAAAACCACTTTACTGTTTAGAATCAAGGACACACTATAAAAAGTGAACATTATGCAACATTACAAGACAATATACATTCACGGAATATAAAATTCATAAATAACATGGAGGAAAACTGTAAACAGTGCTACAAAATTTAGCAACAAATACATTCCTTCTAGACAGGGTTTTCTCTGGTTGGTGTCTCTCCATCACTTCTGGGTCTCGGGACAGCAGACTGGCTAAGGGGGAAGGCGGGGGTGCAGGAAAATTTACAAGGCCCCTCAGAGCACGAATCCTGGTATCTAAGTTCTTCCCCTCCTCATACCTCCCAAGAGCCATTTAGGCGGCCGTGGAAATCTGCCTCTCCCATTTGTCTCCATTTTGTTTTGCTTTTGCCATCAGATCTTCAAAGTCTTTTTCTTGTGTAAGACTGTTTTAGTGACATTTTTATTTTAGGCAGCCAGGAGCAACACACTTGGGTGTCATCTTAGGGTAACCCATATTGGCCACTGTCAAGCACAGGATGATGGGCTGGGGCTGGGAAGGGTCTCGTTTCCCTCGGTGTCTCTGAGATGCAGCTGTCCCTACAAATCATTTATTTCTTGAATTGCTCAAGAACGGTGGTGTGGAAATGGTGCTCGTGGGCTGTAGCCTGACCACTGTTTAGGTCTGGGGCTGGGTGGGTCTCCCAGTACTGTCTACCCTGCCTGATGGAGCACTGACCCGAGAGACAGAGCCGAGGTGTGGGCTTCCTGGAGACGGAGGCAGAAGAGATGGCCGGGGGGGCCAAGAGATCTTGAATTACAGCTCTCATGGCCTGGAGTTTTTAGGAGAAATCACGGCTTCCCAAGTGCATGGGCAAAGGGAGTAAGGGAGCAAAGGAGTGGGAATGACCAGCAGACTGCCTGGGGCCAGTTGATACAGCACAAGAACGTGGATGTACTTGCTGGTGTTCCCCCCGCCTCCCGCCTACTCCAGAAAGCACAGGGATGCTGGCAGGAGGAGGCTGGAGGAGTCTCAAGTGCTAGGTCCTTGTAGTTTCCCCAGTTCGCCAGTCCAGCTGCCCAGACAAGAGAAGTATCTACCCTCGTTCCACTGTAGAATTTGATTCAGGAAAATGGTGGCATGTGGGTTTCAATTTTTTTCTCTTAAACACAATGTACACATATTACAGCCTACACATGACACAAGATTTAGCAAAATAAAACGTTCACAATATGATTGAAATACAGAAGTGTCTCAGCTACATAATGACTTTAAATTATACAGGAAGTGAACAGGTGAAATAAACAAAGCTATAGCTTATAGAAAGCTCAAAAACCGCCCTCTGACAACATCGCTCTGCAAAGGACCCTTCTTTGCCCAGCACCTGCTGTTCTCCTCACCAGGGCCTGGCAGATGGGCCGGCGGCTCCACCAGCTTATCTGCGGGGAGACTTCAGGTGACTCGTGCTCAGGCCTCACCCCCAGTCCCTGCTCTGTGGGTGCAGGTGGCCCCACCAGCGACCAAAATGGTCAGCCGCCTCATGGAGGAGAGGCTGATGCCTGACCATGGGCGGGCGCCTGTACGGGTTGGATTAGGGGTTCCGCCTTGGAAGACTTTGAGGTTGAAAGAAAATCCTAAAAACACCAAGTCTGCGGCTCGCCCCTTAGAAGCCGCTGGCCCGCGGACCTTCTGCCCCACCGAGGCGGCAAAGCCTCCCGTTTCCCACGTGCCCGGTGTCATGGCCCCAAGGCGAAAGGGACGAGGGAATGGAATCAGTCCCAAGGAACCCGGACGCCTTCCCTGCCTTCCCGCTCTGGGGTTCTGCCAAACCCCCTGCCTGGGCATTTGTGTGTACGCGCGAGACGTTATTACACTGTATTGTCTGCTTCTTTTTTGTCTCCCGTTTAAATTGGCAGCTCTGTTTCCTAAAGCGGAATGAACTGAAGATACAAATACTAATAGAGGATAAATATCCATAATCTGAAAAAAGAGAGCAATCATGTTAAATGTCACCATCCTACCATCCCCAATTCTGTGAAATATACATTATCTCCTACTCTCAGCATCTCATTTTCAGCACTAAAACTTAAAATAATTTTATTTAATTGGAGAATTTATATTATAGTTTTATTTCAAAAAACACAACAAAAACCCCTCCAGCTGATTGCAGGCAGAGTCAGGCTTCCCCAGTGACCATCAATTGAAATCCATGAGGTGAGGACCTCAGGAGGTGGCATTCACCCACCAGTGAGCTGGAGAAAGAGAAGCAAGCTGTCCCCAAACCCAGGAGAGGTGGCCATCTGGCCTTGGCATGACACATGACACTCTGCAGCTTTCCCTGCTGTGCCCGGGCCCCTGACCCACACTAACTCTCGTCTCCCATCTGAGCCCAGCCAGGAAGGCAGTTACGTGAAGGCCCCAAACATGAAGCAGGGGAAAAGGAGAGGGACAGAGGCTGGGAGACCCCAGTTAGAGGAATGCTGAGGGTGTTCAGAATTTCAAATTTTAATTAAAATTAAAAAAAAGTCAACTTGGAATGTCATGATTTTCTTCAAACAAGCAACAACAACAAAATAGAAGAGATTAAACTATTGGTGTATTTAACAGCATTGAACAGAATTCTGTGTCCTGTAAAAAATCAGCTTATGTCCTTGTGTGGGTATATGCAAATGTGTATACAAACACATCCCCCTAGGTGAGCTAAACACTACTTTGGAAATAGTATTCTCTACCCAAGTCTACTTGACTATGTCTGTGGATAGTGTACGGTGTGTGTTTCTCCAATTTACATAAGGGCAAGCTCCTGGCCACACCTACCACTGAGTTTTCCAAGAGGAAGCCTTGGGGGAGTCAGGGAGAGGAAAGACCTTCAACTTGGCCTTTCACCTGAGCTCTTGTACAAGCCAGGCAAATTGCCTCCTGACCTCAGGCAGATGTTGAAGTCCTCACCAACTAAGAAAATTCTATTATTCTGGTCCGGCTGCTTGCTCCAGACTCAGAAACATCTGGTCAACCCAAGCATTGCTGGGCTGGGGGGAGTGTGTGTGCGCTGCATCATCTCAGACCCTGTCGTATAGTTTCTTCCTTCCCTCTCCCACTCTTGCATGAGAGAGACACAGACACAGTCTGGCTGGGACATGCAGTAGCATCTCCTCGGTGTATAAGATCTGCATACCTTGCTACTGTTTGCTACCTTTGACTGAAACAGTTGGCCTTTCAACAGCATCGCTGTCTGTGTCCTTTATGTGCTAGAGTGGAGAAAGGCAGAGGGAAGAGGGTCTGGGAGATGAGGAGGTGGGAGAGAATAAAGCGGGGTAGGTATTACAATGCCTGAATAGGGTAATTTTTTGATTTTTGTTTTCCTAAAAAAATATAGATTATGTTATCATGAAGAAGAGGAGAATACATTCCTCATTCTCTCTGGCATGGCACCAAAAATCTCCAGGCGGAAATAGGTGATGTCAAAACCAAAAAGAAGGGGTGGGGCGGGGCCAGGAGGATGTTTCCAAATAAACTGCATATGACAGCACAGACTTTAAGTGTTCGAAGTGCTAAATTTGCGAGAAAACAGGCACTAATTTCATTGTCATCATTTGGGAAGAGTTAGTGTCCAAGGGAAGCTCAGCGGGAAGGGAGGGAGGTGAGGTGGGGCAGGGTCTGGTGCTCAGGGGTCTGTGGCATTGATGATGCTTTTGTCTGGGGGGGCCCATCCTCGGTACCAGCTGCAGTAGCCGCCCTTCTGCCGGATGCAGGCGTAGTGTTTGGACTGGTAGCCAGGGGAGCCGAAATTCGAGAGCATGTCGGTCCAGAGACACTCATTGTTGGAGCTCACGAAGCAAGGCAGGTAGTAGCAGGACTTGATCTGCAAACAGATAACAGCCAGCGGTTGAGAGACTCTGCCACGGTGGACCCTGGCCTGATGCTTGCCTGAGTCTGGAGCCAGAACCTGGGACCAGGGCAGGAGGAGCCCAGCCGCACCAGCCCCTTAGTGAAAACAATATAAGTAATACTTGCTAACACTGACTGAGCATCTACTGTGTGCCCGACTTTCTGCTTAGGGCTGCTATGTCATTCTCTTCAATTCTCTTAACGGATATATCTGTCTTTTCGGATAAGGAAATAGAGGCTCTGAGAGGCTCAGTAAGGTAACTGCACAGCCAGGTCACACACCCAGAAAATGGTAAAATTAGACATTTGAGAGAGCATTTCCTTCTCTAATGGTAACCAGCAAGGATGGATGATCTCAGCTGCAGTAGGGAATTGAGGAATTAGAAAGATTAAAGCATAAACTCTGGAGTACAGCTGCCCTACACTGGAAATCAGACTTAATGAGCTGTGTGACCTACAGCTTGTTACTTAAGGTCTCTGAGCCTCTATTTCCTCATCTGCAAAAGAGGGATAATAGTAATAATAACAGCTGAGTTGTTGTGAGAAAACAGCCCAGCTCCTTCCCACAGCAGGAAGGCTGTGTGCCCTGTCCCTGTGCTTGGGCCAAGGAGTTGGGCCTCACTGAAGAGTTACCTTCTGTGACATGTGGTATCAGTGGTCCTGAGCCAGCTCTCTCACCAGGGGCAGGAGCCACCAATGAGTCAGCTGCTTGAGTGAGCACACTTGGGACTACTTGGCAGGACCTGCCGGTTTAAGGACCCTGTTGTACCTGACACCAACTTGAGCCTCGGGAGGGGCCAGGGATGCTGAAGAGCCCTTGTGTGCCAGCAGCTGCCAAGTGGGCAGCAGGGAGGCAGATTAGAGCAGATGAGCATTCTTCTCTCGCCTTCTTTGCTCCTCAGCCCGGGGGCAACATTCCTTACCACCCCTGCTCAGACCTGCCCCTCTGCCCGGGCCCCACACTCATCCCCTCCGCCCTTCCCAGCACAAGGGCCCAGAGTCCAGTAGAGCAAGAGTTGATATTTCTGGGGCGGTAAGCCAGCACCCCATACCTCCCACCCTCCACATGCCCGTCCCAGGGCTTACCTTGCAGTTACAACCCAGGTGATACCGATAGTTCAGCCCCTTGCGCTGGGAGATGGTGAGCTGGTCCCACCGCTCCACGAAGTTGCAAAGTCCTATGTACACCTTCCCATCATAGATCCGGCCTAGAGGGGGAAAGAGGACAGTACAGGGAGGGGTGTTTTTCCGGAGCCCGGCCAGGAGGGAAAGAATTCACACCTACTGAGTACCCACCTCAGGCCAGGTACCATGCTAAGTATATGTCAGTCCTAAGATTTTGGTTAACCTTAAAAGGTATAGGGGAGGATGTATCCCCATTTTCCAGATGGGGAAAATGAACTCAGAGAGGTTAAGTGATTTGCAGAAGCTCTCAGCCCGTGAGGCACTGAAGCTGGGACTAGAGGCCAGCTCTTCACTTCCCACATCACTGATTTTGGTTTTTTATTTTGTTATTGCCTTTCCTACACTGACTGCATAAAAGGGGGCGGGGCAATGACTTTCAAAGACAGATCTCGTAGGCCGACTGTGAGGTGGAGAGGAACAGGTACTGGAGATCCCTTTTCATGGACAGAAGCGCCAAGAAACTGTAAACCTCAGAGATCTCCTCCCCTGGGCCAGGGGTGGAGCTAAGACTAAAACCCAGCCTCAGTGTAGGAGCCTCAGGCTCCCTCCCACCTCGGGCTGTGGGAATTGGACTCAACACTCGACACTCCTTACAATTCCCTGGGCACACAGCACAGACCCTCGGGACACTTCTGGTCTCCCACTCCTCAGTGCTTCTGTAGTGAAGGAACAGTGGCCCTGGGCCAAACCCTGGCCCATGTGCTAGAGTTGGCCGTTACCTGTCAGCAGGTACTGGTACTTGTTGACCTCCAGCTTAACCCCACAGAGACTTTCGGACGCTTCCGTGTAGATGTACTGCACGTGGGGCATCCTGCTGAAGCCTCGGTACATCTGCGGGCAGAAGGAATGTCATGAGAGGAGGATCAGGGCTCAGAAACCATGCTGTCCTTTGGTCTAGGGGAACCTGACTCCCCAAAGTGGCCATTGTGTGACCGGTCACCAGCCTACCCACCCCAGGTCTTTCACTCCAGGGGAGGCCGCCTGGTCTCCTCTCGAGGGAGTCGTCACTGGCCTCTGCCCAGAGAGACTGTCCTGTCCAGCCAGTCGCACCTCCTATTCCAACACTCCCACAACACTCTGGAGACACACCTTCCTCAAATCCCAACACCTGTATGGAAGCCAAAGCTGAATTTGCTGTGAAAGGGGTCCTGCCTGCTTCCCCAACCTCGGGACCTAAGCTCCCACAAGGCAGCCAGCCCACATCCTCGTGACATCTCCGTGACCTTTTCCAGTGTATAAAAGCATTCTCACTTACATTCCCTCACTGTCCCCTCCCCTCACAAGAACCCCAGGAGGCAGGTACTGTTGTACCCATTTGACCCATGTGGGCTCTGGGAGAATTTCCGTTTGGTGGGGGAAAGTTGAACTCAAGCCGGAGGCTCTCCATGCCTTTATCCTTCTGACCATCACGTGAAAGCATTGGGTTGTTTTACCACAGACAAAGCACACAAATAACTCCTAGATTTTTTTAAATTAAACATGTCATAATTATGGAATTGCTGATATTTAGGCATTTAATCTACAACATAATCTGATACAGCAGCTCTCAACCGCAGGCAATTTTATCCCCACCCCAGGAGACACTTGGCAAAGTCCAGAGACATTTTTCCTTGTCGCAACTGGGAGGTGGGGCGGATGGGGTTGCTTCTGGCATTGGTGGATAGAGGTAGGGATGCTGCTAAACGTCCTGTGATGCATGAGACAGTCCCCACTGCAAAGAAGTAGGTGGACCCAAATGTTAATAGTACCAAGGCTGAGAAACTCTGCTCTAATACTAACCCATTTAAACCCACGACAGCCCCATGTGGCATGAACTATTATATCCATTTTATAGATGAGGAGCCTGAAGCCCAGCAAGATTAATGGCTTATCTGAGGCCACACAGTTGGTAAATGGCAGAGATAGGAGTCCCAGCAAAGGAATTTGCTCCATAGTCCATGCTCTTAACCATCATCCTATGGTGTCTCCCACTGCAGCCTCACAAGTTCATGGCCAAGGGTCTGTGATGCAGGCACATGCCACATGACTACTGTGCCTGCTTTATCAGCATGCACCACAGCCATTGGTATGAACGTAACAGAGTCTGAACCCACTTGGTGATTCCAGGTCAAGTCCGTGAGTGTTACATGGGTCTGGATCTGGCAAGACAACTTTGAACTATGTGAGCTAGTGGGGGTGGGATGGGGCACCAAGGTGTTGCCCAATCCCATGATCCCTCCAGTGCTCAGAATACACAGGCCGTGGACTGCTGGTGGTCTCTGGGCTTATCCCAAGGGTTTCCAATCGGACAATGGCTCTGCATTAGCTCCTGGCGTGCGTCATTAATTTACTTACAGCAATTAATAAAAAGCCAGACATCACCTCATTGGTGTCTCATCTAAGTGCCTCCCATTTGGTCTAATGGGCTATTTTTTTCTCCTCGTCTTCTTTTAAGCGGCGACTGGCTGGCGGGGGTAGGTGGTCCACTAGGAGCTCTGCCATCAGAAGGGGTCGGTTGGGCCGACAGAATTTGGGAGCCTCTGCCTTTTTAAGGGGAGCACTCTTGTAGTTGTGTACAACCCTCAGTACAGATGGTTTTAATTTACCTGGCTTCCCTTCTTAACCCTCTTCTCCCGTGAGACAGCTGAATGAGGCTACACAGCCAGGCGCCGCGAGAAGTGCTGTCCGCACTCAGTTTTCAATTATGCTGTGGGGAGCAGGGGGGCGTCACATGCTCCGCCCCCCGCCATGTCCTCAGTGATGGATGGCGCCTCTCCGGCTTTAACAGGAACCATGCTTAGGAGTGCTGTTCTGTGCATGCCATCAACTGGAGCTTTCTGTGCCCAGCACCTTCTCATTTTCGGTGGGGATGATCTTTGTGTTGTTGGCAAACGGTTCAACTCGGGACTCGCTCTAGATCCTTTGGGCCCCGTTTGTCGGAGCTGGAGCCCCAGTTCATTCCGTGTTGGTCTTTCCCCTTTATCTCATCTCTGCTTTATGGGTAAGAACTAGCCCCTGTTTAGACTCCAGTGACTTCAGCTGCTCAGTAAGAACTCGACTTGTCAAAATCAGCTTGGCGTCCCCGCTGCTTTTGAATTTGCAGGAACCGTTACTGTAACAACAGTTCCAGCCCTGGCACAGAGCCAGAATTGGAATGCATCGCAAACCATGGCATCTGACAAACACAGTGCTGCCGTGAAGGGTCAGCGCTAGAGATAACAATATGACCCATGTTTCACAAAGGTTTACTCTACTCATTTTGTTGTCTTTTCTTTACAATAAGCCTATCATTCCCTAAATATTGATCCTAAAGTGTCATTAGACCTGTCATCAGAGAGACCTGGAATTGGTTTGACAAATTTAGGAGGGTTATAGTAGGCTTATAATGCACGGAGATCAGAGAATCAGAGCATCTCAGAATTGGAAAGGATGTTAAACGTAATCTGCTCTAACCAGTGCAGTGGAGGATTAATGGTGCACCTGGGTTCTAAAGACAGAGTCCGAATCTTGTCTCCACCATTTATGAGCCATTTAGAAAGCTACTCAGTTTCTTTATCTGTAAAATGGGGCACAGTACTTACTTCATAAGGTGCTCTGGAGAATTAAGTAACTTAGAATAGTACTCAGCATACAACATTTAGTAAAAGCTAGCTTAAAAGCAGTTATATTAAAATCCCTACTGGGGTGAGGGAAGGGTTTGGTCCTCTTCCTACGTGTTTTGGCCCCGCCTACTGCTCTCTTAGTGCAAGTAGTTAAAGCTGGTTTGGAACTTCACATGTGAGCAAGTTGTTCTTTCTCCTCCTCCAGCTTTATCGAGGTGTGGTCGGCAGATAAAAAGGATATATACTTCAACTCGATGTTCAGATACGTGTGTATGTTGTGAAGTGGTCACCTCAGTCAAGCTAGTTAACGTACCTGTCACCTCACACAGTTGCTTTCCTGTGTGTGACAGAGCACTGACATGCTGCTCTCTTGGCTCATTCACAATATACCAGATGGCATCGGTGGCTATAGTCTCCACGCTGTACATTCGATCTCCACCATTTATCCATCCTGCTTAACTGAAACTGTGCCCTTGGACCCAAATCTCCCCCTTCCCCCTTCCTCCCGGCCCGCAGTAACTGCCATTCTACCTCCGCTTCTAAGGAAGAGTTGACTTTGTTAGATTCCACTCAAAAGTGAGACCATGTGGTGTTTCTTTCTGCGTCTGGCTTATCTGACTTAACGTGTCTTCCAGGTCCATCCTGTTGTCACAAATGATAAGATTTCCTTCTTTTTTAAGGCTGAATAATATTCCATTGTGTACGTGTGTGTGTGTGTGTGTGTGTGTGTGTGTGTGTGTGTGTGTGTGTGTGTGTTTGACACTGGACTCTACAAGCCCCTCCCATCTCGGTGGCATCTACGCCAAGTTCCAAGAAGTTAGCTTCCCTTGGGGTGAAGGGACAAATAAGGTGTTTCTGAGTCTGGGGGAACCTGTCAAATATTTGTCATGCCTACAGAAGATGAGCACTGTGCTGGGTGCTGCTTTACATCACAAACTCATTTACGGACCAAGCAACGAAGGTTCACAGCTTGGACTCCACTGCAACACCAAGTGCACGGTCTGGCTCTCAGAGAATGGTTGTCTAGCTGGGCAGGCAGAGCGCGAGAATGGAGTCAGTCTCTGCAGAAGGCTAATGAGACCCAGACCTTAAAGAGGCACAGGCAATGGGAGGAAAAGACCTGCTGGAGGCGGGGGTGTCAGAGAGGCCTCCAGCTGGAGCTTCAAAGGCGAGACCCTGCTATTGCTCTTTTGATTAGACAAACCACTGAAGGAAGGAAGTCCCTGGGGGCCCAGCATTCCTACTGCCCAGCAGATCTGTCCTGCCAGACTCAGGATATGCGCAGCACATGACCAGCGGGCCTCCTCGTGGGACCAGCTGGGACATAATGTCCCCCACGTGCTGTCCCGTGCAGCTGGCCTAAGAGCCTGTCTCTATTGCACAAACTATAGCCCTTGGCTAAGCAGACTGATTTCCCATGGCCCTGATAGGCGATAAGGTCCTCCCAGATTAGAGTGGCCACCTCTGCACCATAGCCCGGTGGCTCAGCTCCAGCTAAGCTCCAAGTTTGGGTTTGCAATGAGCTCCCTCAACATTCTAACACCACCTCCTGACCACATACCCATAGGTCTCTGCACTCTCAAGATGTGCCTGAGAGGCCATCCCGAGGCTCTGGAATTAGCATATGGGAGAGGCTTGGCCTGTCCTTCATCTGGGTGAGAAGGGTATTTGTGGGGGCGGTCTGAGAATGAAGAGAGAGGTCAGACAGGGTGGCTTGACTTCTCTGAGTTCCTTTAGTCCTGCTCTAAGAAAGCCCTTGCTTCCCCCATCTCTGAGTAGACTCTCTAATCCGCTACAATAAAGCACCCCGGGGACCAGTGCCAACATCATGCAGGCTGGCCTCCCTGGTCTCTCCCCCTCCCCTCCTACAGAGATTTTTTTTTCTGTTACACCCTTTGCAAGACATTGCAAATCAAGAGCTATACTGCTGCATGGCAAACCCACAAACTCAAGCTGACCTCTTTTAGTTTCCTGGAGGACTGGGTTCAAATGGGGTGGGGGTGGCCCCTAAAGTGGACAAGAATGATCGATCTGCCTGCCGTTCCACTGCTCTGTAATCTCCGCATAGGGAAAGTCTACGGTTTGGCCCTGGTTTGCCACTTTCTAGCTACATGATCTTGGCTAGTGTGTGACCTTCCAAGTCTCAGTCGCCTCACCTATAAAATAAAGGATAATGTGTATCTGTTCCACAGGGTTGTTTGAGGTTTGAGCCATGCAAAGACTTAGCAGAATATAGCAAATGCTCAACAAATATTACTTGTATGGAGTCTTATATTCACTGTAACAAATACTACCTTTGTATCCCCAGCTGCAAGTATAGTGCTAAGGATAGATAGGGTGAGAAGGAGAGAGAGAGGGGTCTGATTGTCTACGGCTAGGTCCCTCGCCTTCTCTGAGTAACAGACTGGTAACTGGAGACCAGCAGAATTCAGGGGCCTCTCTGGATAGAAGGGCAATGACCAGTTCTATGGGTTTTGCAATATTGGGCTGGAAGGAAGGGTAGAGTTAATAAAAAGCATTAGCTAGTGATTGATGATCACACAAGAGGGCAGGGAGATGTGGGGAGTCACATGGAGAACACACAGATCGGGAAGGAGTCCTGACACCTCAGCTTGGGAACCAGATCTGCCTTTAATCAAATGCATGACTCTTGAGTAAATCAGTTCCTCTTTGAGTCTCTGTCAGAAGTAAAATGAGGGATTTTATTTTCTAATGCCCAGCACCCTGGTCCCATGAACCTGGGTGGCAGATGGAGAAAGGACAGTGTAAGACCAGCATCCTGGGAGTGGGTGTGTGTGCTCTGAAGCTGATGGACAAGCAAATGTTATTTGGCCTGTAAACATATTCCCTTACCTCCCCAACCTCCAGTAGCTGGCCTGACACCACTGAGGGGAAATAGGACATTCTGCCCACAGCAAGGGCATCAGGCCATCCTTGCGCCCAGGCCCTGGAGAAAGGAGGGAAGCTAGGCAAACCTAGGAACCACTGCCTCCCGGTTCTCTCCTTGCAGCTCTCTGCTGGCCACAGAATATCTCAAATATGAAGGATTGTTCCAGAGCAGGCAGGGAATGTGTTCCCTAAACCTCTGCTTTTGTCTGATGTGCTTTGGCATTCATTCCCTGGCTGCCAGGGGTTGCACAGTAGGTTCTTGGGTTGTTGTTGCTCTTCTTGGGCCCCCTCTGCCCACTGTTCTCTCCCCATGGCTGTCTAAAGACATTAGCTGGTCTCATGACTGAGCTTGGGCAGCCAAGGGCAACCAGCCAGGGCCGACTCTGGACATTACATAACCACAAGGCTGTGGATGTTTGCAAGACTGAATCCAAAGCAACAGGTTCTACAAACTTAGTACGTGTAACCCCAAGACCTCAGGATGCAGGTCTGCCTCTAGGATGGATATCACCGGGAGCTGTGTCATCCGCCCTAAATGCTGGTGCTGTGAATACGAACAATGAGTAAAGGAGTTGGCAGATCACTTGGACCCGAGTGCACCCATCTTGAACTTCAGATTAGTCACCCACAAGTCTTCTCTTCCCACCTGACTATAGTTCTTAAATGCAGGAATCCGTATTCCAAGGGGCCTCCACAGCTCCTGGCATAGCGTGCTGCATATAGGGAGGTATTTACAGAGGTGGGGGATGGACCAGTTGGCAAATTATTCAGTAGGGTGAAGCTCCTGTATTCCTTTCCAGCACCTAAAGCAGCTCCTGTTTAGAAGTAACATGACCAGTGTCCCAGAATCCTGAAATGCCTCAGCCATAAGGGCTCTGAGGGGCACCAAGCCCAACCCCACACTGTTTACAGTTGGCAAAACTGAGCCCAGGAAAAGGGAGGATTCCAAGGTCAGTGAGCTAATTAGAGTGGAGCTGAGACCAGGAGGCATGTTCTCTAGGTTTCGAATCTGATGTTCTTTTCCTTAAGGAGGACTTCCTTATTGTGCTTCATAGTGGGAATATACTGAGGACTGAGTTGAGTTGTATGAATATGCTTAGCAAACGATGCTAACTAGCTGGGATGCAAGAAGACAATTAAAGCTGGGAAAATAGGTAAAGAGAATGCAGTTCCTATCACGGGATGAGGGTTCTGTGATCAGCACAAGTTCAATGTAAAGATTCAAGGGGTTAAACCTAAGTTGCAACTTCAGTGGCTACGCAAGACCTATGCGTTGCTGAAATTCAAAAAATCAGAGCTCGAAAGAGCCCATAAGACAATTCAGTCCATCCTCCTCATTTTACAGATGGGGAGACTGAGGCTCAGAGATGGTTGAGCAGTGAGTTGGCCAAGGTCTCATAGCTACCGAGTAACAAGGCTGTCTGCTGTCCGGTTCCAGAACCCAGCCTCTTTACTGCCTCCAAGGGACCCCACCTGCACTGGCTCTTGGATGAAGGAGCCACCACCCCCTCTTCCTACCGCCTCCCTTCCCTAGCCCTCCTCCCCCTCCCCCTTCCCACCCATCCCTTTCTGCTGCTTCAGCAACATCCTCTCCAACAGGGCAAAAGGGCTGTGTCTGGGGTTCAGACACTGAGCAAACACACATCCTGGTTCCAAACCACCTGGCCTCCACTGGCCTGGCCTCTTCTGGCAAAACAAACCCAGAAATGCTTCTGAAGCCGGCTGCTGTCACTCACCTTCATCTGCTTAATGGTGTAGACCAGTGTGCCAAAGGGCCCCTCCTTCACCAGCTTCTTCCCCACCACTCTGGCCCGGATCACTGCAGAAACAGGCAAGACAGAGACAGGGAGGAGGTTAGGGAGGACTGAACCACATCGGAAACCACATCCTAGGTGCCATCAGCCCCCCTGGGTGGCTAGCATTGCTTGCTTCCCTTTGAGCCAACTCGAGTAGAATCAGAGCAAGAATTCAGATGAGAGACACTGGGGGTGGGGAGGGAGGAGTGGAGGAAGAAGGGAAAGCAGTCATCATTCAAGTAATTACTCCAATGTTTGAACCTGCTGGCCCTGGAAATAAATTCCTAGGCTGCATTCACCCCTGGAGGAGTCTCTTGACTCTGTGGTTTCACCATAATCCCAGATCTACTTCACGGGTTAGAGCTTCTTGCCCTCCCCACGTTGTCCACCTGACATTCCCATGGTCTCCCACACTTATTCTCTTTCTACCAGGACCCCTTCCTGAGCCTCATTTGGGGCTCTTCCTTTGTGTGTGTAAATTCGCTGTGTCCTGACATGTCTACGGGGTTGCCACGCATCCCAGCCGCCCTGCAGGCCCCAGTCAGCATCCTAATGGGATGCTGGGTGCCCAGCACTCTACAGCAAAGGATGCAGTAGAGTGTCACTCAGAGAGGGTGTGCTGGGAGGCTGGGAAGGCTTGGGAGTGTGGACGCGGGAATCAACTGAACTCCTCCAATCCCAGCTCTGCTCTTCACTGCTATTAGACTATGGGCAAGTAACTTTGTTTCTGGTCCCCAATTTCCTCCCCTAATGAAATCAGGACAATAACAGCACCGATCTCCTGAATGGAAGGGTTAGGCAAGATAATGCATGAGAAACTCTTAGCACTGCATCCTGGATGTAGTGTACGTTACATACATGTTGCTGTCATCATTGTTATCATCACTGCCAAAAATGGAATGGACTAACCATGAAAGCATTGTTCCAGAATAATAGCTCCCATTGATTGCACAGCTACTATGCACCATAGTACAGCTCACTTATTTACCCCTTACAACCACCTGACAAGGGGAGTATTAGCACCCATGTTATACAGATGAGGAAACTGACAGAAAAGTGAAGCCACTTCCTCTGAGCCTCAATGTTCTCATCTGTAAAGTGGGTGTAACTCCACATAAGGGGACTGGAGTGAGGATCAAACAAAAGATCCTATGAAACTTCATATTACAGCATCTGGGAGAAAGAATATGCTCAGTAAATATTAGATGACTACAAATATGAAAACACTTAGACCCAGCATGACAATGGCTAGAAGGGGGGCATTTACTACATGCAGTGGGAACACAGAAAAGAGAGGGGTTGACTTTGAGATTATAAAAGAAGCAGGGCTTTCTTTTTTACTTTTTGTGGAAAAGATGCTGTCTTCCAATAATTGTAAAACCTGCACATGGAAAATAGGTCTTGAAGACAAAATTCAGAAATTGCAGAGAAGTTACATTCATTGGCTCCACCAAAGAAAAACATCATCTAGCAATAAGAACAAATAACAAAAGCTGGGGGGCTGCCATGGGGGCAGGGAGTCTCCATCAAGGGGGTCTGGATGCTAAGACCTTGGCCAGAATGGATGGATTTTGCACATACAGCAGCCACGCTTTGAAGTACAACTTGAACATGCGCACACACACCTGCCCGTTCTGGTAGCTCCATCACCCTTCCCCATTTTGGATGTCCCACCATGTTTGTCAATTCATCAACTCTCGTCTTTTTTTTTAAATTCTTTACTAGGAACCAAATCCTCCATCCCAACTGGCTTCTGTCCTGTTCCTTCCCAAATGAGCTTGGATCCTACTTTTCCCAGACAGACATAAAGTCAGGACTCAGATGAATTAACAGCCCCTCCAGATCTCCTTGCCAGGGGTGGCAAAACGCGGAGCCCATTGGCGAAGTTAGCAGTTTAGCGCAGGCAGATCAATCTGGGAAGAGGCGAGGGGCTGTTTCCAAGTCTGCTCTAAAAGTGAGAGCTTGGCGAGATCCCAGGCCAGGCTCCCTCAAGATTCTGCCCGCACCTCTGTGTCTCACTTCACAGCAGCATCCTCGGCAGGGCGCCATCCTCCCAGGGACCCAGGGCCTACTTCCTCTGTGTTAACTCCCACGGGCAGGTTGTAACAGCTTAACTGCTGGGCAGAAAGCACAACTGCCAGGACTTTCCTATTGATTCTTCCTAAATGCATTTGGCTCCCTCTTCTCCCGCTCCATGAATGCAGAAGGTAAACCAGGGAATGCGGCTTCGCCTAGGAGGGGAAATGGCGAAAGGTCCTTTAAATAGCCACCTTTTCCTGGCTCTAAAATGGCCTGCCTGCATTCAGACATAACATGTCATAAGCAGACTCGTCCTGTAAGTCTGGGTACTTCTGGAAGCTTCTGCACACACAGCGAGCCAATTCCTTGCTTACCCTGAAATGGCCTGAGCTTGGAACCTTTTCATCTGAGAGTAGTTCAGTGAACAGGGAGTACGTTTTTGCAGTCAGGAAGCCACATGTGAGTTTGAGTTGCACTATTACCATGGCCTCAGGCAAACCCCTGTGTCCCCAGAGTTCTTTCCTCCTAAATCTCTCTGAAAATCTTGGCCCAGTGCCCCTCGTGTGTCTTACAAGTGAGGCACTTATTACTAGTGGAACAGAGACACAGCATAGAAAGCAGTGAAGAGCCTGGGCTCAGGAGCCTGACTGCCTGGGTTCAAATCCCAGCACTGGCACTACATGACCTTAGGGAAGTTACTAAACCTCTCTGTGCCTTGATTTCCTAATCTCTAAAATGGGAATGAGTGTAACAATACCGCATAAATTTGCTGTGAGGGTTAAGTACAAGCACTGAGGACAGTAGGTGACCCAACCCAAGCTCCATGTGCCTCCTATCACTGTTACTAATACTGCCACCACTACCGTGACTTCTATTGTTATCCATCTGTCCTGGGGCATCTTCAGGCTTCTAACGTGCCCTGTAAGCTAAGGCCTCAGGGTTCACCCTAGGATGGGAAGAAAGGCAAGTTCATCAAAATACTCTGGCCTTGCAAAATTTCAGGGAGAGATCAAGGAGCACACAGGAGCTGATCAGAACAAAAGTGCCTGGAGCACCCACTTCAGCACAGACACCTGTCCCATCTCATCACCCATGTGCAACCCAAGTGCAGACTACCAGGACCAAAGGAGATCTCGTGGTCGTGGTCCAGAAAGACCAAGATGGCGCGGCACAGAGGCCACACCAGTGTTTTCCTTACACAAAACCACACTAAAATTAAATAACATTCTGCTCTCCTAAATAGCCCCGCAGAGTCCTTCCAAAGGAAAATCACCGGCCAACTCCAAATCCGCCTGTTTGGTCTGTGAATTTAATATGTCTTTATTTGCTTCAGTCTCTCCTCTGCAATTCACATGTGTGCTATTTTGTACTTTCCTTCTTGGCAACAGGAGTGGTCCCAAGGCATCCGCTGGCCCAGGGGCCACAGTGGGCAGGGGAGGTGTGGCCAGGTCACGGTGCTCCAGCAACAGAAGACAGTTTCCGAACTGGGAGCTGGCAGCACGTCAGGCCCTTCCCGCCACCTTGATGCGGTGGCTGGAGGCCAGCTTCACAGATGGGCCGGCCGACACTGGTTTTCTTTCTTCTCCTCCATGCTGGAGAGTGGCCCGCACTGTCTACCCAGTGTCCTCCAGCGGCTAAACCAACATGGGCGTGAACTGGGTTGGTATCCGGGAAACCGGGTTGGGTGCTGGGGAGGGTGACAACGAGACGTCAATATCCCGTTTCCTACCTCAACAGAGCGCAGTCTAATGGGAAGACAAAGTTTTAAAGCTCCTTGCTACAGGGCTCAGTGCCAAGGTGCAGAGCACGAGCCGGGGAAGGGGGTTGAGGTGCAGCCTGAACCTCAGTCGTGGAGCCTCTCATGCTCCTGGGAAGGGATCTGGGCTCCTGGGGGTGTGGGGCTCAAAAGAAAACAGAGTAAAGAGTATTTTAACTTAAAAAGAATGTAAGAAGAGACTGACCAGGCTCTGTGTGCGCATGTCATTGGCACACAGACCAGGAAATATACAGAGTGGAGCAAAAGGTGGGGTTACAGTTGTGAGCACACAAAACACAGAGTTTGTTCTTGTAGCATTATTTATTATTGTGTTATTTTCCATGTGAACAACTGTAAACCTACTTCTGCCCCGCCCTGTATGTAGGACCCACTTAAACATATCATATACCTCAGGAAATTATCTTGCCTCTCCTTCAATAATTTCTGGGGAAGGGCTATTAAGAGCTTGCAAAAACAAAGGGAACAAGGCCTATCTCTTCCAGAAATATAATTTCGAGCTGCCTGCCCACGCCTCCTTACCTAGTAATGTGACCACAAGCAGCACGCATTTTGAACAAAAACCAAGTCCAATGGCAAACAGGATTCAGCGGCTTACTGGTGTGTCCAGAAATGATACATCGGCTGTGCATCAGCATATCCAGAGGGGGATGAGACACCCAGGAGCTGGCCCCCACCTCCTCCCTTTTCCTTCCCCCTCCCATCCAACCATCTTCAGCCAAATCCAGACTTTTCTCCTCTAAACTGATGGCTGGACCTACTGGTGGGCTGAAAGGCCGAGTTTGGCTGCTTTTTGAACCAAGGATCCCTTAACCGAATTCATGTATACCAACTTAGGGCCAGCTTCTGCCCATCTTAGCATCCTATTGCGAGCCTCTCCATGATGTAAGGGGTCGATTCAACTTCGAAAGTCTAGTAGGTGAGGTGTTCCCACCGCCTCCTTCCTGTCTCTCCGAAGGCCCTGCAGAATGATTTACTGATGCCAGAAGAAGTAAGGCACACCAATATAGCAGGGAGGATGCATTTCCCCAAAAGCCGAAGTCACTGTTAGTGTCAACTCCGGGGAGGGGTGGTTCTTGGGCCCCAGCAGGCAGGATGTGAGCAGACAGAAAAGCCTGGACCACGGGCTCACCTGTCTTCTCAGGCCTGCTCTTTGAGGGATGCCTGTGCTCCAGCTTGTCTAATAGTCACTTGATGTTTATTGCCCTGTTGTCATCCTCACAGGATGGCAAAGCAAGGGTCCTTTCTGGGGCCAGAGTGCTTGTGGCAAAGACAGTAAGCAGGAGACATCACAGCAGGGCGTGCCCAAAGCCCATACCGCTCAGCTCGCTGAGCTTATCCCTGGTCCTGTGCGCTGTGCCTTTTAGCCCATCCACGGAGGGCAGAGCCCGGCTCTCCTGCTCCTCTGGCTGCCCACCTGCTGATTAACTGTCCGCTCCTTGCATTTCATTGCATCACATCAGTAAGTCTAGAGCAGAGGGAAGGAACTGGAACACATTGGTAACAACAGCTACCATTTATCAAGCCCCTCCTATGTGCCAGGCAGTGCATACATGGCATCTCACTCTTGTACTCACGGTCACCCTACGGGGTGGCTATTATTGTCCCCACTTTCCAACTATCGAAAAGAGGATCAGGTACCCTGAAGGCAGTTTTGCACCCCAAGGAAAAAATTGGTGGGTCCCTCAGGAAAGTAGACTCTGTAAAAACCTTTCCACAGGACTAGCACTATTTGCAAAATACATCGTAATTTGTCTGCACCTCCCCATCCCCTACTGTCAGCTCTGCTATGGATCAGAAAGGAGGAACAGTTTCTAGGAGGAAGGATCCCTGAGAAGCCCCCGGTGATCCCCACATCCCCTTGACTAACCCCACCACCCTCTCCCAATCACTCACTCACACATCCTCTGATTGGTAATAGAATCTACAAGTAATCACCATTAGCAATGTAACAGAACATCATCTGTGTAGCATACTACACTCCCAACAAGGCTTTCATGGAAGAAAAAAAAAAACTTGGAAACCACAAAACCCAAAGACCCTAAGTTTTCTCACAACACTGGAGTCTGAGGTTAGACTGATTAATTAGGTGAGACAATGTATATGTAAAAAGGCACTTTGTAACCCTGAAGCTAAACAGATGACACATTGTCATGTTGCTTCCATCGGAGAAAGACAGCAAGGGGCCTGATGTCCTTCCTCAGCCCCTGACGATCTTTAGCTCCCACCTCCGAGACCCTGTGCAAAGTCTTCCTCCATATCCGCTGCCTGTTTGATGATGTCTGTGTTGAAGCAAAGAGCCTTTGGAACTAAGAGAGGCCTGAGGGGCCTGCCCACCCGGACCCTTCTGGTCCCCAGCCTGTGTGTCACCACAGCCCCAAGCCCCCGTACAGAGACTCGGGGGTTCACAGGTCAGCTCAAGCAAACCCCTAGAGAACTGGCCGTGATGTACTACAGCGAACAGGCACAGAGCACGTAGGACCTGGATGAAGTCACCGCTCTGTCACTGCGTGACCTTGGGCAAGCCTCTCCCCACCCCAGTTTATAAACTGGGGTGATGTAAACCCGCCCCAAAGGGTTCTTGGGATGACCCAAGCCCCAGACCACACTCCACCAATGCAGCTCTCATCAAGACAAACCATGACCTCCACGGCGCTCACTCCGGTCAGCAGCAGGCTCCTCGTCCTCCTGTTACTCGCACCCAGCCCATGGCTTTCAAACCATCGGCACGACCAGCAGCAACCACAGTTTTGCATCCTCCCACCCAGAACTCCCCCGTCCTTAATTCCTATACCCAGGAGTCTGCATCTCATCTACACGTACACGCGGAAGTTTAGTAAGATGTCCCAAATTCAGCCCGTCCCAAACCGAGCTCAGGCTGCCCTGACTGTGACACCCCACGGGACGCACCGCTCTCGGACACATTGTCCATCCACTTTGTGTGTTTACCGATTGGCTCTCCCCACGACAGTGGGCAGGTTCTTTGTTTTACTGACTGCTACAGCCCAAGCGACCAGAAGCAGGCTGGCGCACAGCAGGCCCCTAATATGCATTGTACTCGCTGACTATGAAGTTGCAAGTGCCACACACGGAGGGGGATTCTTAAAAAAAGATAAATAGCTCCTCTGGGTAACGTCTGGCAAACGATCAAGGGCTTCTGAGCCTTCGTCGATTAGAAGGGTGCGTGGCAGTTCCCAGCTCATAGGCTCCAATAGACATCTGTTCAGCAATCACGTATCCAGCATAGTGCTAGGCTCACGGGGAGGGGAAGATAAAGGAGGCCCCGGGGAGCTCAGGAGCCAGAGTTTGGAAAGACAGGCAAGGAGACAGGCAAGTGACATTCGAGGATGGCAGCATGACATTGAGCAAGAACAAAGGGCTGGGATGGCACAAAGAGGGGGGAAGTCTGTCTGAGGGGAGGATTGTCAGGAGCTCCCTGGAGGTGACAGCAGATCTGGGAAAGAGACTCAGTTTGCTTTATCTGAATCCGGAGGAAGGAGAAGCCTGGATCAGACCTGGGGGCGGGGCTAAGGGAAGCGGCTGGGGGTGGGGCAGAATGGCCAGGCTCTGAGCAAAGCCAGGATAGACCCCCACCTTCCCCGGAAGATGGGGGAGGCACATAGGGCTGGGGGAGAAACGTGAAGGATGCGGGGCAGAGCAGCCTGCATGAGGAAGGAATGATCCTCAGAGAAGTCTCACAAATTCACAAATAGGCTCTTCCTGCACCCTGCCCTGGTCCCCGGAGAGCTCTTCTCTCTTGTCTTTCAAAGGCCCTCTTTGTTGATGTCAAAGCCAGGGCCAGACAGTTAAGATGCACTCCCAGTCAAGATAGGGAGTCTCCAGTTCAAAGCCTGTCCTAACTCTTTCCGCTAAGTAAAAATATTAATCTTGGTTTTATTTAAGCAGGGCTTTTTTGGCAAGAAATGAACCCCTGTGGCTAAAAATAAACCCACACACACACACATACACACTCAGAGAAATCTGGAGAGCTGCAAATCATTTCAACCCAAGTTTCCATCTCAGGGAAAGCTATTAAAACCTCTCTCTTCACAGAGACTCTTGGTTCTCAGGGCCTGCCTTGTGTTTGGGGTCCCCGAGGCCAGGCTGTCCTGGCTGTGCCCTGCGCTGGGCCTCCGGGCACAGAGGAAGGCGGGACATGTGCGGGCCCCAAGCTCCCGCCACACCTTGAAAGCCCTGTGGGTCTCTGCTTGGGCAGTCCAGGGCCATGGTGGCAGGGTGGGGGTGGGGCCTCCTGACGTCCGCTGTATGTTAAATGAAGGGGCCCAGAGAGGGGAGCAAAGGGAACACAGGTCCAGAGAGGTCAAGTCGCCCGTAACTTTGAGATTTCCAGAAGGAACACAGGTAGAATCAATCCCCCACTCCTGCTTTCATGTTTGAAGAGATGATCTCAATTTCAAACTATTAAAAGACAAGTTTTGAGAGTCACCACCTAGGCATATGCCTAGACTTGGGATTAATACATTTTATTTCCAGTCTAACCACTTTAAAGTTATCCACCCTCAACTTCTTCCTGGGGCCAAAGCCAACAGCGGAGAAAGATATGGATCATTTGGCCCAACACAAGGCAAGAGTCCCAGAGCTGGCTGGTTCCTGGATTCAGGGCTGACTCGACTGGGGAGCGTGGACCATCTCAGAAGGGAGATGGTGTTTCTGCGACCCAGGTTTCTAAGAGGCCAGGAAGGCAACTGCCCCAAAGTGTTCACTCAGCCATCGCTGAGGCTTTTGCTTGGCAAAGGGTGGTCAGGAGGGAAACTTCAAGGCCCCAAAGCTCAGAAAGTGGGAAGAATGGTCCTCCCATAGTCCCCTTCATTCTCCCAGGAACAAATGGAGCAACAACCCCACCCACATCCCTATCCAAGCCTCCCTTGGTTTCATGACATCCACAGGATTATGCTCAAGAGCTCAGTGAGTGATGCATACACAGCTCTCTGAAGCTGGAGCCCCACCTCAAGCCTGCCACCCCAAAGCCTCCAGCACGCCCACTGTATCCCCCACTGACCTGTGATGCCCCTTGTCTTGGTGAGAATGACTTGCTCCCCAGGCATCTACCCACATGTCTGTCTTGTTGTAATACTCTCCCAGCTGAAATGCCACCTCTTCCAGGAAGCCTTCTGCCCCAGGCCACACTAGTTCTTCCTGTCTTCTGCTTAGCTTCCTTTCTGTGTGCACATGCTCTCCCTGAATGATAAGTTCCTTGGGACTCACTGGCCTCAGTTACTAGATGGAAGGGGCCACATCTGCTATTCTAGCACCTGGCACAGTACCTAGAACATGGCAGGGGTTCCCAAAACGTGTGTTGAATGAATGAGTGAAGCCACAAGAAGGAACCAAAGGTCATGTGATAAAGACAGAGATGGTTTCATGTTTGGGCTCTTGGGAGTCCTAGTTCCTAAGGGTCACCCAGAAAAGAAGAGGAGGGGCAGGTGACAGTGTGATGTGAGGAGCTGAAATGAGACCCCAATTCCCACATACTAAAGATTCACATTCAAAGAACGGTAAGTCACAGGGTCCTGTTACAGGAAGTCCCAGCTAACATGTCTCTGTGGAGGAGAAGCACCCAAATTCCACCCACAGATGGGAAACCCAAGGCTCAGCATCGTAAAAAAGGTCAGTGGTGCAGCCCCCACCGATGCCTCCCCGGCCCCACTCCTCCTCCCATGATGGCTTCTTGGAATGATTTCATTCATTCATTCACCATTGAGAAGTGTCTGAGTGACTACATGCCTCAGATGCTATGCTATGACTTGGGAACTTAGCAGTCAGCAGCCAGACAACATCCCTATCTTCAAGAAGTTTATTTCTATCTCGTGAGACAGAAAGACAGGTGGTTATAGTCCTGGAAGCAGCAGGAACACGCGGCAGACACACCCAGTCACAATAGGCAATTTCTGTGCTTCAGGGCGTCAATAGTCCCCTCCTGACCACCTTTTCCAGAGCAAAAGCCTCAGCGACTCTGATCACGGTTGGTGAACATTTTGGGGCAGTCCCTTACTACCCTTAGAAACCCAGATCACAGATATGCCATCTCCCCTTCTAAGATGGCCCTCACTCCCCAGGTAAACCAGCCCTGAATCCAGCTCTGGCATCGCTATGGACGCATGGTGCTGGTCGGAGGTGTTCTGCCAAAGCTGGGGTCTGAGAAATCACCAAGAGTCAGACAAGAGAAAGAATGAAAAGGCATTCAGGTAGAGGAGGGAGGCAAAGGCCTGCCGTTTGGAGAGCCTGGCCCATTAGAGTGACGGAAAGCAGAGTGTGTGACAGGGGCAGGTACAGTGCAAGACGAGAGGTAGGCAGGGATGCCCAGCTTTGTAGGTGGGGTCAGGCTCCAGCAACACCAGTGTCATTTCTCAGGTGGGTTTCCACTCTCTGAGGGCAGTGATGAAGACATCACTTTGCCCCTACCCTTCACCTTTAGAATAGCACGTGCCCAAATGGGTAGGACCCCAAAGCACCCAGAAACAAGTTCGAACTTTTGCTTGCCCCACTTTGCTTCAGACCCGCCCATGGTTCCATTCCAGTGCATATCCCATTTCTGATCTTCAAAGTCAGGTTTAATGAATTACTTTCTTGCCCACACCCTCCCTCCACTCAAGCCCTTAACCTTTCAGAGTGGTTTTGCCTTGGGTGTTTGGCTGGCTCGTCTCCAGTACATCCCAGAGTCCAGGGTGCATGCCAACCTCTAGAAAGCCCCACCACACCCAGGGACACGACCTGCTCGCAGTCCTGCAGGCACACGGGGGAGGGCTACTCAGAACCAGCCCCCGCCCCCCGCACCCACCCCAAGTGCTCCAGCCCTCCCCAGGGACCCATGGGAAACTTTACCCCACACCAGAGGCCACCAGAATAGCTGCCTGGTCTTCAACCACGGCCCCTTTGAAGCAGTGCCCAGACAAATACTGTCCCGACGAATGGTTCTCAGAACTCGGAGTTTTTGGGTCAGGTCATTTCGTGAGATGAGAATGGCCGGCAACATCTGAGGACCTGTCTATAGTATTTTATTTTTCTGCTGATTGAGATTTTGTGTGCCTGGAGAGCCAGAGGACTTCAGGCTGGGTCCAGGGACAGGATCGCCATTAAGGCCAGGGTCCCCCCCTCATTTGCACATCAGACCTACAGATGCATCTCTGCAGACAAACAGTGAATCTGTTCCCACAATGCTCTGGGGATGGGCAGGAGACTTTGTTGTGGTTTTAAAAAGCAGCAATGTCCTCTCTATGTTCTGTCTCTGGGGCTTATGCAGAACAGACGCCAAGAAGACCCTGGAACATCTGTAACTTAAAGTTTGGGTATCTTTTAAAATAGTCAAGACTTTCCCCTCTTCTCTCTCACTTCCTAACTTCGGCCAGGAAGATTGTGGACACCAAGTGGACACAGATCGGAGGGTCCCATGGAAAGCAGGTGCTCCCCTGCCCCAGCTCATTCAGAACCTGCCCACCAGTTCACAACCATGGCACCAGGGGGTGGGCACTCAGCCAGGAATAGGTATGAGGAAGAACAAGTCCCGATTATAGATCTGTAAGCCCCAAGTCAGTTACCAGGGGTAGCTAATGCTGAGGGTATGGAGGAATGGCTGGAGATAAGATCCAAGTGCCTTTTAAGGAGGCCAAGAAAAATAAAATAAATAAAATAAATAAAAGTAAAGAATGCTAACTGCTGCCCTCTTTGGTCAAAGTGGGTAATGGCAGAATTAGACAGCCAATGCCCGGTAATTTTGAGCAACCTGCCCTGGTTGACAGTGTGATGGGGACATGGTGTCAGTGTCAAAGAAGAAAAAGACCACCTACCCCTTGAACACCTTCTGAATGGAACCCACAGTGCCTTAGCCTTTCACTCATTCAGCAGATATTTGAGTGGCCACTACATACCAGGCACCGTGTGGGGTGGCAGAAACACGCAGTGAACAAGACAGACACACCTTACAAATATCTAATCTTTAAAACTAACTTGCAGGATCGTAGCGTCATTTCCATTGGGTGGATAGGAAACTTGCCAGAGGTCACACAGCTAGGAATGAAACCCACAGGTGCCTGGCAGCACAGCTCATCTCCTATCAACTATTGGACATGTTCACAAATCTGAAATCATCAACCAACAAGTCGAATGCATCAGAAATGCAGGGAAAATGAAAATCCCCAAGGCTGAATTATCAGAGAAGGACTCTTACAAGCCACAGATAGTGAGAACTTTGAGGTGGGGTTAACTCCCCAAAATAAGAAGTCCAGTAATCAGCCTAAAGCCCCATGGTTTGGGCACGGGGGGCACAGGCCTCAGGATCAAGGAGAATGACAAGGGGGAGACAAGTGAGCTTTTCTGGACACCTGATATGTAGCCCTGGTCTAACTCCGCTCAGGGGCAGGGCCTCGGGGTCTTGGTGCATGCTGTTCTGTCTGCATGGAAGTCTCTTCTGCTCCCCTTTACCTAGAACTCCTATTCATCCTTCACATTTCAATTCAAAGGACACTTCCTCAGAGGGAGACTTCGCTGACCACCTGCCCCCACATCAGACTAGGACAGAATTACTGTTATAAGTTCTCATAGTCCCCAGTGTGTGTGGATATGTTTGTGCATTCATTTGAATAATATCTCATTCCCTTGACACACACATACACATGCACACACACAATTGTGCTGGAATCATGTATTGTTTTGTTCACCATTCTATCCCCAAAATCTCACACAGTGCCTGGAACATAGTAGGTGCTCAGTAAACAACTGCTGGGTGAAAGAAGACATCTTTTCTATCTCAGCACCTATTTTTGGCTTCCTGAGAATCTCCCACTCCATCTTCCTCGACTGTACAACTGTTTCACCTGCTGTATCTAGCTTCAGTTTTCCAAGGCCCATTCCGCTGCTGAGCTGACCAAGAAAAATGCATTGGATTTTGCTCATGGAAAGAAAAGGGGAATATCTCAGGCAGGAGGAATAGCATGAGCAAGGGCACAGGAGTCCAACTGAGCCTGGAGTGCCAGAAGTCACATGGCGAAGGGACCATGAAGACTCTGGCTGGAGAGAAGCAGAGGAGGCCCATTGGCTCATTCTGATCTACGCAAATGTTGTCTGGGTGGCAGGAGCTTGAACAGGGGACTTCTTAGGACTGTCCTGCAATCTGGGTCTGCACAGAATGGCACTGCTTCTCTGTGCCCAGGATCCTCAGCCCACTGGGCCCTACCTCACCCTGTCCTGACAGTCTTACACTGGCTGTGCTCACTTCTATGGGTGTCTTAGAGAATGGACCCCTGAACCCAGCCCTCCGACTCTGCCAGGCTGGGCGAGATACATGAACTCTCCAAACCTCAGTTTCCTCCTTCTCAGAAAGGTGAAATCCATATTGATATGGACAGAAAAAGAACAAAGGTAGAAACCACTTGTCACAACTTTTCCCCCCAAATCCAAACCCCCCTCCACCCCAGCCTCTGCCCAGACACTTCCTAACAGAGCTGTCTGTGGACAGGTGGGACCACTGTGTGTTCACAACATGGATAACCCCACAGGCAGCTTCCACGTCTCACGTAGGTTCCTATTCAGCTACCAGGAGGCTCCCTGCACCAGGCCAGGTCCAAGGAGTCATGTTTTCTGGTCTGTGGACCACCCAGAGCGCAAGAACCTCTCCCGGCAGAGCATCTGCCCACTGCACAGACCATGTGCTTAGTGAGAGCTAGCCCTGCTGCTGGGTGCTGGGCACTGTGGAGGCCAATTCCCACACCACAGAGCACCCACGGCTCAGGAGACTTCCTCCCATCACCTCTGCCGTATGTCTGAGGCCGGCAGGCATGTGACTCTGGGCTTCTTACTCTACCTGTCCACGGGAAACTCATACTGAAAGGCGGGCTGGGGTTGTCCCTGAAGCACGCCCCCAACCAATGCTCATAGGGGTTCCTGACTGAAAGAATGCAGAGCAATGAGGGACACATTTTTCCTTGACGTGGTGCTCTCAGAGAATAAGTAATGAGAGTATCAGAATCGGGCGTGTTTGGCCAGACACCGCTGCAACAAGCAGGGGAATGGGTCCTTGAGGGCTGTGGCCAACTTTCCCTACTTTTTTTTAAAGATTTTACTTATTGACAGAGGGAAAGAGAGGGAGAGAAACATCAGTGTGTGGTTGCCTCTCGTGCACCCCCAACTAGGGACCTGGCCCACAACCCAGGCATGTGCCCTGACTGGGAATTGAACTGGCGACCCTTTGGTTCACAGGCCAGCACTCAATTCACTGAGCCACACCAGCCAGGGCCAACTTTCCCTATTGATAAGAATATTGTCATTGATTATAATGCTGATTGTAACACTGTCAATATTGTGTGCTATCATCTATCAAGCAGTTACTACCACATTCAGTGCTAAATGCTTTCCATGGATTATCCCATTTAAGCCTCCTCAGGACCCTATACAGGAAGTGCTGTCTAGCCCTATCTTCTAGAAACTGAGGGTTCTAGAGACTTTCTAAGTGACTTTCCCAAGATCATCTAACCAGGATGCGGTGGACCCGGGGTGCCAATCCAGGCAGTCGGACTCTGGAGCCACTACCTCTCATCGCCGGGTCACATGTCCCTTCCAGAAGCACATTTTGACTACATTTCAGTCACTGGGTTCAACTTCCTTTGAATTGCGTCTGCAGACCCATGCCAGGGTTAATCTGGCAAGTACGGCAACAGCTCTGACCTGTTGGAACCATTTTTGGCCGTGCCAAAATTCTTCCTTATACTGCCTCCTGTGGCCTTCCCCCAGCCAGGGGACATCTTAGGCTTACACAAAACAAGATAGTTAAAGAGCACGGTCATGTCACTAAATCATTTCCAGAATGAATATTTTCGTAGATCTTGATGGCCTTCCACCTATGAAGTGGTTCCCAGTCCCTTCATCATCTTTGTCTCCCTTAGTGCTCTAATTGTAGTGGTGGGGGAGGCATGACATTTTCCCAGGAGTTACTGCTCAGTGTACGAAGTTAAGAGAGCCTTTGCCCTCCCCTCTGTGCATCGTTTCACTGTTGGCATTGCAGTCCCAGACTTCACTGCCATCCATCAAGGCCCCTGGTACTTTCCAAAAAGATTCCATCTCTCAACTTTGACACGATCCAATAAATAACTCTATCTACTCCATTAAATAACTGCACATATCTGGGTGTGGAAGTAAAGGAATTCGGGGTGGGGAAAAGGAAGTCTTATTACACAGAAAATACTGAGCAGTAGGAAGAACCCTAGGCCACAAACTGGGGGCCAGATTTTCTTTCCAGTTCTTCCATTCATTGGCTATGTGAGATCTGACAAGGCAGTTCTCTCTTAGAACCCTAGTTTTTTACTGTGAAAAATGGACTGGGTGTATTCTAGGGTCCCTTAGGACCTAAAGGTCTAAGGTTATTTTACCTTCACTTTGGATTTCTACTTCCTGTACTTCCCCTGGGTTCTACCTTCTGTTTATTGCTAAAGGTCCAGGATGTCATGTTCTCCCTGTTTGCTGGGTCGAGAATCACGTCTCTGAAAAGCTGATCAAACTTGAGTAATTAGGATGCCTCAGGGGCCTCCTCTGACTTAAAGGTCTTAAAGGTCTTTCTTGGTGACTTGAAGTCACCAAGCTGGGGACAGCAGCAAGTGCAAAATTGGCTAAGTCACCCCACCTGGTCCATCACAATGTGAGCGGCTCTCACCAATCTATTGTCTTTGTGACCCATGGTCTTTTTTTTTTTTTTTTTGCAATAACCTCCTGCTTTCCAGGCTGACAGACCAGCAAAGAGTTTATTTCCAAAAATTTAAATAAACATGAGATCATTTCAATGGTTTAAGTACATTATGGATCCACTGGATATTCATGTCAGGTGGGGTCGGATGGGTCCTGACATTAATGCCAACTGGGGTCTTCTGCTGTGCACGTTCCCACATCCACCTACAGAAGAATTCTTAAGAATGTGGAGAAGAGGGCTTCTGTGTTCAGTCTCCCAGCTGTGTATTAATCTGATGTAATAAAAACGCTTCCAGAATGGCATCTCCAGGGGGACTGTGATCTGATGACCTCACCTGTACTAAGTGGAGAACATGCCACATCCTTGAAGATAAAATTCAGCCGCCCCTGCCCCGAGGGTTTAGTGTAACAGCAGCGAAGACAGTGGTCCAATAGACATGGAGATTTTCCAGCCCACTCCAGTGTTCTAGGGAAACTACTCACCCCTCCAGTTCTCTGGTAGTGGGAGAGGCACTATCCACCCCGTGGGCCCTGCAGGCCTTATCGCAAATGCTCCTTGAGCTCCTTGGAGAAAGCTATTAAAACAAGAGGGAGCTCTTGCCACACCACCTCAGGCCGCATGCCCCTGAAAGGCATGCACAGAGGTACAAAGTGCAAGCTGTCACCTTGATCCCAACTTCAACTTCAGCCCAACCTCAGGCAAGCTGCATCGCGGCCCAGGGGATGTCTATTTTTGAAACGGGAGGAATATTCAATGTTTTCCACTCTGTCCATATTTTTACCTTCATCTCCCTCTTCCTCCCTCCTGTCCCCAGGCCCCTGGTTGGGGTTGGGGGGGGGTGCTGTTTTTTTGTCAAGGCTAAACCAGAACAAAACCAGGTCTAGGCCGAGGCCAGCAAATCGTGATGTTCTTGGCAGATTTCACTACGTGCCAGCAAAGGCCGTCAGCGAGATCTACAGGAAACACCTTGCAAAATCCACTGGGAGAAGCAGAGGCCGCTGAGCAGTGAAAGGCGGACACACTCTGGGTCCACGTGACTGGCTCTCGAGGCCAGGGCACAGGAAACGGCTGTGCGATTCCAGGCCTCAGAAGGGTGGACACACTGCCGTGTGGGGCCATGCAGATCCCTCTGGTGTTTTCCACCGGGAATTCCTTTAACCTGCGTATCTGTTCCCCACTGCCCGTGCGTGATGTGTACTGAGCGGACCCGATAAGGTCAAAGGCAGAAAGGTCAAAGACCCTTACCAAAGGCCTTCCGTGCCAGGGTTTAGCAAAGTGACATTCTCTGTGAAAGAGGGGTGCACAGTGCAGTGGTCAACAGGGTGAGGACTTGGGTTCGCGTTCCAGCTCCATCTTCTTCTATAAGCTGTAGACTCGCAGGCAAATCCTTGAACCCCTCCTATCCTTGAAAATGGACATGCAGGTGTCCCTGCCTCTGAAGGTGGTTGTGAGAGTGAAGTGAGACGCTGAGTGTAAGAAACAGCGGTGATGATGAGTATTTCACTAGAGGCCCCCTCTCCCAAGGCAGCGGAGAGGCCAGAGGGCAGCGGGAGAAAGAACAAAGCAATTCTAGGAAGACAGAAAAGAAAATGCGGAGTCCTAGCTGGGACGCACAACGGGGCAGCGCAAGCTCCCAGCCTGGCTGCCAACCTTCCCCTCAGAAGGTCGGCTGCCCCACTTACTCTTGTTCGGGCATTGCGATTTCAGGTCAGGTTGAAGCGAGGGGCGTTCACTGGTATCCATCCAAGTGGAGTGGACACTCAGAGCAGCGCAGGAGACAGGCAGAGGAAGCACTGCAGGACCTGCTACTGAATAATTAAGTCCTGCAGGGTCACATCCTGGTCCCTTTCTCCCCAAGACCAGGGGGAGTTTGGCTGAGCCAAAATGGCTAAGCAGTGTGGGTGAGCCCCCAAACCTTTCTCGCAGAGAAGCCGTGGGTGTGGGAAGCCAGCACTGATATGCAAAGTAAGGCTGAGAGCCATGGAGTTGGCAGGCCTGCCTGGGCCAGGGTCAGTGGCCAGAGCCCGGCACCGTTCTGGCCGGAGGAGGGAACAGCCAGAAGCCATCATTCTGTGGGGAAACCAGGGTAGAGTGAAGGCCAGACGCAGGCCAGTTAGAGTAAGAGGGAAACCAAGGCCCTGTTTCTCTAAACAGGAGCTGGGCAGCCCTGCTATGGTGGGGACACTGGCTAGATGTAACGTCTAGCACCCATCAGTCCCCAGGTCAAGCAGCAAGCCTACGCATGGGTGCAGAGGAAATGCCAAGGGCGTCTTCACACACCTCGGCCTCTGCTCTGATGAGGTGCCAGTTGGGAGCCAGATGGGCTAAGGGCACATGTTTCCTTCCTTCATCTGCTGCTTGGTGATAATCACAGGTGCTCTTTCAGCACCACCAGGAACAGTAAGCTAGGGGCAATTCTTTGAAGCACCAGGTGTGATAAAAAAAAAGGAAGGTTCAGATCAAAGAGGGTACCCTTTTTAATGTTCAACTGAACCCATGCCTCTCTGGCTTGAGACTGAAGTCAGCAGTGGGGGGAGGGGGGGTGCTACTGAGAAGTACAGAGCTGAATTTAGCAGTTCCTTTTTTATCCCTGCCCCCTCTTCTTCAGGGTTAGTACACTCTGGAGGGCAGAAACTATGCCAGTTTCAGCTGTGCCAAGTTCAAGTCCACTCTAGGGAGCAAGATGGTGGTCTCCTCCAATCCACAAGGATGTCTCTGGGGCAGTGAGGTCCTTGTTTTGCCACAGAGATCCTTGTTTGTATCCTCCCCTGCCCCATCATGGGGACCCCTAATAACATAGGAAGGGTGTAAATTTCTTTATGCGGCTGTCTCCCCCAAGCTTGGCCGAAGGACTCTTCAGCCCCAATACCACTCCCCTCTGCTGGCCCCAGCACCGAGTCTGGGAAGGCTCAATCCAGTGTGCTGTTGAGCCAAACACCTGGAAGTGATACATGTGGGAGAGTGATGGACTCTGGACTCTGTCTCCCAGGCCCGGCCCAGCGAGTCTGCAGTGGGTAGACAAATACTCTTGGTTGAGCTGGGAAACCTCAGTTCCAGCGTCCTGGACCACTCACTCATGGGGTGGCCTTGGGTAAGTCACTTCCCATCTTGGACTTATATTCCCAGCTTGGAAGCAAAGAGATTGAATAAAGGCCCTTTAAAGTCTATGAGTCCGTATTGCCCTGCCTGTGGTCTAGAAAGCTCATCTGGGTGGTGAGGAAAACCTCTTTAAATTCCGGTCCTTCCTTGCCGGGTGCACCCCACTGTGCAAGTGGCCTGACGGCTGACCTCCTTCTCAGGCTTTCTCTAACACAACAGCCGAGAGATGGCAGAATCTCCCAGGGGCCCGAATCTCCGAAAGACCTGCTGCTTCACATCGATGAAAAAGAATGTCGTCCCGAGAGGCTGTCTGCCCTTAAGTGGTCCTGTAAGAACTTCCTTTCTCGAGTTTCACCCACTCCAGGCTGGGGCACAGGAGCTAAGTGCGGCGTTGCTACTCCCTCGCCGGGTTAAGTGTGGGAAGGCACTTCACCTGTCTGAGCCTCAACTTCCTCGTCTATCGAAAGGCATCTGTTTGCGAATTTAACAAATATTAGAGTTTCAAGTATGTTCTAAGCACTGAACGAGACAAATGAGGTCTCTACACTTTTGATGCTAAATAATGACGGGGAGGACAGACAAAATAATGAAACAAATACCCAATGTAATGTCAGGGGATAGAGCAGGTGGTGGTGTGGGGGGAGTATTTTAAGATAGGGTAGACAGGGAAGGCGACATCTGAGTGAAGCCTTCACCATGAAAAGGAGTCAGCCAGTGAAAATCTGGGGACAGTGCTTTCCAGGGAGAGGAGACAGTAGTTTCAAGGGCTGAGGCACAGGGACAGACTTGGAGCCCAGAGCATTCGAGGGAGAGCTAGAAACCCCATGTGGCCACAGCAAGGCAAGGGGAGAGAGGCCAGATCCCACAGAGCCTCCTAGAACTTGTTAAGGAGTTGGGAAGCCACTGGAAGGCTCTGAGCGGGGCTTTGCCAAGATCTGGACGGCATTTTTAAAAGGTTACTCTGGCTGCTTTTTGCAGAACGGATGGGAGAGGGGGCTGGAGTGAAAGCAAAGGCACTAATAAGAGTCATACGTCGCCTTTCCCTGCCCACCTCCCAGGGTCACCGTAAGGTTCCCATGAGGTTCGTGCTGACACCTAGGAAAGTCCGGAGGCACAGATCCTCACATGTTTTAAAACCATTTTTACAAGTAGGAGCTTGCAGGTCTGGCACCAGCTCTCTGGAACGGTGTCCCTGTATGGATTTCAAGGAAACAGGGCTGGGCAGCAGCAGGTTCTGCCCTGCCTGCGCTAGGCAGCTGTCCGGGCCCAGATGAGTTCACATATTTAACCCGGGAGCTTTGCTCCCGGCCACGCCTGGCTCTGCTCGTGCTGCTGGTGCCGGCTGGGGGTAAGCTAACACCCAGCAATGTGGAGAAGCTACACCCATGCAGATCCACTCTCTGGATCCTGGCAAATGCTCATCCTCTTGGCCTCACTTTCAGGTCTGACTGGGAAGGAAAGAGCAAGGGAGCTGGGGACTTGTGCACTAGTTTCTTTCAGAGCAGCCCCTTGCCAGGACCATGGTCACCCAAGCCCCAGGACCCCGGGAGAACGTTACTCCCCCCTAACCCCCAGCCCCAGTGCTCAGAGCAGCAGGGCTTGAAAGCTTCATGGGTTCCAGCCTTCTGCCTTCTGCTAGGGTTTGGGGCACTGGCCTGGAAGCCGGAGGTCGGCCTCCAAATTTCCCCAAGAGGAGGTAAGCGAGGGGCAGCGGCAGCAGCCACTCAGGGCCGTCGTGGGGGCCGGCGGGCGAGCAGATGTGAAAAGGCCCAGCTGAGTGCTGCCTTCCTTCACTCACTCACTCATCTCTCACTCACCCACCCTTCAGGGTGACAGGCTTTGGCTGAACAGTGGGCACCCCGATGCTCAGTGAATGTTTGGGGAATCTGAAAATGCACCGTCAGTCGTATCCCTGCTAAATGCCAAACTATTTTGAATGGCAGGGAGTTCACAGAAGAGAATGGTTAACAGGGTGACGTGTATCCAGAAACCCCCACACCGACAGCATAACCCATGATGCTCAAGTCCCGTATATAAAATGTACATCGTATTCCCATGTAAGCCACACACATCCTCCTGTGCACTTTATTTAGATCATCTCTAGATTACTTATAATACCTAATACAGTGTAAATGCTACGTAAATAGTTGTTTATGCTGGGTTGTTTAGGAAATCAAGAGGGAAAGTCTGCCCACATTCTGTACAGACGCAGCCCCCGTAGGCACATAGAACACACGGGCAAACATGTAACTTTTCTTCCTTAATATTTTTAACTGAGGTTGGTTGAATCTGTGGGTGCGGAACCCACAGGGCCCACTGTAGTGAGTATAGCTCTTTTTAAAAAACTGAGTGTCACTTCTTGGGACCTCACTTGCCTGTCATCTGCACAGTAGGGACACTGAAATTGCCTGAAGCCTCACAGCTGGAACCTGGCAGAATGAGACGAAGACTCTTTTTCCCCTGCAGCTCCCGGTCCATGCACTACCTGCGTGTTTTCTGAGGCTTTCTCCATGCTTTTTTATTTCCTTGTGTTGTTTATGTTTTACACAAGCAATACAACCTTACTTAAGGAAAGGAGGGAGAAAAAAGAGGTAAATAAAAAGAAAACTGATCGATAAACTCCTGAACTCCCAGTTACAACTTTTTCATAGTCGCGCTGCCTTCCAGACTTTTCCCCATGCTCACGTAAGCCTGTGGATATGTTTTGCCCCCCAAATAGAATCATATAGAATAATATACTTGTTGGTGATCTTGGTTTTGTTCAATCTTAATATGTCAGCTTGTATAGCTCTGCCTCATCCCTTTGAAAATAGCTGTATTTTCAGTTGTATAAATACACTACTTGTTGGACATGTTTATAAACAACTCTGCGATAAACATCCTTATGTTTATGTTTGTGTATACATACACATATACTTATATAAATGTTTGTATACATCTATGCACAAACATATATATACACACCTCTTTGCATACTTACCTGATTTTTTCCCCTGGATCTAGAATTTATCACTTTTTAAACCCGTCGTTTTAATATTAATTGTATCCAAGTCAGCAGACCCTTCCCACTCATGAGTCAGCTACTCTGCAGACACTTAAGTTTTACACTGAGCATAACTCAGGAAGCACTGGGCATGGTTTCTCAGATCCTCCAGCTCCGTGCTATGTCCCCCACCCTCCCACTCACAGCCCCTGCTCCTACCCCACTGAGGCTAGCTGGTGGTCGAGCCTGGAAGAAACCCTATCTGCCTGAATCCTGTCCCTTTTCTGCCTTGTTGGGCCCATCCTGCTATTTCAACATTTTTACAAGGTCTGAGTAAACATCCCAGGACCGGCAGGGTCAAGAGGAGCCCAATCTTTCATGTCATAAAGTCATGGGTGGAGGCCACCTCCCCAAACGAGGTCCCTTCCTGCCTCTGCATGCCCCGTTCCACTTATAAACGCTCCCCACTTGCCACGGGCAGCGTCAGTGTGCCGCATGGGTAGGGAGCACCCCTTTGAGTCAAGGAGTGAATGCAAACTGCCTTCCTCTCTCTTTGCTCCCTATCAAAGGTACCTGCCTCAAACACTGGTCCCGAAGCAACAGCATGGCATTGAAAGGAGAGTAAACAGGCCAGAATAATTTTTGTGAAGACAGCCATAACAATAACCCGTGCAACTAATAAATGTAACTTCCTTCTATACGGATTCAGGAGATGTGCACCACACACACATGCCTCTAGCCAGTCTGAGCTCAGTGATTCTGCTCGGCATAAACGCATGTATGTTTTATTATAAATACACACACACAATTTTAAATCGTCTGGCTAGTTCCTCCCACCCCTGATTCCCAAGTGAACTTCAGCTAAGGGTCTGCTGTCTCAGGCAGCGCCAGTCCCTGTAGGAGTATGGGGTTCACAGATACAGCACGTGATTTTCTTACATTGTGCCCCCCGCCCCCACAAAACAACCCAGCTGCTCCATCCAGGGCTGCTCACCAAAGAAACAGTGATCTGTCCCAAAGCTATAGGAAGACCTTCCTCAGATGGAGTTTCGGAGAGATGGCACTGTACTTTGGAGGCATTTGAGGGCTGACTTCCTAAACATGACTCTTGGCCTTTCTATGTGGTGACTTCCTAAGATGCCACTCCACTACTTTAACATCCACGGGTGTCAAAACTCTTCCCCCACAATCACCGTGTGGCAAGATTGTAGGGACACCCCACTTTACAGGTGTGTAGGTGGGGGCTCTGAAGTAGAGCGACTTGCCCGAGACAGCATGCATGATTGAGGATTCTACTACGATTGCAACCCAGGTCTTTTAACCTGAGTGCAGAGGTCCCCTCCTGCTTCTGGAGAGCCCACCACGTCTCTTCCGGCCGCGGCCAGTTACCAGGCTGCTTGTCCAAAGCCCAGCCTTCACAGCCTAATTTTTCTTGGCAAAGCTTCTGCTCCCCTCCAATTGCTATTCCCACTGGTGTTCGCTCACCCAGTCCCAGACTGCTCCCCTCCAACGCTGGCCAGCTCCGTGCCAATCCATTGCACCCTGGCTATTTCTGGGCTGGGACAGGAAGGGCCCACTGCCTGCAGGTTTCTCAAAGGTGACTCTTTGGCAACCCCTCCAGGTGCGAATCTGGCTCATGTATTTAGAAGAGAAGCAGAGGAAACCCACCCCACCCATAGTCCCCAACAGGAACACCCCTTCTGCACCCCTGGGGCAAGTCCCAACAGGTTCCACTGACTGCAGGTCCCTCAGGGACAGGAAAGCAGCTCAGGTCCTTAGGGGCAGGACTCACGGGCAACAGGGGCTGCCAGGGACCCACCCCAGGGTGTAGGAGCCCGCCCCACCCCACCCCAGCAGCCACACGTGAGCGCCCAGGAAGAAGCAGACCGCCGCTGCCTGTCCGGTGCTCTGGACCCAGACCTGAGGGAGCTGCCCAGTCCTTCTTTCCCACCATTGTTCTTTTATCTGATTATAAAAATAACGTGTCGCCATCGGGAAATTTCATTTCCCAGAAAATACTGGTTAAAGTTACAATCACCCTAAATCCCACAAACCAGACAGAACTAGTGCTGATAGTTTGGTACATAGACTTCCAGACTTTCCTCCAAGCATCTCTATGTATTCACACCTTTTTTTTTTAACAAATGGGCTTCTGTTACTCAAAAGTACATCATGGGACTATCCCCACATCATTCGGTAGACATTACCTGGAGCTATTTATGGCTAACCCACTTGCCCACTGTAATCTACTCGTGACAGACATGTAGACCAATCCCTTCTGGGTGTGTAATTATAAGCAATGCAGCTATGGACCCCATGGCTTATCTCTTTGGACTAAATTTCTAGCAATGAGACTCCTGGTTGAAGTGTATGCATAGCACTGCGGCTCTTGATTCTTGGTGTCCTCCCGAGAGGCCACAGTGATTACTTTTCCCATCAGCAACGTGTGAAGGTAACAGACCCAACTCCCTGCAGATGGGAATGCAGGTGTCACAATGCCCCATACCAGTCCGGCCACATTATCTGGAAGTCACGAAAGGCACCAGCTCACAAAACAAACTAGTTGCTGACAGCTGGGGCAAGAGCAGTGGGCGGGGCTCCGGCTTCTCTCGGAGTAATGAGAAGCAGTCAGGTGGGGAGGTGAGTGCAAGGGGCCACACGAGGCCCCGTCTGTCTCCCAAAAGTGTCCTCCTCTGAGTGGAACACGGGGTGACAAAAGGGGCTACATAGCGCAGCGATAAATGCCTGGCCCAGGAATGCGATCACTGGAAGCCGCCTGCCCCACTCCCCAACCAGCCGTGTGACCCAGGGAAAGAGCTTCGCCTCCTTGAGCCTCTGTTGTTCCACCTGTTCTGACATTCTTCATTCTCCATCTCAGAACCAGCCTTAGGACCAGAGGAGACAGATCTCCACCGTCCTCCCTCCATTCACCTGTCTTTAGTCTCTCTACTATGTCCATTTTTATAAACTCTGCCTTCACGAAGAGCCACACCAACCTTCTTTGGCTTCTGTTTGTATTAGTGTAACACTGACCCATCTTAGTGATTAGCAGGAGAGAGAGAGTGGATCTCATTGGAAAGTAACATGCTTTCGACTTCAGTTCAACACATGCCGAGAGCCCCCGGCATTGCTGATGTATCTCACCCATCTTTGCATCAGCCCTGCATTATAAACGGGGTCTTTCCCATTTGCAGTGGGGGAAACTGAGGCTCAGATTTTGCAACATTTTAATGAAACTTACCTGTGAGTAAAGGAAGAGCTGATTCAACCTCAAGTCTATTTGCTTATCTCCATCCCTAACAGTCTCCACTGTCTCTCCAACCAGCCCTGTGAAAGGGTTCTCCATGCTCAGAACCATGAAAATCTCTAGTGTAGGACTGAGAGGTGGAAAAGCATGAAGTCACCTGGGTTTCTCAGATTGGTCATACTTGGCTCAGGGACCTTGAAGCCAATTAGCATGTCTCTCCCTAACTTTTATTACCTATAAAATAAGCAGTGAGAGAATTAATTAGCAATGTCTGGCAAAACCTCCTTGGCCTCTATATCATTCACACAGTGCTTCTCATCCAGTAAGTAAGCAGTAAGTTTCCTTTCCTCCTTCCAAGAAGCAACATCTCTAGACTTGGATTACAAATAGGTGTGAGAGCTTCTGCAACCCTCTACCCCAGAACATACCTGTATCCCAAACGCAAAAATCACCCCCCAACCCCCTGCAGTCCCAGGTGCTTCCTGGCGCCTGGAGGTAACCAGATCCTGGAGATGCTAAAACCCCTGAATTCTCTGGGGCCTGTGCCCACCCCTTACCGAGCATGTTACAGAATCAAGATGTTCCAGTGACACGTGAGTGAGGGGAAAATGTCAGGCTGATTCTAAAGACTACCCCTCATCCTAAAAGTAAATGGATTAAAAAAACTTTCCAACAAGCTGGGGCTGGGTGGCCATTGTTCTTAATTCATAGGCCTTGTCCCCTGCCTCAGCTTTTCTAGTTCCCCACGTGGTGCTAGGGGCTTCAGTAGAACGGCTGGACGGGCAAGGCAGAGTCACGCTCACACTCACACTCACACACACACGGTGGAGAATGAAGGGAGTGCTGTGCAATCACCTGTGGTCCTCCCCAAAGAGAATGAGCATGGCCTTGGGCACACAGCCGACCTTGGGGAGGGCGTAACCAGGCAAGGGGCCTGACCACTGCCCTTGCTGAGCCAGCTCTACTGCACCTTCAAGGGAATCGGTAAATGTCACCCCTCCTAGGTGTCGGCAGCCTGCACCGCACACCGTGCTGAAAGCTACCTCCAAAGTCCCAGTGCTCTCAGGCTCCAGGAAAAAGAAAAAAAAACCAAGTTGATGAGTTTCTGAGGGCGCCATGTGGTAGGACAGGTGCCACAGAAAACCACCACGGTGTCACGGACTTCCCATGGGCCCCTGGGCAGAACAGGAGGTCAGGCAGTGAGAGGGCTGCAGGGAAGCTCGTACACGGGCTGCTCCACCATCCCCCTTTTTTGTTTTCCAAACCTTTGGAAACAAAAGATGCGGTGGGAAAGGGGTCCCTTGGGTGTGCTTCCCACAAGTTCTCAATGGTCCAAGCTGGAACTGTGGAGAAGAAAGAGCAGATCCATGGCCTTGAGGCCACGGCCAATTCTTCTTTGCGGCCTAAGCATCTCACACAGTAGATGCTCAATAAATCTTTGTTCAAGGAATGGATGTGTTCCTAGCAAACATATTCATGGGAAGTTTACAGAGTCATGCAAACCAGCTACCCAGTGAGAGGGAGACATCCAGGTGGGGACTCGGGCCCGTGCCTGATGGTCTTGACAAACGATCGGGAGGAAAGGTAGAAACTGAAAGCCTTCTGTGTGTTTGGCCTCCCTCATGGGACCAGACTGGGCTTGGGAAGGAGGCCACAGGTCCTGCGGACATGGCACCCGCCCTCAGTATCCCCAGATGCCTTCTCTCTAAGCCTCTGTGTCTTGGGATCTGCAGCGGGCCAACGGGCGGAACCCAGCACCGGCCCAGGGGAGGCCAAGACTCCTCAAGCCAACCCAGATTACTTCTTCCTTCACTGCCTCACTCCCTAGTGGGAACAACAAGAAAACAAAATTCCCTTGAGCAATCTGAAACCCCGTGAACCCCCGGGGCCAGGCGGCAGGGTCCAGCTCCACCTTCGTCAGTCCCCTTTCCTCTGGCTCACCTATACTTAGGCCCACAGGCCAGCCTTAGCAGTTATTTATAGCTGTGTCAGAGGAGAAGGAGGCAGGAAATAGGAAATCAGGAAGGAGGGGGCAAGGAGGAGCGGCAGGGGCCCAGTGACCCTGTGGGCTTGGAATCCACCGCCTGCCTGGCCCGTGGCGTCAGGGCCCCATGACGGGGATTCCTCCCCCAGCCCACATTCCTCCCGGCCTCCGAGCCTACCTGCCGCTCTCTCGCCAGACACGGCCCCTTCTCCAGCCCAGGTGGAAGCAGTTCTATCCCGAGCCTTTCCCTCAGTCTGTCCACAGTCACGTGGGCTTCCGACTGGAGTTCAGGTGCAGGAGCTGGGGGCCAGGCGGCAGGCCCAGCCTTTCACCCCCAGCAGCACCCCCTCTTTCCCTCTCCTATGCCGATGCTCTGAAACCAGAGTCACCACGGTCAGTGCTTAGGAGTTCTCACTCACAGCATTAAGGGCCCTGAAAAAGGAGGTGACTCGACTAGAATCACACAGATAAGGGGAGCAGAGCCAGGCCTGGGGCTCTGTGCCTTAGAGGCCCTGGCCCTTTTGCTATACCCCCACGCTGCCCCACAGGACTCTGGCTCATCAGGGCTCTCCCGGGACAAATGTGAACGCACCGTGTGTACTGCACAGGCTGACAGCGTCTGTCCTTGGTTGGCCCAGAGCCCTCAACTACAAGGTGGGACCGCAGGTGGCCACCTCAAATCTTGCGTGGACTGAGACAGAATACCCAAGCAATTCATTCACCAGAACATTCCAAGCAACTGCTGAATTTCAAGCAGCGCTAGCTGACTTTCAGACAATTTCACATTGTTAGATCATTCTTTTCTTGTTTTTGATTTTGTTTTAACACAGCATCACCAACTCAGTGATTTTCTAGACAAGTGTCCTGAATTGGGTAGGCGGGTGGGTGATTATAGATGGCCTTCTGGAAGGTCTCTGAACCTCCAGAAATCTGTAGGTGAAGCTTTCATAGATTCTCAAAGATGCTGCTGTCCATAGAATAATTAAGATGCCCATCTAAGAGAAGTATAAGGTCAGAGAGGTAAGCACTCAGGCTAAGATCGTGGGGACCAGAGGTGGGCACACACAGGTACGTCCCCTCTGCTGCTCATGACCTTTTCTCCACAGTACTTGTCCCCTGGACTTTCAAGTCATAAATACGTCACCTTCACACCAGCCACATTTTCCCTCCATCAAGACCCTAATGGTATAAACAAGATTTAAATGGAGCCAAGTGAGATTATAAAACAAATCGTGAGCATAGGATGGATCCTTAAATCTGGCCAATGTCCAGCCTTGAAGGTCACTTTCTCCCCCGCCCCGTTTTTCCCAGCTCCTATAAGGTGCCCACTCACACTGATGCAACAGTTTCGGGGTGGCAGCCCCAGATGGCCGACCTCGCTGTCCCAGGCAGATGCCACTTCCTGCTTTCTCCTTCCCTACACAGTGGTCACGGGGCAGGCAAGTGGGCAAACATGGTTCGCAGAATCCTCACCGGGGCAGCATCTTACCAATGGGCTTAACAGCTGCTTCTTGGGAAAAATTAGTTTCTCGATCAGATATGTTTAGGGAACACGGGATTAAACAGAGCTGAACGGGGCTTCTCAGAACCTGTACTATGCTGATGGTCACTGCGTGTCTCCATGGGAAGACAGTAAACAGTTTTCCCAAATGCATTATTGGCTGAAATAATATTTCTGAGACTGGTGTTCGGAGGATCACACCCTGAGAAAGACGACTTCAGGCCTTCCCACAGTCTATCCCCCCAGCTCACCTGATGAATTACAAGCGTTGAGGATGCTGAACTTCTGCCGGAAGACGACCTCACTTCTGAGCCTGACAATGAGGCGGCCTTCAGTACGGACCCAGGAGCCCGGTAGCAGAGGATGGATCAAGGTCTGATGGCAAATTCAGAAGTTCCCATCTTAAGGCTCCAAGGGACTGGAATCTACAGAGTGCTCTGGGAACACCAAGTGTGGTAACAGCACAGAGGGATGTAATTCCCATCTTTCTAGCTTGGTGGGGTAGCAGGCAACAAGCCAAACATAAGGGGAAAGCAAATTGAACATGGGTCTCCCTGGCCTGATGCTCTGCTGACCAAAAATAAAGACATTGACCTCAAGACAACAGAAGTAGAGGAGTAAAGGCAAGGGGGCTTCAACCTGCAGGAAGAGGAAGACGCAAATAACCTCAGTCTGAAGTTTTGGGGGTTTTTTATTTATACAGAGCACAGTCTTACTGGCTAAGGGTTCCCCAATGTCCCATTTTCAGTGTTTGTTTATTCCTGTAAATCACCCGTGTTTATTGAGCACCTACTAAGTGGGAGGGCCTGTGGTCAGGAATACCCATTAATTTCCAGGCAGCAAGGCTATTCTGAGTTTCCTAATGTCTATTTAAAGAGTGTTAATCCTCTCAGCCTCTCCCCGCCTGCACCCCCACGCAATTAGATGCATACCACGTCCCAACCTGGTACATTGAGCTCGCCCCACTGGGAAGGCAGAATGGACAAGTGTTCTTCCCACCCTCCTCCACCGGGCCAGGAATTTGGCCTTCGTGGGCTTACGGCAGCCAGGGAACCAGCCAAGCCAGAGGACGTGTGCCTGCTTTGCTTGGGCATGTGCTGGAGTCCCGAGCTTGTCTGTCCTGGTCCTTACCAGCAGCCGAGTGAGGCAGAGAGTGGTAGAAAAAAGGAGTATGTTTCAGGCCGTAGAGTGGGACGGTGAAGGAATATCATGGACCAGGGACAGACATACCAGCTCAAATACCAGCTGTGCCGCCGCATGGCTCGGCGACCTTGGGCCTGATCCGTGATTAATAGCTCAGAATCTGGAGTCAGGTAGCCTGGGCTCCGATGCTGGCTCCACATACGAGCTACATTGTAGGCAGATCCCTTAGCCTCTCTCAGCCTCAGTTTTCCCATCTTTAAAGTGGATTGAAGGTGATAATAATTTGTTAAATGAAGGTTTAGTAAATAATAGAATTAATGGGTATATATAAAGTTGTTAGAACAGTCATCCGTAAATATTACCCTAGTTTAATATTTAATTCCTCTAAGCTGCATTTCCTTATCTGCAAAACAGAAATAAGACCACCTTCTCATTGGGTGGTTATGAGAGTTTAAGGAGCTAATGCATGAAAAGGTCTTGGAATATAAAAATGATTCCATACATATTATCAAATATTGTATTACTAGTTTTATTCTAGTTCCAGCTCCATTTCTTGGGCCAGTACTCCACCTGTCTAGGTCTGTTTCCCTTTCGTCCAGTGAGAGTGGAGTCAGGTGGCTTCTACAGTGTCACAACACGTGGTTCCCCGAGATTCACTTGGAGCAAAACTCAGTGGCCTTGGGGCCTTGCTAGGCCCCAGCTCCCCCACATCTCTGCACAGCTCATGACAATACTAGAAGGAGGAAAAAAAAGAAGCCCTGCATTCACAAATATTATCTCGACCTGCACTGTCCTATTAATGTGGTGGCCGTGAACCAGAGGGGGCTATTAAGCACTGAAATGGGCCTAGTCCACACTGAGATGTACTGTGAGTATAAAATACAGGTTAGATTTCAAACCTTACAGATTTTTTAAACCCCACTAGTAATTTCATTAATTGATCACATGCTGAAATGATAGCATTTTGGATATATCTGGTTCATTTTCCCAACTTTTTTCTGTTGTAAATGTGACTATGAGGAAACTTAAAATCGCATACACGGCCGACGTGCGCCTCTCGCAATGTTCCTTCTCCCAGACAGTGCTCGTCCAGCCTTACCCTGTCTGTCTCCCTGCTTGTGCGTCGCCCAGTGAGAAACTCTTCTCCAAGGGAGACAGAAGGAATTTGAACTATTTAGGGTTAACTTTTTTTAAGCAAAATAAAACACAGATGTTAACTATCCAGGTGGGGCATTAAATTTTAAGAGCCTCCAGGAATCTCCTCTGGCCCAAAGGAGCCCTGGATAAATAAAAATCTGTCAAGCCGACAAAGCGCCCCATGATGTTCGCACACTCGTCGGCACCGAGGGTCACATCTGCACTCTGGCTCCCAAGCCGTCTCTTGTCTTCTCTGTTAGGAAAGGATGGGCAGTGGCTTTGGTTTTAATTTCCAAGACAATTGCCACTGTTTAACACGGTGTCTTAGCAGCTTAAAACAGCTTTTTCTCACTGGGCTGGTCAGTGCCCAACATGTGAAAGCTGATTTTTCTTCTCTCTCTCCCTCTCCCTCTCTCCCCCTGTTTCACATATACACACATGCGCGCATACACACACGCAAAGCTCAGTGCACTACTGCCTGGAAGTCTGCAATGCTGCCTTCCTCAAATGCCCTCATTCATTCAGGATACTTTTATTGCATCACTACTATGCATCAGCCAATGAGCTGGTGAGTAGGACAGGACTCCCGGTACTCCAGCTCACTCACCATCTAGGGGGAGGTACCAAGTAATGATAATGTAATGGCTGACATTTATCAAGTCCTTACTGTATGCCAGGCAGTGGGCCAAGCCAGTGACTCCACTATCTTAGTGAATTCTCCCACAACCCCGTGAGGTTAAGAATAGTATTATGGCACACTCCATGTTACAGTAAGAAAAATGAGGCTAAGAAGGACTGACTCGCCTAGGGTCATCCAGCTGGCAATTAATGAAACCAGTGATTGAACTAGGCAGTCCAACTATAGGACTACCACTCTTAACCACCCCAGAAACGGTGGAAAGTGTGATAACAAGCACAGAAGCAGTGTTCTCTGGAGACTCAGAGGATAGGGTACAGTGTTTTGCCTGAAAAAGCAGTTGGTCTTATTCAGAGGTCCTACAATCCAAAGGAAACTCAAGAGATCATCTGGACTCAAGGTCACAGAACTGGTGACCCACAGGGCTGGATCCAGCCCAGAGGTATGTTTTGTTTGGTTCACATACGTTTATGTGCGTGTGTTTCTTTTTAATTGTACTGACATTTAAAACACATGTTTCACTTTTCAAATTGGGACTCCTGGCTTATTCTAAGAGACAGGACATCTGATCACACTGGGCTCACATTCCAATAGATGGAGCTGGATCCCAGCAGGCTGCTGCCGAAAGGGCATGAACTCTCCAGTTTGCCACACTCCCCACCACTCTCTGCTGTGTCCCCATTCCAAAGCCAAAGATAAGTCGCTATTCACCATCACATTGTCCCACCATTTTATTGTTTGTCTAAATAAAGAAATACTTGTAGGGCTCACTTATCCCTCCAAAGCGGGAACACAAGAGACTAGGGAAGCATATACACATTGCATTTTCTGACAGAAGTGAGTAATGTTCCAATACGTTTCATATGCAGACATGAGCTAGAAATCCAAATGTTGACTGTGAAATCTGATTTTTAAATGTTGACACAGTCACACACACACAGCCCTGGGCCAGTTGCTGAACTGCCCCTCTGTAGGCATTCGGGTTTGTGATCTAACCTAGAGGAGAGGTAAGGAACCCCAGGTCAGAAGAAAATCAACCAAAATCAGTCGAACTCTGCCTGCCCTCCCCAGGCGCAGCCTTTCCCCACAGTACCCATCTGCTCAGAAATGCACCGTGAGAACAATATGGATACTGGGGTTCTTTCAAATCTCTCTGTCCTCCTGGTGAACATTAGTATCGGGAAGGCACAGGATCTTTGGGGCTCTCTGTCCCATTGGGAAGGGGAGTGGATTGTGATTGCTCAAAGGGGCGTATGTTTGACTGGGTCTTCCAAACCCTCCCCTCATTCATGTGAATGAGGTTCCATCGGATCACACACATCTAATCACAGGTGTTCATCTGAGCCAGTCTTCCATGAGAGAGGCCTTCCCAGCTACAGATGTTTGAGCCAAGCAGTTAGCCAAGTTTTCTGGCGCGAGGGACTACTCTGGTAGACTGAGGATCGAGAAGGCCTTGTTTTGTGCAACACTGAGTCTCAATCCCACCTCCTGTCCATCAGCTTCAGTAGACGTGTTAATGGGTTTCCAAAGAACTTTTACCCAGCCCTCCAGTGATCAATGGCAGACACTGAAGTGACCTTGACGTTTAATTCTAGCCATCAGCTGGGTCTGCAAGACTGCTGTCTGTTTGGCAAATCGGCTGCACTGCAACAGGAAGTTTGGTGGTCAAATATGTCATCCGATGAAGTGTGTTGGCTCATTAGTGGTTTTGTTCAGTTGAAGCCCTCATCCGCTTTTACAACCACAAAGATCCTGGCTCTTATCTTAATAGGCCATATTTCTAAAGAAGTCACCTCCTAAAAGGTGTTGTGGATGGATTTAGGCGCTCGATTACTCAGCTAGATGAGAGATCCCTTCCCAAGGGAACAGAGAGCCAGAAACACTTGATACATAGTAGGCGTTGGGGAAAATATCGATTACTGTAAGTACATGTGAAAAAAGTGCGTATGTGCCACGAAGAGCCAGTCCTGCTATTTTATAGGTAAGAGACTGATAGATAGCCAGGGAAGTTGACCTCACCACGGTGGTTCCCAGAATCAGGGGGTAACCTAGAACTAGCACCTTGGTGTCCTGACTCCAGGCCAGTACTCACTCCTGTACACGGCACATCTCCAAACCCAGGGTAGTGAGAGTAGGTGGAGTACAGTTTGATGTCAAAGTTCAGTATCCCTGACCCAGCCCCTTCCATTGGCTACACTGGCATCTTCTACCTGAGCCTCTCAGAGGCAGACACGCTGGAGCAGTCCGAAGAGGGAAGGGAGGCACCTGACCCTTGAAAAGAATGTGGGACTTGGCCTCAGAAATGTGGGTTCCAGTCCCAGTTCTGTGCACGAGCTGTGTGGCCAGACCCCCGAACCACACCAGTTCTCAAAATCACATCTGTGTAATGGGAGCAATGACCTCCACCGCCCTGTGTTCGCCCGTGGAATGTTGTGGTCCTCAAATAAGATCAAGTGTGCTTAAGGCTCTAAAATGTGGAGACTCGTGAAAATACAGAGTAGGGAACTTTGTTGTTTGTTTCTCTGTTCTGCAGGAGGCAGCGTGACAAAAGCATTCGACTTGGGGAGGGAGGTGTCAATCAACCATAATTTTTGGAACTGAGGTCTCTGCACATGACTCTGAAAAATGTCACGTCACCCCTTGGGGCTGCATTTGCATCACTGAAAATAGAGCTAGCATCCCTGCTCTGCCGTACCATATAACAACACTACTAAAACCTAGCATTTATTGAGCTTTTAGTATACCGCAGATTCCGTGCTGAAACTGTCCGTGAATTATTTCACTTCATCGCCAACCCAATGTGTCACATGCTATTGTTTCCCCATTTTGCAGACGAGGAAACTGAGGCTGGAGAACTTGCCCACGCTTGTGAGCAGCAGAGCTCACAAGAGCTACTAAGTTTCTAAAACTCATAGGCTGTGAGTGTATTCAGGATGATAAGGACTAGGTCAAAAGGAGAACTCCTAACTCCTGAGCTGCAAGCACTTTAACCAAATACCGGTAATCCCTCAGGTAACAAAGCCAATGCTACTTCTTCATTAAGTCTGGCCCAAGTTGCAAGGTTCACCTTCCCCATGCCTTAAATTGGGGATTGCAGGTGCCCTGAGATTTCTGAATGAAACAGTCCTTCTCTGCAGGCAGGCGGGCTATCCGATGCCCAGTGGCCTCATTCCAAGACGGATCAAAGATCTGTGGAGGGGGAAGGGGTAACTCCTGCAGGACTTCAGGTCTCTAGTTCCGGAACGGCTCTGGTCTGCTCAGGACTTCCCCTCTCCCTCCGCCCTCCCCACCCCGTCTTCCGAGGGCTCTGTTTTTCCACCAGCTGAACTTTACCTTGGGTTTTCTGAGGCCAAATCGTACAGCTTTCCCTCCCTTCCCCACCCCCACAAAAAGCCAGGTGGCCACAGCCTGGGAATATTTAAAGTCCCTGCTCTCCGTGCCGAGAACACCACTGGTAGGTGATGAGGTTTATGTGAACGTAAATCAGAACTGGGTGTTGGCTAGCATGAGCTGCCCCTGCCCCGTGGCAGCCAAACCATCCCGGCCTGGCAGGTGGCTGATGTGTGAATCAGGAGAGGTTCCGCGCGGTCCCCTCCCCTTCTCCAGACACCAGTGTTTCACCACTGAGCAGCGGGGCCTGTGTGTTCACTGCAGTCTGCATAGACACCTCGGGACCTCCCCTCAAATACTGTTCCACAGTATTACCTAGAATCAACACCCTCCTGCTCCAGCCTGTCAGAGATTAGTTCAGGTAAATAAATTCCCGAAACCACGCCACGTCCTCTGAAAAGGTACGCAACTCAACCAGGACGCATCGGTGACCTGCCACCTCAGCCAGCCCCACTCGCAGCACTGTGGGTACATAGAAAAATGTCAAGGGTAGCAAATGGACATGACTGCAAGGAGGACAGACGATAAACTGGTGTGACACTGGGAGCCACGCTCAGAGGGACAAAGAACCGTGATCTGCTAGGAGTCCACGAGCTATTTTCAGCATTTCAGTAAGACAACCCAAATCGCACGCTGCAATCATCCAGTAACCCATGAGAATGCTTCCCAGGCTTAAGAAAACACCAGGTTTCTTTGCTTTCGGTTGCAAGAAATTGGTGTATTAGCTGGTTATGTCAGAATAATATTAGACTGGCTAGTATCAGCAGTGATGGATATAGTTAAACCGGATTTTTTTAATGGAAAAACAATCAACTCTCAACACATGAAGTTGATGGATAATTTTTCCAAACAAGGACTTCATTGAAAAAAAAAATAAAAATAGCCCCTGGTGTTGCAAAGGCTGGGAACTGCTGATTCAGTGGAAAGAGCGCTGGGTTAAGGATTGGAAATAGGGTGAAGGCTTGGCTTTGTTAGGACTGTACTGTAATAAAATTGGGGGCAGTAGTGAAGGCAGGGGCAAGAGAGGCTGGCTATGGGGGAAAATCAAAGAGAAGCCTGCAGAGGGGAGCCCCGACGGTGGGAAGTCAAAAAAACAAATGTGGGAAAAGTTGCAAAAGGGGATGCATCTTCCCAAGCCCAAAGAATCCTAGCTCTTGGTCTCTACTAGAGACTGACTCAGAATACAGGTTTGGGAGGCTGGCTAGCAAGTGTAGGTTCTGACTCCTGTTTCTTAGCCATGTGATCTTGAACTAGCAAGTTCACCTATCTAGCCTCACAGGGGGAGACTGGTATACAAGTAAGGAGCTCCATACAGTGCCTGGCGCACACTAAGTGCACCTTAATGCAAGGTAGCTATCATTTTTGGTGGTTCCCCTGCTGGGGCGGCATTTAGAAATCTCCACGTTTTTTTCCCCTCTGAGGGGAATGGTGGAGTATTATGTCCAGAAGGTGGGACTGGACTTATCGAGTAACACAGACAGCATAGAAGCTGCCTCCCCTCTCAGAGGGGTTAGATGCGGCCCTTTGAATGGTGCACAGCCATTCAAAAGGTTACGCCCAGCCCAAAAATGACCCCCTCTGGGGATGTCCCATGCAGCTTTGGAGAATTTGGTTTTTGCCAAAGATGGTGTTTTTAAACATGTTTAGAATTTGGGCAAAGCGTGACTGTTCTGCACCAGTGCCAGGGGTAGGCGGGGAAGTGGGACCAAGTGAGACCTGGAGAATAAGCAGTTAATAAGGGCTCGGTCCAAAACCAAGGGGGTGGCACGGGGCTCACACCGAGAGAGAGAATATGAACAGCTGGAGCCGGAAGGGCCAGTGACGAGAGGATGGTGAAGAGGTGGGCAAGGGCCAGACTGTCCATGAAGAGCCATGACGCTGAGGAGTTTAATCAAGACACTGAAAGTCTCTCTTAAGCCAGCCTTTCCAGCTGCCACAATGACTGACAAGCCCCGGCATCCCTCTCAGCTGAGACCCCAGTGTCACTGTTAGCTCAGATGGAAGTCCATCTCCACAGCCATCCACCACTCCCTCCCAAACACCATCCAAATACAATGACAAGGAGAATAAGGGGACAAAGGGCCTGGCCAAAGCCAGTCAACTAGGGGACACCTTTAGTTGGCAAAAAAAAAAAAAACAACAACAAAGAAGACCTTGTGTACGTGTCTTCAAAATACAGCCACATATGCTTGAACCCGGGTTCACGTGACACCCCAAAGTCAAACAACTTAATGTAATGAAAGACCCATTTTTTTTGTTATGAAAGCAAAAGAATAAAACCATCTTCAACGGAATTTCTCCAACTGCAGCAAATCAAGGGCCACAGCTTTCCTGACATGGAAACCCTTCTCTTGCTATAAACATGCTTCCATCAGCTTGGTCTAAGTGTCCCTAATTTTCCTCCCTTTCAACGGAAGAAAGGCATAAGCAAAAAAAAAAGAAAAAAAGGTCTAGAAAATCAAGAAAACTTTTCCCATTGAAAGAAGCACGAGAGTAGGGCTGTACTAGTTCCTCCATCCCTTCGTGTTGCACATCCAGAAACCTTTAACATTTTGTTATTACAATTTACATGTAATATTATTTAAATTAGTTTCAGGTGTATAGTACAGTGGTCAGACAATCGTACAATTCACAACGTGCTCCTCCCAGTATTCCCAGTACCCACCTGGCACCTCACATAGTTATCACAATGTTATCGGCTCTCTTCTCTAGGTTGTACTTCACATCCCCATGGCGATTCTGAAACTACCAATTCGTACTTCCTAATCTTCATCTTTTCACCCACTCCCCCAACCTAACCGCCCACTGGCACCCATCAGTCTGTCCTCTGTATCTGTGAGTGTGTCTCCATTTTGTTTGTTATCTATTTTGTCCTTTAGACTCCACATATTAAGTGAAATCATGTGGTATTTGTCTTTCTCTGACTGGCTTATTTCACTTCGCATAATGCCCTGCATATCGATCCACATTATTGCAAACGGAAGATTTCATTCTTTTTTTTATGGCTGAGTAATATTCCCTGTATGTTTGACCGTAGCTTTTTTGATCTGCTTGTCTATTGATGGGCACACTTGGGTTGCTTTCAGATCTCGACTATTGTAAATAACACTGCAATGAACAGAGGGGTACACATATTCTTTCAAATTAGTGTTTCAGGTTTTTTTGGAAATATACCCAGACATAGAATCACTGGATCATAAGACAGTTCCATTTTAAATGTTTTGAGGACCCTCCATAGTGTTTTCTGTATGGAAAGAACACAGCCACTCTTGAGGGCAAACTTGCAGGAATTACTAAAACGTAAAATGCACACACCTTGTGTCCAATAATTCTAATTGTATGTTTGCCGTGGAGTTGTACTTGGACCTGTGAGCGAGAGGCTTGTGCCATGGCGGTCACGGTGCTCTTGTAGGCATGAAAAGCTGTTAGAAGCCCAGGTATCTACCAGTGAGTGAGTAGCTCAATAAATATACACCTATACCTATGGGGACAATATGTTATATTATTATAGTAATATAATAGCATACAGTAATATATAGTATAATATGACATATAGTGTAATATAGTATATAGCATAGTAGTTGACTATATTCTGGGGGGGTTAAATACGGGCTCTGCTATAACCTTCAACAACTTACCTAATTTTTCTCAGCCTCAATTTCCTCATCTGTAAAATGGAGATGATAATAGCGCATCTGCCTCGCAGGACTGTTGAGAGCATTAAATGAGTGGATGCATGCTCATTATTTAGAATGGTGCCTAGCGCAGAGTAATTGTTTCATAATTTGTTTTCTTAATTATAACCCTATGGAATACTATACCTAAAAAGAAAGAAGTAGATCCATATGTATGTTAACTGAGACCAATCTCTAATATACATTGTTCAATGAAAAACAAAGTGGAATGCTATATGTTATATTTCCCTATTTGGTGTTCTACTATTCATGTTCCTAAGGGGAAAAGCTACTCTAATTTTCTATACGTACCTATGTATGTAAATGCACAGGGAGGAAAGGGTCTGGAGAAGGAGCTAGCATTAGAGGAAGCAATGAAAAAGGACTTTATCTGTTTTAGATACATACTTACTGACAGACAGACACACGCATGGACATAGAAGGTATTCACACAACACTTGTAACTTTAAAATGTGGATACAAATTAAGGGGCGGAGGTGATACAAATTATTATTCCCTTTTATAAAAGAGGAAACGAAAGTTTAAAGACATCCAGAAGATGGCTGAGCTCCTACAGCCAACAAGCCCTGAGGATTTCAGCCCAGCTCTGCCCCCTTGGCCTTCCCATCACCCCACGCTGCCTCTCCAGGCCACCCAGGAGCTGACTGTGACAAAGGCTGGAAGAAGGGGCCTCCTTGTCCACACTGGCTGGAATGGTAGAACCAAAGGCAGTGGAGAATTGCGTTGTTGTTTTTGTTTTTCATTAGTGAACCTGTTGGAATGTGCTGTTCAGCAGTGGAGCTGAATGGTTCCTGCTGTTCCTGCAAAACAAACAGAAGTCTCTCCACCCAGGCCACTTCTCTGGCCGATTTTCCAGCCTTATCTATCCAGGGACCGTGAAAGGGACGCACAGGATGGTGGGAGGGGCAGCTCCTCGGACCAGCCGGGACCCAGTCTCCTGACTCTCAACCTGGTTTTCCACCTGCTCCACTGTCCGTCCGCATAGACTGGACACCTCGTCCTGGGCAGCCCCAGCTCATCCCCACCTAGAAGGGCAGAGTACTGAACCCCGAGATGTCTCTAATAGCTCTACTTCTCCCTGTGTCTCAGTGAGACAGAGTATTTTTTTTTTACTTCGACTTGGTGACTTTGAGGGTGTCTTCCAGTTCTAATAGCCAAAGAACACCAGAAAGTTCCCTTTCTTCTTCTCTATTTAAACCCTGATATAATAAGCTCTCCCTTCCATAAGATGACGTTTAATGGAAACCACTGGCCATTTGGTTTATCTTCACATTTTTAAAAACTTCTCAAACTGATAAGAAAAGCATTCTTCAAATGTCCATTCCATCTTGGTCCTAGGAGGGGTCATCTGACTTAGAATGTCAAGGGTAAACGAGAGTTGAAAAGTCACTGAAGAACAGCATGACTAACAGGGCATCCAGCCTTACGGAGTAGCTGGGTGACCTTGGGCAAGCACAACCGCTCTCAGCCCCAGTGTTTCCCATCTGCAACAAATGGGTGGAAGCGCTGCTCTTCGGGTTGCCGCGCAGTGCGTGTGCACAGCAGGCATCCGAGAGCCGTCCCTGCCCTCGGCCGACAGAGAGCAGCCCTCCTCTCTCCAAGGTTTCCAAGATGTCGGGCAGCCCAGGTCCCCTCCCCATGTGGCTGGCTCCTTTCTGAAGTCTGATCCTTTTTTCCTGCTGAAGTCACAAAGCCCAGCGTGGAGTGTCATTGTGTGTGACAGTGAGAGGGAATGGATCTGGCTTCTTTGAAAATGGCTTCTTTTGCTAAAAACACAACTTCAGATCTGATACCGAAAGAATCCGCTGGCACTGGTCCCTGTCAAAACAATTCCGAGATATGCAGGGACCATCCTCCAGGACTGGCAGTGGGCCTCCTAGCTGAGCCTCTCTCCCAATTCCCAACAGGCTCAGGGGGCAGGCCCCCAACCCTCCACCTCACAGCCCCACTCCTCTCTGCGTGGGGTGGGGGGAGCAGAGAGAAGGCTCTGCGTTCTGAAGCACAACTCTCTCTACTGCCCTCCCCAGGCAGAAACACCCCCGTACACATACATCCACTGCCCACCCTTCCTGAGCTGAACAGAGCTGCTGGAGCGGGATCTCCCTGGCCAAGGCTGCCTTCTTCATTCCCAATCCCCTCCCTTCCCTCCTCCAGAGTCAAGGTCTCCTCAGAAGTTTCAAGGGCATGCCGGGTGGGGGAGGGGGCCACAGACATCATGGCTGCCGCCAAGTCCTTTTCTCTCCCCCACAGTGTGTTTTATAAGCCAACATGTAGTTTACTCTTCTCCTAAACACTCCACGAAGGTGCAGGGCCTGGAGTTGCCATAGAAACACCTTTGAACTCCTCCTCACCCAGAAGACTGTGCCAATCCCCAGGGCTTTGGGGGAGAAAGGCAAAAACAGACACCTGTGGATGAGGAGAAAGGAGAGGGAAGACCATGGCGGGGGGTTCCTTTGAGAGGGCCGAGCCAAGCATGCCGTGCCCTTCACCCAGCAACATGGCACCAGGCCACACAGAGAAAGAAAAGAGCCAGGAAGGTTCTGGAAGAGAAAGCTGGTGGGCTGGCTTGTGCCTCTTTAATGAGCTACAGCATTGATAGGTGGGTTCATAGGGGCCAAGGGGAATGGGGAACGACTGTGCATTTCCTTCAGGGAAAGAACGGGCAGTCTCCTACCCAGACTGGAAACTGGAAAGGCTGTGACTAGGAAAACGGGGAGCCCCCTACTGGACACCAGCAGGGTACTGTAAGGCAGCAGAGGTCAACGAGCAAGCAGCCCACATCCACACCTCCCATTTTTAAGAGCATTATCTCATCGCTGCCACCAGTGCAGTGCACCAAACCAAGGCAGGACAGTTTTGGATCGGGGCCAGCGTATCGAAGATCTTTTTGTTTCTTTTTCAGTTTTGCTATCTCAATGTTCTGGTCTTTGGGTACTTCCTGACAACTTAGCTTTTCTCTGGGCAGTTTATTGGGTAATGGCGGGGGGGGGGAGTATTTCTTGAATAAACCCAGAGAAATTACAAGAAACTTTCTGCATCAGCCCAGACCCACAGCAGGAACCCTAAGCAGTAAACAGAGTCAGGCAGTGCCCCCATTTGGAGGTGCTGTTTCCTTGCTTCTGCTTCCACTGTTCCCTGGCCGACTTGCAGGGTGGGAACCCAAAAGCCAAGGGTGGGAGCAGGGAGGAGGCATGAGGTCTCGCTCTCCCCACATCGCGGAGTCCAAGGGAGCACACCAGAGCCACCGTCGGGCAAAAGAGGACGCTCTGACTCCACCTGTCAGATTCCTGGCCCCAGTGTGTGCTCCTCACTGAGCAAGACCGGAACCCACCAGCACCAGCAGCTCCCTACGCTGCTCAGGGAGGAATGTACCTACAGGGTGAGAAGAGACCCGGCCAGGTGGAATTCGGATGGGGTCAGTCAGTCAGGGGAGAAGGGAGACCTCCCAGGCCTCAGGCAGCTCGGAAGAATTTTTGTAGGCAATCCACAAACCCAGGGCCAGCCAGGTTTCCCCTGGAGAGGAAAGGATGACCTCTACCAAGGGTGACCCCAGGCCATACAAACAGCCAGGTTTGCTAACTGGACTGACCTGGTCACCACAGCCGCCACCCTCACTTCTCCGGGATTAGGCCAGGCCCACCAGCAGCACCCCTCCCAGCCTCGGCTGCCTCCCCTGCCTGGCTCCTGCCTCCTCCCCTCTTCCCCTGCAGCACACTTGTGGAGGCCCTCACCCAGGACCCAGTGGAAAATTTCCTTCCCCTTTATGACTGCACTTAAAACACACATACTCCATTCTTCACGTCTGAATCGACTCAGCAGAGCAGCTAGACTGTGTCCCACCCCAACCCCAGCCTGCGCACACACGCACACACACGCACACACACACACACCCCCAGCAGGGGCCACTGGACGTGCATGCTTTATGAGCTGGAAAGGAGAGGAGAGATATTTTCCAGCTGCCACTCCGCCTCTCGCCATGCAAACAAGTGTCCTGAACGCTCCCAGACGAGCTCTCCCACGGCACTTGCAGGGCCCTCGATGACAGCTCGTTCTACTTTGTGCTGCGTCTCTCTAACCGAGACACAAGTCCAGTCTGGGATTGCCACCAGGCTGTGTGACCTGTGGCATCTTTGTTCTTTTGGTGACAAATCTATTTTCTACTGCTCCTTCTCCCCCTCCTCACACACATTCTAGAAAAAAAAATAGTCTTCCTGTGAATTCGCACAGCTCTGTGATAAGTGATCCCTCACACACGCCACCTCCTGCTTCCTATCAACACTCTCAAGTACAGCTTCTTCGGGGGAGGGCCAACCCCACCGCTTTCTTCTCACTTTTCCCCTTAAATCCACCCACATTCGGCTGTCCAAGAAGCTCCATTAGCACTTGCCTGAGAAACTTAAGGCTGGGATGGGTTTCAATGAAAAGAACGAACTTCTTGGGCACAGAAGATGATGCAAACTCAGAAAACTTCAAGTTTCTCCTGCAACTTTTGTGCACATGGCTGGCGACTTTTTTTTTTAAACTATTCAACATCCCAGCAGTTTAATTGGCATTTCAAGTTTTAGGAACCCTTTCCCCTTTTCCCCCAGCCCTTCCTCCCGCCATCGTGAAAAGGGAATTTTACCAGATTGGTAAATTTGGACCAATGGAAACCTCATACCCTAAAAGGAGAGCAAAGGCTGCAAAGGGTTCACTCAACCACCGTGGGGTTTCTCTGTAGGGTATCTCCCCCTCGGCTATATCAGAGCCACCACCCCCCCCCCCGCCCGAAGCCCAGGCAGGTAAAGAAGAGCGGGGTTCGCCATGCCACCTGAGCAGCAAGCAGCGTCCCAGTCCGGGCTGCAGCGTGCGACCCGGCACTGCGGGGGCTCCTGCGGGGACACCCGGAGGTGCGCTTACCTATGTCAGAGTTGCAGAAGGCATCCTGGGGGTGGCTGGGCGAGCATGTGCACGCCTCGGCGCCCCAATACCCCAGGCTCCAGCTGCTCAGAAGCACGACGAGCCCGAGCCAGGGAGTCATTGCCGCTGCTGGGGCTACTGCTCTCCTCTCCAAAGTTGCCGTGCGCGCCGCCGCCGGAGGGGCTACTGCAGCCGGAGCTCGTCCACCCGACCGTATGGGGCAACTCTGACCTCGGGCGTGCTGCCCTCCGAGAGCCCAAAAGGACGGGATGGGGTGCGGCGAGACAGCCTCGGCGCTGGCGCACGGCTCTGCGGGCCGGCGGTGTCTCCGGGTCGAGCTGGAGCCGGAGCCGGGGCAGGAGCTGGAGAAGCCGTCTGAGAGCCCGCCGGCTGTCCGCTCTGCGCCGTTCGGGAGAGCCGGAGAATTATAGCGCGGTACCCTGACACCCCCTCTCGGGGCCCCGCCCCTCCGACCAATCGCGAAGCCGCATTACCTCATCGGCCCTCCAAAAAGGGGGCGGGGTTGGGGGCGAGGGGCGACAGGGCGGGGCCACCGGGGCCCGTTCGGATCCTTATAGGGAATAATGCAGCTATGGGCACGTGAGTAAATTGGACGCGCCTCCCACCCGCGCTGCCGGACTAGCCCTCCGGGCAGCGCCCGCGGGCCCCCTCTCGCCCCTACCTTTGCCACACGTTCACCCTGCCCTCTGGACCTCTCTGGCCCAAACCAGAATGAACCACTACCCACTCCAGCACCAGCCCCTCCCCGGGTCAGAGGTGGTCCTGGACCTAGAGACCTTGAGTGCTTCTGGATAAAAGACTAGGAGAAAAACTACCCTTACATCTCTGGAAAGAGCAGAGTCAGAGGGGAAGAAGCCAGATAGAAGACCTACCACCCTCTCTGCACACACCCCACCCCGCGCCACCTCCACCCCTGGCTTTCCTGGGTGCGAGGAAGCCATCTGCCTTTTGGAGTTAATTATAATAGAAGGTCGGTTCCGCGGAGTAAATTGTGAAGTCATTCAAAAACCACTGTTCTGGATGTGGGGGTCGGCAAAACAAAGCCACTGTCCCGTGTGAATATGTCTGGGGTGATAGTGTTCTGAAGAGCACAAAACAGAATGATGGGTTACAAATGACCGTGGAGGGCACTGCTTTTTCTGGGGTAGGAAGAGAAAATTCCCTCTGAGGAGGTGACGTCCAAGCTGAGACGTGCACAAGAAGAAAGCCCCACTATGTGAGGATCTGGCAGGAGAGGACACCATTCAGGGAGGACAGCTAGTGCAAAGGCCCTGAGCTTATTTGGAAAACAGTAAGTAGAAAGGGCAGGAGGAAACGGTAACCCCACCCAGGGCAGACAGGTCTCCACCCTTTAGCAAGGAATTTGAGGCTGAACTGATCCAAAACTGGGGCAAAACCAGATCCTGGAGGACTACCCAGGATCTTAAACTACGAACTGTAATGAGTAATTGCTAATAACTAATACTGTGACCCTCATTATTAAGTAATAATCTTGATTCTGCCTTCTGTTTTGCATACCCCACCTCATTATACCTCACCCTCATAGACAGGGAAGATACAAAGTTTTAACCACACTTTCCAGACGAGGAAACTGGCACAGAAAAGTGACGGTACTTGGCCGGCAGCCAGGAGGTCCACTCGCTCGTTTCCACCGTAAGAGAGAGGTTCGTTTCTCTGGACTGGAGCGGCAGTTCGCTGTGACGGTGCCGGGGCTCCTTTTACTCCTGTGTCTCTCCGCCTTTCTCTGCCAACTCCTCCCGTTCAGAAATACTAAAAGTTTGAAGGAAAACGCGAACTGAAAATACCACTCAGACATGCCAGTGGAACCTCCTTCTCAGAAATGCCGTTCTTTACCCCTCGGAGAAGTGGCATTGCGGTGACAGAGCAGAGAGTTTCACTGGAAGTGCTATTTCCGAGAACATTTTTAAAATTCCTTTCATCCCTTAAAATTCTTAGCTGTAAGGAAAGGGGTCTAGTTTTCCCATTTTTCTGCCTTGTTCTCTTCTAGCTTTTGAGACCCTCCCCACCTCAACTCTAACTGTTGCCTCTGACCCGTACACTTCTTTCCCTCTCTGCATGTTTTATTCCAGCACTTTGCTCATTGTTTCATGGGATATGAAACACTTTGAAGCCTGAGATATTTGGCCACACTACTTTTTAGTCTTCAGGGCACAAAATTGGGTGTAGGCGTGGCCAGCAAACTGAGTCTTGAGAAGTGAACACTCAGGAACCTCCCCCCCACACCGGGCATCGAGGTTGAATGAGGGCATACTTGGTGGGATTTGAGAATTTCACTTATTCCTGCACGGTGCCAGTCATGTGGAAGGTTTTATAAGCCTTTCTAGACCAAATCCATTTTGGATAAACATCTTATGTGATAGGATAGAGGCCCTCTCTTCTCTTTTTTCTTTTCACATTACCGTTTTGTCCAAAATGCCAATGTTTTCTCCAAGGGAAGGTCTGCCGGAATATGAGTATGAGGCAGATAACTTTTGCGGAACTGTAAGCAGCAGGTTCCTTATAGAAAGCATCAGAAGCATTCGATTATGGCAGCTCCTTAATTATGTAAGCAGAAGAGTAATCTGATTGCTTTTCCAGCTGAAAGGTAATGAAGTTATCTCTTGGTTTAGTTCCTCCCGCTCCCTATCCTAAACTAGTCCACGCAGCATCTGTGGAGTTTATCTTCCCTTTCAGTTGGGAAGCTCTCCCTAGTGTTTAACCTGAGGGGACTCCCCTCTGCCCACCCACGTGAGGTCAACTCAGTCCTCATCTTAAGGAAAAGGAGAGCGATCTCCATGAATCTTTGTCCGGGGGAGCCCTTCTGCCAGGGTTAGCCCCTCCATCAAGCAGACCTCACAGCCATCCACCCAGATGGCGTAGTGTCCATGGACCTAATGTGTAAGAATCGCTCTTTCAGGGCCACTTTGTAAGGCAGATGGGGTGAACTGGGGCTAATGGTAAGGGTGAAGATACTGACTCTCCAGTATCTTTTCTTGACTGCTAAGAACAGTGACAAATTTATAAATCTTGGAAGAATGGAAGAAGTTTCAAAATATATCTGACCTGCCTTCAAAACCTACCAGGCTGACCTGGTATTTCCTTTCCTGGAACTTTTCCAGGAAAGGTGACCCCGTGGACCACCCACCCACTTCATATGGAGTTACAAGGGGCTGGAATCTCTGGAAACTCCTCATAGTCATTTACAGGTCCCATGCTCTTCCCATCAGTGGGAAAGATAAAGTTCAGACAGGTCAAGGAGTTTTCCCAACATCCTGTGGTCTGCTAGTGGCAGAGCCAAGATTGTGCGGCAGCGTGTGACCTGGCGTTTGCACTGTCGTCATGGAAACCCCAGCCCCGCCCAGTCCTGGGTCTGCATTTCAGATCTGTAGATGAGTTCACTTGAGAGTCTTTGTAGTGACCGATGGGAAGAATTCCGCATACACTGACTAACCGAATAGTTGTCTGTGTTGATAATCATTACCCCTGCCCCACCCGGCAAGGTGAGCGCATTAGAATGAATACAGCTCTCGACTCCTCTGAGGTTTCTCTCCTGTGTGTTTATGTTTTTCCTTTCCAAGTTATTATTTAACACCTTTTGGAAATGTTCCAAACATATTTCTGCGGATACACATGAAAACTTTCAGGGGGACAAAAGATGCCTGGGTTAAAAAAAAAGTCTGAGGTTTGTTCCAAAACACGCTGCAGAAGAACAGATGCGTGCGTGTGGACAAGTCACCTCACCTATCCAGGCGTCGGTTTCCATTCTTATTGGCTGAAAGATATAGCTCAGTGGTCTCCAAGATCCCCCTTGGCTGGAAAAGTCTAAGATTTCATGGAAAATTCTCAAGAACAAGTGAGTGTTACTGAAGGGAAGACAGACCTTGCCATTTAAACAGGTTTGAGGCAAATCGAATGTGCCCAAGACTGATGGGCATCAATGGATCCCTCAGTCCACAGTTATTGAGTTCTTACCATGGTCTCTCCTCCGGGACTGAGCCTGAAAACACAGATTGTGACACGAAGGCAGAGGCGGGACTGAGGTCTTGTGTCCGATACAGCCGCGCTGTAATTGTTTGTCAGTCTGTTTGCCTCTTGGATCATAAGCACTAAGAGATGAGAAAGTGTGTTTTTTGCTGTGTCCATACGTTATTCCAAGATTTATTGAACTCCTGTACTGTGTTCAGATTGCAGCTTACACGTCACCTCCTCCAGGAAGCCTCTTCTCATGTCCCTCCCCAGTCTGCATCAACCCCCTTCTGCGTATCCCCACAGCACCCTTCGAGTCCTTCTTTCACACCACTTACCTGACGACAATGCGGTTGTTGACCCGTCTGCTTCTCTTCCTGAACCGTAAGCCCATAGAGGACAGGGATCAAGTGCTGGTAACAAAGCAGGCAGTAAGAAGTGGTTGCGTGAGTGGAGCTGATTGGCCCCACCAGCCCCTTCCCAGTATTCAGGTGGGCTGGTGGAGCTCGCTGACTCCTATCCCTCTGGCCAGTGCTAGGGGGCACTGTAAGCCAGAGATCATCCGTTCCCCCGGCCGGCAGTCTCAGCCAGTCTCACTGCAAGAGCAGGAGCCGTACAGTTCCACACTAGTCTGTGGGGTGCGGGTGCCTTTGAGTGGGTGAAGCCAACCCCTCCCGTCTGCAATAGCCACAAAGCTCTCAGTCAGCATCCCGTCTGAGCCCGCAGCTGCCCACCTTCTCCACCCTCAGGCTGGCCACATGTCAACCCGAGGGGGAGACTGCCCTTGGGAAGAGAGAATACTTGTGAATCACGGGCTTGGGGGGATACAGGGTCTGGGAACACAGCAGGGGATGCCACGGTCCCACTCTTCCGGAGCTGGCCCCTGGAAGTTAAACCTGGAGACGGTGCTGACAAGACGTGTACTGTTTCTGTTGCCTCACAGAAGAACACCTCTTCTCTCTCCTGCTTTTTCCTCTCCGGACCCTAGCCACAATGCCTTCCCCCAATCCCACAGTCCATCTGAAAGTCATTACATTCAAAATAGCCTTTCCCAAGCAACAGACAGCCCTAGTCTACCCATCGCCATGAGCCCTGGACGGACCCTCCGTGGGGTTGCCGCCCAGCATGGGGGCATTAGGAACCTAAGATAGTAGGCACTTCAGGTTCTGTGTCTGGCACCAGCAGGGAGTAAACACCTTTCCGTGCTCCCATCTGGAGCCAATTTTGTGGTAGTAAAATTACAGAGCGTCTCTTGCCCCTGTTCTCCCCCAGCCCTGCCCGGGAGTGAAGACCCCTCAGTAAGAGTCTCTGGCTGCTTCACCTAAGCCCTTGGTTTTCACATTTCTTTCCACCCCCAGCTACTCCCAGAGATTTTAAGCCAGAAAACACGTGCACTGCACAGACATGGTGTGCCCTGTGTTTTCTGGGGCAGTGGGAGATGGGAAACAATGTTACTATTCCAGCTCTTGCTTTAAAAAAAATTCTTTAATGTCTGTGTGTTCAGTCAATCATTTCTGCAAAGGCTAATATGAAGTGGAGGGAGAACTTCTCCTTGTGTCTTAATGTCTTCCTCATGCCCGTGAAGTCCATGTGTTTTTCCTTTAAAAATGAGCAGCTCCTTTGTGGTTTCTTTAAAAGTCGAATGCTGTTTCGCACAGTAGATGCACATGAGCGTGTCTCTGCTGGACGCCCTCGTGGCTTGGAAAGGGGATGGGATGGAGCGATGTTTGGTCTCCTTTCAGACTGGGCTGGAGGTCCTGTTTCTGCCAAGCACTTGCACTCTTTTCTGTGGAACCTGCTGGAACCGAAATTGACTTGTCCTGGACTACAGGGAGGGTCCAAAGAGCGCTTAACGCCACTGATCACATCCTTCCTTGGACTTGGCGGCAAAGACCACCCACCTTGGGTTTTCGCTTTCTACCTCTCCCACTGTACCTTCTCGGTCTTCTTGGCAGACTCTTCAGGCTCTTCCTGTCACGAGAGTGTGGGTGTTTCCCGATTTTCTGTCCGCGGCTCCCTCCCTCCCCTTCTAGCCTGCGCCCTCTCCCTAGCTAACACCATGCTCTCTCCGTTCCACCTCCCACCGTGCCAGGTGCGCTGGAGCGGGCACGACAGGCAGCAGTATCCTGCTGAGCTCCAGTCTGCATCCAGCTTCCCCCTGGACAATCGCACCCGGTGGCCCCGTGGCTGCCTCAGGCCCCCAAGGCTCCAAAGGCTCCAAACTCATTGTCTTTTCCCCTCCCTCCGCCACAGTGTTACCCACCCCCATCAGTGGCACCATCGCTCACTGAGTCCCCCTCCACTCATCTTCCAACCATCTCCTTTGCCCCACTCCCACCATTTCTGGCTTGGATCAGGCCCCCAGAGATCCTCTCCTGACCATTGCAGGAGTCACATAATTGGCCGCCCTGCCTAGAGTCCTTCTCCACCAAAACCAACGTTTGCACTGCTGCTCCCGGAAAGTTTTTCAGCTGTAAATCGGAAACCATGCTGTCCTTTGCTTCCACTGATTCATTTGTTCTCCGTGGCTTGCTGAACAAAGTCTCACACGGCAAAGAGAGGCATGCAAGGCCCTCTGTGATCTGGCTCTTCCCAGGGCCCCACAGAGGGGGACATTCACAGAGAACACAATGTGATGGCTGCCCCCGAAGTTGTGCAACAGCAGGCCTATCCTTGCTTATCTCTCCCAACCTATGTCCTAGTTCCCGTCTCCCACCCCTTTGTGTTCCAGCCGTCAGTTTCCTGCCTCCGAGGCTTTGTTCGCACTGTGCTCTTTGCCTGGAATGCACTTGCAACAATATATCCCCCACCTCCCTCCATCTCATCTGTCAGGATTCTTTTATCTTTCAGGATTCAGCTAGAGTCATCTCTCTTCCCTGTAACACTTGTTGACCTTGGGATGACAAGCTGGAAAGGATTTTTCAGACAAGAAAAAGGAAGGGGAACTGGCATTAGTTGAGTACCAGCTCTGTACAGGTCACTTTCAATACAGTATTTCCTCCCGTGCTCACAACCCTAAGTGATAGGTACTATATATGCCCATTTTACAGTCAAGAAAAGTGAGGCAAAAACATAAACTCAAAAAGATGTATGCGTCCTCATGTTCATTGCAGCATTATTTACATTAGCCAAGATAAGGAAACAGCCTGTTTCCCTCAATGGATGAATAAAAGAAATTGTAGTATATGAAATATTATTCAGCCATAAAAAAGAATGACATCTTGCTATTTTTTCAACAACATGGTTGGACCTCAGGAGTATTATACCAAGTGAGATAAGTGAGATAGAGAAAGACAAATGCCGTAAGTTCTCACTTATATGTGGAAGCTTAAAAAATGAAATACAAACAAGCTCATAGATGCAGAGAACAGATTAGTGGTTGCCAGAAGTTTGGGGGTGGGGGATAAAAGGTGTCAAAACATAAAAAGAGAGAAAGAGAGAAAATAAAACTGAGGCTCAAAGATGTTAAATTTCATGTCCAGTTTCTTTCAAGCAAGGACGTGGCAGAGCTGTCGTTGAGATTCAGAGGTCTCTTTCCGAAACCGCGCTCTCTCTCTGGAGACTACAAACTCCCTACACACTTATATTCTTGGGGTACCCGAAGTGCTGGTGATTTTCCTCTTTGTCTTTTGGGGTCCCACGGAGTGCTGAGAGCTCTTGATCATTGCATGATGCAACCAGGCAGGGGGAGGCACAGGGAGCTTGATCATCAGGCAGGTGGCATGCACCCCTGTTCGGTGTCTGGTTTGCCGTGGAGAAAAGGCAGGGGAAATTACATGCCAGGCAGTTTCTGGAGGTGTGGGTATGCCCTTCCCTCCTCAGAATTTGGGTGGATGCCACAGGAAAATTACATTTGTATTACAAAGAAGGGCCCAGAAACCGGAGGCAAGCTGATAGAATACTGATCAGCACATTTTAACAGCTCTTGTCTCTGGCTTCGTTTCCTCCTGAAATGTCAAGACTGAGACTGAGGTAATACACCAGGTTTTTGTCCCAGTTCTGCCACACACAATAGCTGGGTGACCTTGATTGAGTAAATCAATGAGCCCCCTTTCTTCAGATGTAAAGCAAGGGAGTTGGGTTTTATGATTTTTCAAAGCTTCCTGGTGGAATATTCTGGAAGGCAGACTGACCAAGGGTGGGGACCAAGGCCTGTGATGTCAATAAATCTGGGCTTTGATCCCTCTTCACGTTTTCCCCATGACCTTCAACAACTTTCTTAACCTCTCAGAGCCTCAGAAGTCTAATGGTAAAATAGAGGAGAGACTCATACGTTACAGGATCTTCATGAGGGTCAAACAAGGTATGGTGAATAAGGGCCTTGGCACAGGGCCTGGCACTTAGTAAATTCTCACGAGAGCCTGTGTGTACCAGGTGTGGCCCTACAGGTGTAGAGATGAACTAGACCAGCCCCTGCCCTCCGGGAGTGTTATGATCCGTGTTTACTGAGAAGAAGCGTATTCCCGAATCTCCTTGGGCCATGTAAGTAATACCCAAAGAAGGGATGGGGAGAAGGAGAGAAAGAAAACAAAAACTTGATAGAAATAGCTCATTCTTACAGAGTACCTACTGGATCCTGGGCATTTTTCTGAGTGGTTTGCATATATTAATCAAGACTAATCCTTATAGCAAACACTGTTAGATAGACGGGATTATCCCTACCATTCCTTTATTCTTCAGATCCCGAAACAAAGGTAGAGAGAGATCATGTAATTTGCCCCAGAGTACGTGGCCAGGATGCTGCCGTGCTGGGACTGGAAACCAGGGCAGTCGTAACCACCCTGCTAGCCTGCCTCCTCGTGGAGAAAGAGAATGTGCAGGTTCGAGGGGCGGGTGCTCAGTGTCTGTCACCAGGTGGGTATTCCTTCCCAGAATGCCTTGCACCCTCCAGTCAAGGTGTGTGACAACATGAACCAGATATGGCCCCTATCAGCAGACACTTAGCAGGGCAGTGAGTGCATCAGCAGGCCTCCTGGAGAGCGGTATTCAGCGGAGTCAGTGTGATTTCCAGCCCTTGGGATGAGCACAAAAGCTAGAATCAGAACACTTGTTCAAGTCCCATCTCCTCTATCTAAGTTTGTCTCTAAGTTTATTCACAAAGTGAGGACAAACATCTAATTCACAGAGGTAGTTTCAAGGATTAAGTAATAGCTTACATTGATTGAGCCAGGCCCGGCCCCATGTACTTTGCATGTATAAATGTATTTAATTCTCACAACTCTATGATATAGGGGCTGTATTACCATGTCCAGTTTTTTAGAAAAGAAAGCTGAGGCACAGAGAGGTTCAGTAAATGGGCCAAGATCACACAGTTAAGAAGTGGTGGAACCAGAATTTGGAGTTCAGCGTCCAGTTCTATGCTCTTTAACACCTCTCTGCATTCCGGGGATTGGTTGAAAATACTTTGCAGACACTAAATGATATTGTTATTCTGTTCTCTCATGCCTACACCTTAAGTCTTTGTGCACTGTCCTGTTGGCCTGCAGTGCCTTTCCTCCTCACACCTGGCCACCTCATTTGTCTAGAGGGGCGAAAAGGAAGGCCCTGGAGCCCCCAGTGGTGCGCTAGAGCCAACTCAGAGTGGCTTGTAGGAGCCGACTGATACATTTCCAGAAAATCTGCTAGTCAGTTGCTAAATACAGCCATTATTAAAGCTTTAATTATATAAGCTTATAATTAATTAAATTATATTTAAACAAGGGTAATAGATACTTAAAAGTCATCACTTCCTAATTACTTTATTACATTATACTCTTATCTATGCTCTTGCGGTCATTTCCAGCCGTTGTATCTACGTGGTGGAAATATTGTATAATGGTGTGCTAGCAAATCTTCGTTCAGTGACATCACATCAGAACTTAAATTTGTCCGTGATGAGAGCACTTACATTCCAGCAATTGGGAGATGCTACAAACTGGGACGTTTTGTCCTGGAGAGCTAGCTAAATATTCACCAGCTCACCATTTCCTAGCTGTGTGATCTTGGACGAGTAACTTTTCTGTGTCTTGGTTTTCTCATCTGTAAAATAGGAACAGCGTTTATTAGTGCCAACCTCACAGAGTTGTGAGAGATGAACAAGATGATGCAGAAAGCCTGGCACAGAGTAGCCATCGATGAATGGCCACTGTCAATGTTATTATTAAGACAATATTATTATTCAGCATCATCTACAGGAGCCTTTCCTTCCGTCCAAGCAGGGTGCCACCCATCAGAGATTGCCTCTGCCTCCATATTCATCCCACTGCTGGGATTGCCAGTTTCCATGTCATTTTTCCTCTTCAGAAAGTAAACTAATTGACAAAATCTAATCGAGTTTTCTCTTCTGAGCACTTAGCACAAGGCCTGACACACAGCAGGTCCTCAACAAACGGTTACATTAGTTTAGACTGTTTAGTGAAGAAAGAGCTCCAAAGCTACTGGGAAACAAGCACTCGGAAACCAGAGGCCTCTGTAATCACATTACAAACTTAAGAAATTCTTTTCCACATCTAAGCATTACTGGAATATTGTGTTCGAGGTTCGTGCATTGGGGGTACCTTATAATGAGGTCATTTTGGAATTTCAGGAACTAAAATTCCCCCGACTTGGTGCCCAGATAGACCCACCACACACTGAGATCTGTTTTATAAAAAGTTCCCGCTGTGTATAACATGGAGCCCCTATGCTAGTTCCAGCATGTCAAGTAGGAGTACGGCCAGCAATTTCCAAACTGCTTGAGGGTATTTGAAATTGCTTCTGCCTCAAGTATGTAGAGAAAAAAAGATTTTGATGTTACATCAACAAACTCTAAAAGAGATTGCACATACCTGGCCTGGGAGCCAGTGATTGAGGGCTGATTGTAGAGAAAAAGGAGGGAGAGGCTGAAGGCGTGTTGAAAAATCATTTTTTGGGTCTGTTGTTCCTTTGTATGAGCTGATTGCTGACTTATGCAACACCCAGTAATTAAAATGGCTGGAATGCTTTGCATTTTTACAGTAAAGTGAAGGCGGGTAGGAGGCCCAGAGCTGGGGAGGGCTGGAGAGGTGCCCAGTGATCCTACCCTGACTGCCCCTTGGCCTGGCAGAGGTGGCTGGCATTTGCCTTGGGGTGTAGTTTGGGGGGTGGGGAGGGGGAGAGGGAGGAAGTCACAGCTGTCAGGACTGGCGTGCACTGCTGTCCCCCTCCCCTGGTCAGGTGCATGGAGGTGTTCCACGCAGGTGCAAGCTCTGCATGGACCACCCACCTTCCAGAAGTCTGCACCGATGCGTGGTGATGCCTAGGAGTGATAAACAATGATAAAGCTCTCTTTTATCAAATACCTACCTTGTGCCAGGTCCTGCACTAATAATGTGACATATATTATCCAATTTCAAGAAAAATAATCAGATCATATCACTCTCATGCTCAAAATTCTCTGTGGATTCCTAGTGCATTTAAAATAAATCCTAAATGCCTCTGTCTTCATACCCTGCATGATGTTGCCCCCGCTGTAACTGCCCTTATGCCCTCCCCTGTCCCTGGAGCTCCCTGTGTTCCCACCACACTGCTGGGCTCCTGTTCCTCTGTCTCCGAATCAGGCTCAGTCCCTGCTCCAGGGCTGCCCCGCCTCCTCCCCATCCTTCCCCAGGTCCTGCGGTGGCCAATCCCTTCTCATTATTCAGCCCCCAGCTCAGACGTCACTTTCTCAGCAACAGCTGCCCGAGGTGAGTTAGTGCAATCATCTCTGGTCACTCATGCCTCCCATCATCACATTTTTTCAGCTTTCTTTTCTTTTAGTACTTATCACTATCTGAAAAAAATCTTTTTTGTTTGTTTATTTCTGACTTTCATCAAATGGAAGCTCCTTGAGGTCAGGGCCCTGGTCTGTTTTGTTAACTGTTGTATCTGCTGTACTTAGGTCAGTGTTTTAACAAATATTTGTCGAGATAATGAATCTCCACAGCAATCCAACAAGCTAGACATCATTGTCATCATCTTCCAGCTGAGTAAACTACAGCTCAGGGAGGTTACATCATCTGCCCAAGGTCATCGCATAAGAAGTGATGTCACCAAGGTCTGTCTGACCCTAAACCCGTGTTTTGGGATGGGTATACACACCCTTCCCCATGAACAGCTACCTTAGAAAACCGTGGGAACATAGTATCTGGGTTTCAAAGGAAGGAACAAGAACACAAGGCTATATGAGCCCTTTAGTAGTATAATGATGGTGGTATCAAGAAATAAGAATGTAAGCACTTGATGGGAACCCACAACACTTGTGTTCTAGTCCAAGTTCAGCTTTCTGTGTGAACTTGGACTAGATAGTTATGGTTTCTGCGTGGGTGTGTGCATGTGTGTGTGTTTTCTTTTGGAATGTACAAAGAGTGTCTGCTTTCACCTCCCTGGGGGACAACTAATGCCAGTGTCCCTTTACTGTCCCGAGATGGGGAGGCTGGTATATTGCGTGGATCACTAGAATGGGAACCAAACCTGGGGAAACAGTGTGCTCCCTGACCGTGTGTGTGCCTGCCTGTGGGAGGCACCAGAGTTGACCCCAGCACACCCACCTCTCCGGGCTTCATCCTAGCCAAGCAGGGTCTGCGTCCTTCCTCACCAGGACATGAGCTGTATGCTCTTCCCACCGGCAGCTTTTTAAAAAGTGTTTTCTTTTGATGTAATTCCACCTTACAGAAAAGTTACAAGACTAGTTCAGAGAATTACCAGATACTTTTCATCCAGATTCCCCAAACGTTAACATATTACTACGTTTACTTTATTTTCCTCCTTCACTTCCCCTCTCTCACTGTCTCTGTCTCTCTGTATCTGTTTTGCTCTCTCTCTCTCTAACACACACACACACACACACACACACACACACACACACAACTGTTTAAGAGTAAGCTACGGACACGATGCTTCTTCAGCCCTAAATATTTCAGTGTGTGTTTCCTAATCACAAGGCTACCACCAGCTTTTTGCAGTGTGGAGCAGCTCAGCCCACGGGAGTTGCATTCAAACCCAACTCTACCTCTTACTGCGTGCTTTCATGCAGAAGATTTCACTCCTCTGGACCTCACCATCTGCATCTATGAATTGGGGCACCTACCTCATAAGGCTGATATGAACATTAAATGAGACACCCCCTGTCAAGAGTTTGCCATGTTCTCGGGGCACCAAAAGTGCACGATAAGTAATTAGGAGTGTGTTTTGCTAGAAGGCTGTATATTTTTTTTCTCCTTGGAAGTGGTTTGAATTCCTAGGAGTTCTTCTTCTCCTTCTTAAGGTCAATTCTCCTAAAAGAAAAGGCAAATTCTGTCTTTTGTTCACCGCGTTTATTGAGCACCTGCCTCGGGTCTGACCCTATTCTGGGTACAGAGATGTAGCTGCAAACAGGACAGATGCAGTCCCCGCCCTCACATTTGCATAGCGGAGACAGACAGGGCAGGTGGAGCAGAGACAAATGGCTTCAGTGGGTTGTAAATGCAATGAGAAACAGACAACCGAGTGACCTGGGGGCGGGGGGTGGGGGCGTTCTGCTAGATCCTTTTAATCTGAGCAAATGCCTTCTGGGAAAATGTCAAACACTGTGTGGTTTTTGAGTGAATGTTTTTATTCATGCAATGCATCCCCCGGTGGGATGTGTGAGAGTTTAAGTCCTCCCATGAGAACCTAATACTGGGAGCGCACACTTTTCTACCAGCTTTGCAGCTATTATCCCATCAGCCTGATTCCCTGGGCGGTAGGTACCGTCAGCCTCATTTTCTAGATGAGGAGACTGAGGTTCAGAGAAGCAAGTTCATTTGCCTCCCTGGAACCACGATGTTGACCCCTTCCTGCTCACAAGGAAGAAAACAAGAAAACGGCACATTGTAATGCGAGGAAAGAGCACTGCGTGGGAAGGCGCAGCTCTCACCTGGCTCTGCTGCTTGTGAGCCCTGGAGTCTCGTGTAGCCCTCCAGGGCACAGAGTGGTCCCTCATGCCCTCCCCCACCCCCCACTGTAACAGGCGAGCCCACCTGGTCTTTTTCTTCCTCTGCCTCATCTTTGAAAAGTGGCACAAAGAGGGAAGAAAAGTAGGAGGCAAAGAGAGGAGTTGTAGGTATGACCTGCACGAGGTGACCACACCTTGAGCCAGAGAGTGTGTCTGTCTCGGAGAGCGGGCAGGCAGGAAGGGGACGGGCGAGTCCTCTGCCTCACCACAATGCAGCGCAGGCTCCAGCCCTGCCCTTGTGTGAACCACCGCACTTGTTCTCGCACACCGCTTGGGAAAGCGGTGACACTATCTATGGCCGCATCTCCTGCAGTGTGCAACGATGCCTGCTGTAGAACACCGTTCTATTCCAGGACTGCTGTTTGGAGCAGGCCACTGAGATGCGGAGCGTTTCCAAAGCAGGGTGGAAGGGGGTAGAGGTACCATTGTGGTTAGTTGACCGTATTAGTTATCTATTGCTATGTGGCAGTATTACCACACACCTAGGAGTTTAAAACAACACGCGTTATTATCTCGTGGTTTCTGTGGGTCAGGAGTCCAGGCACAGCTTAGCTGGGTCCTCTGCAAGGCCACAAACCTAGTGTTGGCCAGAGCTGCAGCTTCTTCTGGGACCTGAGGAAGAATTTATCTCCTTGGTCATAGGATTATTGGCAGCATTCAGTGTTCTGTGGACTCTCTTTCTCACTGGCTATGGGCTGGAGTTCACCGTCGGTTCCTTGCCACACGACTGTCTTCATAGGCAGATCACTCTATGGCAACTTGCTTCTTCAGAGCCTGCAGGGAAGAGGGCCCCCCTCCCAAGACGAGCACTGCAGTCTTATGGAATGTGACCACGTGCACATCATCACATAGACCCTGTCACCTTTGCTGCCTTCTGTTGGTCAAAAGCACGTCATAGGCCCTGCCTGCACGCAGGAAGAGGACTGTGAACACCAAGAGGAGGGGACTGTGGGAGCCACACTGGCCCACCCTCCAATCAGACTGATCAGGATGTTGGAAGTCCTAGAAACCAGGGAGGAGGGAGGACAGTTGAAAGCACTTGAAATGGGAAAGAGGACCATAATAATAATGATAACATGCACTCATATTGCTTTAACTGACAACTTTTCACATGTGAGCTCACTTAACCTTCATACAGCCCTGTCAGGTAGATACTATCATCAACTGCATTTTACAGACAAGGAACCCAAGACACAGACAGTTCAAGTGCCATGCCCAGTTGACACAGTAGTATTGCTGGGAGTGGAACCCAGGCAGTCTGTCTCTTGAATTCACGCCTAGCTAGGACTGTCCAGTCATTAGAAGACGAGGTTGAGTTTCCCCCAAAAGACACTAGGACCAAAGGGTACAAGCTACAAAGTGGTAGATGTGGGGCTTCTCAGAAGCTCTGAGTGCAGATGGCCAGGGCGTCACTACCGGGTGCTGAGGAGCAGCTGTCTAGGTTAGGCCTGGCAGGTGTGCTCCTGGACCCCGCAGTCCCTGCCACTCCCTGCTGTATCTTCAATAGAGGCCACAAGTCTGTTGTTTCTCATATACCGTTTTTAAGGCCCCAGACTGTCCCCTAAACTCCTAGGCCAGGCTTTCCCCATAGTCACTGGAGGACGCAAAGGAGGAGCTAAGCCTTAGTGACCATAGGAGAAGCTTAGCAACTAGAGGAAGAGAGGCCAAGGACTCAAATAGCAGAGGGTCAGCCTCTGCTGTGCGCTGAGACCAAGCCCCTTGCCTCCCTCAGTCTTTAGCTCCCTTACTTGTGTAATGGCTTTGACAGCTTCTGGTCCCACTGGTCCTCAGCTGGATTCAGTGAGATCCTGGAGAATGGCCTAACTCCCAATATCCTCAAGGCCCAGCTCCATAGACTGAAGGAAGCCAAATTCCTTGTGTTCGCACTGTGAGACCTGAAAACCCATTTGTACTCCTTCTTGTTATGGAATTTTCCTTCAGAAATGGTTTTGAAGGAGAACAAAACCCAACCCTTTGAGGAAACAGGAAGGAGAGGACTCGTGGAGGGAAGGCTTCGTTGTGAGGGAAGGAGCTCTTTGCTGATGCTTTTGTTCTGTTTAAAAAGAAATCTGTTCTTCAGGAGAATGAAAGAAGGAGGGAGAGAAACATATTGTGCGGACATCCAATCAGAACTTTACCTCTCTGCTCCAGAATCCCACAGCAGCCCCAGGTAAAAGGAAAATGCACCAGAATATGAGCTGGGAAACCCTTAAACAGCTCTTGTGCCTGGGCCCCACCTCAACTCATCAGTAATAACAATAGTAAGAAGTAACACACAACCAAAATAGAGACAGCCTCACAGATAGAGAGCAGGATGACAGCTATTGGGGGTGGTGATTAGGGGGTGGAGTGACTGAGCGAAAGAGAAACAGGACTCATAGAGGCGATTGCAGGGGGCAGCGGAGTGAAAAGGGGTTAAATGGTGATGGAAAAAATACAATATAAAATTTAAGAATAAAGATAAGAAAATAAAGTCTTGAGCCATGAAAAAAAAGTAACACCGAGTAGCACTTAGTATATGCCAGGCACTGGTGTACGAGTAAGTACATTATTATTAATTCCTTTAAGCCTCAGGCCAGTCCAGTGGGGCTAATACATTATCATATCCTATTTGATAGGTGGGAAAACTGAAAACCATAGAGGTTAATTAACTTGCCCAAGGTCACACAGCCCAGTAGCAGAGCCAAGGTTCAAACTTGTATTGTCTTGCTCTAAGATTTCTGCCCTTAACCATGACTTAGACCCTCAAGGACTGACGGAGCAGTTACACGGGCAAGGCAGCATGCTAGGTACCGCAGCGGCGAGAGGACAGAGAAGGGAGGCGTGGAGAAAGCAAGACCCTTAAAGGTTGAATCTTCCAAGCTAGTCCACTTTCTGGCTATGGGACCTCGAGCACGACTGAGCAACTGAGTCTTGCAGGTCTTGGTAGTTCCAGTGCCTTCTACAGTTAAAAAGTTATTGATGGAAGAATGAAGAAAGGGAGAGAGGAGGGAGGGGGGAAGGGAGGGAGTAAGAAAGGAAGGAAGAAAAATAATAGAAGCAATAAAACGAATAATTATAACAGCAGCTAGCTCTTACCAAGTGTTTATTATGCCAGGCAGGGCTCAGGGTTTTACGCACGCTGTATCATTGCATCCTCGTAATAACGACCCAATGACGTGGTTAATCTTAGTACCTCCATTTGAAGGATAAAGAAACTGAGGAATGGGAAGCTCAGTAGCTTGTCCAAGATTACACAGCGGGTAAACTGGGGAGTCGGGATCCTGACCAGGTGGTGCCATTTTAGTGCCCAGGCTCTTAGTCTGTAACAAAATCTGAATATTTGAGGTAAAGGTGTAATCCCTCCCATTTGCAGCTTACTTTCGGTAGATTACAAAGCTCCGTGTGGTGAAAAATGCCACGGTGTGGGGAGATGTGAAACGGAAACCAGCCCCGTGGTGGCCTCATTCGGCTCCGTCTGGCCATCTGTAACTTTCCTCCCCGGGACACACTCCTGAGACACCCATCTCACTTAGCTCCTCGTCGCCCCCAGGGCCAGCTGCAGCCCGTGAAATTCCAGCCCTGTTCAGCAAAGCACAAGCCAGATGCAGCGCCTCACACCTGTGAGCTGGCCGCTGCTTCCTTTGCACCCAGGCAGCCAGGCAAAGGGGAACAGAAATCAAGGCAGAAGGCTTCGGGGTGCTCAGTCGGGGCACGCCAGTCCTGCGCTGCACTTGGCCTTGCTGGAGGCAGAATACAGAGGTTTGCTCAGCCTTACCGTGAGAGGGAGCTCTTTGTTCCGGCTCCCTCTGCCACGTTTGACCTTGCTGCCCTGGTTATCCAGTTGCAGAATGGAGCGGTATTTGCCCAACCCGTGTCCTTGCTGGTACTAAGGATTAAAGGAGTTGATATAGATGACATCACAGCTGTAAGCTTCAAAGCCCATACAGCTGGTAATCATATTCTTCCTATTAATGCATTTCCTGGGAAGGCAGTAAGCCTTGGGGGGAGGGGGAGGAAGCAGGGCCTGAGAGTCACACAGACCTGGATTTATTTCCAGCTCTGCCACTAGCCAGCTGTGTGTCCTTGGGGAAGTCATTACACTTCTGTGCCAGGATTTCCTCTCCTGTGAAATGGGAATAATAACCCCCCCCTTCAGAGAGTCACAGTGAGGATTATATGAGACAGTGCCTGGCTCATGAGAGAAACATAATGAGGACTCTCTAGCCATTCCACGTCTTACATTCACAGCCTTCCACGGTGGTCCTTCTCTCGGGGCAGCCTCGGCTGACCTCCAGGACCAGATCAGAACTTGGTCTATTAGCTCTTGATGGCACACATCACGTCTTACATTTATTTGGATGACTATTTGATTAACATCAGCCTCCCTGACTAGCCGTATGTAGGTGGGGACTCTGTCTGTTTGGGGGCATCATTGTAACCCCAGTGCCTAATGCAGGCCTACCATCATAATAGGTGCTCAGTAAGTATTTGTGGAGTAAACTGATGAAGGAAATGAGGAGGTAGTGCCTCCCAGTACACTGGTGTATTCCATTGACTTGGAAGGGAGTGTACAAATACATTTTTGTTATTATTAGTGAACGCCCTGGAGTTTATTAATTTTTAAGAAATAACTAGAACATGTTCAAGATTGTCTTGAAAACAGGGCCATCCCCTTTTGCTTGCTTCACTTGCTTTCTCAGGCGTGGCCCCCATTCAATGCAAACTCCACTTGTTGTAATCCCATGGGAATGTCCCCTCAGGCAATGTCCTCTGTCACATCTTGATCTGAACAGAAGGTTGAAGAATGTGGCCTTCCTTCAGAGATCCCCTTTGCCTCTGGTTCCGGTCTAGAAAGTTCAGAATGAGCACGGCCTTGCAGCTCCGTCAGACGTCAGACGGGTGAACATTGTAACGTTAATGCTCCTAAGGTCCCAGGGTGACCACGTAGAGCTATCTGCTTCCTGCCATAAAACTTCCTGCCCTGAGATCCTGCTTATCAGTCCGTTTGCTCTCCTGTGTGTCTCGACCAGCCAGGACCCGATAGGAGAAAAGCCTTTTCCTCCTGGGCGGCGGCCTGCAGCCCTGGACCTTAGTTTCACTCTCCTTTATAATAATTCAGTGTTCCTCACTGGTTTTAGGTGCCGTCCCCATGAGCTCCTTATCGAATAGTTAACTTTTCAGTGTGATATATAGTATTTAAAAAAACCTTAATTAACAACTAAAATCCACAAGTCGTGGTTATTCTTGCTTAGTATAAATCCGAAGCTGGCATCTTAAGTAAGAAAAAAAATGAGTCAATTCAAAGAAAATACTAAGTAAATATTTATAGCAAACTGTTACAAGAAAATGGCAAAAATCACGCACATGAAAAGCTAATGTGTGAGTTTCAGAAAAGCAGCCATTATTTATTTTCTGGTCTCTTTTCCCGTTAATCTCTAAGTTCCTTTGGGATAAAGACTGCCTGTTATTCTTTCTATCCTAAGTGCTAGCACCGTGCCTGACACGTAGGAGCTCGGTGAATTCTCTGACTGTGGGATGCACGGATGTAGACATGACGGACAGCTGAATGGTGGGACTTGGCATCTCGGGCTCTGGCAAATGCAGTGAGGTCGAGGCCTTCCCAATGCATGGAGAGCAACAGTGTACCGAGTGAGGACTCTTCTTCCTAAGCTGGTTTCTGTGTGATAACAATTGGTAAACGGAGGGCCAGTCTGGCTCAAGGCCACGGAAGGAAACCGCACATACCCCAATGCCGGCTTCCCCTTCTCGGGTTCTCCCCACGTGACAGAATCGCCAGCTGCCTGAAATGACGGCGTTGCTGAGAATACAGAAATCTACAACTAGGGCACAAAGGGCACGCTGGACGGAACACACTCGCTTCACGGCCTTGGCAGGTCACTTAACACCTCTGGGCCTGTCTCCTTCTCTGTGGAACGAAGGAGTTATTATAGAAAAAGAAAATCTCCGATTCTGGGAGGGGTGGGTTCTGAATCGGAAACCCACGGGGAGGGCAGATGGAGAGAGGTGCTGACGAGCTGGTGCAAAGTCGGCTTCAGGCTGGAAGAACTGGCGCTGGGACGTCCAGGGACCATCTGTACAGTCAGCACCGTGCGTGGCTCCGGGTGGGGACAGCTGTGAGGTCATGCCATGGCACTCACAGGCTTAGGAGCTTTCCTGTGTGTGCCTGGGTGGCAAGGGGTGGCTTCTGCCACTGGGGCCCCTACCTACCTCTGAGTGACGGTCGTGGCAGCCTTGCTCCCATTTTGAATTTTTATGCCTCTCCCTGGGACCCCATTTCATGGTTACTGAATGCTCTTCCTGTCCTCTGTCCCATCTGATCCCCACAGGATCTCACGGGCCCCTTCAGTAGTGCAGAGCAAGTACGAGAGAGGATGTTAACCAATATTCGAGGCCGTGTGGCTCAGTAGAAAGAATGCCTGCTGCATTGGCTGGTGTGGCTCAGTGGATTGAGAGCCGGCCTGCGAACTGAAAGGTCATGGGTTCGATTGCCAGTCAGGGCACATGCCTGGGTTGCAAGAGAGAGGCAACTGATCGATGTTTCTCTCGTACGTCAATGTTTCTCTCCTTCTCTTCCTCCCTCCCTTCCCCTCTCTCTAAAAGATGATAGATAGATAGATAGATAGATGATAGATAGTAGATAGATAGATAGATGATAGATAGATAGATAGATAGATAGATAGATAGGTAGGTAGATAGACAGATAAAAAAGAAAGGAAGAAAGAATACCTGCTGTGGGACAGAGCATGTCCTGAAGGTGGGTCAGAGGATTGGACTTGGAGCCAGACCCCGGCTTTCAAAGCTCCCCAGGTGCCAGCTGTGTAACTCAGAGAAAGCTGGATCCCTTCCCTGGGCTGTAGTTTCCTGCTCTATAAAATGGGGCGACGACAGTGCCTGCCTCATAGGGCTGTTGTGAACGTGGAGTAAACGCTCCCCAGCACCTGTCTGGTGATTGTATTTTATCACCTCATAGGTTGTTTTGAGGACTGACTGAGACCATGTGTGCGTTCATTTCCCAGGGATGCCAGAATGAAGGACCACAAACTTTGTTGCTCAAAACCACAGAAATGTATTGTCTCCCATTTCTGGAGGTCAGAAGTCCAGAATCAGTATCCCTGGGCTGAAATCCAGCCGTGGGCAGGGCTGTGCTCCCTCTAGAGACTCGAGGGGAGAATCCCTTCCTTGCCTCACCCAGTTTCCGGCGGGTGGCAGCGGCCCTCGGCTTGTGGCTGCCTCTGTCTAGCCTCTGCTTCCACCTCCATGAGGCCTGTCCCACGTGGGCCTGTCGAACCTACCTCTACCTTCCTGTTATGAGGATGCCCATGGTGACATTGTGGGCCCACCCAAATGATCCAGGATCGTTTCCTCATCTCAGAGTCCTTAACTGAATCACATCTGCAAAGGTCCTGTTTCCAAATAAGATAATATTTACAGCTTTCAGGGATTAGGAGGTGGATATTTGGGGGAAGGGGCATTTTCTGGCCCATCACATGGCCCTTTAGGAAAGCCAAAGTTTGCTGACCCTGTTCTAGAAGGATAGGGAAGCCACTCCCAGACCGGAGCTCCCACCCTCCGAATCTGCCTCCTGCAGGCCCCTCGGCTTCCTCTGCATCTGTATCTGGCCTGCCCCAGGGTTCTCCATTCTGTTAGACACTTCTAGGACTGCCTGTCTTCCTCGCCCCTGCCTCACTTCTCCCTGCAAAGAAATATAATAAAATAACACCAACATCTGCAACATTTTTTTGTCCTGCTTTTATCTCCCCCTTGGCCCAGGGCTGTCCTCAGGGACAGAAAGAATGAAAGTGGTTTTTAACAGGCAAGTTCTGTTTTCCAGAGTAGGACCCTTTCTTCACCTTATTTTTCAGGCCTGATGGCTTTTCCAGATGTCCTAGGAGGACTTTGCCCCATCCTCTCTGGGCTAAGACACTCTCCAGACATCCTACTGAGCCTCATGCACATGACCAGCCTTCTGGAGGTGAACAGCTCTGCTCCCCAAGCCTCCTACAGACCTGGCCCCAAGCAGCAGCTAGCTAAGAAATGCACTCTCCCTCCCCTTTTAAAAAGTTTCATCGTGGAAAGAGAGATATGCTAGTTTCTAGATGTCCTCGTTGGCTGGTAAAACTAGAACAAATACGGTGAGAAATGAACCTTTGCTGTGGGAACAAATGAATACCACACAAGCAGGTAATTCTCCAGGTAATCTGCTCCACATAGAATGTGCACTTTTTGTACAGTCCACACGTGTGAAAATAAACAAAGGACATTGTTCACCTTTTGGTGGCGGTTTTGAAATGTCCAATCATGCACACTGAGTATGGGCATCAAAGTTATGTGACCCTCCCCTGCAAGGAAGACAGGCAAACGTTATGTCCATTTAAAGAGGGAGACGGAGGCTCAGAGAGATCAGGTAACTGGCCCAACTAACATCAGATAGTAGGTGGCAGACTTGGTCGTGGAGCCCACTCCCCACCCAGTGTTACTTCCACCAGCCTGGGCAAGGTCTACCGTATAACAGAGGCAACGTGTAGGGTGCCGAGAGCCCAGCCTGGGAGGGGAGTTAGGAGGCTGCGCCTGGTGCCTCTCTGTCTCTAAACCTGCACGTGAACTTTTTCTCTCAGATACTCAGTGTTTAGAATTGGAACAACTGTGTGTTGGACAAATTCAGGGGGGCAGGATGGTTACGTAAAACAATAGTAACAACAACAATCATTTAATTGTGCACCTGCTATATGCCAGGCACTGGTCAATGTGCTTTCCATGGATTAACTCATTTAATCCTCACAGCACCCTCAGTGCTCGTATTATAGCCACTTTACAGACAGAAAACTGAGACACAGAACTATTAAGAACTTTGATTCAGGGCCACGCAGCTATTAGTGGGAGGGCCAGGAATCAGGCAGTTGCTACATTGTATATGTGGGTGAGGGAGGTCTCTCTGACTTAGGCGGACACGTGAATAAAGGCAGAAACAAGAGCCGTGTGGACATCTAGGAAGGTTTTTAGACCAAGGGAATATCAAGGAGAAAGGCCCCGAGACAGGGGCATCCTTGGTGTTTAAGGAGCAGCCAGTGAGCAGAGGGAACGAGGGGTGGGCAGGGGGTGAGGTCAGAGAGGGGGTGAGGGTGGGCCGTGGAGATCATGTGGGACCTTGCAGCTCATGGTAAGGAAGCTGGCTTTTGTTCAGAGAGAGATGGGGAAAGAGACAGGTGGGGGGCAAGGGCAAAAGTAAAGGGCAGATGGAGGCCACTGTGGAGAGAAATGATGGAGACTTGGACCGGGGGAAGCCACAGATATGGTAAAAGGTGGTCCATTCTGATTTTTTTGGAAGGTGTGGCTCACAGAATTTGCCAGGGGATTGGATGGGAGGTATAAGAAAAAGAGAAAAGTTAAGGTGACCCCGAGGCTTTGGGGCTGATCAGATAAAAGGACTTGCCATTTATGTATGACATGGGGAACACAGGATTGGTTGGAGGGAGAAAAGAAAGAAAGGGTGGGGGGAGAGGTAAAGAAAACTATAGATACCCAAAGATCTCTCAGAATTGCATACGTGAAGTATTTATTTTAGTATGCGAATGTTTAATTCGGGAATCGGGAATCAGAGCCCCCTCGGCACGTCATTGGTCTGGGATCTGTCTGTATTACCCATCGCTGGACAACTAGCACAGGCTCTGAAGGAAGGATTCACAGGATCAAGCGTCCAAGAGCCTAGACTGAGCACCTGGGGAAAAGCTTCAAGGCATCTGGTTCTTGGTGACATGACAACAGTGGGAAAGCCCCACGGAGGCAGGGACGGGTGCCCAGGACAGCATCAGGTCACCTTATAAACAGCAATGCGTACGGGTGGGGCTGGCCGCACTGGGCCTGGAGAGATTCTGAGCTGCAAAGATTCAAGTCTTGGTTCTCACTTGCTGTGGGAGCCTGAGAGAATGATTCCCCTTTCCTAAGCAGCAGCTTCCTCCTCTATAAACGAGGACCAGACCTCCCAGCGCTTTCGAGAATGTCACACCCAGTCAGCTGCAGTTGTGGAGGGCCCACTGGGTTCCAAGCATTGTTCCCGGGGCCCCACATTTCTTCCTCCTGGAGCTTTCATCCTAGGTGACAGGGTCGAGAAGAGCTGCAAGCACAGAGCCTGGGGCATGAAAAGCACAGGAGGTGCTCAACCTGTGTCTCGTCCACTCTGTCTCTTCCTGATGTGGCTTTTACAATGGCTTTACCCCGCCAGGCCCAGCCTCCGTTTCTATGGATGGCAGAACTGCAGGGCCCTGAATACCTCCCCCTAACCTCCTTATCACAAAGATTCAACCTTCCATGCTTTTCAGCAAAACTCCCTGAAAACCAAGCTCTTCCGTCTGGACAGAGAACCAGAGGAGGCAGCCTAGTGCTTGGAGCCTCTGGGTTTCCTGGACTGGAGTCTCGAGCCCAGGAAATGCCAGGTACAGACGATGCTGTTGAATGAGGCGGCTCCCTAGCACCCCTCTCAGGTTAGGGCCCCGCTCCTAGACATTCTTCCCCAGAGCCTGCCTTTGATACAGGAGCTCTAGTCACTCAGAAACACAGGATCGCACACTCAGTAGTGTGTGATGGAACACCCATCTTCTTGTCTGTACAAAGGGGCGCACCACCCCAGGCCCCTCCTCCCCTCCCGTTCCTCAGCCCTTTCCCAGGCCGTTTCCTCTCGTCAGCTGCCCACACTCTCTGCCACGTGCCCAGATATCCCAGGAGCCTTCCTGCATGTGGGCACCCTCCTCGCCATGTGACCCTCCCCTGCTGCTGTCACCCTCTCGCCTGAATGGGCCTGTCATTTTCTCATTATCGTCACTGCCCCAGACCCAAACTTCTCCTCCACTTTCCTGTTTCCAATTAAACCTCATCCTATCAGGAACCCTAGGCTACTTTTCCTGTGGTCAGCAGAGAGGAAAATGACAGCCTGGAGGGAGGGCGAGGGGGATTCCCACTGACCAGCCTCGAGGACTTGGCCAGAGCGCTTCTGGGGATGGGTTAAAAGCTGTGGAGACCCCAGGGGCAGACGGAGTGGGCGAGCTAAGTGTGTGGTGGGTGTGGGGCAGGGTGCATTTTCCCTCCTTGTCTCGTGATTTCTTTTCACAGCTGTGGTTCCTTGGAGCCCTAACATTCCAGTTCCCAGAGCTAATTTTAGGATCTGGCTTGTTCTAAGTGACCCTAGCCCCCGCCTTTCCCCTTCACTTGGCAAATTCATTCCAGCCCTCTGGCTCACACAGTCCGTACTCGCCCACTCTCCTCTCAGATCATCGAGCGGGAATGGTAATCCAGGTCTCCCCACCAGCTCAGAGACCCTCAGGAAGCAAGAAACCGAATAGAGAGAGCTGGGGCAGGAATCCTGGAAGGACCAAAGCAGCTGGGGGTGGGGGACCACTTCCTGCCTCCAAATAAGAAGATGATGTTTACCATATCAGTCACGAGGGCACAACCTTCCTAGAGCCTTAAGAGTGACTATGACGGAGGATGAAGGAGTGGGGATGAGAAAGAGGACAAACAGGTGGGCGCCCGCCATTACTCCTTGTCCAATACTTACACAGCACACGAACCTGGGCCCACTGGCCTGGCTAAATGCAGAGCCTCACCGGGTTCTCTAACCACGAGGCAGAAACTGCATTGTGTTTAAAATGGAAGAGACAGGTGTCATCTTCTCCATGGCTCTCATTGCACAGTTGGAAGCACTGAGGCCCAAAGACCAGACGTGACTTCCCCAAGGTCAAGTCTGAGAGTAAGGTTATGGGAAGCCAGGGCCAGGGCCAAGACTAGAACCTGGGCCTCCTGCCCCCGAGCTCAGGGTTCTGTCAGACACCAAGCTGCCTTCAGCTGTGGTTGTCGCCCGTTTCTTGTCATTTGAGAACAGGTCACCTCTTCCTTTGTCACCTTCGGCAGTGGCTCTATTGGACGCCTCCCTCCCGACCTTGCTTCCTCAACCCAGCCTCTGCCTGCCTCCTTATGGAGGGTGGCGACGTGAGCTCTTACAGAGAAAGGGGGCCGTGCCTTGGGCGCGCCTCGTCCTGGTCTCTGCCAGTTCATCAGGAAAGTTGATTATGAACTGGGTCCTCTACACCAAATTTTGGAGGCACCAGGTACCACAAACCCTGCCTGCCCATCAACAGCAACTGTCACCTCTCAAATTCTTCTCTGCCATTTGAACTTGCTTTTTCCATGCCTCGTTCTCCTTCCCCCCTTGCCTTTCAGCTGGATTCTTTCCTTGCCCTATATTGAGGGCTTTCCTCGCATAGAGGAGAAAATAAAAGGTTGTCGCTGGGGCAGAATCTTCCAATGTCTTCACAGAAACCCTCCCAGCCACTCCCTTGATGTGTGGATCCCCAAGGCAGTACCACTAACAGGATGCAGGCAGACTGTCAGGATTTAAGTCCCACTCTGCCTCAGTTTCCACATCTGCAAAATGGGAATAAATAGTGTTGGGCACTTATGAAAATTAAATGAGTGCACATCCTGTATACAAATGTCAAAATTCATCAAGTAGTATTCTTAAGATTAGAAGACTTTGTTAATTTACTGCATATATGAGGTCTGTCCAGAAGGTATCCAGCCATGTAATATGACAAACAGAGATATTTCTTGAACAAGATACAAGATACAAGAAACTATGTACACAGAACAACGATGCCTCAGTCCCCTTCAAAGCAGACAACTTGGGACCTCGCACAGTTCTCCCAATTGCCATCAGCTGTCCCACCGTATTTTCCTGAATCTCATTGGTGATCTGACATCCATCTCTTCCCTTTCAAAGGTGATTTTAGTTTTGGGAAAAGTCAGAAGTCACAGAGCGCCAAATCTGGGCTGTAGGGAAGCTAAGTCACCTGGGTGATGCGATGTTTCACCAAAAAGCTATGCATGACGCGTGATGCATGAGTGAGTGCATTGTCATGAGGAAGCTGCCAGTCACCAGTTGCCCGTAGCTACGGCCTTCTGAATCATCTGAATAGTTTCTGCGGAGGAATGTTGAAGCTTAACGCAAAATCTGATGCAGGTTGGTTGCTCTACTCAGTCGTTTTGAATGTGATCACTACGCAGTCTACAGGCTCACTCAGTGGTGTCTACCGCCCCCCTGACTAGTACAGTGAAGTTGTCACGGTTCATGCTTGTGCGTTCCACCCCAGTCTCCTTGGCTGCCGGTTTACATCAACACTGCGGAAACTGTTCTCGTTATATTAACAATGGCTGGACTTTTTCTAGACAGACCTCGTGTGTTATACTTTAAAGAAAGATTAAATGGGCTCATACATTTCAATTAGTTCATACATTTAAAGCATTTGTTGTCTGACACTTAGTAAACAATGTTGATATTTATTATCACCATAGTAACTATTACTATACAGCCTTGATCCCTCTAAGGACTAATATTCCCTGCTCCTAAGAATTTAGAATAATGATAATGTCTCTTATTTGACTAACATTTTCTAGTTTACTGAGCATTTGCCCAATCATTCTTTCACAGTTATCACAACAGCCCCTTGAGTGGCTACTATTTTCCCCCACTTCACAGATGGGGAAGTTGAGGCTCAGAGATGAAGTTGAGTTGCTCTAGATCATCCAGCCAGTAAGTGGAGGAGTAGGACATGGCCCCATGTCCGTGTGCCAATCAAGCAAGGACTCCACCCCACGTAGCTCTGCCCCTCACCAACTCTCTTCTCAAATCCTACCTGGCTTCTAAGTTACAGACAGGGGATCTCTCTGACCTTAGGGCAGCGCCCTAGGCAAGGCCCCGTGGCTTTATTCTCCAAAGCTGAAATGAAACCCATGCCTCCTGAGTGTCCAGTCTGGCCCTATTTCCTCCACAACCTTTTACCTTCTTAACCTATTTCCAATTTCGATGCTTTAGAACAAAGAGAAAGACTTGTGTGTGTGTGTGTGTGTGTGTGTGTGTGTGTGTGTGTGTGTGTTGTTCCCATTGAATCAAAGGAACCAAAGCCGTGGCATCGGGACGTGGAATGTAGTAAGTACAGCACGGGAGAAAAGCACAGGGGAGAAGGTTCCGGTCTGTGTTCCACTGCTGCGTCCGTCGTGCCTGTCACTCCGGTCACTACTCTTGCATTGTGCAGTTCAAACCCCGGACTCCTTCCTTCTTCGGGAAGACGGTGCCCTCTGGAATCCGTGGGGTGGGGGAAGCCAAGCTCAGATACTCCTCCAAGCCCTCGCTGTGTAGAAGACACTGGAGAACGGCCGAGAGTCCTCACTCCAGCCCTCAAGTCCTTCAGAAGCCCCACAGGACATTCGGGTCTCCCTCTTCCCCACCCCCAATCCTGACAATCTCCCGATGCAGTTATTTTAAGGAAAGTTCCACAGGCCAAACCCTCACAGGGACATTGATGTTTGAGGGTTTGGTTCTTCCTGCCTCCCATTGGAGACTGGTTTTGAGGTTGTTTCTCTGAATCACTCCACACAAAGTAAATAAATAAATGGAGGAAGGAAATCTTGCTCAAAAGCAAGTCTGTTGCCTCCCCCGACCCCAAAACAAAGCTGCTGTCAACACCAAAGGAATTTGCAATACCTGACCTCCTTGGGACGATTCTTCATCCCTCCAGAGGAAAACACACCCAGCCCCTCTAAGCAGTGCTCAAAACCGGAATGCCAACCCTCAAAAGCAAGCTGGCTACGTCTCGGGGCCTCTGGGTGGCCCGACCTTGCCCCCTCCCCAGGGTAGGAAGAGAACCAGAAGTGACCCGACCCCGTTGCCTGACATCCTGTGAATTTGCTGGGCTTCCTTTGGGAACTTGTACACACGGCTTCCAGTGGCCACCCCTTGCCTCTCGCTCCTGTCCCTTTACTTCCTGGGCTCCTCCTTCCCCACAAAAATAAAAGGACATGGAGCTCTTGATAATCTACTAGCCCAATGTCCTCATCTTGCCAACGTGAAGTCTGAAACCAGGAAAGTAGCAGTGACTGACCCAGGTCACATGGCACCGTGCAGAGTCAAGGCTAGGATGGAAGGCAGAGAGTCAGGGGACCACAGACTCCAGAGGCTGGCAGCAGTGTCCCAGGAGCCCCCCTGGGACAGTGAAAGAGCAGGGAACTGCGACACAGAGAAAAACATTCAAGGAGACTCCTTGCAGCCTCCCGACCAGTTTTGAAGTCTCCTGGTCCATCACCAAGTATAGAGTCTTCTTAAATCATCTCACTGAGCATCTCTTTTGTCCCACTCAAAATTTCTTTGCCTCAACCCCAGTCCACTCCAGTATCCCCAGCATTCAAGGCCTTTCCATATTTCCCCTATGTTCTCACCCATTCCTTCCTCACCTGCCTCTCTGATCCCGTGGTGGGGGCAGGGAAACCACACTTTGTGCCTGGTGAGTCCCAGAAACCTGGGTATTGGGGTCAAGCTTGGGTGGATGTGCCAACGGGTGCCCTGCATGTCCCTCTGTCAACCTCCCCTGCTGTGATGGAAGGAAGGCCAGCTCTGGGAGCCACTGACCCCTCACATGCTCACCCTGAGTCCCTGGGCAAGTGTCTCATCGTCTGTGAGCCCCAAGTCCACACGTGTCGGATATTGCTCCCCACCTCATCCCCTGGTGAGGAAGAGGTGGCGTGGCCTCCTTTAGAGAACAATTAAGGTCCTGGAAGCTCAGTAAGTGTTCTCCTCCCTCCGTCACCTGAATGGCAGAGCAGCACGGCAGGCTGGAAGGAGAGCGCTCTCCTGGAATATCAGAGTTCTGTCCAAGAGGGAGGGCCTCGGGGATGTGCAAGGCACTGGCCAGTGGTGGGTGGGCGAGAAGCAGGCAAGTAGGGGCGGAAACATCACTCACCACCAGCGCTGTCTAGACAAGCACCTCACGATCACTGAATCTCAAGTTTGGAAGGAACCACCTTTCCAAAAGGTCAAGTAGTCTGGTCAGAAGCTTATTGGAAAACACTGTCTCCCACGGTCCAGAATTTCTTCCCAGCCACGTCATAGCAGGACCACGATGTTCATTGTCAACCCACCATTACTGTGCATCCCAGGTTTTCTCACACTTGTTCTCATTTGATCCTCTCAAGCGCCCATCATTTTGGTGTGAGGGAATTCAGGGTCCAGGAGGTTAAATACTTTTCCTAAGGCTGCACAGCTAATAATTTCATTGCACAAATATTTGTTGAGCACCTAGTATATGCCAGTCCGGCCGGAAAAATACAGCAGTAAACAAGATCACCTGGGATCCCAGCTAATCCTGGAGCTCTCTCCACCTCTCCCTTGCTGCCTCTTCCGTCCAACTCTACTGCTAAACACAGGGCTTGAAAGATTTTAAGAAGCTGGGATGTAAAATCTGAGTAAAACTTAATAGTGTCATCACTATCAGTGGTTCTCCACGGGGGCAGTGCTGTCTCTCTGGATGCAGTCTGGAAACTGGCAGGCAGACTGTGGTTGTCCTCACAGGTAATGGGCACCGTGGGCACTTTCTGGGAGGGGACAGTGATGTGTATGTATGGGACAGTCCTGCACAGCTAAGAACTCTCCCATACCCCGTAGGACCTGGGACATCCCACCATACACCAGAGAGGTGAAAACCCATTTGTAAGAACCTAGGGCCTAACTCCACATTAAATTCAAACACAAAGCATCTGAACTGGGAGCAGTTTAATACATACCCTCCCCCCACCAAATGCAGCTACCATGTAAATTCAGGGAAAATTCTACTGTATTTTGTTTGAGCCTCACCAAGACTTATTTCCAAAGCTCGTGTCGCCCATGGCAACCCCACTCCTGAATCACTCCATATTTGAGTCTATTGAACTCATGGTGATTCAGTGAATAAGCACAAGCATTGTCTTCCGGTATCGTCGTGGGTATTTATAAATGGAAACACGTTACGTATTTTATTTCTCTTTGATTTCTCCTATTACACTTAATTTTTAAAAATTGCTTGTATAGGTTAACCAGGAACTTCATTGCAACATGGTACCGGGGCATTCCAGGGTATTTGTTGTAGAAAGGGGTACTGGGTGTGAGAAGGTGGGGGTGGAGCCGCTGCGCTAGGTGAAGGGTCACCAGCCGCAGAACGGTAATGAGCTCTTCCTGTCACTCTGCTGAGCACGGGGAGTAGAAGCTGTGCTTACAGGGTTTGGAATAGACTTGGGGCATGATTTCTGACCAGGAAAGCTGTTTGTCATTAGAGTAGATAACTGAATGGAAAGACCATGGAGGTTGGTGTGAAAAGATGTGGATTCAAACCTTGGTTCTACCACTTCCTGATGCTGAAACCAGGCAAGACCTCCCTTGCCTTTGGTCCCACGTGGTAAAGAGAGCACCTTGGACCAGATGGGGTGATCCTCTGGTGTAACATGCCTTGGCTCCGGGTCAGTCTCCAGGGGCTCTCAAGATTCCTTGTGCTTCTGGAACAGCCAGTGCGGTGGGTCTCGAGGCCAGGAGCTGGAGGTGATAGGAACATTCACCCAATTTGAGGCATACCTGGGTATACCTCCTGGGACAGGTCATGTTATTTCTCTGAGCCTTAGTTTTAGCCTTGGCAAAATGGGAATTAGAACAGTCCCACATGTGGGACTATATAGCATTTGGAGTTTAACCAGAGAGTATCTACAGAAGGTGCCAGAACTCATAGATGTCACATCTTAATTCCCTTCCTCCAGCCTCCCCCGCCTTCTCCCAGCTGCCCAGCCCAGTTCCCAGCCTCTGTCCCCTGCTGTCCTTTCCTTTCCATTTCAGAGCGGGGCTGGGGAGGGAGGAAGTGGGGTCCAGCTGAGTTCCAACCTTGTCCTCACACAGAGAAGAGAGGTTAGAAGTCCCCCTACGCTGGGGAGTTTCCACGTCCCTCTCTGGCCAGCTGTGGGGTCCATGAGAAGATCAGTGACTAAGATAGGGAGAATTTCTGGAGTCCTCTCTGGCCCTGACCCAAGGCCTCTCCTTCTGGGAAAAGCAGAGGACAGTGGTTTCTCAGCCTGGAGATTCTGTAAAAGGGCTCGGCCGATGGCAAATGGGAGCTCACCTTGCCTTTCAGCCTGGGCCGAGGCTACAAAGACGTGAAGGTGTGCACTGTATGGGATGTGCAGAGAATGCCTGAGAACTTGCTGGGATTTGTAATATGGACCTGAGTGAGGGGAAGGGGAGCCTGGTGGGGGAGCTTGTTTGCCTTGCCTGGGGCCTGCTTCTGCACCCGTAGAGTCTGTAGCAGCAGAGGATGGCCCAGTTGGCTGTGGGGAAGTTTGCTAGTCCAGGATGGAGAATGACCAGGTGGAGGCAAGGGGGAGGAGACGTAGACGCCTGCTGCAGGACAGCCTCTCCCAAATGCCTCTCGGCAGAAGGCCTCTGGAATCAAGCTCCCCCTTATCCAAGCCAGCTCTGAAAGCTGTGCTCCCACCAACATGCAATAATTCAGGCCAGCACTTCCAGAAGCCACTTTATTTCAACAGACATCGAAACTTTCTTCTAGGGGAGTGGTGTGCCAACTCTGCCCAGCTGAACCCTGGGGGACCATCTTAGGATGAGGGGGATCTTGAGTTGACAGGCACTTGGCCCTTGGCCCTGTGTCACATTGGACATTGGTGGCTCAGACCTGAGGGGAAACACAGCGCTGCCCACAATGACCCAGTGAAGATCAACAATCAAGGAAGGGCATGAGCACCTTCATCCCTAAGGTGGACCTGAGCTATCTGGGAGGTGGAGGAGGCACGTCTCCCAGCCCAGTGAAGAAAGCCGTCCTAGAGGAGGTCAGGCTTGAGAAGAGTCTTGAAGAAAGAAAGGGGATCAGCTGGTTGGAGAAGAAGGGAGGAGGGTATTTCAGGCTGAAGGAGCAGCTCCTGCAAAGCCCTAGACGTGTGGATCACCGCCATGGTCTGCGGGCTTCAAGTGGTGGTGGGAAAGTATAGGGATGAGCTCTGATTTGGAGTCAGACACACCAGTGTTCAGATCAGTGCTCTGCTGCCCACAGCTCGTCATCTTCTCTGAGCTTCAGTTTCTTGCCTGTGAAGGGGATACTTCCTCCCTAGAAGGGAAGCTTCATGAGGGCAGGCACTCTGTCTCTCTTATTTGCTCCTGCAAGCCCAAGGCCCAGGCCTGTAAGTGCCTGTCCCAGAGTGACCCCCGAGTCTCTGCTTGCTGGATGGAGGATTGGATGAAGGACACAGTACATGTGAAGTGTCTGGCATGAAGTACATGCTCAACAACAAAGATACTTACGAAGCATGGGGTTCACAGGGGACTCTAAGAATGAGAATGAAAAGGAGCTGGGGGCCCTAGATTCCAGAAATTCAGACATTTTCTGCAAATAGTGGGGTCATGAGGCATGAGCCCCTGCAGGAGAGTCTGACGGTGCCTGGGGCTCTTCCTTGATGCAGCCAAGCCCGCCAAGACCCTTCCTGGGAAGCTCTCCATGTGTCATTATCACAGGGTGGTCAGGATCTTCCAGAGGCCCCAAAGGAGACACAGCCTAAGTCAGGAACTGGGACTTTCTGAATGTGACTAGATGCCAACCTCCTGGGCTGGTCCCCAGGACTAAGAAGAAACACCTATCTGCCTGACTTGAAATCATGGCATCCACAAAAGGACCTATGGCCTTTTACCCTTCCACGAACTCTGACCTCTACCCGCTAGGCTGTAGTGTTTGGTTTGCTGTAAAAAGAGGAGAGTTCAGGTTGAAATGGGGCGGGACAGTGCTGCTGATTGATCTCCATCACATGTGTCATACTCAGGGGCCCTGGTGCCTCTGCAGAACTAGGGCTGCTTAAGGGTCAGGGTTGACCTCGAACAATGTGGATTTCCTCCTGGCAGTGAGCCCAGCTTGAGAGCCTCTGGCCAAGGTCAGAGCCTTCCCCAGGGTCCTTGGCTCCCCGTCTTGATGGGTCCTGAGACTCTGGCTCTCCTTCCTCCATTTCTCTGCTCCCTCACCCCTTCTGTGAGAGAAGCCAGCGCCTGCTGGCCCCAGGGGAGAATGAGCCATCAACCACACCTGGCACTTCAGCCTTGCCCACAGGTGTTTCAGAGTCTTTCCCGGGTGCAGAAGAGACTGAAAAAGGAGGCAGGACTCCAAACAGTGTAAGTCATTGGGCAAGAGCATGGACTGCGTGCGTATCTGTCAGACAGGGAAAATAGGGCACTTCTGAAAGTTGTCATGAGGATTAAACAAGATGAGGCTTGGAAGGGGATAGAGCTGGCCCATGGAATGCTCAATGAAAGGCAAGTAGTAGTAGTGGTGTTAGTAGTAGTGGCAGTGATAGCAGTAGGAGTGGTAGTACTGATAGTAGCAGCGGTGATAGTAGTAGTAGTGCTGGCGAGAGTAGTAGTAGTGATAGTAGTAGTGGTGGTAGCAGTAATGGTGGTGGTGGTGGTAGGAGCAACAGTAGCGGCTGCAGCAGCAGTAGTAGTGTTTGTAATTTTCTGAGGCAGAGTGAGAGGCACTGGAGAGATAAAAATGTAGGAACAGAGAACACTAAGGAGCTGCCGATGGGCAGTTCTGACCTGCACCCTTGCGCTGAGGAGGCCAGAGGGAGGCTGGGGCCAGAGCCCGGTGAGTTCAGTCGGGGCTCGCTCTGTCTGTGGAGGACGTGAGTCAGGACTGAGCAAGATTTTGGGAGTGAGGAGGACAAGTGCTTTGAGACAAGGAGGGAAAGGGGTGTTTCCCCCTGAGTCAGTGGCCCCAGAGCAGTCACCCTAGGGTGCCTGGGGGATGTGGACCTGCATTTAAAGGACACTGGCATGGCACTTAGTAGACAGCCAGTGCACAATAAAGGCTTACTGATACTCCTGGAGTTCCTCTCAGTAAGGATTCACCAAATCCAGTGCCTAGGGCACCTGCGTTCTTATACATTCAACAAATATTTATTGAGCGCCTGCTAAAGTTTTTTTATTAAACACTATTATTTGGAGCAGTTTTAGGTTCACGAGAGGAAGGTACAAAAATTTTCCGCACAAGTCCTGCCCCCACACATGCGGAGTCTCCTCCATGGTCAACACCACTCACTAGAGTGGCACATTTATTACCAAGAATGAACCTACATTGGCACATCGTAATCCCCAAAAGTCCAGTTTACATTAGGGTTCCCTAAGGTGTTATACATTCTATGGGTCTGGACAAATGTATAATGACATGTATCTATCATTAAAATATCATAGTGTTTTCATTGCCCTAAAAATGCCCTGTGCTCTGCTCTGCCTGTTCATCCCTCCCCTCCCCGTTTCCCCAGCAACCGCTGATCTTTTCACTGTCTCCTTTTCCAGAATGTTTTGCCTTTTCCAGAATGTCATAGAGTTGGAATCATACCGTTTGTAGCTTTTCAGATAGCCTTCTTTCACTTAGTAATATACACTTAAGACTCCCCCATGAGTTTTCATTGCTTGATAGCTCATTTCTTTTTAGCACGGGATAGTACTCTATCGTGTGGAGGTACCACAATTTATTTATCCTTTCACCTATTGAGAGTCATCTTGATCGATTCTGAGTTTTAGCAATGATAAATAAAACTCCCATCCGTGTGCAGGGTTTTGGGTGGACACAAGTTTTCAACTGTTTAGGTAAACACCAAGGCGTATGATTGCTAGCTCGTATGGTAAGAGTGTGTTGAGTTTTGTAAGAAACTGCCAAACTGTCTTCCAAAGTGGCTGTGCCCTTTTGCTCTCCCACCAGCAGTGAATGAGTGTTCCTGTTGCTCTTCGTTCTCACCAGCAGTTTGTTCCGGGTTTTAGCCATTCTATAGGTGGGCAGTGGCATCTCATTGTTTTTTTTAATTCCTAGCTTTTTCCTTTTTAATACAAAAACCATGTTGTTTCTTTTTTAAAAGTATATTTTATTGATTATGCTGTTTCATTATCCTATTTCCCCCCTTTGTTCCCTCTGTCTTGTACCCAACTTTGCACCTGCATCCCCCCCACCTTAGTTCTTGCCCATGGGTCCTACATGTAAGTTCTTTAGCTTCTCCATTTCCTATACTATTCTTAACCTCCCCCTATTTGGTACCTACTATTTATGCTTCTTATTCCCTGTACCATTTCCCCCATTCTCTTCCCTCTTCCTCCCCACTGATAACCCTCCATGTGATCTCCATTTCTGTGGTTCTGTTCCTGTGGTAGTTGTTTTGTTTTTTTTAGGTTCAGGTGTTGCCAGTTGTGAGTTTGTTGTCATTTTACTGTTCATATTTTTGATCATCTTCTTTTCCTTAGATAAGACCCTTTAACATTTCATATAATAATGGCTTGGTGATGAAGAACTCCTTTAACTTGACCTTATCTGGGAAGCATTTTATCTGCCATTCCATTCTAAATGATAGCTTTGCTGGATAGAGTAATTTGGTTGTAGGTCCTTGCCTTTCATGACTTGGAATACTTCTTTTGAGCCCCTTTTTGCCTGAAAGGTTTCTTTTGAAAAATCAGCTGATAGTCTCATGGGAACTCCTTTGTAGGTAAGTCTTTTCCTTTCTCTTGCTGCTTTAAAGATTCTCTCCTTATCGTTAATCTTGGCTAATGTAATTATGATGTGCCTTGGTGTGTGCTGCCTTGGGTCCAACTTCTTTGAGACTCTCTGAACTTCCTGGGCTTCCTGGAAGTCTATTTCCTTTGCCAGATTGGGGAAGTTCTCCTTCATTATCTCTTCAAATAAGTTTTCATTTCTTGCTCTTCCTCTTCTCCTCCTGGCACCCCTATGATTCAATGTTGGAACATTTAAAGTAGTCCCAGAGGTTCCTAAGCTTCTCCTCATATTTTTGAATTCTTGTTTCTTCATTTTGTTCTGGTTGAATGTTTATTTCTTCCTTCTGGTCCAAACCATTGATTTGAGTCCTGGTTTCATTTCCATCACCATTGGTTCCCTGTGCATTTTCCTTTAATTCACTTTCATAGCTTTCACTCTTTCCTCTATTTTGTGACCATACTCTACCATATCTTTGAGTATCCTAATTACCAGTGTTTTGACATGTGCATCTGATAGGTTGCCTATCTCTTTGTCACTGAGTTGTATTTTTTCTGTAGCTTTGATCTGTTCTTTCATTTAGGCCATTTTTTTTCTTGGCGTGCCTGTTATGTAGTAAGAGTCAGAGCCTTAGGTATTCACCAGGGCAGGGCAACCCCCAATGCTGCATTGTGGTGCTGTATGTGGGGGTGGGGTCCAAAACGGAACAAGGCTGCTTGCTGGGCTCTAGCTTGCAGTCACTTCCTCTGCTACCCACAAGCAAATTGGGCTCTTCTGGCGCTGATTCCCAGGTGAGTGGTTTTGTGTATGTTCTAGGACCCTTTGGGTCTCTCCAGCGAACTGTCCTGTGACACTGGGAGTTTGTCCCACCACCGCAACCCCCACAGGTTTTTTCATTCAGAGGTTCTGAGGCTTTATTTCCCCACACTGGGATCCTGGGTTGCACAGTCTGTCTTGTTCCCCAGTTATTCCTCCTGGTTTATCCGCATGCAAATGTGGAACCACCTGCCCCACCAGCTGCTACCTCACCTGGTCCACAAGCCACCGCTGCCTTGCCCACCCTGGTCCTCCAGCCACCACCTTGCTGTGAGTCCTCTCTGCCCCAGCTGCCCATCTCCACCCCTCCTACCGGTCTGGATGAATGTTTCTTCTTTAACTCCTTGGTTGTCAGACTTCCATACAGTTCAATTTTCTGGCAGTTCTGGTTGGTTTTTGTTTTTTAAATTTGTTGTTGTCCTTCTTTTGTTTGTGGGAGGAGGCATAGTGTATCCACCTATGTCTCCATCTTGGCCAGATGGAATTTCATTGTTTTAATTTGCATTTCCCTGATGACATGTGATGTGGAGTATATTTTCATATGTTTATATTTGCCATGTGTGTATCTTTGTTTAGTGAAGTATCTGTTAAGGTCTTTGGCCCATTTTTTAATTGTGTGGCTTGTTCGCTTATTGTCGAGTTTTATGAATTCTTTGTGTATTTTGGTTAATGGTCCTTTATCCGATGTGTCTTTTGGATACTCTCCGCATTTGCCCCTTGCCTCATTGTCTGTTCCTTCTCAGTCTTCTCTGATCATTCCTGATTACCTTTCTACCTCTTCACACTGGCTGGGATCTGGGGTCAGTGCTCTGTCCTCCCCTTCTCTTCTCTACCAGCACAAATGCCTTTATTTCTTTTTTTAACTCACCTGGTGTCATGATTTTAAAAGCCACAACTCCAGACTCATGTATCCAAGACTCCTATGCAGTATTTGGGGCATGTGATAGGCATTCAAGTTCACCGATCCAAAACTGAACTCCTGCTCTTTTCCCCAAAACTCACTTCTTCCTCAACCTTCCCCCTCCAAGTTAACTCAGGCAACTCTGTCTTTGACCCCAAACCTTTGAGGCTGCCTAGACTGCTCCCTCTCTCACTATCCCTCCTCATCCACAATCTAATCCCTCAGCTAATCCTATAATCCCGACGGTCAAAAATCCATCCAGAACCCTGCCAGCTCTCACCTGGCTGTGTCAGTCACCTTCTGATGGGTTTGGCTGTTTCTGCCCTTGCCCACTTTGTATATTCTCAGCAAAGCAGAATGACACTGAAACATACAGGTCTTCCTTTCCATGGCTCCATACAATCCAATGGCTTCTGTCTCACCCAGAGTCACAGTCAAAGTTATTGCCAGGTCCTACCAGGCACTATGTGATCTATATCTCCCATTATTTTGACACCACTCAGTTATTACTCTGACCTCATCCCCACTATGCAGAAGGGATTCAGAGCAATAGGAGTCCAGACACTGGCTGCAGTTTGGACATAACAAGCGTGCTCTAACTTCAAGGCCATTGCCCTCTCTCTCCCTTACCTGGAATGATCTTCTTCCAGATATCCACATGGCTCTCGCCTTCACTTCAGATTTTTGCTCAAATGTCACTTTCTCAAGATCTTCCCTGGCCACGCTATTTGAACTTGAACTCATCCCAATCCATGCCATTCTCTTTCCCCTTCTTCTGCTTTGTTTTGCTATGTAGCTCATATCCCAGCTAACACACTATACAATGACAAATGTTTAGGTCTGTTATCTGATTTCCATCTTATCTACTTTATACACTACTATATACCAAGAACAAGGTCAGCACATTATAGGTGTTTAAAGAATTAACTTATGAAAGATACAAATTAGGATATTGACCGCATCCCCACCTCCCTCCTCCTTGAATTCACTTTGTGGGCATTAATCCTCACAGCACTTAGAGAAGTCCTTAGACCCTCATTCAAATAGATTCCTATTTGGTCCTGACTGGTTGCCCTCCAGATAAGCTTGCCATCCCAAGTTTGACCTGGGACCACTCACCATGCTCCTGTCTCCAACCACAGTTCAAACCCTACTAATGTTCATCATTTTTTCAGAAAGAAGCTGAGTTGGGAGTTAGGCCTATAGTACTGCAAAGCAGGGATCTTCTGAAAAGCTAACATGGTCATAGTCCAGGAGAACTGAGCAGAGACAGCAATTTGGAGAGGGATTTAAGAGGCAAAGGCAGAATGTCCCAGGGGTTTCAGTGAACCACAGTGCGGGGAAGTCCAGGAAAGAGAACCCTAGAGTGTCACCAGAATGGAGATGTTCTGGTCATTCACTGAGGCAGGACAATGCCATGTGATGGCTCAGGAAGGCTGGCAGAGACAGAGGCCATAGTGTTCTTGGGAGGCATCTAAGCCAAAGACCAGGAGTGGTGAATGTTCCTAGTTGACCCTAGGGACCACCTCCACGCTGGTGGAGATAAGTCATGGATCCACTTGCCCATAACTGCTCTGTTCTCACTTGGCAAGGGCACTGTGCACACAGCCATCTAAGTTGTATCATGATTATCCACCTGGCAGTTGGTCTCCTCCACTAAGATCATGAGCCCCAGGCGATCATCTAGGTACCAATAGGAGTAAGCCCAGGACCTATCATATATACAGCTTTCCTAAATGTTGGATGAATGAATGAATGGACAAATATTCTCACTTCCCACTCCAAGAAAAGGAAGAGTTGGAGTCAACTTTATTACTCTTGATATTAGATACTCTTCATTGAACCCTGATTATACCCCCATTAGTTCTTGTTTTCACAACTGTTCTGAAGTAGTGGCTATCAGCCTTGTTTTACTGATGAAAAGACCTAAAGGTCAGAGAGGATGTCATCTGCTGAAGTTTATACGGCTTATAGCCAGCACAGTCGACATTTGATACCGCATCTGTCGAACCCCAAATCCCGTGCTGTTATCCTTGGCCATCCTCTCTCAAATGAAGATCTATTATCTACTGTATGCAGGCTACTGCATTAAGACACCTCAGATATGTTGTTCTGTTTAATCCCTATAATATGAGACCCACATTATCGCTTTACACAAATGGGGAAAGCAACGTTCAGTAAGCTACCTTTCCAAAGTCATGCACCTGCTGAGTGTCAGAGCTGGATTGGAACCCATCTGAACTTGATTCCAATGTGAAGCTCTTTCCATGGGGCCACGACACCCAGTACACAAGGCAGTGTCCAGGCTTGTTGACACCTGTTGATGGGCCCAGGCTGTTGAGAGCGAGGCCTCAGTTTGCATCTCCCTCACACCTGTAGCTTTGTGTTGCCCCAGCTCTGTAAACTGTGGCCCATGTACCCTTACCCCGGCCAGGCCTGGAATCAGTGGCTAGGCAGGCCCAGGACGGCTCAGTCATCACATCTATAGAAACCAGGCCAACAACGTGCTTCTCCGCTGACAACAGCTCTTGAGTTCATCTCTAGGTGCTGGAGGTTACTCACTCTATGATTCCGGCTTTGGCGCAGAGGACTCAATCTTAGCAGTGTGGTGGGTGATTGCAAGCTCAGACTATAGAATCTGAGTTTTGGTGTTCAAATCTAGGCTACTCACTGCCATTATAATCTTGAGTTGGCTCCTCATTCTTCAAGTCTCACTTTACTCATCTGTAAAGTGGCGTTAATAACAGACTCTGTCTCATGGTGTCATAGATCAAATTAAATGGAATAATGTTGCTAGTGTGTTTGGAATGAAGTACTTTACTAGTCTTCAGCTTATTATAATAATTTTTAATAAGCATGGGTTAAGAAATGCTGTGCAATTCATTAAGCCACCAATGAATGGGAAAAAGAATCCAGACCTCATGGATACTCCCTACCTCCTTCTTCTTAGTCTTGAAAGAACACTGTCCCTGGAGTCCAAAGGCCCTGCTGTGTGGCCTCCAGCAGGTCACCTTCCTCTCAGACTTGTCCTATTCATCTGAAAAAGAAAAGTGGGGATATTAGAACCTGTCCTGCTTAGCCCCTAAGATTCCTATGAGGCTTGAAAAAAATAGTGGATGTGGAAATACTATATAAAGCATAAAATTCTAGAGAAATGCTAGCTGTTGTGTTAAGATGGTTTCCCTTTCTTGTCCCCCACCCAGGCTGTCCCCAGCCAGAAAGCCTCCCTTCCACCCTTTTGGCATTCTGCAGCCCTGGAATCTCGGTTGGCTCCCAGAAACGATTTGGAGCACAGCACAAATTGTCCAAAGCTTGCTTCCAAAGCCTCCGGCAGCTACGCATAGCCCCAGCCCTTCCTCCTTGGAAGTGTCTGGCCCAATGGGAAAGAATGTGGGCTGGCAGTTCAGTCCCATTTGAATTCACAAGCAGTGGTTAAGTGTCTGCTCTGTGCCAGGCCCTGGGCACTGAGGATTCAGGGATGAGCAAGGTGGTCTCTGTCCTCAGAAGTTCCCAGTCTAGTGGAGACATAGTCACATCACAGACAAAGACAACATACAATAGGGCAGGATAGCGCAGTGACTGGGAACCCAGAGAAGTCACTGTACATGGTCTGGGAAAATCCGAGAAGGCTTCCTAGAGGAGAGGACACTGAGAGGAGCTGACCCTCACCCAGTCATGTCCAAATATGAAAGCCTTCACCATACTAGAACCTCCTCATGCCAGTGGTCATGGATTTGCCAGCCAACCTAGAAAAGTCTTTAAATTATTATTTCATCAAGCTAATCATTATAGAGGCCCAGAGAGGTAAAGTGACTTTCTGAGCTCACCCAGCTAGGTGTGCTAGAAATATCAGAACACTTTTATGTGAAAATCCCTGTTTCTTCTTTCATTCATTTCCAATCAGACCAACTCCACAGGAAAAGACACCAGTTGGTCTTCAAAATATGTCCAGAGGAGGATTCTTAGAACTCCCCTTTCTTCTGCCCCTTAGGCTACCACAGTGAACCTTATCCTTGCACCACACTTGACAGTGTGTGGGCTATCACATCTCTCCCAGTCTTCCCGGCAACCGATGAAGTCACCATCATTGAACATATTTTACAGATAAAGAAACAGAGCCTGGACAAAACCTTTAAGATGTGATTGTGAAGCTGAGAAATTGATTTCATAAGTTAGGAAGCCCTGAGTCAACATCATCATTTGACTTCAAACTTAAAAGTCCATTTTTAAAATTACGGATGTGTGACTTTCCTTGCCCTCTCCTTTTTTTCTCCCTTCTTTTCATTCTTTTATAAAATCGCTTTCTAAGGAGCAGGAATTGCTGGTTGGGACAGGGCTGGAGTGTGGTCTCTGGACTGGGTCTATCTTTTTTGCTTTTTGGTCCTGCCTCAGTCGTCCTTCTGGCCCCCCTCTTCATAGCTTGCTCTCCAGCTCTCTCTCTCTGTTTCTTTCTCAGTCTCTCTCCCCAGTACTTCCTGTCTACCTCTCTGTCTCCACCATTCTTTCTATCTCTCTATTCTCTCCTTCATCCCTTCTCTCCCTCTCTCTCTCCCCTCCCCACCACTTTCTGTGTGTGCATGTCTGTCTCTGTCCTATCTCTGCACTCTGCCCCTTCCCTTTCCAGGAAAGCCATACAGGTACTGGGAAGTGCCACATAACTTTGCGCTGACTAGCCCAGGGTTGCGCAGTGGCCACCCCTTGCAGACCTCTCTAAGTTACTGACGTCTAGTTCCTGGACCAATGGGAGGGGCGAGCCTCTGGGAAAATCTGATCAGGCCCCTGCCCAAAGCTGCACATTCCCTTGGCAAGAAAGCAAAGAAGAGTCTGGAGAAGAGACAGACAGGAGGCATTAGTCAGCAGCAGGCCCCCTCCCAACCCCTCCGCGCCCAAGCATCTGGTTTAAGGAAGGGTGGAGTCCCGCTCTCCATCTGTGCTGCCTCAGGCTGGAGCCCTTTTCAGAAGAGGCGGGTAGTGACTTCCCGGGCAGCCTAAGCAAGGGGAGTGGAGGAGTAGAGGCGGTGAGTGGGGAGACAGGAGTTAACACTAGTGGAAAGTGAAGTTCTCACTGTCCATCTGTTCTGGATGGAGAGGAGGGTGTCAGGAACTCAGAGTTTAGAGGGAGAAGAACAGAAATCCAACATGCCCCTTGTGCCCACTAGCTGGATTCCAGTCCCAGCTCCTCCCATCTGTAGCAGCGTGCCTCTGGACCACTGGATTTCCTTCCCTGGCTCTGAATTCCTCACCTTTTAGATGGCAACCTGCAAGTCACTGTTCTAAGGAGCCTAGCACAGAGCTTGGCGATGAACATTGGTCCCTTCCTCCACCTTCCAGGAAGTCTCCCGGGACAAGCCCAGCTCCCCTTGCTCTCCCACTCACTGCTCCCTACAGTTCTTCGTTGGTCTTTACCACTCTAGGGGTCTTCCCTCCAGGCTGCCTCACTGCCTGGGCCATAGCCACACCCTATTGTTACTATTGTTAATGCTGTTGCCATTATTGTTGTCCTTAGCCTCAGACTGGGTTCTGTGACATCTTCTCTCCTGACTGACAAGGTGAGCCACTGGTTCTTATTGACAGCATCTCATCCTCACCATAGAGTATTGGGCGAAAGCGTGGACTTGAAGGTCAGCTAGACCCAGGCTGGGATTTGACCTTCTCTACTTATTAGCTGTGTGCGTGGGTAATGATTTAACCTATAAAATGGGGATAACGAGGGCAGGATTGGATTCTGAAGATCAAATAGGATGAAGAGCTTAGCACTACAGGCAGTCGGTAAGCCCTCCATGTTCAGGGCTCTCCTTTTAGCTGTTATTACAGGGCATTTCGCTCCCTCTGCACCTGACAAGTGCTGGGGATAATGTGCTAGGCATTCAATTAGCAGAGATGGGCTAGACTGGGGCAGCTGGTCCAGATCAGCTGTTTCCATCAGTGACTTTCTATTACAGTTCACCTTGGACAGGGGCTCCTGGGAGTGCCCAGCCTCTCAGACTCAGGATTTCTGGAAGCTCCTAGGTCTGCCATCCCCTTCCACATTTCGAAGGGAATGGCGAGACCCCGAAGAGGAAAAGAGGTTTGCTTGAACTTCTGATAAACATGTGCATAGAGTTGTTTGTTTTCTATTAAAAGGAAGAGGAGATAGCATCTGAGGTTCATTGGTCCCTAACTCCTGCAGGGTGGGCGGTTGTGTACAAGCTTCTCTCTGGTCACAGGTTGGCACACAGGACAGGGATGAGAATAAGGGGTGACCTGGGAGAGCATGAAATGTGTCACCTCGTTAATATTCTTTCACCAAGCTGAGCAAGTACATCTTATGAGCAGTTTACTTGCTTGAGATCACACAACTGGAGGTGCTCAGAATTGGAATTCGAACCTAGGTCTGTGTGACCCCAGAGCTGGATTTCCCATGACACCTGCTGCCTGCTGCCACCAAGTAGAAAAGGCAGCCCAAGAGGAGGCCTGGACCCCAGGAAGACCAACTTACTTCCTCCCAGGTGCCTCAGCTTGCCTGGTCTCCATGAAAGGAGCAGAGAGGGTGGAGGATAGAAGAGGAGGACAGTCCAGGGGGTCCTTCAAGCCCACCTGTGCTCATTGGAGCCCCCAGTGAGGGATTGCTGAAGAGTTTTGTCACCTGACGCACAGCCCCCAGTGGGAAAGTAGTTTATCTCTGCACTTCTCATTTTTAAACATGCAGCCACATTGGTGAAATTCACGGAACCCATGAGACTTACATCATTCAGAGCATGTCAGCACGGCCGGCCTCTCTCCTCTGTCTCTCTTTTCCCCGATGCTCCCTCCCTCTCCTCTGCCTCCGGTCTTGCTCCACCTCTGCTTAGAAGGGGATCCTCTTACCAGGCGGCTCACGGCACCAGGAGGGCCCAGAGCTGTCTATAGAGGCCAGCCAGGGATCATTCCTTAAGTCCTGCCTGGCGGTGAGACACTATGTCCAGAATGGGAGCTGGAACATTAAGCTTTAGACCACTGCGACTTCCGACATGGGCCCATCCCTTCCCCAGCCCTTAGGAATCCATTAGCAATTTCATATACTTCCCAAGGCCACAGGTGGGCCATGCCTTTACACTCATACAGGGGTTGCTGAAATAGCTAGCATTAAAAGTACTGATTATCTCATATTGATCAACTGATTGGTAATTGCAGATAACTGTAAGACAATAATTAATCCTTTGATTAATCCAAAAGATTTGATCGACTTGTACTCATGCATTATCATTTGATAGACGACTAGTTGTGTTATTTGGGTAAGTTACTTAGTGCTTCTGTTTTCTTCTCTATGAATGGAGGGTCTTTGTGAGGATTACATGAGTTAATACTTATAAAATGCTTAGAACAAACAGTTCCAGGGGCCTGGGGACTTGTCAGCGTTAGCTGTATTTGTTGTTCATGTTGCTGGAATATTTTTAAGTGCCCTGTGCACCGAGGGAGAACTGACAATAGAGTAGACTGCTCGTTTCAGGAGAGAAAACCAGCCCAAGGAGGCAAAACAGGCTTTAGACGCAGGCAGAGCTACGTTCAAATCCCAGCTCACCTGCTTTCTCACTGCGTGGCCTTGGATAAGTTGTTTTTCTTCGGTAAGCCACTGTTTCCTTGTTTAGAAAGTGACACAGAACGTGTCTCTGCTTGGCGCACAGTAGGCATCCAAACAACAGCTTCCATGGTAACGATTGTCATGTCACTTCCCATCCCTGCTGACCCTTCTCCCCTTGCCTCAGCCGCCGAGCTGGCAGCTACTGAAGCTCAGAGTTGAGCCAGGTTTTCTGCTCTTTTGTCCTCTGCCTTTATGGAAGCTTCTGAAAGACCCCAGGAGAGCCCACGCAGGGGCTTGAGAGCCATTCTGGCCTGTGTGGCCAAGTGTCTGGTGCGTTAACATCCTGTCTGGTAAAATGGAAAGTTTTAAACAAGAAAGGCTTAAAAAACAAATCTCATATTTGCTCCATTTTAGCTCTTAGTGGGAGTTTGGGACCCTTTGGTTTGGGGCACTTGCTATAATCTGGTCATAACAGACCTGGGGGAGGATGTTCCTTGAAGAAACCCTGTGAGAAATGAAATTTAAAAGTCAGTACTGTCTCCCGCTAATTTATCATCGGCAAATGAAGTACTAAGGCTGGGAGGTCTGCCTCATAACTTTGTGAAAGCCTGTCCCACAAGGGCACTCACACTAGTAGGTACCATGGTTAGGAACTGGGGTCTGGGCCCTGGCTGGTGTGGCTCAGTGGACTGAGTGCCAGCCCACAAACCCAAGGGTCACTGGTTCGATTCCCAGTCAGGGCACCTGCCTGCACTGTGGGCCAGGTCCCCAGGGGTGGCTCATGAGAAGCAACCACACATTGATGTTTCTCTCCCTCACTTTCTCCTTCCCTTCTCCTCTCTCTAAAAATAAATAAATAAAATCTTAAAAAAAAAAAAAAGAACTGGGCTGTCTCTGGGGCCACAATCCTCAGGTTTGAATCCCAGCTTTGGCACTTCTGGCAAGTTGCATAATCTTTCTGTGCCTCAGTTTGCTCGTTTATAAAATAGGGACAATAATATCACTATGTGTGGTCGTGTGTGGACTGAATGAGTGGACCAACCTAAAATGCTGAGAACAGTTGCTGGGTTAGTCCCAGCCTATTGTCCTCACCGCTGCTTCTCTCCCACCTCCCTGGCGTTTTGGTGGAAGACATCTAGAACCTATTCTTGATCTCAGGATAGACAACCAGAGCCGCTTTGTTCCCAGTCACCTGGAAATCCAATAACCCGAAGCCCAAAGGAAACATTTATCCACAGGACCTACTGGGCCCCAAATCTTCCCTCTCCATCCCTTTCGCCTGCCCCCACGGGACGGCGATCTCTGGCTCGCAGAGAAGCCCAAGGCTGGAATAGACCACCGAGGCCATCTCCTGTGACCACTGTTTGGATCCTGGGTCTGTTCCCTAACTTCCCTTCAAAGCTTTCCTCCCATCTGCCCTCGAGTGCCTCCTGACATCCTGGGCACGCCCCTCACCTCCAGGCAGCTCTAGGTGGAAAGAAAATTCTTCCTGAACTGAGCTCACTCCAAGTCACAGCAAAAACAGTTTCAATCCGATCATTTCCCAGTTATCACCTGCTCTTTCCCATTGCCCCCGGGCAGTGGCCTGAGACTCCCTCACACCCAGGGTTCTCACAGGCCTCCAGCTGCTCCTTTATCTGATAGCCACACTGCACAGCTCACCTTTTTTAAATGTTGCCGACCATTTCACAATTCCCTGACCTTGCATCTGCTCTCCCCTCTTTCTTCCCGTCTTTGATTGACAATCTCCTACACATTCCCGAAGACTCGCATCAGAACTCCTCTCCAGGAGCCTTGCCAGCTCCCCGAAGGGCTTCAGGGTTTCGGGTTCTGTTCTCCACGCTTCTTCAGCACTTCTCATTTTGCACTGTAATTATGTTTCCACATCTGTGTCCCCCACTAGTGGCAGCTCCCTATTTATTTTTAACATTGCACCCCACCACGGCCAGGCCTAGTGTAACACCTGGACAGAATAGGTGTCCAGCGCACATTTACCCAGTGAACTTGTGAAGACTAAATTGGCCAGTAATCCCACCCACTGGTGCAGCTTCCATCCCTCTTCACACAACTGCCCTTCAAACATACAAAGACGGCCCTCAGGTGCCCTGGGAATCTTGGCCTCTCCGAGCTGCATTCCCAGCTCGGCCATCCTTCCCTTACATGCTATGGTTTCAGGTCTCCTTGCAGCCCACTCATTCTCCTCTGGACAAAGTTCAGGTCTTTTGTGTCCTCCTCAGTGCATGGCTCCCAAAGCTAAATCCTAGGCCCCCATGCAGGGGGTGGCAGGACTATCCCCACTTGTTCTAGGCATGTGGCTCATAGTGTGGAAAGAGCACTGGCATTAGAACCAACTGGACATGGGTTCAGACTCCAACTCTGGCAGCCACCAGACGTGTCAAGAGGGGTCACACTCAAAATATTTAACACTTGGCATGGCTCAGGAGTTGACCAGTCAGCTGTGGCTTTAGAGCAGGTTCAGAAAGTCCCTCCTGTGCCTGCTGGTACCCCTATAGCTTTTGGATCACAGGATAGAAGTACAGAGGAAGATACTCAAGGGGCAGCAGCTAAGTAGCAATCAGTACAGAAATATCTGAATATTTTTGCAGCTGGGACAGCCATACCCACGTATACCAGCTGAATACCAGTCCTGAACATAACCAGATTCAGACAATGTTAGTGCTCTGAGCCTCAGTTTCTTCATCTGTGAAATGGGGTTGAAAGTAGTACCTATTTGGTCCAGCAACCCCACTGCTGGGACTATATCCTAAGAACCCTGAAACACCAATCCAAAAGAACCTGTACACCCCAATGTTCATAACAGCACAATTTACAATAGCTAAGTGCTGGAACCAACCTAGGTGCCTATCAGTAAATGAATGGATCAAAAAACTATGGTACATTTACACAATGGAAAACTACGCAGCCAAAAGAAAGAAGGAGCTCATACCCTTTGCAACAGCATGGATGGAGCTGGAAAGCATTATGCTAAGCGAAATAAGCCAGGCATTGAAAGACAAATACCATATAATCTCACCTTTAACAGGAACCTAAACAACAAAACAAAGAAACAAGTAAAATATAACAAAAGACACTGAAATAGAGGACAGGTTGTCAGTGACCAGAGGGGAGAGGGGAGGGAATTTCAGGGGAATTTCAGGGGAGAAGGGAAGGGTTTACAGGAACAAATATAGAGGACACATGGACAAAACTAGGGGGGTTGGAAATG
>CM052539.1:9458829-9542982 GCA_028533065.1 Trachops cirrhosus
ATAAGGAGTCAGCAGGTGGGGATGAAAGTATCGTCTTTGCTACCTGAGAAGGGTTCAGTTGGAAGGTTTGGCTTGAATCTGCAGGAGAGTGGGCTCCTAACTGAGCCCAGGATTAGACCCACTTACCTTCAAGGTCACAGGCTGCCCTGGACCAGCATCAATCTCACACAGTGTGGTCACCTCTTAAGTCTCCAGCCTGGCCTCTGTCCCACCTACTGTTTCTGCCACACTGAGCTTTCTGACCGTTTCTAAACACGCCAGGCCCTCTGATGGTTCATGCTTATCTGATGTGTTTTCTTTCCTGGAGTCCTCTGTCTTCCCTTTTCCGGCTGACAAACTTCTGCTCATTTAATTAATACTGGCTCACATGTCCCCTCCTCCAGAGCATAACTCTACCTGTGAACTTAAACATAAATTGGGAGCCCTGGATGTCATGCTTAATTCCTGGGGGTAGTAGGGAGCCAGCAGGGAATAAACTGATGAAATTTGCTCTTATGGGAAACCTGATCCTAGGAAGAACTTCCTTCATATCCAGAGTGATACAGTAAGAGCTTCATTCTGGCATTCTACATTCATCCATGGGGAGGGGGGAAGGGAGTTCACCTCTGAGGGGTTTTCTTTCTCACCCAGCACATTCAAGTCTTTCAATTTCTCTTTCCCATCGGAGCCCTGTGTGTCTTGTTCCTTGATATAGTAAGTGTGGATTCTGCTTAGTGCCATAGTGCCCACACTTATGGGAGCAGCGTTTTTCAGGCATTTGCCACTGTTTGTGTTATCTCTGGAAATGGAGTTGCCGGTACTTAGTCCTAGGAATTCTGCCTCCCAGGGAAGGTCTTTCCCTCCTAGGTCGTTAACAAACAGGGCCCACTGGAGACCATACATCTCCTAAGTCTGTAGGTAAGCTAGAAAGGTAAGAAAAAACTCAAGGCACTGACAGATGTAAAGTAAACATAAAATAGGCGGTAGTAGTTGTGGTAAGTATTACTGTATTAGTCAGGATAATTAATGTGCAGTTGCTACAACAGACAAACCCTTGAAATCTCAGTGGCTTACCACAATGAAGGCGAATTTCTTGCTTATGTGACATCTGATATGGGTCAGGCAGTCCTCCCCCCATCCGGAAACTACCCCATCTGGAGCATGTAGCCTCCTGGGTCACCACAACAGGAAAGAAGGAAAAGATGAAGAAGATGCATCAGCTCTTAACTGCCTCTGCCTGGAAGAGACACCTCAACCCCTTCCAGCTCACAGTTCATTGGCCGGAACTGGTTAAAGAGCCAAGCCTGGCTTCAGGGAGGTTGGGAAGTATTGGCTATTTTGTAGGAACAGATTTGCTCCATCACTTCCTTTCAAAAAGGATTTCGGAACAATTAGACCATGATTAGATAAGATTCATGAGAATGGCTTGGTGACATTTCTTAGCCCCATTAATGCCTAGTTTTCTCTGGGAAAATGGGGATACCAGAATACCTGCCTTTGAGGCTTGGGTGATGACTATGACAATACACAGGACGTGGCTGACTCATTATGACTGTTCCAGAAAAATATTGGTTGAATCTGGAGCTCAGATCATATTGGCTCTTTGGGTCTATAACATCCCTGAACATATTGAACTTAGCACACAAAACTCTGAGCTGTTGTTTGTAGTTCTCCCCTTTCTATGCTTCTGGAGCTTATTTTCTTTTTCTTTTTCTTTTTCTTTTCCTTTTTTGGATCCATTGCTTTATTGTCAGAGAGCTGTGTCTGCTCGCTTACCGGTGTGACCAGGACCTAGCACATTACCTGGCCCTGAACTGGCACTCAGCATCTGTTTGGTGAATAAACAACAGGGTAGCGTTTGAACTTGGCGTTGAAGGATACACAGGCTTCAAGTAAGAAAGGGGCCGGCAGTGTCTCTGAGACTCCTTTAAAGGAGGCTTTATGATATGTTGGGAATCTGGACCTTGGGTTCTCAAAACACTAAATATTTTGCCTCTGAGTTGGAGAGTAATGCTGATCAGATTACTTCCATTCCTGCCTCTGTTTCTCTATCAGTGAAATGGGAGACAGTAGAGCAGGATTCATCAGCATACAGATTCCGGAGCCATGGGTTTAAATGTTGTTCTAACTTTTACACATTGTGTATTTTGGAATAATTACACTCATCTCAATCCTCAATTTTCCCATCCATGAGAAGCGCATGTTAATAGCACCTACCTTATAAGATTGTTGTGAGTACTCAGGGAAACATTTTATAAAACATTCATACGTCTAACATGAATCCAATAATGTTGCATAATATAATGAATATGAGGGCAGTATTCTATGCTATGAATACTATTCAGCGAAAAAAGGGAGTGCATGACTGATACAAGCAACAATATAGATAAATTTCAAAATGTGTGTACTGAGCAAAAGAAGCCACTTGCAAAACTATATACTATACAATTCGATTTTAAGGAACTTTTGGAAAGACAAAACTGAAATATAGTTGCAGAGAACAGATAAACAGTTGCCTGTGGCCTGGCATAAAGGGCTCTGTGATGGTTGGTAAATTTTATGTCTTAACTTGACTGGGCTAAGGGATGTCCCGATGGCTGATAAAACATTTTCTCTGGGTATGTCCGTGAGGGTGTTTCCGGAAAAGATTAGCATGTGAATCAGTGGGCGGAGCACGGACCAATACCTGGAAGGGTCTTCTACAGTCAGAGTTAAAATTCACCTAGTACAACCCTCTCAAAGTTCAGTAACTTGTCCAAGTGCACTTTGAGTAAAGAAGAGCACACTCACCAACACAGTGGGCACATCCAATCCGTTGAGAGCCTGGATAGCACGAAAAGGTGGAGGAAGGGCAAATTTCCTCTCTTGAGCAGGAACATCCATCTTCTCCTGCCCTTGAACATCAGCGTTCCTGGAACTCGGACTTTTGCGCTCAGGTTGGGACTTATGCCATCGCTCCCTCGGTTCTCACACCCTTAAACTCAGGCTGAGTTACAGCACTGGCTTTCCTGGGTGTCCAGCTTGATGGTGGAAGACTGTGCGAGCTCTTGCTTCCATAATTGCATGAGTCAATCCCTGTAATAAATCTCCTCTTATATTTCTCTCTACATATCCTAGTGATTCTGTTCCTCTAGAGGCCCCTGACTAATCAGGGTCTCACTGTAAAGGGGCACGATGGAATTTGGAGGGTGATGGAAGTGTTCTATATCTTGATTATGACAATGGTCACCTGGATGATGGATGTACCCACTTGTCGACACTCATGGACCTGAACACTTAAAATTAATGCTTTTATTGCATGCAAAGTACACATCAGTAAAGGCAATTTGAAAGCTAGCAAAACAAAACTGAGAGGTTGGTGCTAGATGAGTTCTAACTTCGATTGTAGATCCTGCCAGGTAGAGCCCCCCACTCTGCCCACCAAATAGGGCTTGCTGGCCAGGAGCACTCCTTCCTCAGGCCTCCACCCTCTGGGCCTCTGCCCCCTCTGTGCACATCCTGGTCTCCCTCTCTGCCCTCGGCCTGCCAACTGCAACACTCTGTTTTGTCAAGAAACCAAGAGAGTGATGCAGACAAGGTCCTAGACATGAGTGGGAGCCTCAAATATTAGCTCATAATGGGATGAAAATGTCAGCAGCACACCCACCGAGCTGGAGGTTCTGGTGACCCCTGGGGTCTGCTGACTCTGATTCACGCAGGAGCTCGTGTGGGAGGTGGCAGGGGCGTCAGCTGATGGTGACACCGCAGGGTCTGGCCTTCTCTTTCTGATCATTAGCAACTCTGTCGGGAATAAGACAGACCCTCTCCTTTTAGGTAATCAGAACTCCCAAAGCCAGGAAACCCAGGGCTAGATATGAAGGGAATCTGGACAGGGGACAGGAATGATGTCCACCCTGGGCCAAGTGATTTACACAAATCATTTCCTACCCGCTACATCTTACCAGTTTGAACCACTAACAGTAGTAATAGTAATATCAGCTAGCATTATTTGAGAATTTACTGTGCCAGGTACTTCCTTAAGGACTTTATATGCATTACCTCAGCTAATCTTTATAACAGCCCTACGATATAGATACCATCATTATCCTCTTTTTGCTGGTTAGTAAATTAGGGCATAGAGAGATTCAGTAACTTGTCCAAGGTCTGACAGCTAGAAGTGGCAGAGCTGGGACTTGAACCTGGTCTATCTGGTACCTTCCCCTCAACACACACACAAAGCAAGTGACCAGAAACAGGGACCCGTGGCTTTACTGTGTTCCATGGAGGTACATAACAGAGGCAGCAGGAGTGTGCTCTTCCCCCACTTCTGCCTCTCAAATCTTGCACAGGCGCCCCTGATCAGGGAAACTGACACCACACTGGAGCCCTAGCTCCAAAGAAGTCTAGGAATGCAGTTTTAGCTTTTCCTAATTCTTCTTCCAGAACAAGTAGGCACTTCAGAAGGAAGTGGAATGGATGCTGAGTACCATATCAACCCTAAAATATAACGAGGTTCGGGGGGAGTCAAATTCTATGGAGGGGATGCATGGGGTGTTAGGTGGGACTCTTTACTAGCAAGCAAACTTCAACAGGGATTCAGCCTAAGACGTTGGGGGCTCATGGAATCCAAATGCAACAATACATCCAGAAATGGTCTGGAAACAGAAAACAATGTCAAAACATTCCCTTTATGCCCAGTCTCAGCCCTGCTCTGTACATCAGCCTTACCCTCCTCCTTCCTTAAAGATGGGGGTTCCTCTGCTTGTCAGATCCATGCAGCAGGAAGCCTGGCGGCCCTTACAAGGCCAGCCTCACAGAGTAGTTGTGAGTCTGCCAGTCCATCTCTCCTTCCTTCCACCAGTTCCCAGTGCCCAGGGGAGCACCCTGGTTGAGCTGAGGTCAGATGCCTGCCCCTGGTCACATGTGTGAAGGCTGGTGCAGCAGAGGGTGCGTTGTACAAAGCAGCAGCTGCCCGTCCTCTTTCTGCACTGTCCCCTGCCACTGGAGATGTGGGTGGGCAGTGAAGATGGTGGGCTGGATGGAGTTGTTGGTCCACAGGCTAATAGCACTCCCCAAGATATATTCTCCATACGTGTACCCATGCCATCCCATTCGCTGGCCTAATCAAGTTTCAGGGATTTTTCAGATTGCTCCTATGTGCAAAGGTGCCTCCAAGCTGTTGACACTGACAACGGACCCATCCCAGGACTGTCAAGGCAGCAGATCTGGCCACTGTCTCTGCACCCACAGACATGGCAGTGAATGTTCTAGACAGTTTCCATTTATTTCTGGACATGTTCTCACCCAGATCCCATCTGCGCTTGAGTCTCGGCTGTTTGCTCGGTTCAATGCTGGCTGCTGGCCCTTTAGACTAATTGTCAGTTCTTGGTTTCTACACTGTAAATCTCTGTTCTCTCAACCAGGCTCTGAGTCAACTTGACCCTGCGATCCTAAAGGATTCCTCCATGTCTAGAGTGCCTTCAGAAAGGCCATTGTCCACTGCCTCAACTTTGAGTTTCTGGTGGCCAGCCACCTGGCTAGGCCAGTCTGAGATACCCATGCTGAGAACTTCAAGAACATCACGTGGACCTTGGCCATTTGTACTTGGCCAAACTCCTGGGCTTTGATTCAGCACCCTTTGAGTTTGGACTCTGCTGAGCACTGTGCCAGGCGACAAGACAGAGGTGAAGAGTTTAAGGCTGTGGCCTTCACGGAGACCACAGATCTGGCAAAGGTGGAGCTCCAATAGGCGCTGGTCTTGCTGAACACTGAGTAGCGACCAAGAGCCAGTCACCAGGGACCACTCTGCTGGGCCCAGACAGCCAGCAGAGAAATTACCAGAGCCCAGAATGTCAGAGATAAATCCGATCCAGGCATAGTAAGCTGAGAGATAAGAAGCCTTTGTTACTTCCTCCTACATGGGTACAATGAGGTATTCATGCTATTCCCCTCGGGACTTGGGAAGCATTTTAAGCCCGAAAGGTCTGTACGTCATCCTGATTGTGTAATATGGCTGCCTTCTTTCCGCTCCACCCCTTAACATGTCCTGGTTGGGCAAGATAAAATTCTGTTGATGCTTTAGCTGCAGTGGCCACCATAAATCAAGCTTCCTTCAGTGGCCTTTGACTTAGCCTTCCAAGTAGTTGGAAATCTGAGGGCCACTTCTTCCTATTGATCTCACCTCCTCACTTGGTGAAATGGTGCAGACCCCATGGAAAGGCATTGCGGTGGGAGAAGGCACAGCCTCTGAAGTTTAACTGCCCTGAGTTTGAATCACTTGCTGGGGACCATTTTCCTTAACCTCTAGAGCTGAACCTCAGGTTTTCGTTTAATGTGTTTTTGTTTAATGTGTTAAGTCTTATGGAAACACTTTCATAGAAGTGACGTCAGGATTAAATGAAACAGTGTATGTAAAGCTCCTAGCACTTTGCCTGACACCTAATAGTCGCTCAATAAATACAGCTCCCCTCTGTAGTTCCTGAGCATATCGGGTGAAATAAATGGGCTGGGTCCCCTCCTTCAAGAAGCTTAGGATCTCATCATAAAGATAGGCGGTTCTTTATCATAAAGGTGGCTGATTAGACCCATCTGTATGGAACAGCCCCATCTGTAAATCAGACAATAAGATCTACCCCATAGGATGTGTAGGAACTGTTAATCCCCACTTCACTGACAACAGAAGGTTGCACAGAGAGATTGAGTGACATCCATGGTCACAGAGCTGGGAAGTGGTATTCCTGGGATTTGAACCTGCTCTTCTGGCTCCAGAGCCCATGCTCTTGCCACTTCATTCTGCTGCCAACACTGTCTTGCTGGGCTAGGCGAGTGTGAGAAGTCGGCAGGAAGCAGAGCATAGTAGAAAGAGGGTCAGATTTGGAGTCAGGCATATTGGAGTCTGACTTCACAATGGTGGTGATTGTGGGCAGATCACTCTACTTCCTCATTTGCAAAGTGGCACCAGTAATACCTGTGTTTGAGAGTTCTTGTGTAGATCCCTTTGGTCCCATTAGTCCTACAAGTGGTTGTTGGAAGGCTGCAATGTGCTGGGCATTGTTCTACATGCTGGGGATGAAGCCTTGACCTACAGGCAGGAGCTGTCACGAAGCGGGTCCCCGCCTTACTGTCTAATGAGAAAGTAAGATCATGTGCTTGAAAGTACTTTCCAAACAGAGGTTTGTCATTACTGTTAAGCAAGTGAAAGTGCTTGCAGCACTACAGGGAATTAATAAAAACAAAATAACAACAAGAAGAACAGTAACAGCTAACATGTATTAAGCAATTTCTCTGTACCAGGCATTATGTTAAGCTCTTTGGTTGGATTTCTTAGTAATCCCCTCAGTACATTGCATATACAAGTCAGCACCATAATTAGTTCCCATTTTACACGTGAGAAAACTGAGGACCGGAGAGGTTGTTCATTAACAACCAGTTGAGCATGGAGCTGGTTTTCAAACCTAGGCGGACTGCCTTCAAAGCCCCTAGTCCTAGATATCACACACACCATATAGCTTCTACTGTGTCTTACCACTGCCTCTGGTATTTGTATCTCAGTTATATATTTAGAAACATCTAGAAGTCTTGTTAAGGGCTTTATCGTTTAGTGTGGGGAATTTAGTCCACAAACCTCTATCATCTAATCAAGCCTGGTCTTGGTCCGGCACCTACTGTAGACATAAAGGCGCTCGGCTGCAGGGCAGGGGGCGGCGCGCCGTGGCCCTCACTGGCGAGGGCTCCCAGCCTTGGCAGTTACCTCACTGCTGGCCTCCACATCACTGCCGGCCAAGCCAAGAGCCGGGGTTGTGTCCTGAATCTACAAACCTGACCGTAGGCTTTTATGAAGCTGTATCTTTCTGAGAACTTCCTGGGCATTACTCACTTGTCCTCTATCCACTGCCCCAGAAACAGTGGCTGGCAGCCTCATCCCAGATTTATAGATTGTGCAGCCAGAGACTCCAGAAAGAGGAAGTGACCTTTTCTAGGTCACCCAGTACAATTGGGTGCAGAGATATCTCCAATACCCAGATTGCTTGAATCTTAGTCTCCAAATGTCATCTGAAGCATTAATGCCCAGAGGTTTTAAGTCACACAACAGAGGTCAGACAGGAAGTCTGTGTTCCTGACTCTCAGGGCAAGACTCATTCCCCTGCCTGCCACTCCATTCATTCTTTCACTCAGCAGATATTGGTTGATCACCTACTCCGTGCCTCAGGAGGCCCGAGGGATGGCCTGGTGGATGAGGCAGATGTGGTCCCTGCCGTTATGGAGTTCACAGGCCAGCAGGGAAGAAAGCTGGTTAGCAAATGATTACAGTTGTGATGATTATGAAGAGAAAAGCACTGGAGGCTCTGGGACCCTGGATCAGGTGACATAGCTGTCCAGGGTTCAAAAAAGGCTAATCTGGAAAGTGACATGGTGACACATAGGATGAGGGAGAGTTTTACAGGCGAAGGGGAGAGAGGGTGCTCTAGGCAGAGGTAGAGATAGCATAGGTGCAACCAGAGAGATGCTCATTCAAGAACCTGAATCACCGAAACAAGACAAGGAGGGCTTTGAGTTTTCTATGCTAATTTGGTAATAAATTACTATAACTTCCTCAGCTTAAGATAATACCCACTTATTACACCACAGTTTCTGTGGGTCGGGAGGTACCAAACCCAGATTTATTAGCAAATCCCAAACAAATACACCATTCAGGAGTGGGTGCACTTTAACCAAACTCACACTATTGTATAAAAGTAAAACTGAGAACATAGTGAGCACTCAGTCCAGATCACTCTTAAAGACGTTGTTGGTTCATCTTCTCCCATCAAGATATGCAGGAAATCGAATGGCGATCAGGATGCCAATGCGTTCATTCACGATGAGAGTCTCAGCTGAAAGGAGAAAATCCTGTAATCCGCACGTCTAGCCCACTGTCTCTCTGAAAGCAGAAACACGTGGGAAGCCGCAGCACAGCCCGGTGGCTGTTTAACAAGTGTCTCAAAAGTGTCGGAGTGAAGGGTCAGTCAAAGCGAATGTTTCACAGTCCCAGACTAAGACATCCTGATGCAGCCACCTTGCAAGAGGTTCCCTTGGTCCAGCAGGTTGAAAAATATTTGTGGTGTCCTCTGAATGGTAGCCCCTTGTATGATGACTATTCTTTTCTTAGACACGGTCACTGGTTAGGGGTGGTAGACTAGGTAACCTCCAAGTTCTCCACTGGTGCCGATGTGCTGTGGTTCCGAGGGCAACTATTCCTTATCCCTGGTGTAGTCTGGAGACTGAGCTCATAGCCCTCCAGAACAATCTAAACCTTCACCATTAGTATCAACATCCTCAGTAGTACAAAGATGGAAAGTGCTCTCTCTATGGACTGCTGCTCATGGTTAGAATAGGCTATTGAGCAGGACTATAGCTCATTAAATCCTCACCATAACCCTATTGGGTAGTTTTTCTCACTCATTTTGCATATGAAAACAGAAGAAACTGAGGCTTAAAGAGGTAGAATAGCTATCTAGCCCAAGGTCATTCCCCAAGCAAGTGAAAGAGAAGGGACTCCAATTACATTCCACACACACAGCCCCTCTGCAGCACCGATAAGATGGATCATGCTTTGCATGCCTGCTGGGCAAGTGCGTTCTGTAAATTCAACTTATCTCCCTCTCAGGAAAGTAGATTGGATTGTGAGCCAGTGAGAATGATGTCATTATAGGGATAACCTTGAAGCCACTTTAATTTATTGAAAGAGCAAGTGTTTGTACCAACATCAGTACGCTTACTAATGTTATAACTGCTGGTTTGGAAGCTCCCCAACACATGGTAGTCCCCATCAGTGTAGTCCCCAGCTAATTTGGAGAGTCCCCCAACGGTGCCTGACACCTGCCCATAAAACTTCCTTTCCACTGTAATGACCTGTGGGTATCAGTCACCTCTTGCTCTCTTGCTATCTCTCCCTTCCTCTGTTTATGTTCATCATCCTCATGGCTGCCTGGAGTCACCTCCCCATGGAATCAATGCCATGCTTTTGTACCTAGAAACAACACATTCATTCATTCATCTAATATTTACTGATGGTCTACTTTTCACCAGGCACTGGTGAAAAAGGCCTGGGGAGCCAATGGTGGACAAGATTGATAGTCCCCTGGTCTTGTGTAGCTGATGTTCCAGTTTGGGGTGTGAAGAATGGACGATTAACAATGGGGAGCTGAATAAACAAACAAGAAAACTTCAGAGAGACAAAAGAAATAGGATGAAAATAAAGACAGTTGCCTAGGTAGAAAAGCACTTGATAACAAGAGTGCATCATCAGACATTGTGATGCCCCACCCTGCATTTCCTCAGCCCAGCATGGGGTTCACTGGCACCTGCAATGGTAAGTTCCCAGGCACACAGACACCCTCCCACCTGCACCTCTCCATCTCTCCTTCTGAGGGCTTCTTCTGGTGCCACAGGAGTGTGAACACCCCTGGGGCAACCTTCAACTAAGTAGGGTAAGAGCCAGTGGGTAAATGCTTCTGCTTCCCTTCTCTTGGTGGGGCAGTTCTGAGGCATGTTCTACATGATACCCAGAGGTCCCAGCAGGAGTGAAGTTTCCCACCAGCATAACCAACTCAGTAACACACCCTGTTAACGTGCCCAGCCCTCTTATACTTTCCTAACTCTCTTGCTTGTGTATGCTGAGATCACCTTGCAAATAAGGCACCTGCACCAGGTCTCCCTTTGATGTCTGGTTGGAGGAAACCCAAACAGAGCTCGAAGGTCAAGGATGGCTTGATCGAGAAAGTGATGTTTGCTCTGACTCAAATTATTGGGAGCAACCAAAACGCAAAGATCTAGAGGGCAGGATTTTCCAGGGAAAGGGAAGAACAGGAGCCCAAGCCCTAAGGCATAAAGGAGCTGGCATGCTCAGGGAATAGCGAGGGCTGTTGTGGCCCAAGCACCGGGACAGAGAGAACTGGTGGTAGATGAAGTTAGAGAGGTAGGTAAGGGCAGGCTATGATAGGGAGCTTGAATTTCATTCCAAGTTTAATGGAAGAATTGAAGGGTCTTAAGCAGGGGAGGGAGTTCATCAGATTACATCCTTAGAAGGTTCCTCTGGGTACTTTTTTGAGAAGAGGGATGGTAAGAGTAAAAGACAGAGCCACTAAGAGGCTAGTTTTGCTGTGTGACCCAAGTCTCAAAGTCACCCTTAAATTGTTCCATTGTGTTTTGCCTCTAAGCCTCCTCTCTTTTGAGGATGTAATTCAGACCGGGACCTGACAAGCTCAGATACCATTTTGTGCCTTTCCATATTCTGTTTTCCTTAACACGTCTTCCCTCAACCCCCTCTACCTTGCAAAACATAAGCTCCCAGATATGAAAACACAGACTGATATAGATGTGTGTGGTTGGCAGGAGGGTGCAGGGGGGACTGTGAGCTGTATCAGCAACAGCCAAACCAGAATGCTTCATTGTACTGTTAACCCGGCTGTCACCCAGCTTCCCCACAAGTCCTGCATCACACGCATAGCCTACTATCACAGCAGCCCATACGTGGCAACATTACAACAAATGCCACATCTCACAAGCATGACACTCGATGGTAAACATGGACACAGAATTCAGAACCCTTATGAGTATCCCCCAGAAAATCTACAATGGGGTTATTAGTGAGAAATCTAGACTTTATTGAATCTTTTGTAGGAAAATGGAGAAGAGAGCTCACATTGCACATCTTATGTATTCCTGTTTTTGCCAACACCCTCTCCTAGGATAAGAGTGAGGAGAAAGGGAAGTAAGAGCTGGGCGGATCAAGCAGGGCCTCTGGTGTCCTGCTCTGGAGCCCTCGTTCCTGTTTGCATCAGGAATAAACCCAAACTACACATAACAAAGGTCAGGGTTGAGATGGCCAAGGTCAGATTAAGGCAGAGTTGCCGGATGTTGACTAAATGTATGAGTTTCCTGTGGCTGCCATAACAAATTACCACAAACCTGGTGGTTTAAACCGACATGACTTGATTGTCTTGCAGTCGTGGAGGATGGAAGGCTGCAGTGGGTTGGTCAGTCGGTAGGGCCGGTTCCTTGTGAAGGCTCTAAGAGAGAATCCTTTCCTGTCATTTCCAGCTTCCAGGGGCCACCTGCACCCCTTGGCTCATGGCCCCTTCATCGCATCACTCCAACCTCTACTTCCGAACCCACATCTTTTCTGACTCTGACTCTGACTCTCCTGCCTCCCTCTTATGAGGACCCTTGTTATCACACTGAGCCCACCCAGGTAATCCAGGACCATCTCCCCATCTCGAGATCTCTAACGGAAGCACACCTGCCAAATCCACTGTGGCAGGAAGAACAAATTCACAGGTTCTGGGGATCAGGATGTGAACATCTTTGGGGGAAGCCATTGTTTTGTCTACCACACTGAGTTTTTACATGTAGAGATTAGGACTTAGATTTTGTGACAGACTTCACCAGAAATCATTAGATTCTGATTTATGGCCTCAAATGGCATCCCAGCCCAGCCAGACAGTGGAGGTGGCAGGCAACAGAATGGCAATGGCTCTGTACATTGTGTCCCCACTCCCGGGAACCAAAGCATATTCTACTGGCATCATCTTCAAAAGGAGCAAAAAGCGTGATGCAGTGGGAAGAGGCCTCTGGACTTGGGCTCTCATCTCTACACCTAGTAGATGCCTCACAAATGTCCGACCTGCCCACTCCTCCGTGTCCCTGTGCTCACAGGTCAGGCCCTTCCCCTGAGTCAGGGCGTCCTGACTTCCTGCTGTCAAAGCATTCCCAGCGATATAACAAAACTTACTGTTCTGTCTCCCCTACAGACACCTCTGGGGGCAAAGCGACTGACATTTACTGGACATTTCATACATAAAAAATAAAATGTTTAATTTTTTATGCCTATGTGTCAGGCACCAATCTAAGAGCTTCACATGGGCTATCATATCAAGTCCTCCCAGCAACCCTATTAGGTAAGTCCTATTATCCCCATTGTATTTTTTAAAAAATGTTATGGAGGCACAGAGAAGTTACGTAACTTGCCTAAGATCACCCAGCCAGGAACAGGCAGAGCCTAGGTTGAAGTCTGGTCTTCCGACCCAATGTTTATGCTCCGGAACAATTACCTTATGCTGGAAGGGGTGTATGGGCCCTATTCAGCAAGAGGGTATTGTTAAGGAGCATTGGATTTAGGTGCTAGGGCTCTTCCCTGCTTCACCACTCCTTGCTGGGTGACTTAGGAAAGTTGCTTCCCCTCTCTGGGCCTCCATTTCAACAGATACAACATGAGGGGCTTGCACAGAAAAGAACAGTTTTGCTCTGACGCCGGCCTTCTGCGTTTCCAGTTCTGGTAGCCTATCTGACCCCCTCACCTTGCTTTGACCTGAAAATATCATTCCCAGCAGATGTGACATTTGCTGTCACATGGCCACCCTCAGTGGGCAGCAGGAGGGCTAGGCTTCCGAGGCCTTTTCACGTGGCAGGGCCGGCGGCTCCCCCTCCCCAGAGCCTCCTGCTGAGGACGCAGGCAGATGTGGGCAGCCACAAACATGTGCTATTTCTGTGGTTTTTACTTAGAACAGTTTCCTATTTCAACCTGCCAGTTCCTTAAAAGCATTAGGTTGAGGTTTTGCCGAATGACTCCACTCTATTTTCATAAAGGGGTGGGGGGGTCCTCCTGGGGGCCCAGCCCCAAGCAGAAATTCCACATGAATTAAGGGCATAGAGACCTTGGAAGTCTGTCTCCAGGAGAAAAAATAGTCCGCTGGGTAGGGCCTTTCAGAAAGTATGGAGAGAGGTCTTCTACCAGCCTCATTCACGGGTCCAACTTGCCTAGGAGGCTGCCTCTCTGCCCTTCTCTGAGTCTCAGCTTCCCCGTGTGTTACCTGGGTGGAGCTGGGTCCCCCCTGAGGCTCCAGGCACTCCCAGGTGTCTGGGTGAGACTGCTCAGTGCACACAGCTGGTCCCTGACTTAGGGTGCCTTGATGTATGATTTTTCAACCTTGTGATGGAGCAAAAGCAAGACCCATAATAAATTATGTGAGATACTCAATGCTTTATTATAAAAATAGGCTTTGGGTTAGATAGTTTTGCCCAGTTACAGGCTAATGTAAGTGTTCTGAGCATGTTTAAGGTAGGCGAGGCTGAGCTATGATGTTTGATTAGTTTTTGTATTAAATGCATTTTCGATTTCTGCCGTTTTCAACTTACCATGGTTTGTCGGGACAAAACCCCCATCATAAATCGAGAAGCATCTGTATGAAGGTGATTTCATCAGCAGCAGCCCACACGTGTGTAGCACTTGCAGTGCAGTTCTGAGCACTGTATAAATATTCTCTTAACACTCGTAATAACGTCCCGAAGGGGGCCCTTTTACTGTCCCCATTTTATAGAGGGGAAACGGAAGTGAGGCGGACTCATTTGCCCATGGCCACAGTACCTGAAAGTGGTCAAACCAGGATCTGAGCCCTGGCAGTTTGGCCTTAGAGCCTACCCTGCTTTCACAAAATAAGAGCTTTCTGGGGGCAGACTGCTTAATGTTGAACAGAGAGCAGGCAAACTGGTCTCAGAGGGCACAGGTCTGAGTCTTAGACCCAGCATCTGGATGACCTTGGAGATATCACAGAATTTTGGGGAACCTCAGTCTCTTCATCTATAAAATGGGGCTATTAGACCCAGGCTGCTGTTCTCCCAGAGATTGTGGAGCATTGGAGATGATGATTATTCATGAACAAGGAACAAAACACATAGTCTCCTAACAGAGGCCTTATTATTATTATTATTATTATTATTATTATTATTATTATTATTCCCACGGAAGTCTGATCTCTGCACCCTCTACCCAACCCCTACCTCCACCCCCACTGTCATCTAAGTCTGTTTCTACCAGGGAGGGACTCCAGTTAGAATCCTGACAGCTCCAAAGGCCCCTCCCTGGTCTGGAGGTGAGAGCGGGGCAGTACCTTCTTAAGAGCCCCTTGTCAGAGTAGACGGCTCCTACCCCCACCCCCACCCGCACTGTGAATTTGTGTACAGACACCCGTATGGGCACCTGAATGACCAGCCTTGGTCACTAACTGAACACTTCCATCCATCTGCCTTCTCGGTGCCACCTGAGTACCTGAGAAGCATCTGCAGCTTAATTCTCCCAGAGAGACCTCTCCAGACCTGCTCCTCCCTGTCTTCCCCATCTCGGTACAGCCCATGACCCTGTGCCCAGGATACTCAGGCAAAAACCTTCCATCCCTCCAACTCTTCGTCTCTATCCCCAAATGCTTCCGAATTCTGCCTTCTTCTGTCCACCTGGCTGCCACCACCATGGGCCAGGTGACGGGAGCCACCATCATCATGGACTTATCCTTCTGCCCCGAGTAGCCTCCCACCAGCTTCCCATGTGCAGCCTGCCCCCGCCCCCTGCCTCCCTTAAGTCACAGCCAGAGGGATGCTTTTGAGAATACAAAACGCTTTGTGTCAGCCCCCTGCTTCAAACCCCCCATGGCGCTCCCCTTACGTGATTAAACTCCTTACAGGATGGCTAGGCGCTTTGGGGCTAGCCCTCACCTGTAGCACTCTCCCTCTTCTTGCGCATTTGCTCCCGCCTACAATGCTCACATGTCCCTGTGACTGGCCCTTTGTCACCACTTAGGTTTAAATTCAAAAGTTACCTTGTCAGAGAGACTTCACCAGCCACCGTGTTTAAATGTAGTCGCTGCACCCCAGCTAGTTCCCTCAGAGAGGTACCTCTGTTGGGTTTTTTAGAGCATTTACCATCATCTGACATTATCGTGTTTGTTTATTTGGTCACTTGTTTACCATCTGCCGCCAGCACTAGCGTGACTGTGAAGGCTAAGACGGAAGGTACACGTTTGCACCTCTGTATCCACAGTGAACCTCCGGTGGGAGGGGGAGCGGGGACCTGGCTCCTGAAAGCGCTCCACAAATGTTTGTCAAATGGATTTACTGTGTGACCTGGAACAAGGTAACTCTTTGGGCTTCAGATTCTCTATCAATGAACCAAAAGGGAAGAAGGCAGGTTATACGAAAGGACTCTCCTGGTTCTGACTCTGCACTCCCAAGTTCCCATTGGAAGGGAGGGAGAAAGGGAGGGATGGATGGACAAACAGATGAGTGACTTCTGGAGGTTTACTGAAGTTGCTCAGTACAAAGGTGGTATCGGGAAGAAGACGGGGACGGGGAAAGGGAACAGACAATTCCAGTGGGAGTTTGCTTCTCCTACCACAGCTGAGAGAGGGACACAATCCTGTCCTTCCTCTCCTGCTCACCCCACACACCACCTCTCCTCCTGTCTGCACGGAGGTATGGCAGCAGCAGCAGCCCCCGCTGAGAGCTCCTGACCGGCAGATAAAAGGAACCAGAGGAATGTGCTGGCCAGGCTGGCGTCCCTGTCCTCTCAGGGGTGTAAATGGCTTTCCTGCTCCCACAGGTTCAAAGAGCACTTCACTGCACAGCAAAAGTACAGCTAATTAGAAACAGATTCTCTGGCCTTGGCCGCAGCTCTGAGAGCACAGGAGGCAGAGGAAAGCCCCGAGAACCTGGATGTGAGCGTCTGCTCTGTGGGGCCTTTTCCTCCCGCTCTCTCTCGGGCCACAGAGCTGTCTCAACAGCAGAACAAAGGGCTTGTTTTGGGGCGGGGGGACAAAAATCAGAGCCCACATAGGTGATTGGAAGGGGCCTTGCAGAGGGGAACTGCTGAGCTGTGGGCCCTCCAGCAATGCTGAGTTGTATTTTTAGGCCTGGAAGCCAAGATGGGCAACACCTATTAATAAAAGCAATAGCTTTCTTGTTCTGGAGGCTGCCAAGGTGCCAGGTGTGGGATGGCACAGTGGGCAGGTCACTGGCTTTGAGGCCACAAGACCTGGTTTGTGGACTGTGGGCCTCCATCCCCTCAGCTGCTCAGTGAGCCCACTGGTGCCAATCACTGAGAATCCTGACGCTGTCCGTCATGCAGGGGAAAATAACGCTAGGTTGAAGCCTGGAAGACCTGGGTTCTAGCCTTGGATCTTCTAGGTGTGTGACCTTGAGCAAGGCAGGCTGGGTCAGTGAGCCTTGGATTAAAAAAAAAAAAAAAGACCTAAGTTTAAATTCTTGTTCTTCTTCTCACTTTGTGGAGATGCTTGGGAGAGTCTAATTCCAAGAAGGCCAAGGAAACAACACAAGCTAGTCACCTCAGGTCTCTCTCTGGGCTTCAGGTGATTGCGACTGAAAGCTACAAGTTTTGAACTTACGAAGCTACACACAAGTCTGCATGCAAGGTTTAAGACGAGGCCACCAAAGGGGTGAGGCCATGCAAGCCTCCACGCAGGAACTGAGACCGAGGCTTCCATTCCAAGTCAGATCCCCTGTGGAGTTTGACGAGCCTTGCCACTCAGAGCCCACAAATCCGTCTCCAGCCAAGAACCCTTCACCTCTGCCCCCACTTTGCATCTTGACTATGCTTGTGCACTGGAGGCAGCTCAGAGGTGGCTGTCCTCAAGCAGAGCAAGCCATCTCTGCCAAGAGCTTGTCTTGCCAATTGCTTCTTGGGCCCCAGCCCTCCGCTTGCCCAAGGCTGACATCACCCTTTACCCTCCATCACCACCCCCAGAATAAAGAGCCACCCCAGAGGCTGTGGCTGCCACACCTGGTCCCACTCCATCCCAACATGTTTAGCTGACAGCTCTCAGAGAGGCAGAAATCCCTCCTGGCCACAGGCACAGCCTTCACTGCCCAGGGTGGTCTGGCTACCCCTGATCTCCTCTGCTGGGGGCCTGGTCATCTGGTATGGGAGGGATGGGTGACGTCAAGCACTGGTCCCCCAAAGGCTGAGGGGTTCCAGCCTTCATGCACCCAGGAGCCTCAAGGGACCTCAAAGGGGGTCTTTCCTCTTGCTGAGTCTGAGATAGATCTAACCTTGGCTGTGAAGTAGGCAGCAGGCACTGCATCACGGACCCACTGCTGGCTCCGCTGCTGCTGGCTCTATGGCCTCGGGCAGGTTACTTACCCTCCATTTCTTCATCTCCTTGTAAAGTGGAGACAGTTACCTCGTAGGGTTATATCTGGATTAAACAAATTAATGCATATTAGTTTCTTTAAACAGTGCCTAAGACCTAAAGAGTGGACAATAAGTAATAGCAGGAGAGGTGAGTGGAGAATTAGTCATGAATGAGCAGACAGCTTCAGTTTGCGGAAGTAAAACCTCGGAAGATGAACGCTGGTGATGGTTGCACAACAGTATGAACGTGCCTGATGCCACTGAACTATACACTTGAAATGATTAAAGTGGTCAACTTTATGTATGTGCCTGTCACAGCTATTATTACTTGACAGCACCACCCTCCTCTCCGCACGGAGCTCTAGGGTGAACGTGGTGTCACTCCTGCACGGAGCTCAGATTCCACACAGGGCCCCAGCACCTTCTCCCACTGAAGAGAGTGAAACTCTCAAGTCCTCCAGAGGTTCCACTAAGGAACCTGGTTACCTGGGGAGCCGTCTGAATCGCAGACGGTTAGACACCCATACACACAGATACAGCAAAGAGAAGCACGCCCAAGCGTGATTGGGCAGGAAGGACCCCTGGAGGGATGAGGTGACTGAGGACAGAGCTTTGGTCTCTGGAGATGGGTGCTCCCACTGCTCCAGGTGAGACCCTGGAGGAAGCTGGATGAGGTGGGGCGGCCGGACCAACTGTGCACTCATTCTGTCGTCCAGGACTTGGTGCAGGCTCCGTCCACTTCCCATGGCCTTTCTCCGCTCTGATCTCCCCCAGAACCTTCTGCGCTCTCCAGGCTCTCAGGCTGTTAGCCTCTTCTGGCAGAGGGCTTCCCTCCTTCTCCAGGCCTCCCAGTCCCTGGCACTGAGCGTCGGAGCCTCAGTGCATTACTCAGCTCCAGCTCAGCTGTGGTTCACCAGTCCTTTCGTGCGTATCACCTCGTGTCTCCTGCTAGAGGAGAAAGCTGTGGCTTTTCCTCTCTGCACACTGCCCCTAGTTGCTCAAAGCACACTTCTCCTTTTTTAAATGACGGCGTGTTGATGAATTTTTAGGGAAAAAAAAACCTATAAGATATTTCACAGTAGTTCCCAAAGTGTGTTCCCAGGCACACCTGTTCCATAGGGTGCCGAGAGGTATTGCGAGAAAAGAGGGTTCTATTGTCTAATATATCTGGGAAATGCTGAGCTAAGTAAAGCTACACAGCTTTTGTTACCACAGAACATACCAGAAGCTATAACATACTAACAACGGGCTCAGGAGAGCCAATTCTACACTCTCTTCACCGAACCGTGTTCAATATTGCAACATTGGTAACTCAGAATTGGCTGTGGTGGGAGTATTTATACCATGGAAGCCAGCAAGTGCTACAGATAAGGGTTTCGTTTTCATTTTTTTCAGAGAGCTGGTTTACCAGTATATAACTGAATATCATTTCAAGAAGAGTCTATGGCATGGGGATTTTCCTAATATATTTGGCAATAAAATTTCTTTATCATCCTGGGTGAAGCAGTGTCCCACAAAACATCCTTTGGAAAAAGTTGTCATACTTTAAACTAAATGCCAAGGGGAACTGAGTGAGAGAAACTTATGTTAATTAAGCATCTACTATGCCCACGGTGAAGGTGCTTTATGTATATTACTTTATTTAATTTTCACAACAACCCTTGAAATGGTATAAATATTACCCACATTTTAAAAATAAGAAAACGAAAGATCAAAGAATTTTCCCAGCATCGCATAATTGGGAAATGCAGCACAAACCCGTCCTAATCAGAGGTTATGTTTAATGGGAGGGTGTTTGCAACAAGATTTAGGTAATAGTTTTAGAAGAGTTTGTTAAATAATTAGTGGGCAGGTCATGAGCTCTACTTAGAATGTAGTCATCTAGATGCCAGAGACAGTTCTAAAAAATAGCAGAAAAGTTACTAAAAATCTCAGATGGTCCACATCCTGTCTTCCTACTTGTCATCAGCCGTGGCTGGCACTCCAGAATACCCCAGATTTCAGAATCTCCTGAACACTTAAAAAAACAAAACAAACACAGTGTCTGAAGTCCACTCACTCCCCAAGACAATTTCTAACCTGCAGCCAGGATTGAGGACCACTAAAACTGATATGGAAGGACCCTTAGAGACCAGGCCGACTAGCTTGCATTTGCAGATGGGGAAACTGAGGCCCACAGAGGGGAAGCGGCCTGTCCAGAGTCATACAGCGGTCATCTGCAAAACATTAGACTAGGGCCTGGACTCCTTGGCTCCCCCTTAGCATGAAGGATCTTCAGGCCTTGCTGCTTAAAAAGAGATTATTTCAGCTGAATTCCAAAATCATTTTGGACAGCTGCGAGTTGGCTACTTTTGCACGAAGTTACCCTTATCAGCTAAGGGTGTTCAGGAAAAGATGGTCTTCTCCGCCAGGAGACCAGTGTCCCGAGCTGCGTAAAGAATCAGGCGACAGAGGTTTCCCGTGCTCCCTGTGCTCATCTCGGAGGAACTCCCCTTTCTAGCCTCAGAGGACTTGGTTACCTGGAAGGTCACCTCGAGGAGATTTAATCAGCATTCTGCTTCCTGTGGTCTGGATTCCCTTGATAGTGAGGCAGAGTTTGGTTGCTCCCGTGGAACATCTGTTTGCTGAGGTGCGCTGTCAAGTCTGAATGGAGGCCAGCCCACCTGGGCGAGGAGCATCAAAATGTCCCACATTTTTGTTGGAACATCATCCCGTACACCAAAAGGCTGCAGGTTCAATCCCCGTTCAGGGCAAATGCATAGGTTGTGGTTTTGATCCCCAGTTGGGGCACATACAGGAGGCAGCTGATCTGTTTCTGTCTCCGACTGATGTTTCTTTTTCTCTCTCTCCCCCCACCCCCCATCCCTCCCTCCCTCTTTCTCCCTCATTGATAAACATATCCTTGGGTGAGGATTTTAAAAATGTCCCAAAGACAGGGCCCAGGTGATCAAAAATAAGCTGGGACCCACTGAAGTCCTGAGAAGTACAGCAAGGCCCTGAAGGTGCTCCCTGCAGAGCACGGAAGCGTTGGGAGCAGAAAAATTTTCAATTTAGGCTAAAGCTTAAAGCCCATAAAACATTTTCGGTAAAGCCCACAGTGTTTAATCTTGAGCATATAACTCTCCAGTGCATTCTTGAAGATGATTTGAATGCAGAAGTTATCTGTGACTGAATGAGTTAATTTGATATACAGCGTTAGATGTAAATGTTGGAGGCGGTCTATTGCAGTGGCTGGCTTTGATTTCAAAATACTCATTTATTCATTTACCCATTGAATATTTATCAGACTTCTGGTATAGGTTTAGGGGTATAGTAATAGAACCCCCCCAGAAAAATGATCTTTCCACTCATGAAGCTTAAAATGCGTGGGGAAGGGGGCAGCGCGGGAGACACATAATTCAAAACCAAATGAGTGAAGGAATAAGGAAATAAAATATGGACACATGTGTGAAGGAAGTGGGCAGGTGGAAGCGATGGAGGCCAAGCCCAGGGGAGGATACTTTGGTCTGAGGGTCACAGGAAGCTTTGGTGTGCTGCAGATAAAACAAGAGGTAGGGCATTCCAGACCGAGGGAACCATGTATTCGAAGGCTGAGAGACAGGACAGAGCTGGCTCAAAGAACTCAGAGAAGACCAGTGGGGCTGAAGCACAGTGAGAAAGGGCAAAGGGAAGCGGAGAAGATTGGGTAGGTCAGCAGAGGTCAACCCCTGCAGGCCTTGTTGTTTTAAGTGCAATGGGAAGCCACAGGGGGGTTTGAAGCTAACAAACCACGTCAAGTGTCCTGGGAAATACATCTGGACCCAAAATCACATGGTCCTGTAAGCTCGGTAACTCATCAACTGGCCCCCTCAAGTTGAGCACGATAAGGGGCCCACCCCACCTTTGCTGCAGTGAGTTTTCTTCCCTTCATTAATTAATTAGCTTAGTCAGTAAGTGCCTGCTCACCTGCAAGTCATTGTCTTAGACACTGGGAATGCAGAAAGCATATCATACTAGACAAGTCCCAAGGATCTTACATCCGGTGGTGGAGACAAACAAAAGTTAATCATATACTATGACAGTTCTACGTGGAAAATAAAACAGTAATGTTACAGAGAGTACATGGGGAGGTAGGGAGGAGGAAGCCACATCAAACAAGACAGTCAGGGTAGGCTGCTCTGAGGAGCTGATATGTGAACAGAAACAGGAATGAAAAGAAGGCTCTGGCTGTGGGATAACTAAAGAGTGCTCCTGGCAGGGGGAAGAGCGAGTTCAGAGGCCACCTTGAACGGAGGGTCAGGGTGAAGTCCTTCCTGCTCAGCTGCAGAGATGGATTTAATCTGGGCGAGGTTGTCAGCTGGGCTTAAAAAGCCTGAAGGACCAGGAAGCAGGGCAGAGGCCTACATGACCACAGTTGGTTGCCAGGCCAGAGTCGGGGCTGGAAAGCGGAGGTGGCTTGCCAACCTGAAGACCAGGCATCAGACTCCCCATCAGAAGATCCTATACCTCACTCTTCACCTGCCCCTGGCCCACAGCCTAAACCCCAGAAGCATATATTTCCAAGACGACGTTCAAACTTGGTCTTATACAATACACGCAAACATTTAACAAAATTTGACAAATCCATTTTGGCCAATCAGGTTGGTTGGCAAAGATGAAAATGATGGGCAATACCCAGGAGTGCTGAACAGGTCTCTTGCCTTACAAGGAACTGAGGTTCCTTCAAGTGATAGTGAGGTAACGAGGGGGAGAGGGCACGAGCAGTTGATCTGAGGACAGTTGCATAGGAATCAGAGAAGGAGAACCAGAAAGCCCTTGGGGAGGTCAGGGATGTTGGAAAATCTTGCTTCTCCATCAACACAACACAGTTACTCTGTCCTCTCTCTGCCTCTCATAAGTGGTGCTCTTCCTTACTCCTCGTTTCTTCTTCCCCATTCCTTTGGGTGATGCAGTAGACCGACCCCTTTAGTCCACTGATACATTCTTTCCTTCTTCCCAAGGCGAAGTCCCCAGAGAATGAGTCTTTTTGGTGCAGATCATCTCTTCGTGCCAGGTATTAGCCGTCCTTCACCCAGGTGTTCATTCCTGGTCCAATCAACGGTGGCGACACTCACACGGCTCTCATAAATTCCCAGCTGCACAGCTATTGAGGGTTGTGGTGACTTAGGGTCGCCCCCTCATCTCAGTTTCCCTGGGACTTTCCAGGCTTTCGAACTGAAAGTCTCATGTCCCAGGACCCTCTTCAGTTTTTAGACAAGCTGGGACAGTTAGTCACTCTACTATTGTGGGCGCGATGGTTCCCTTTGTAGTTCTGGCAAGACAGAGTGACAAACATCTTCGGCACGTCACTGGTAGCCAGCAGATGGGGAAATCAACATTTCTATCCACAGATGGTGGGAGTGCGAACCGTTATGACGTTTCTGGGAGGAAATCTGGAAATATGTATGAAAAGTAAAAGATATGTATATTCTTTGACTTAGAAACACTTTGATAATTTATCCAAAATAATCAGCTCAGGGTATAAATATTCATGTGCAAAGCTATGTATTGAAACATTATTTGTATAAGTAAAATAGTGGAAGTAACCTAAATAACTACCAACAGAGAATTAGTGAAACAAACCAGGATATGGCCAATGAATACTTTGCAACCATTAAAAATAATGATGTGGCTTTCTAAATATTAATATGGAACTTTTCCATGAAGTATCCTTCTTAAAAGGAGGTGATTAAATATTTAGTATTACATAAATAGTCACATTCATGTGAAAAGGGGGAAAGCACAGTGAAAAAAGTTGGGAAAATACGCCAGTGGTGAAATTACAGATGATATTCAACTTGAAACTGTCTTAATTTTGCTGAATGTTTTGCAATGAGTAATTATTTTGTCCATATTTGGATTTTTCCCCATTTTTTAAAGACATAAAAAAATCCTGGTCCAACAAACCTGATGAAATAGTGTTTTTATTCAGAATCGGGTTTTATTTTCCAATTTTGTTCTGGCCCATTAATTTTAGAACACATAGAGGTCTGATTCAGGTTTCAACTGATCCACTTGGGTTTGGTCTTGTTTAAAAACAAAAACAACGTTGATTCCATCTGAGTTGCATTTACAGAAAATTAACATCGGGGTTTGGTTTAGGATTCGTCCAGTTGCATGGTTGGTTCCTATTCTTGGTTCATGGGTTGAGGCGGTTCAAGTCATCCCTTCGAATTCCCATAATAACCCTAAATAATTGAAATGAAGGCAAAGAGAGGTTCAGGGCCTGGTTTGTCCATAAAATGACTGTCTCTCAGCCTGGAACAGCCTGCAAGCGGCCATCTCCCCAGAGCGCAGAACAAAGCCACAGCTGGGATATTTCCAGAAGGCCTGTTGGCCCCGACCACGGTGCGGTCACAGCCCTGCTGCCCCGGACCTTGGCTCCACAGCAGCTCTTAACCTCTGCTTGCTCCCAGAGGACGGGAGCTGGGGCCGCTGCCCAGCAGGCCCGGGGTCTTCTGTCTTCCACACCGAGCCTACGCACGGTCACCCAGAGCAGCCCGATCGGGCCGTGGAATCTGCAGTAAGATTCCTGCAGCGCGAGGCAGTTGTTCGGCCAAAGCTGGACGTGCCAGGAAATGGCTTGCTTGAGGACGGCATGAGCAGGGACCAGAGCTCCCCGCCAACAAAACATGCATTTGGAACTTTTGTATTGGTTTTTCAGCTGTGCTCCCTGGCTGCGTGGAGGACTCTTAGAGGGAGATATACAGGTGGAGAGAGGGAGGCCAGCGTGAGTGACGCAGGTCAGTTCCAGCCCAAACCAGCAGGGCCCTGGTAGGACCCTGCTCCATGATGCTTTGCTAGGCACCATCCAAGCTTCAGCCAAGATGGTTTTCAAGTGTGTTTCCCTGGACCTTGGGACAGGGTCTTCAACTGCACCTCAGTTCCCTTATTAGTGAACAAGCAGGGGAAAAGCAGCATACCTCCCTCCCAGGGTTGGTGTGAATATTAAATGAAGAAATCTTGCTGAAACTTCCTACTACACAGACTGCCCCCAGCAGTGTCTGGCAATGGTCCACCTGGGGTGCAGGTAAAAAGGGGCTGCGTTGCCTGTAGATCATTTAAAAACCATTGTAAAGCTGACTAGAGTCTGGTTGGCTTTTTACGACCCCCACATGTCAACATTTGTAAACAAGGTCAGTGATAAATACTCTTCGTCATCCATGTGGACCACCCCCACCACCCCCGACCTGGGCACAGCATGGCCTGCCACAGATTGCACCTCTGTGAACAATAGATACTGCTGTTGCACTATTAGACGTTAGGTACAGTTATATACATTTGGCTTGCATTCGTGGACAACAAGAACCCACTTCTCAGATATGAACACGAAACTGTGCTGTCCAGATGAGAATATCCTGAGCAGACCATCTAAGACTCTAAACTTCAGTCTCTTGCCTACATTGCAGAGCACTGGCCACATATAGAGTGTCCTCACAGTCATAGCCCCTCCTAGTTCCCTCACTGGCCCTGGGAGGTAGGCCCAACTGTGTCCATTTGATACATGAGGATACATGAGGTTACAGAGGCTTCAGCAGGTGAAGTGACCAGCCCGGGGACGTTTATGGAAATGAGACACAGTGCATCCACACCCCTTCCCATCAGCCCTCTGTGGGGCCCAGGGCTTAGAGCATTGTCCCCAGAGATTGTCAGAGAGAGAACAGACCCAACCGCCAGTGCTGGAGCTAAATGATAGGAAGAGGAGAAAGGGAAAATGCTCCTATTTCATATCCTGTTATCCATGGGGACCTCACAGAAGCCTCAAGAGGTGGTCCTGTTATCCCAAGCTCACAGGAGAGGACACCATCCCAGGGAGCCAGTTTACTTACCTGGACACACATGGACAAATAAGAGGCAGAGCCAAAAAGTAACCTAACACCCTGCCTTCCTTTCATCACAGAAGCCTGAGCAAAGGGAAGTCTTGACCACATGATGGACAGGAAGAGGGTGAAGATTCTGAGCTTCCGAACAAGGGGCATGTGGGAAAAGGAATGCTATATCCCATGCTTGTCATAACCACTAGTGGTTGCTAGTCGAGGTCTGGGGGTGAAAGATATGACTCAAGTTTTCTCCGTATGGCCTGGGTTTTTCCTGACTTACACTGACCTGAGTCCCTGAGCAGTGTGTGGCAAGTGCCCACCGCTCCTGGAGAGGTGAAGAAACGTATCCACATTCGCTCGTGGATTCTGAGCTTATGCCATTCTCTCTCATTTGAGAGAATCTGAGACTGAGAATATTCATTCGTTCATTACCCATTGTGAGTTTTTATCAGTATTATTATTATTATGGAAATAATATATGTTCATATTAACATTCAAAAAATAATGAAGGGGGAACAGCAAAAGTCACAGAAGATCATCTTAAAGGGAGAGTGATTATTCAAATATGGGTGGGATGATGCAGGAGGCAGCAGGAGGAGGACAGTCCCTTGGAGAAGTGAGGCAGAGTGGTCAGGAGAAGTGCCCTCCAGGGAGTGACAGGGCCCAGGGAAGAAGGGGCAAAAGCAAACAGGGGTGCAGATGAGAATGATTGGTTAGAGGCCAAAGAGAGCCTTGGCACCAAAGGGTGCAAGTCAGTGAAATGCACATCAGTTTGCTGCAGATTAATTCCTTCCAAGTCTCCCTCCTCAGATCTTCCATGGGCCCCTCAGCTGCCCCCTCTTTTCCCCTGCCTCTCTTTCTTCCTCCTTTTAACATCTCTTTTTGCACAGATCTGTTGGCAATGTATTACTGCAGCTTTTGTTGATGGGTAAAAGTCTTCATTTTGCCTTAATTTTTAAAAAGATTTTTTGTTGGGTACAGAATCCTAATTTGACCATTTTCTGATTCAGTACTTTAAACACATTGTTCCATTCCCTTCTGGCCTATGTGGTTTCTGTCAAGAAGTCTGCCGTCATTCTGATCTTTGCCAGTCTGTATTAAGGTATCTTTTTTTTCCCTCTGGTTGCTTTTAAATTTTCCTCTTTTTTCACTGGTTTCCTACAATTTGATTATAACTTCCTCAGTATGATTTCTTTTATGCTTTTTCTACTTGAGATTTATTGAGCTTCTTGGGTTTAAAATTTCCATCAAATTTGGAAAAATCAGTATACTGCTTTTAAAAATTTTTTCTATACTCATTTCTTTTTCTGAGACTCTAATTGCACATAGAGTAGACTCCATGATATTGTCCCATGGTCCACAGGGCCACTCTTCATTTTCTTTTTCTCTCTGTGGTTTATATTGATTAGATTTTATTGCTACATCTTTAAATTCACTAATCTTTTCTTCTGCAATTATAATCTGCTGTTAATCCCATTTTATGCTTTTTTTCATTTCAGACATCGTGTTCATCTCTATATGTTTCATGTTTGTCCTTTTTATGCCTCCCATTTATTTCCTTATCACATTCATGTTTTTCTTTATATCCTTGGATATGTGTATATATATACATATATATACACACACATATATATATCTTATAATAGCTTTTTAATAGCACATGTCTACCAATTCAACCATCTCTATGATTTCCATATCTAATTGTATTGATTGATTTTTATCTTAGTTATGTCTTTTCCTGCTGTTTTGCATATCTGGTAAATTTTCATTGGAGGCCAGATATTGTGAATTATGATGTTGAGTCCTGGATTTTATTGTGTGTATTTCAAGAGCACTGGATTTTGTACTAGTGAGAAGTTAAATAACTTGAGTCAGTTTTAGGGGATTCCTTTTAAGATTTTTTATGACATATCCAGATCAGCCTATATTTTGGGAACTAATTTAGCTTCATTACTAAGCTGTGACCCTTCTGAAGACTCTATTCATTGCCTCTGAATTACAAGATTTCTCTGCTCTGGCTGTTGGAAACACATATTATTCTCATCCTTGTGAGCCCTGGGAATTGTCTGGCCTACGACTTTCCAGAGCTTTCACCCAATGTCTGGGAGTTTCCTCTCATGTATGCTTAGATCAGCACTCAGTTAAAACCTCAAGGGTACCCCTCTGAAGATCTGGGATGTCTGGGGATCTCTCTCCCTCTCTCTCTCTCTCTTTCTGCAGTTCTCACCTCTTCAGTGTTATACCCACAAATTCTAGTTCTCTCAGCATCAACTAACTTCACTCTCTTAATACACTGAGACTCTCAGATTCTGTTTTTCTTCCCCTTCTCTGTGCTGCAACCTGGAAACTGGCTCCAAGCACTAAGCTGGGGCAATCACAAGGCTCACCTTGTTTGCTCTTTTCTCTCAGGGATCACAGTTCTGTGCTACCTGTTGTCCAATGTCTGGAAAACATCATTGTATATGTTTGTCTCAGTTTTCTACTTGTTTGTGGTGCTAGGGCATTTCCCATGACAGTAAATCATCCATAGGTGGAATCCAAAGTCTCTGCTGAGATTTTTTAAGCAGAAGAGTGACCAAATCAAGTGTATGTTGAGAAAAAATCAGCCTTCTCATTCTGTGGAGAATAGACTAGAAGCATTAGTGGATTCTAGATGGCCAACTCTGAGTCTGTTGAAGCAAAGGAGTATGTTCACTTACATTCAGAGAAGTAGCAGTTAAGATGAGACAAACTGAGGCATAGTTTAAACGTTTTGAATTTACAGGACTTAGTGATTGACTGAATGTGAGGGGTTGACGAGGGAGAAGTAGTTATCAAGCGTGACCCTCATTTCTGGAATAAGTAACTGTGTAAATTGTAATGTCGTCTACTCTATCAGAACAGTGGGGATTGGGGGTGAAAGACCACGAGTTCTGTTTGCAGAAGTTATGTTGCCTGTGAGACATTCAAGCAGCAGTGTTGTGTAGGAGTCTGGCCTAGAGCTCAAAAGAGAGATCTGGGCTGGGACTGCTTAATATTATATAGTATTTAAAGCTACAGGGGATGGATGAGGTATTTTTCAGTTACTGCTGGAAGTATTCGCCATGTAAGTGTTTTATCTAATCCTCTAAAATTGTGGTGTTTTAGGGAGCAGCCTTGGCTTTTTTCCCCCCTCTCTTTATCCCCCGAAGTACCTGGCACATCGGTTGCACATGGCAGGTGTTCAGTGAGTTTAGTGAACTGAACAATGACTGTTGAGGACTCCTCCTTTCATGCTTCTGAGCTCACCATTGCCTTCTAAAAAGTTGCCTGGAGTTTCATTGCTCTAGTTTGTTTTTCTGGTTGCAGGCAAACTTTTCAAATTAGCCTGTTAGTCATCAGCAGAGGTCATGACTCTCTCGTTCACAATAGGGCTTGTGTCATGTCAACTTGGGTCTCATGTCCTGTGGTGGAGCTGGAGTTGGGGCCAGCTATGCAGGAGGCCACATCCCTTCCAGGGTGGCTCTTGTCTAAGGCTTGGACTGCTTGGGGGAAATCTCTAGGGTCCCCCGGGAACACTTTGTTTGGATTTCCACATTGCACATAAGCCTAAGTCCTTCATAGTCTCCATCTCCATAATCACTCCTGGGGTTAACCCTGAAAGTTGCCCAAAGGAGGGAAAAGCCAAACCTGATTTAAAAGCTGAAGCACCTAAAAGCACTTGAAATTCAGATGCCTTATATAAACTTTCAAGCAGAACATTTCAATTATTAAAAAGTTTTCTTCTGGGGGTCAGAGAACCTGAGTTCTAGGCCTGAGATTTATTGTACAATGTTGAGAAAATAACTTACCATCTCCGGTTCCAGGCTCCCCATCTGAAATTGAGAAGGTTGGACTAGATGACCTTTAAGTGCCCTCGTATTTCTGACATTCAGAAGAATTCTGTCTGCTGGGTTGTATGAGTCATGGACTCTGCCTTAAGGTGCTTAAAATCTTAGAACTGAATATCCCTCAGATATCCCACTGAGATATCCCATTTCTTGAAAATTTGCTTATAGAAATCTGGAGAGGACTTGTTGATTAAAAACAAAAATCCCATCTTGGGTTTCACAACTGAAACAGCTCTTAGAATCTTAAAACATTACCCTGAAATGAATCTTATATACATTTTTAGTCTATCCTCATCTTCTGAAGATGAAGAAATAGGGTTCCAAAAGGAGATGTGACTTGTCCAAGGTCTCATGGTGAGTCCGTGGCGGAACCTAAGCCAGCTTCCCCCACACACAGCACCCTAAACCCCACAAAGCTGTTTCTCTACCACCTCCTCCGTTTTGGCCCACCTCTCGTCTCCGTGAGCTCCGCTGTCTGCAGTGGAACATTCCTGCACAAAGGGGATTAAAAGAGCAGGGGTGGAATGCTAAATCTGCCTGCCCATTGGCAATAGCCTGTCTCCTGAACTGAGCCCAGCAGGCCTTGGCTCAGGGACAGCAGCCCACGTACAGCCCTGGGTTGTCAGGACCAACTTCAACCCACATGCCAGGGGCTGTCCACACACTGCTTTCTGTCAGGTAAAGCCCCCAAAACAAGTGCTCTGAGGTGGGGACACTGCTGAGTTTGGGTGTTGTCCTGGAGCCTTTGTGGGCCAACGCTGTCAAGCTCTGTCCCCTGCCAAGCTCAGTGGAGCCATCGGAGACGCTGGGCCAAGCCTGGTGTGAAGCCAGGCCAAGTTTCAGAGTGTCCAGTGCCAAGGCTCAATGTCTGGTTCCATGGGGAAAATAGATTCAGATACTCATCTCTAGTTGACTTCTTATTGGTTTTCTGACCTTGGGTCTAGATGATCTGTTGGGGCCTCATGACCTTGTGTGGATGAAATAGAGACAATGTCACCTTGCCATCTTGAAACACATGATCCACTTTCTCCCATCCTTTGTCACTGAGTACTTGAAGAAGTCTAATGTCCCATATCTTCCTCACATAAAGAGAGGATAATATTTATTCTCTATAATTAGCTCTCAGTTACCCATGAAATAGTGGTATTAAGGATATGCATACTCTAAAGTTCTTCCAATAACAGTGAGTATTTCCAAAGCCATTTACCAACTGCCTAACTGATCCAGGAACTAGGTACAAAGGAGAAATAATAATGCATCATCATTGCCCTCAAGAGGCTCTCTGATGATGGAGAGAAACAAACAAGAATTGTTATTATTTATAAACCACTGACTTCTAAGGAGGGTGGGTCCCACAAACAGAAAGACTTTGCCAAGTACTTGAGTCTGAAATATCTGGGACAAGGCAGAATTGTTCTATGGAGGAAAGTGAGAGATTTTAGGGAGGGAGTGAATGGATGGGGGACAGAGTGGCTATAAGCTGGCAGAGGAGTGTCCTGTGTTAAGTAAGAGGAGAGGAGAAGCCTTGGTTAGCAGCTCAGCCAAAGATACAGAGAAGAGAAACCGTGGTAAGTGGAAATTCATGGAAATTATTCAGTGTCAAACTCCCTTTAGACTTTCCCTTGGAGTCTCAGTAAAATCTACCATGTGAGTTTTTTTCTGATGAATGTGAAAAGGTGCACAGTCCTGTGTACTGGAGAGCTTGAAGCCAAAACAATAATGATGTGTAACAAACAACCCCCGAACCTCAGTATACAATAGTAATTGTTTGTTCAATAAATACTTGCTTATGAATCTGGGGCCAGCTAGGGGTAGGCTGATTTAGCCTTGACAAGCCAGTAATGTAAAGTAGGGATAAGAAATGAAAGAAAAGGAGAAATAATCAAGACAATGAACTAAACTAGAAGGCAACGTTTATGAAAGACAAAGGAAATGCATCCTGGGCATTCCTGAAAAAAGAACAGAACAATAGAGCACAAAACTATTCGAGATATTATAGAAGAAAACTTTTTCTGAACTAAAAAAATCTGAATCTACTGAATTAAAGAATATCCTTAATGTATCACAGAACTTTAATAGAGAATATTCAGGGAGCAAAATCAGGAAATAATCTCAAGGAAAACTCAGGCTGGCCTGCAGCTTTATCCATTACTGTCAAAAGACATGACAGCAATGGGTACACAATTTTGAAGGCAATGAGTGTGTTCTCAAATTTCACAGCCGATCTGATTGCCTTTCATGCATAAAAGTAGCTGAAAGACATTCACCAACACACAGACTCAGAGAAAATAGCACATAGCACTGATCAGTTCGTGGTGTATGAGGGTAGGAGACTTTCTCAATAAGGAAATCTAGTCCTCTCAGAGATGCGCTGAAATTACCAATTTAGGAATGGAAAAGCTATGAAATGCATGCATTGGTGCTGAACATTATATTCATTTAAATACAGAACTAAGGCTAAACAGCTGTGGGGATTATGGTTATGGAACAGAATGTAAATGTTTTAAACCACAGCAGTATAAACAGAAATAACTTAACAGGCAACAATGGCAAAGGAGGAGATGTGAAGAGACACAGACATGCCCCAATTTCTTCATCTTCAGGGCGGCAAGCTTGTGCACTAAATATGGAATAAAAGTGATAAATCAAGAAATAGATGTTTTGCTATACCATTTAAAGTTATGAGGGTGAGTACATCAAGGACCAGGAACAGTCTATTAACCTCCCAAGTCATTGGAAGAAGAGAGTGGGGAGAAAGAAACCCCACAAATGAAATTAGAGAGAAAGAGAGACAAAAGAAAAAGGCGGAGGAGAATAAGGAGAAGGAAGGAGGAAGGAACCACAAGGCAAAAAGGTAGAAAACAAAGTAAACGTTTTATTTTTTGAAAAATTAAAACAAGATGCAGATTTTAGGCTGAACATATTGATAGAGCATTAATGTAAACAGAATATGCTTTTCTACAAAAATAAAGATGTCCTATAAGAGAAAATTGCAAGTTGAAAAACAATAAGTTTATGTGACCCATTTTGGATCGAATAACTATAACACGTACCAAAGTCCTCCTAGGTGCTTACTTATACATAGAAGTTTCTGTGTATAAGAAACTTTCTTTGGAAGCCTTCCAAAGAAATTGCTAGAAGTGATTAACTTTGGGGGAATGTGCTGGAAAAACTGGAAGGGGAGAGAGATTTTATTCTTCATTTTATACAGAAAACATGTGTTATTTCTGCACTTTAAAGTATAATCTAAATATCAAGTAAGTATAATACAATATGAACATGACTGTAGTGGCAGAACATACAAAGGGTTTTGAGAAGTGACAGGAGAGAATAACGAAATTTGCCTCAGTGAATTAGAAAAGGCTTTAGAAATTACCTGTAGGTGACATGTGAGCTGAGCCTTGAAGAATGACTGTTATTTTTTAGAGATACACATCAAGCTGATAAGGCAGAAGCACGGAAGCAGAGAAGTGCACGTACTTTTCACAGATGATGAGTGTTCCCACAGTGTGTGTCTGCTTCTCTCCGGGCCAGAATGCATGCTAATTGACAAGTCATGCAGATGTCTGAAAAGAAGGCAAAAGAAAGAAGAGGACCTTTTTGGGGTGAGGGCAGAGGTTGGCCATCTCCCTGTGCTGCAGCAGGAGGAGGGACTGCAGGGGTGGATTCTTGGGGCCTCGCTGTACCTCTGCCCAATGCAGTAGGTTCCCCACCCTGCTGGCTGCAGCGCCCCCATCCACAGGAGCAGGCAAGGGGATGTTTCTGACTGCAAGGACCTACCAGGTGTTTGGTCAAGACTCTTTTTTTTAAGACTTTATTTATTTCTAGACAGAAGGGAAAGGAGGGAGAAAAAGAGGGAGGGAAGCATCAGTGTGTGATTGCCTCTTGCTCACCCCCTACTGGTATTCTGGCCCACAACCCAGGCATGTGCCCTGATTGGGAATCGAACTGGCAACCCCTTGGTTCGAAAGTAGGTGCTCAATCCACTGGACCACACTAGCCAGGGCAAGATTCTTTTTTTTTATTGCATGCTTGCTTTATTCTTTTTTCTCTCTGCAGACCAGCTTTGATTATATATATATTTTTTTTTTTCTTTTCTGTACCAATGGCAAAAAATGGCCACTTCAGCTCTAGAGTAATATCATGTCTGTCATGATGCCCTGTGAAATGAGAGTCATTGTTCCTATTTTACGGATGAGCAACTGAGGCACAGACTCAGAGCAGCTCAGTCACCCAGTCACCCAGCTGTTAGGTGCAGAGCTGGGACTCACACCAGGTCTGTCTGGCTCCAATGCCCAGAGGCCATTCACCGTCTAACCCCCACTGGCGCTCAAACCAACACCCAATGAGAGTGCCTTCCCTGCTTTCTTACACTGGACTTCCAGCTGCCCGTCTAAGAAGAGACCATCCCTTCCCTAGCTCATCTCCATGATCTCTGCTCCCACCACATGCCCCAGCCCTACCAAAAGGTAGAGGAGGAAAGTAAATTAAAAAAAAATTAGTGCCTATTATTTGTTTCTACCACTAGCCCTAAACGAGATGTTATTATTCCCATTTTACAGTTAAGGGAATTAAGTATTGGGGGATTAGGTCAGTTGTCCAAGGCTCCCATTTCTAACATAAGGAAGAGTAGGGACTCAAAGCTGGCTTTCCTCACTCCCAGGCCACTGTCGAAGGCGGCCTGTCATGGGACACCAGCCCGGGTAGCCGAGCACAGCCTCAGGACATTCACAGGACTGCAAATACAGCTCAGCAGCAGGATGTCAGAATCATATAGGGAGCACATTGGGCAACAAGCCTGGCTCCATGGCCCCCAGGTGGGGAACTTGGGAGGAATGAGACCCCTGTGAGATGGAGCACTGCCTGAGGATCAGGCATAGAAAGTCTTTCTGCAAACCTAGGTACAGAGACTTGGAGATAAAACATAGCTACCATCTAAGCCTCGTGATTTAGGAGTTGTTTCCCAAATTTGTATCAGAAATCTGACAATTGAAAGGGATTGAAGGCAGGTCATTACACCCCAAGCAGCAGTGAGGATCAAGAGTTTTCAGGCTACCCAGAGCCAGCTGAGAAAGGGGGAACTGTTTCTCTTTCCCCAGATCCTAACCAAGTAACATTCCCCTAGACAAGACTTCCTCAGAAATACACGTGTACCAATTCTGAACCAGGAAACAGCAGAAGTCAGATATCCGCCCAGCCCTCAGAGCCAGAAGCACAGGACAAGGCACCAGGCTAAAGACTGAGGGGTGGGGGTTGTATGACCCTTGGTTTCCTCATCTGTGAAGTGGCCAATATGGGAATAGTGTTCAGTACTCCATTGGATGCTCTGATTGATAGAGGTGTATAAATACAAGCAAGCATTTACTCAGCATCAGTCAGTACATATTTACTGAGTGCTGTAATGTGCACTCTGACAGTCGCTGGGAATGTAAAGAATTGAACAAGACAGACACAGCCTTTATCCTGGGGGTGCCCTGAAGTCTCATGGAGATAGTGGATAGGAAACAAAAGCAGTTTGTTATTGAACTATGACTGCACCAAGTGCTATGAAGGTGAATCACAGGATGACCTGGCCCTGGGAAAGATACCTCAAAAAGATGACATTTGAGGCGAGATGATCACCATAGCTAATACTTACATAGCATGCAGGATGGGCCAGCACTGTTCTGAGGCTGCTGAGATTGGAAGATTAGTTGGGATTAGCATGAAGAAGACACAGAGAAAGAATTTCAGGTGAGCGGAACGGTGTGGACAGAGTCCTTTGGAGGAGAGGATAATGGCAGGTTAGAGGAACTAGAGGGCAAGAGGCACAAGATGAGTCAAAGAGGGGGTCTTGTACGTTTTGGAAACCAGGAAAGGTTTTAAGCAGAGGAATGACACAATCAGAGAGTAGTCAGGAAGCTATTGCAGTGGGCCAGGTGAGAGATAACAGGGGCTATGACTCCAGTAGGAGCGATGGAAAGGGAGACCAACAGGATGGACGCAAGATCTGTTTAGGAGGCAGGCTTCCTGGGTCTCCATGCTTGATCAGTGCCAAGGCTAAGGCCTGGGCACTGCAGAGGGTGCTGGTGCCAGTTCTCTGAGATGGGGAAGCTGGGGGAGGGCCTGGATGGTGGGGACATCCCTGTTTAGAACTGCCACGTCAAAAACAGCGTCAATGGGAGAAGCAGAATCCCTTTGCTGCTCTTCTGAGAGTTTGTTGTGTGACCCTGAATCGGTCATTTTACAGCATCAAATTAATGTAGCAGTTGGACTGATGACCTGCAACTGACATTCCAGCTTGTGGTTTGAAGCAGGCAATTCAAATGGGTAACTTGGGGCTACATTCAGGCCCTAAGAATGTCTTATTTGACCCACACGGAGTTTAATCATTGGTAAATTCCCATCCCAATTCAGAATTCTGGCTTTTCTTGAAAAAAAAAAAAAAGAAAGAAAATCCACACCGCTGGGTCTGAATCAGATCCCCACAGGCTGACAGTCAGTGCTTTGGAGGGTGCGAGCTCTGCCTCTCAGCCCCCACCCCTCTCCCCCTCCCACACGTGCCTGCCCTGCCTGACCCTGTGTCTGCCTGGACTGCCCTTTGTCTAGGTAATGGGACAGGGTACCTCAAATCATTAGCTGTCTCTCAAGCTTATTCAACCAATAATTACTCACTAAGTTATCCTTTTCCTTATTAAAAAGGAGATCATTAAAATACAGAAAAACATAAATGAAACTAACAACATGAAAGCCTCCTGTGATTCCACCACCCAAAGACTATCATCATTAAATATGGGTCTGCTTCCTGCTAGCCTTGTTCTATAAAACTGGGGTCATACTACACATAACATTTACTTATGGAGCTTTGTTCACAATATCACAGCAGGGTCATACTCCCATATTAGTAAAGAGTCATTGAAATGAGATTTTTAGTGTATAATACGTGTATGCTAGATAATTTAGGTGATTGTCCCACCATCATTTCTTAAATTTGTAGATATATCTCAACTCTGATAATTTCTTACAACTTCTTAGAAGAAGGATGATGGGGTCAAGGGAAATCATGTATTTTTAAGGCTTTTGAAAAGGATCATGAATTTGCCCTCCAGAAAGTTTTTTCCTGTTTTCATCATTCATCATTCATCACATCTTGCCAATACTGGATGTTAGCGCTTTAGAAAAACTCCCTGAAGGAGCTTTCCGGGTGGGAAAAAAAGAGACCCATGAGGAACCCTGCTGTCGATGCAAACCATGCCTTGTTTTTATAGCACACTTGAGAGCTGGGATTGGCAAATTTCTTTCTGGAAAGGACCAGATAGTAAATAGATGCCCCTGATTTAATGGTAGGTCTCTGCTTGCGAGAACATAACGTCTCTTTGTGATAGAAAAGCAGCTGTGGACAATATGTAAACAAAGGGACTGGCTGTGATCCAATAAAACCGTATGTACAAAAACAACCTACAGCTCAGAGAAACCAAGTAACTTGCTCCCAGTCACACAGCTAGTAATTGGAAAATCTGGGGATTTGAACCCCAGTTCTGACTTCTCATTTAGAGCACTCTCTACTTCATGATGGGCCCTTTTTCATAAATGTGTAGCAATGTGAGTTAAATAAATAACCATAAATGAAAAAAATTGCCAAGGGTATCTTGCCAAAGGCACAGTCTGCTTGAGGACTCAGAATTTGAGGAAAGGGTTATAATCCAGTGCCTTAAAGTAAACCAAAGTTCTTTGGAAGGTGCCTTGTTCTGTGAAGAGTTTGTCTTAATGTTGACTTTTGATGATGATGTGGTTGCTCTTTCTAAAAAGAGCTTGATGGTGGCAGAAGGCAGTTGGATTCATAAATTCTTTCAATTGCAAGCAACAGAAAACCCAACTCCAAAGAGTTAAAAGAAAAAGGAAATTCGCCCTGGCTGGTATGGCTCAATGGGTTGAGCGCTGGCCCGTGAACCAAAGGGTTGCCAGTTTGATTCCCAGTCACGGCGCATGCCTGATTGCAGGCCAGGTCCCCAGTTGTGGGCATGCAAGAAGCAACCTCACATTGATGTTTCTCTTCATTTATTTCTCCCTTCCTTCCCCCCTCTCTAAAAACTAATAAATTAAATCTTTTTTAAAAAGAAAAAAAAAGGAAATTCATTGTTTCCTGTATCTCAGAGGTCCAGGGGTAATGGCTTCAGGCACAGCTGGACCCAGGGCCTGAAATGAGGTCATGAGGATATGTCACTCTCTCCTCTCTCTGCTCTGCTTGTCCCTGCACTAGTCTCTAGGTGGCAAGCAAGAAGGCCTCTGCCCGGCCCAACTGTGTTCAAAAGATAGAGAGACTCACCCTCTTGACACCATTATTTCAAAATTTCACAGAAGGACTCTGATTGTCCCTTCTTGAATCATGTGCCCACCGCTGGATCGATCATTGTGCCCAGGGGCATGCCACATTCTCATTGACCACTCTTTTCAGGGACTCTGCCATCATGCTTGATGCTCCATTAGGATTACATTGGGTGGGAACAAATAGGAGCCACCAAAGCCAAATAACAACGTGAAGAGATCTACACCCATCCATTAGTGAGGGCCCCAAGAACAAAAGAGCCCAAGAATCCCCTCTGTCTGCAGCACCATCTTGCTTTGCTCATGAACTTCTAACCAAGAAGGGAAAGTGGGAAAGGGCATTATTATGGATTGAACTGTGTTCCCCCAAGAAGGTATGTTGAAGTCCTAACCCCACCCCCCGTACCTCAGAATGGGACCTTATTTGGAAATACAGTCATTGCAGACGTAATTAGTTAAGATGAGGTCACACAGGAGTAGGGTGGGCCTCTAATCCAAATGACTGTGACATTATAAGAAGATGGCCATGTGAAGACAGACACAGGGGGAATGCCATGTGATAATGAAGGCAGAGGTTGGAGTGATGTGGCTGCAAGCTAAGGAACACCCAAGGTTGCTGTCAAAGTCCCAGAAGCTGGGAGAAGCTAGGAAGGAGCCCCTATAGATTTCAAAGGTGATGTGATCCCAACAATACTTGGATTCCAGAATTCCAGCCTCCAGCACTGTGAGACAACACCCAATCTGGTCCAGCATCACTAGGAAATGAATAGAAGCATTGTAGGCAGAAGAAGTGGTGTAAGTGAGGGCTGGTGGGGTAAAAAGTGTGGCTGTGAGAGCCTTGAGAGGAGGGACTTTCAAGGAGGAGGAGTTATCAGCCTGATCACCTACCCCAAGAATGTGGGAAACAGTAAAGATGGAGAAAGGATACATGGATCACATCTACTGCACCAGTCCTCACCCCAACATGGGCACCTCAGGACCACAGTACTGATGTGGTCATAAGTTACTCAACTGAGACAAGTTAACTTTTCATCACCACTTGCTATGAGTCACCACTCAGGGATTTTATTGGCTGAGTTTCTTGCCCTCTTGCAATACCTCTCACACCTACTTGTCTGCTCTCGTATGGATAACCGTTCCATCTTTGGAGGAAAGACCCTAATATAGACATTTTCAAGGGCTTGCTTGTCTGCCGGGAAGAATGCCAACAGCTGCTTGGCTTCGGATGCCCAGTGGAAGCATCTATTCTTAACAGAATATGTAACAACCCCATCAAGGCACCTCTCAAGGACATATTTACTGGATCATAACACAAGGGGACCATGGGGGAGACCCACCTGGGCATCACCAAGAGGTTTCTTCATATACCTCTAGAAGGGCATGTGCTCACCTGCAGCCCAGGCATCTACAGTGTTGGAGAAATAGCACCATCCAGAACAAACACTGAATGGTCAGAAGGTATGAAATAAAAACACTTGTTTCAACTCAAAGCCTTGTTTACATTCAAGGGTGTCAAACTATTCAAACAACTTAACTTCAATCTAAGTATTGGGGCTAGTAAAGGTCAGACATGGCAGACACAGTCTAAAGAGATCATGAATGAGAGGGCTTGGAACCCTCTAGGTCCTCAGTGAGGATGCTTCCCTTTCCACCTGTCCTCCAGAGCCTTCCGTGCTAGAAAAAGAAGAGTCGCCCATACCTCATGCCTGGGTTAAGGCAGTAACCTGCAGGCTGGTCTCCCTGCTTCCTCCCCTTCCCCTCCCCCACAGTCTATTTGTTCTCAACACAGCAGCCAGCGGCTCCTTTCAAAATATAAATCAGTGTGTGTCACTCCTCTATTCAGGGTCCTTGAAAGGTGACCCATCTCACTCACAGCACAGGCCAAACTGTACCCCAGATTTCTCCTTTCAACACTATTGATATTTGGAGCTGGATAATTATTTTCTTGTGGGGGGTTGTACTGTGCATTGCATCATATTTGGTCTTTATTCCCTGGACGCCAGTAGCATCCCCACCCAAAGGTGTAACAACCAAAAATGTCCCCAGACATTGCCAAACATCCCCTGGGGTAAACATCAGCCCTGGTTGAGAACCACTGCTCTATACCATCCCAACCCCTGTTACCTCTATGACCTCATCTCCTGACTCTCGCCTCACTCATCCCACCAAGCTGCGTGAGCCTTTTTGCCATTCCTCAGTCCTGCCAGGTGAGCTCCCACTGCAGAGCCTTTGCACAGGCTGGCTGTCAGCTTGGATGCTCTTTTCCCAGACTGAGTTCCCCAGACTCTCCCCAATCCCACGTGACTAACTCTGTTACTTCTTTCAGGTCTTAGCTTCAACATCACTGTCTCGGTGCGGTTCCTTGAAAACTGTATTTGAAAGTGCATTTACCACCCCATGCCCTTGGGACCCTCTATTCCCCTCACTCTGCTATTTTTTCCATGCCCCTTATTACTTTCTAGTACTTTGTAACTATTTCATTCTGCTTATCATTTTTGTCCACCTCCCTCTACTAGAACAGGACCTCCATGAATGCAGGGGCTTTTGTGTGCTACACTCACTAACGTATCCTGCATGCTTAGGACCGTTCCTGGCACATAGGAAGTGTTTGATAATAGTTGTTGAATAAAGTGAAGTGCCACTGAGAACAGTGGATGGAGCCAGCTGCAGGGACTGCTGGGCACAGGGGAGAAAGCTCCCCCCGTCAGGTAGAGCTGGTCACATACTACCTGGGTAACCGTGCTTGAGCCCCTTGTCTCCCTGAGTCTCGGTTTTCTCATGCCGTGAATAGGATAATATATATGTCCATGGTTGCTGGGAAGATTAGAGGCTGTGCAGGTGAAAGTATTTAGGGCAAAGCCAGGCATATAGTTAGTGCTCAATAATTGCTAAGAGTATGATAACAAAAGTGGTAAGTGAAACATGGAGAGAATCACATTGTGCTGAGCCCCACAGGATGAGTAGAATTTTACATAAGAAGACATATGGAGAAAGGGAGAAACCACATTTTCCTGAGCTAATTTTCTTCGGGAAATAGAAGGAATTATTTTGCCCGGTTTACATTTCTGGAACTGGGATATTTGATGTTAGTGTTGTCTAAATATATGAAAGAAACCTCAAGAGACAGGAAAAAATGAATTTGGCAATTCTTTGATTCTTGACTTTAAATGTTGACTTTGAAATATGTTGTGAGCTTAAGAGAGAGGATAATGAAGGGAGGTGGACTTGTAGCTTAGCCATTGAAATTTACAACCCTGAACAAATAGGAAAATCTGAATCCAAAAGGGTGAAGCTCATCTGGCAAGCTGAGTAGAGAAGATTGTCTTCCGGAACAGGGAGTCAACATAGACCTAAGGAGGCTTTGTTGGGCAAAGCAGGTAAACCAGATGGCCAGTCTGTGCAAGCAATGCTACAATTCCTTCCCATTCAACAAAATACATATATATTGAATTGAAGGACACACTACGGTAGGTGCCGGGGTGGGGGGCGGATACATAGAAAAGTAGAGCATGACCTCTGTCCTAGGCATTTTACAGTCTGGTAGGTCAGACAAGCAAGGAAGCAACAAACTATTGTACTATTACCTAGAATTAAACAGTTGTGAGAAGAAAGTGAATAATTCTGCCATAAAGCATTAATAAGATGCCCAGAGAAGGTTACCTTTAAACTAGGGCCACAGAAAAGCAAGAAAAACATGAGGATTTGGCTAGGATGAGAGATCTGTCTGAGGAACCACAGGGAGCTGTGGTTTAGACGTAAGTAGCGCTAACACCACCCTGAGGAAAGATGGACCCTTTAGCCATTGGGATCAAGGAACATATAATCATTCATTCAATCACAGAATACTTACTGAGCCCACCTGCATGTAGGCATCGAGGTGCTGAGGATAAAGTGGTGAATAAGACCGACTAGACCCCTGCCTTCATGGGGCTTGAGACAGAAAATCTAAACAGATAAACAAGATAATTTCAGAGAGCAATAAGCACCAAGAAAACTACTGTGGAGACTTAGTTACCCTCCCAAGTTCACCAAGTAAGTAGCACCATCCATAGAGTTAGGACAGGGTAAGGAGTGAGGCAAGAAGCTTGGAACATTCCAGAAATTTTCCTCCTCATGAAAACAGAGGAATAAAGAAGAAACATTCTTTGCCCCTCCTCCTGAAAGAACAGATGGGATCCCCTAAGGAGATTATAAAGGGCTCAGAATTACATCTAGAGCAGGCAGCATTCAGATTTCAGATAAGGAAAGAGAAGTCGGCCAAAAAGATCAAGGCAGAGAGGCCTGCAAGAGAGAAGAGCAACCTGGAAAGTGTCCTGTCACACAAGTCAAGAGTGAAAGGCGTTTCTGTGAAGGAGGGTGTGATGATCTAAGTGAGAGCATGTTCAGCGGAGCAGTGGAGACAGATGTTGTTGTTAGAGCTCCTTGTTTTGCCCGGGATAATTGTTCATGGATCTTGCTGGGTGTGGCTAGGGTGTCATGTGAGATCCGACACCCCACATTCTGAGAGAGCTGGGAACAAGTAGGAAAGGTCTAGAGAGGGGAAGTGACTCTGAGGGCCCCCAGTGAGTCTGTGCTTGACTGGACCGGGCCACAAATGTCTGGACTTCCCTGACATTTCTTCTACTTCACCACCCCTGTCTTCTGTGCTAGATCCAAACTCAGTTCTGACCCCTCTGTGTGACTGTGACCATTGCAACACCAAGTCCTTCTTGGAACCCAGCCTCGAGTCTATCCAGCCCAGACCAGTGCCAGAAGATGCTTATCTAATTGTCAAATCAAACCCTCACTCCGATCACACCCACTTTTCAGTTTCTGGAACCTCCTGCTTCCCTCTGAGGGCTCAACTTCGTTAGGACACTCCAGCGGAACTGAGATCTTGGTGGTTCCCCCAAATAGTATTTACATCTCCTTGATTTTGACCATACCATCTCTTCTACAGGGAATCCCTTTCTCTGAATTCACATCAATATGCATGGATGTATAGGTCCATGCAAATGCACAATCAAAAAAAAATATTATGCAACTTGCTTTCACTCAACAGATCTTTTGTCATTTTGATATGCATCAAATCCGTCCCTTTCGTTGGTTTCAAAATATTCCTTGTGTGATTGGGCCACTGTTTATTCTGCCACTCCCTTACCAATGAGCACCCCCAAGTCTTCTATGAACAATGGTGCAGTAAACATCCTAGAATGTATATTTTACATATCAGTGCATTTGGAAGGTACTTTATCCCCTGGCATATTCCCACTCATTGTTTAAAATCAGTTCAAGCAGGGGTTCCCAATCCCCAAACCGTGTACCAGTACTGGTCCATGACCTGTTAGGACCCAGGCCGCACAGCAAGAGGTGAGCAGCAGGCAAGCCAGTGAAGCTTTGCTGGCATTATCGCCTGAGCGCCACCTCCTGTCTCCTCCCCCTACCCTCATGAAACTGGTCCCTGGTGCCCAAAAGATTGGGGACTACTGAGTTCAAGGATCTCTGCTTCTGAGTAGAGCATCCCTGATTACCCAGAAAGAGTAAGTTCTCCCTCTGTTATGTCCCTCGTCCATGCGGGCTCACATCTCTGCTATGGCATTTTCAGGGGCATGTTAAAAGCTCCTGGAGGGCTATGATAATGCCCTTCATCTCTGAATCCCCTGAGTCTAGCACAGTGCCTGCCACAAGATGTGTGTCCAATGGATACTGTTGAACTGAATCTGCAAAGAATTTGGGCATTTGACACCATACTGACTGGAACCACAATCATTGTGGTTCTGTCATTTATTTATTAGCTGTGTCACTTAGCTTAGTTTTCTCATTTGTGTAGAGGGGGAGAATAATCCCCAACTGTGTTTGGTTGTTGGAAAGATGAAATGAGATCCGACAGCACTCAGCCTGGCACACGGGTGCTGTTTGGGAATGGACACTATTATGATTGGTGCGAGCACTGGGCCCTTTCCATGCACCTCCAGCCTTCCCTGATAGAGACGCTCCCTAGAAAAAGCTGCTCTTTCCCTGACACATGCCCAGATAAGTCTTGTAGGTGTGAGGTTGTCTTGGACCTATTGCCTCTACCCAGCTCATTCTACATACTTGAGCCCTTCCCAAGTGGAGATGAAGGGTTCCATTCCCCATGACCCACCTTGATGGACAAGCACTGTGGGCATCAGCTGAAACTTCTCTCCAAACCGACACATCGTGCTATGAAGGTGGAAGGCTTGATGAGGGGGGGGGTCAATGTGGCTCTTCATAAGGATGCAATGGGGGCAGCAGTTGAGGGGGAGTCCTCAGGGGAGATCTTGCGCTGGCATCATCTGAGATACCTGTCAGGTATTGACCCAGGTGGGGCTTTCCCTTTTCCTTTCCCTTTTCTCTCCACCATCCCTTCCTCGGAGTCAGTTCTGGGAGCCTAAGTGCGTCCTGGACCACTGGATAGGGAGTGGCCACACAATGGCAGTTTGGATAAGAGCTGAATAATGTCATGGGGGGACGCGTATTTCCTCCTGCTGGACAACCCACCATGGTCCTCACCAGATAGCAAAATCAGGACCCCCGAGCCATGATTCAGCTTCTGGCCACTCATGAGGCTCCCAGAACAGAAGTGGCAACCTGGCCCCCTCGTTTGCTCCCTGTCTGTGGTCTTACCTCCCCTTCACCACCAGTTCAGGGAGGTTTTCATCAAGTCTGCAGTGAAAACAAACAGAACACAAGCAGGCAAGTGACTCTGTCAGCTTTCACTTAGCTTAGCCAATGTTTAGCTTAATACTCGTATTTATGGCACCTTCGATCTCGGGTTCCATAGTAACCTCCTTCCCTCAAAGCAGTGACTCATCTCTGTAGAAGGTGTCTTGGGCACCAGAGAAGAAATTCAGCGCTCCAGGGCTGGGGGTGGTGCAGAGTTGCACAAAGCACACTGTTCATAGCATCTTCAGTGTCAGCCCAGCACACCGGACACCTGCCATCTTCCCAGTTGACCAGCCCTGGAGTCACCCTAGCCTCAGCCGCTCTGCCCGAGGGGGCTGCTAGACAATGGTTCCAAGCGGCCACTCCGTAATCTCTGCAGGGACCATCACAGGCACCTACTCCCAGCTGTCTCCACTGGGGTACTTGGAATTGAGGGTTGTTTTGGAAAGAGAACAAGTGTTATATTAGATGAAGTTTCTTGGTGGTTTGTCAGGTCTGGAAACTATATGAAAAGGCCTGGATTCAAATGATAAAGAAACAAGCCAGCAAGATGCTGTGTCCTCTGAGTGCCCAGCCAGGTCAGGGCCAGAGCGGAGCTCTCCCGCCCATTTGGACTCTGACAAATCCGGAGGAGTCCTGGGACAATGCAGGGCTTCCTCTCTGCCCATAGTCTTCATTTCCACCATGTTTTGTTTCTGACCTGAGATGATGGGAGCCTGGAATAGGGGGAAGGTGGCCTCAGAGTCAGAGACACCTGTGTTCACAACAGGATCTACTCCATGGGGTTACTGTGACAACTACGTGTGATAATGAACATAAGGCACCTGTGAGTTTGGTTCCTGGTGCCTGTTAAGGTCTCAGTCAGAACTAGTGATGGTAACGATGCCAATGGTGACAATGAATCCGTTATTATGTTATCATTGTGTGTGTTCACTTACTGATTTTCTAGATTGTGTACTTTATATATTCCTGTATGCGGACAGTGCCACCATCCTTCTCTTCCCCATCCTGGTTGTTCCCACCATCCTAGTCAGCCTTTGGTGAAAGGGAATGATGAAACCAGAGCCATATTATGACATTTCCATGACATCTTAAAGGAGTGTGATCATTCTATTCCATTGACTGTAACAGCAAATCTCCTGATCCTGTATCTACAGCTTCTGTCGTTTTTTTCACTCAACAAATTTTTTTTGTGAGTTTCCTGTGTGCCAGGTATTATTCTAGAAGCTGAGGCACAATACAAAACAACACGAAGACTCTACGCTCATGGCACAAACATTCTAGTGGGGAAGACAGATGATAAATATGCAAAACATATTCTAGTCTTTCTCAGGGCCGCTCTTTTATCAGAACATCCCTTCCCCTGTCCCACCCCCACCCCCAACTCCAACCCCATTCCTCAGGGACAGATGGGTCACAGAACTGGTTTCATCACAGCTGTAAGGGTACAACTCACAGCTTGCAAATCTCAATCCCTACTAAACCAAAATGCTGGCATCACCTTCAAATCCCCTTTATCCCTTGCCCTCGCCCCCCACATCCAGCCAGCCTGCCCCTCATTCAGTGTTCATCTCTCACTGACCAAGCTCATGTCCTCACCATCTCTTGCCTGGGTTCCAGCAATAGCCTTCCAGCCTTTGGTCTTACCCACTTCAAATCTAGCCCTGACTAGCGTGGCTCAGTGGATTGAGCACTGGCCTGAGAATCAATGGGGTCACTGGTTTGATTCCCAGTCAGGGCACATACCTGGGTTGTGGGCCAGGTCCCCAGTAGGGGGCATGGATCCCCAGTAGTGGTGAGGATCCTGTTTGGCCAAGATGGGTGGGTAACCCTCAACTCCTACTGCTGGGTTCCCTTTGGGACCTGGCTCCTCCCTCTCCTTTTCTGATACAGCATCCTATATATAGTGAGATCCCCTCTTCTCTCTTCCCCATCAGCTATCCATTGAGCAGCCCCCTCTCCAAAGCACGATCCCACCCCCACTTTGCCAAAGAACATCCCACCCACCCTCAATCCCAAAAAACTTTGTTTTTCCAAACCTATTCTACTTCCCTGGAGGAGGAGGAGGAAGGGTTTTCTGTTTTGTTTTTTCACATCACCCAGAGGAGAACCACATTAGATTCTCCATGGAGGTCCATTATCCGCCCCACCCCAGCCCCACTGACACACCATCTGGAGCCCTTGAAGGGGGATTAGGCCCCAACTAAGCCAAGCACACGCCCTGATAAAACAGCCCGACACTTCTCTGCCCACCTCAGTGTCGGTGGCCAACCCACCTGTGGTCTGATAGGAGGGGATCCTATCCACAAAGCTCTCTTTCTCTGGCCCTTTCCGCATTATATAGAATTCCCAGGGAGGGACCTAAATCTGGCTCCTCAACCCAGGTCAAAGTGTTCCCCAGGCCCCACCCGGTTTCTCAATGTGGGAACAACCCAGCGGGCCACCTCCCTGGCTCACAGGCCACACAGAGAAAGAAAGGGCTGTTGAGAGTGGCTTGAGTTCCCACACAGGAAGGTGCCAGCTCAAGACAGCATGGCTTTGTGCTTGGGAGAGTCTGTCTTCTCAGCAGGCAGAGGAGACTCAAGTCCTGTGATGCAAGGGAGCAAAGGGAGCAGCAAAGGATGGCTCAAGCAACAGACATACTGAAAACACACAGCTGCCCTTGGGGAGAGGAGAAGACCCTCACCCAAAACTTAAACCTGAGAAAAGCCATGCCCAGCCTCCTCTAAGACCACCCCGCTCTCTCTCCAACCCCCCACATCCGTTTCTCTAGTTTTTCAGAAAATAGTCCTAAACCAAAAGATACCATACATCCTAATTTTGTTCCTGATCTACATATATTTAAAGATAGAGATAGAGCTATAAATGCCCACAGATGGACAATTTGTTGTGCGTAATTAGGGCTTGTACAGACCTTTTTTCCTAAGTGCCACTCCTCAGGCATCTAAGATTGTACTTGGTCTTCTACCGCTAATGAAAGACAAATCCTGCTGAGGGCTGCACAGATGAGAGAACAAGAGCAAGAGAGTAGAAATTCCTAGACATTTGTTTGGACTTTCTATATTATTACCTTTCTGTCTACCAACTGCTGTTCTCTAGAATTTAAGGTTCAAAGCCTCAGACAGTTCCCAATTTGTGTGTATGGGTGTCAGGAACTGTGTTTTTGTAGGGGATGGAAAGATCTAGTAGGGATCCCCAGCACCCTAACCAATACCCTAAGAACCTCTGTAAATGAAAAAAAAATTCAAAAACAGTCAGCAATTTCAACCTAAGTTAACCTCATCACTGAAGAAAGAGATGTACCAAATAGCTTAATGTCATCAGGACCAGAAACCAGGTCTCCTGACTTCCAACCGGTCTACCATGCTTTGCTCCCTTACCAAGAGAATTGATCTTGTCATTCTTGAACCTCAGTAGTGATCATCTAAGGGTCGTGCTGTCCAGCTTCGCCTTTTTTAGAAAGTGTGCTCATCCCCTTGTACCCCTCTGCTCCCCACTCCCTCATGACTCCAAACATTTATCTCACCATTCATTATGAAGGTAACACACACTCACTGTATAAAATTCAGTCTCCATGTTATACAAAATCCACATATGCACGTTCTGCAGGAGCAGTTTTCTCATGCAGCATGCTTCCTGGCAATGACTGATTGGTCTCCAGGGAGAGCAGCTGAACCAAGATGGGCCAATCAGAATTCATCCCTGAGAGTTTGAACAACAGAATGGAGAAAGAGAGTCATCCCTTGACAATGGCTAAAGCAGTAGGTATGAAACTTTCTTTGTGTTAGAAGAAAGTTAGAACAAAGTTAGAAGACTGAATCTGAAATTCAGAGCAGTAGGGTTGAAAGAGATAGAGAAGCTGTAAACATGGATTAAGAGCAGTAGGGTTGAAAGAGATAGAGAATCCCTGTTTACAGCTTCTCTGAGGCCCAGCTTCATCTCTGAATTTCCTGAAGCTTGAATGTTTAACCCTCTCTAGGATTTTGTGAATTAGTTCATTCTTTTGTGCACTTAAATTAATTAATTGGAGTCACTTCCCCCTTATAACAGTGTAATGATACCCCCTTAACTTTTTTGGCATCTACAAATCACTATTTTTTAATTGAATATATTTTACTATAAAAATCAATGCAAGTGAAGGAGCTATATTTAGTCCTAATTTCTAGATTAGGAACAAGAGAATTTAGAAGCATATAATAAGTTAGAGGCAAATGTGGAAATAAAGCCAGTTTTTTTTTCTATCAATTCTAGACACCTTCTAAGAAACCATGATGATGTATATGAATTGGTATGAACTGAACACCCAAAATAGTATGCCTTAAATATGATGAAAGTTAAATTTTCTTTTGCATTGAAGCCCAGAAGTAGGCAATCCATGGGATAGTATGATGACTCTGCTCCATGAAGACCTCAAGGACTCAAGCTCCTTGCAGCTCATTGTCTTCATTCTGTTCTTGATTTCCTTATTTGAAAATTGTAGATATTGATATACATGGCCCAAGATGGCTGCTCCAGTCCCTACCATTGCATCTGCATTTCAGCCAACAGGAAGGAGGAAAGGATGAAGAAGGGAAAATGATATGTGTCAGCCCCCGCTTAAGGAAATTTCTCAGAAGCTGTCATATGACACTTCCACTTAAATCTCACTTGTCAAGACATAGTTATATGGCCACATCTAATTTGAAAGGAGCCTGGGAGACATAGCCTCGACTCTTGGCAGCCATGTGTACAACTCCATATTAGTAGTTTTTTAACTATGGAAGAAGGGAGGAATGGACATTAGAAAACAATGTGCCCATTATTATCATTTTTTACTTTTAACAGTTCTGCCTTCTTTCTAGTGATTACACTAACTGTTGCAAATGGAGAGAGTGGTTCTCTCACAGCCCCTTCTTCTTTCTCCACTGCCTTCTCTGTACATATCTAGTGTTTATGACTCCCAACTAGTGGTTTGCAGAGCCAGGGAGAGTAGTATGAACCCCACTTGAAGGTTGTGCCAAAGAGATCTGTTAGAGAATTCTGGAACAGACCCCATGATTCAGTTCGTCTCTTCTCCTAAGATTTCTGTCCCTCACCATAACCTGTCTGCGGTTCATAAGGCATGACAAGCTGATAGTGTGAATGAGTGAGTTCCTCCCTGCAGTACTCCTACCCCCCTTTTATTAGAGAAATATCTTCTGACAGGACTTTCATAAGGACAGGTCTGATGAATTCATCATTCATTTATTCATTAGACGCATAGTTTTGGAGGCAGGATAGTGGTTATAAGGACTAACCACAAAGTCTAAAAACCATTTCAAATCCCAGATTTGGAGAAATTACTTTATCTATGACTCAGTTTTCTTATCTGTAAAATATAGATTTACATACCTTCCTTATAGAATTTTTGAGAGGGTATATCAAGTAATCCAGATTGGGTATATAATAGTAAGAGCTCAAGAAATGCCAACTGTTCTTATTAAGTGCCTAGCACGTTCCAGGACTAGGAGTATAGGAAATACGAGAGTGAGTCCTTGCAATTATGTGGTTCCTAGAAACACAGGGCACCACGTACTTGGCCCAGTGAGGGTGATCCCTAGCAGCATAGAACACTGAGGCCTTGTGTGGGGCAGGCAGCAAGATCCCGGAGGCAGAGGGACAATGTGAAGGCAAATCCTCACTTCTTTTTCCCCTTTCCTGCCTTCACTCCCAAGTAGACTCACCTAAGGCATCTTTGTGTTCTGTGTGTTATATTTGGATGATCCTAACTCCATGCTCAGCCAGCCCCTTTATATCAGTTCTGAAAGGGACTTGCTGCCTCCTGCAAATACTAGAAGCTTCCAACAAAATCACAGGAAGGAAGGAAAGAAGGAAGCGGGGGAGGGAAGGAGGAAGGGAGGAGAAAGAAAACCAATGACCAAATTTTGCAGACCATAAGACACATCTAGGTTTTAGAGGAGGGAAATAGGAAAAAAATTTTGAAGCAAAAACTGTGGTAAAATATTTAATAACATAAATAACATAATATTTCACCAATGTAACTGTAAACAGAACTCAACAGCAGCATTAACAACCATTATTCCTCCCAAATTGCGAGCTGAGGGGGGACGTCTTATAGTCCGAAAAAATACGTTTGTTTTTCATTAAAAACAGTAACAGTTGAATAACTTAACTCCCTCGCTTTGTTTTTAACTCTTCTAAACAACTGACTGCTTTTTAGGAAAAAAAAAAAAACTGAATTAGAGTCTGGAGGTATATTTTATATTTTTGCACCTATGTAGTGATTTTTCAAACATTCTCTCACTACTCATTATAAAAGTAATACATACTCATAAAATTCAAACACTTCAAAGGATAAAGTAAAAAAAATGGCACAGACATACATACGTACGCACTGTTACAGGACTAAAGTTTCAAGGTTTTCTCCTTTCTTCCATGGTCTCTCTCTCTCATTTTGTCATGGCACTTTTTTATTTTCTATTTAATGTTATTCTAAGTACAAAAAAGGGAATAAATAAAATCGACACTCACTGGAATGAATTGTGCCATTTACTCTTATATTGTGCCATGCCAACTTTAAATGCAAATATAAGCGCATTTAACTCATTTGCAGAATTAACAAAATTACACAATCCATATTTTATAGCTCACACACACCCCAGTACTGGAAATGCAGCACAAAACGAACTCCACTATTTTATTTCATATCCTGATATGCATGCTTTCCACCCACATTCTCTACTTTTGGCTTAGGATTTGCCCATGGATTTGGATGTGAGGTGTGAACACAAGTTACGTAGTGATGAGTCAGAAGGTCTAGAAGAAGGAAGCACAAGTTGCCTTACCTTTCCCTTTCCTTCTGTGTCCTCATTCTCAGCAAAAGTTCTTACTAGTAAGAAGGGCTTTGAGAGGGTTCCTTGGTTGTTTGGTTTTCTTAGAACACCATTGCCTTCTTTCTGCATTTACAGCAAGCTCTGGTTCAAACAGAAAGCATGGCCTCTCAGAGCTGTCAGCACCCTCTGCTTACCCAACCACAGGTGTAACACACTTCCCACATACTCGCTATGAGTCTTACTGAACTCCCACGTATCACGGATCCACTGGGATTCTGCTCTCAGTGGACATCAAGGAGGCTATAGGATAATGGGATGATGAGGGACAATGGTGGACACACGTACTGCACATGGCTCCTTTGCTCACGTGCATGCCCCATTGTCCCATCAGTCGTCATGTACAAAACACAAGTTCAAAGGTGACATTGCTAAGAATTTTAACATGGCAACAAGCAGAGAATTCAATCAAGAATGGAGCCCCTCCGAGTGAGAGGCCCTGTGCAAATGCCCAGGTCACATGCCTAGAAAGGTGACCCTCCCGTCAGTCTCCCTCTGTAAACACCACGATGACACTGGTCACACTGCCCCGTGAGGCTTGGTTTTCCTTGTATGTCTTCTCCATTAGACTGTGACATGTCTTGCTCAGTAGCAGTGTCAGTACCCAGCACAGTGCAGGACACATAGTAGAGTCTCATTAAATGCTTGTGGAATTAATACTACTATAAAAACAAGTCGCAGAGGTGTCCAACCTGTGGCCCGCAGGCCACATGCATCCCAGCATGGCTATGAATGTGGCCCAACACAAAAATCATAAATGTACTTCAAACATTATAAGATCTTTTTTGTGATTACATGTCACAATGTACTTAATGTGTGGCCCAAGAAAAACTCTTCTTCTAGTGCGGCCCAGCCATGCCAAAAGTTTGGACACCCCTGCAACGCCTAGCCCATGACTGTTAGTGGATTTTTTTCATGATGGTTCCCATCACCTCTCATTTTATTCATTCACTCTGCGTCTTCAGTGTGCCCTCAAGAAGGTCACAGTCTGGAGAGAGAATAGGCATTGAAACAGAAAATTCATTCTTCTATTCATGTAATTCAGTACCCAGCAAAGTGCCGGTACATAGAAGATGATCCATGAAAATTCATTATGGATAAGACACAGTAAAGTCTAATGGAGAAGACAGACAATTTGGCATTGAACATGGAGCTCAGAAACTCATTGAAGGCACTATGAAGGCACAAAGAAAGGACAACTAACCTCAGAGGAAGTGTCCCCTTAGAGGAATTGTGCCCTGAAAAGAAAGGACTTCCCAGCAAAGCAAGCAACAAAGGGAAAGGAATCAAGATACGTGAGCATGTGGCCGTCAGGTACCTGCATGCTGTCGGAGCAGAGTGTGAGGGGAGGCACCGGGAGAGACGAGGCTGGAGAGGGAGGTAATTAGGACTCAGTGTAACAAATGCCATGGCAATGGTACAAAATGCTCTATAACAACAAAAGAAGCGGCCTCTAACTTCTTATACGGGCAACTACGTTGGACTCAAACTAAAGGCTGAGTAGGAATTTGCCTCCGAGAAGGGTATGAAGAGCATCCTAACCCAGGAGAATGGCCCAGAGTCATAAAAAGGCCCGTTGTCTTTTAGAAATGGTAAGGATTCAGTGGGACTCACGTGGGGAAGGTGCTGAGATGCATAGTACAAATAACAGCTGAACATTTACCAAGCATTTTCTATGTGCCAGGCATTGTGCTAATGCTGTTTTATTAACTCATTGCCTCTTAATGACAGCCTTATGAAGTGGGTATTTTTATTATGGCCATTTTACAAATGAGGAAATTGGAAGGTTAAGTAACTTGGCCAAGGTCCCATCACTAGTTAAGCGGTATATCTGGGAGTCAAGCCCAACTCTATGAGATTCCAAAGCGTGTGCTTTGAAACGCTAACTCTACTGGTCCTATAGTTGCTTGGCAACAAAACTGAAGTAGTCAAAGATCTGGGAAGGAAAATGGTGAGTTTATTTTGGAGCGTCCAAAGAAGGGGCTGAGAATGCAGCTATCTCCAAACACACATATATATGAAAGATGGATGGGCTGTAGATAAAATCTGAGAGTCATCAGCTAATTGGTAGTTGCTGAAACCGTGAACTTGGATGTGAGTGAGAAGAGGGCCTAGAACAGGGTTCTCTGCAACTCAAACATTTGAAGGTGGGGTTTGGGAGGATCAAAGGATGCTGAAAAGGAGAAGCTGGAGAGGTAGGAAGGGAAAACAGAGGGTGCTGCTCAGAAGCCAGTGGGCACCAGTGTCACTCATGGCAGAGGGAGCCAATCAGATGAGGCCTGCATAGAGGTCTGTAGATTTTGCAAATGATTTCACACGTGACCTCGCACAAACCAGTTTCCCGAGACCAACAGATAAGGGAAAAGGGACAATTGGTAGATTCATAGCAGAACTTAGTATGACTTTTCATTTTTCACTATTCATGAAAAAAAGTCATCCTTTATCAAATGACATTTCCTGATTTGGGGTACAGGAAAATGCAGCGGCTGCAGCGAGATGCAAGCGGTAACTTGACTGTGGGCTATTTGGCAAACAACTTCCCTTCTTCTCGGGGCCCCAGTTTCCTCATCTGTGGATAAAGATATTGGAAAAGATATATACCAAGTTTTCTTCCAGATCCAAAATTCTGTTCTCCGCCATTCCAGGTGTTCTTTGGGGATGCTGGTGTTGACGGGGAAGGTAAATAGGACTCGGTCACAGTGGAAGAGAGGGCCCCCCTCAGCTCTTTCAGTTCCCCTCGCGGTCTGTTCCCTCTCGGTCCTGTGTTCTCCCCAGTCCTCCAAAGTGGCTGCAGGAGCCACTGATGAGAAACACATGTCTCTAGGCAGCCCTGTTGCGCAACGCTGCCAAGGGGAGGGCAAAAAAAGAAAGAAAATAAAAAGAGAAAGGGAGGAAAGAAAAGAGCTTTGGTATTCTCAGCCTCCACAGACAATTCCCCCATTGATGTGCTGTGAGTCACGGCGGGCCGCCAGGCCATCGCGGTTTCTGAATCACTTCCTCCAAGAGGGGCTCTCCACTTGTTCCCCGGCCGGCTTGGCCAGGGCTGGAATGCGGGGAGGCCGGGCCCTTCGGTGGGCCTCCGACTGTTTTTCTCTTCGCTGAGTTCCAGCAGCGGAGGCGGAAGTGCCAGGTGGCAGGGTGGAGTGGCCTGCATGGAAGGTGGCAGAGAAGCAGGTAGAAGTTGCTTGTTCCGACTGGTGGAAGCCCTTTACAGCCCCACAGCTCACACCTCCCTCCCTGGTTAGAGATGGGAGGTTTTCTCCGAGGGGCAGAACTTTCGGCCAGGTCTGGATTGTCTATGTTTTCCACCTTGATTCTCTGGCTCATGTGGACAAGGCAGAGGTAAATGTAAAGTGGATCCTGGTCATTCCTCCAACGACTCACATTATGGTATCTTGGGTTACAACTCTTGATCTCCCATCTTTCGGTTTCCATTTTTAAGCACAAGTATGTTAATGGCCTGAGACACCATCAACACCAGGATGATGGCATGCGAATGAGAGTTGGTTTTAGGTCCTTCCGTAGAATGAGCTGCATTGATTTGACAAAGAGCTTTATCCTCACTCTGGGCCAGATTCGGTGTAGGCCCCAGGTGTTCCACGAGGAGATGGGCATGGCCCCAGCTGCACGGAAGAGAAAGACAGATAAATCAGCAATGCAAATTCAATATGGCGAGTGTTCTAGTGGAGGGGTCCAGAGGAAATCATGACACACAGATTTGGGGACAGGAGACCTCAGGGAAGGCATTCAGAAAGGTTTGTTGGGTTAAGTAAGGCAGCCTTGAGTGCCATTTTTCTTTGTTCAGCTACCACCCCCAGGACTGCACACTAGAGATGAGCCCCTGTAAGAGATGAAGTGTTCTCTCCCCTCCATGCCAACAGAGGGCACTGTTTCCCAGGGACCCCAGCATTTGGGGAGTTGCTAGAATGCCACCACCTTGTGGGCATCTGAGCCACGTCCATTTCACAACTCTACTGCTCGTGGGACACTTACCAGAGATGGGTTGACCTGGAAGCAACGTCTAAAAGAAACAGGGTCTGACCTCTGATTGCAGTTCCAGGTGAAAGGGGAAAGGAGCACCTTTTTGAAGTCTGCCTATTGACATGCAGCTGGGTGAAGCCTTCCCTTAAGGAAGTAGATTTGAATAAAAAGCCTCTTGATGGCAGGCACCATATCTAAATCTTCTCTGTGTCTCTCTGAGCCTCTGCCAGAAGACCGGGAAGGTAATCAGTGCTGTGCACAAGGATGCTAAATGGAATTAGTAACGTAAAAACTTAGCCAGAACATCAGCAAGCAATCTCTGTGTCTCGCAACACTGGGTCCCTAGCATAGTGCCTGGCTCTGCAAATATATGCTGAATGAAGGAAGAGGCCCTCCAAGGTAAAGCTCTAGAAACAGCAAACATTTTTTGGTAGAAAAGAATACATATTGCTTGTATGGTCTAGTAGAACCTCTTTTTCTCAGCTGCATCCCAGAAAAATACAGTGACTTGCCTAAGGTCACACAGCTAGTCTCAGAGCTGAGGCTAGTGGACATGTCCCCTGACTTGCCACTAAAGCTGCCTGGCAGGGTCAGCCCACGTTTATACGAGGAACAAAGCAAAGCCGCGCATTTGCTAGAGCAGGCACTTGTCTCACTCATACCTGCTAGAGGAGCTCTCAACTGAGAATTTCTGAAATACCTTTTCAAGGATTCTAATGCCACCCTGTGCTAGGGAAATAAGGAACCCTAGCTAGTGTGTTGAATATGTAGCAATCCAAGGGGTATAGAAAGAGCTGAAAAGCAGTCACTGAACACGCACATGTTACTATAACGGAATACACCACACTTCCTCATGCTTCCATCCCTTTGCACATGCTGTTCCCTATAGACCTACAATGCCCTTTCCTCCCTTCTCCCTGAGATGGACAATAGCTCATTCTTCAAGGTCCAGTTTGACATTCCCTGTGCTGCCTTTTATAAAAGCTCCTGCAAGGAAAGTGAGTTATGCCCTCATCTTTATACACCTCCCCACTTTCCGGTGCCCACCTTAGCCTGGCAGGGGCATGGGACTAAATTCTGAGGAGACCCTGCCACTTTCTTCTACTTCCCCACTGAGCTGTGTTGCTTGGGCTCACAGAGGACTATCAGTGAAGTCCGAAATTTAGTGATGAACTTAAAAATTAGGTGTCATCAGGGGAGTTGTCAGAAACTGTCCCCAACACAGTACCTATCTATTACTGAATAGGTGGCTTCCTCTTAATGTTGTGATGAGTCTCCTGTCTAATGCTATGGATTGGCTAACACCCCAGAGCGGCTTGTTTCCCGATGCCGATCGCTTGTACGCTGGTTGGGTGTATTTTGTTTGTTTGCTCCTGAGACCCTCAGGAAAGTAGAACGGAGGTATTTACTGGGAACTAAGAAACAGTCTTACAACAATCTTTGTGTATTCATGCTTGCCTCTATTCGCTCACAAGGATTTATTATGCACCTGTTATAACAGTTACGTGCCAGGGTGCCAGGCTTATATTTACCCTCGGATGTGTGAAGAAAATGTCAGTTCTTTATTTTCTAGAATTTCATAAGCACCCTCGCCCCACAGATGGTGGGGAAATTTACACTTGCCAGTTAAGGATATATTGGCCTCTTGTGGTTTGAACAGTCTCATTCCAGGCTAGGCACTGAGTCTGTCCCAAGCATAACTTCCCAGCAGAGCTGGGTGAGGTTGTCTCCTTGAGATGACTTGATCCCAGTAGATCAATGTTCAGTCTTTCCCATGTCCACCCTTCTCCTCTTTTCCTGCCCAAGATGTTATCTGGGTAGATAGAAGCCAGCTGTGTCTTTGGAGCATTGGGGGTGGCAAGGGAAAGAGGCTGGGGGTCTCCTAACCTCATAGTGGTCCTTGGCTGGTCTCCATGGGCGGGGCGGGGGGATGTGGGTCTGAACTTCAGTCATGTCTGGCTGGCACGTGTTAAGGATTGCTGAGCCTGCTCCTGTCCTGGGCATCTGACTTATGAGTGGCACTGAGCACCCCTCCTGGCTGGTCTGTCCTCGGAGCACAGGGAGGACTCCAGAAAGCATGGCCTGCCGCCCTTTCTGACCAAGCCCCACTCGGCTCTCACTGGTGCTATCCTCTCCCCTGCGGTCTTTCCTGGGCAAGACCAGTGTCCAGCCTGGGCAGCCGAAATGTGAAGAGGTCCCTGGCTGAAGGGTCACTTGGCCCTTACGGCAGCAACCTTCCTTAGCAAGAGCCCCACCCTGAGTCTCCACTAACTTGCAAATCCCCCTCAAGTACTATGGAAGCCCCCGGTGCCTTTCCACATCATAAGAGAGTTGAATGTGGCTCCAGAGGGCAGGCTGGGGCTCTCACGGGCTAAGCCTGACACAGAGTGTGGGCAGGACACCTGTGACGGGGTCTCTTCCCAGAATCCCAAATGAAAATGGGGCAGAAGTCTCCCCCCACCCATGCTCCTCACCAGCTTTCTCAACAGGTCCCGTGAGCTGGCACTTCTGCTCAGAGATAATATTGTCACCGGCTTCTCACATCCCTCTGCTTCTCTCTCTCTGTTTCCCTCTCTCTTTTCTTCCTACAATCCTCCCAGGTGGAGATGGCCAGCTTTATTCTTCATTCTTTCTGGCATGGGCTTTCCTGCATCACGTCTTCCTCCTGTGGGCCTTCGGCCTCCTGGTTCAGCCCAAACAGCAGAGGAGATACCCACTCTCTCTCTTAACAGAAGCTGTACATACCGCTCCCCATAGGTCCATAACAGCAAAAATAAGTTTTAAGGGTTTGGGCCTGATGCTGTGATCTTCTGACAGACTCAGAAATCCCCACTCTGAATATGAAAAATTGGATTTTGATCCCCTGTCACTCTCACATGTTTGCTTTTTCACTCTGGACTAACAAAGTCTCAGTTTGCTTATCTATAAAATGGGGAGATAACAGAAGCCACTTCCTAGGCTGCTGAGAGGATTAAATGACACGATGCAGATTGGCCCACGGTAAGTTCTGGCTAAAGTTTAGCTGCTGTCACGCTCCTGATCCTCCCTGGGACAAGCACAGGCCGGGCAAGTTCAGGGAGGCTCCCCGAAGGAAATGCAAGTGAGAGGACATTCCAGATGATCATGTTTCCAAAAATATGATCCTGGTTTCAGCCACTAACATGTGTCGAGCACGTACCATGATTGAGCACTTACTGTGTACTTACCAGACAAAAAAATAGCCGGGACAGAGGGGCGTGGCGATAAGGCTGGGTGGAGGACATGAAGCAGGCAATGCGGCTTTAGGCAACCTGGCAGGTCCAGGCTGCTCCTGGCTGACTTCTCTGGTTGCTGTGACCAGTCTCATTTTTCAGGCATGGGCATAGCAGGAGACACCCTGGGAAGTAGAGTTCCCAGTGTGGGTCCCAGGACCTGGCATTAAAGCAGGGAGGGAAGGTCTTCTGCACCCGGTCCAGATAGGCAGTCTCTGACAGAAGTGACAGTCAAGGCCAGGTACTGAAAGGTCAGTGTACCTAGTGCACCAAACATGCCTACCTCTTACATTCTATGGGCCAGAGATCATGGGAAACAGAGGGAAAGACGAGACACCTTTATCGAGCATTCACTCTAATCCCCGATAACCCATGAGCACAGATGCTCTTTGCAGATTTCAAAATTGGGGCTCAGAGATGTTGAGCAATTTTCTCAAGGTCACAAAGCTCGCAAGCGGCAGGGTCAGACTCACAGTCGAGTCTTTCTGATCACAGCCCCACAGCACACTGCCTTCTCCAAAGCACATGTCCCCCCTCCTGACCTCTTGACCTCTAGCCTCTCAGCTCCAGGGCGCCCTAGTGGGTCCTGATGGGAAGCTGTCTGCTGTGTGTGAGCACACTACAATTGTCTCCTATGCGAAGCTTCCTCAGAAGTATAGGATAAGCCTGGTCCCTCCACCAGGGACGCTAACTCTGGATTTAATTGGATGCAGGGTCCCAATATTTTTTTCTTAACTTGTTCTCTTACCTTTTTCTTCCTTTTTTCTTACCTTTTTTTAAAGAAAAGTGGGGGCGGATGTATCAGGCTGGGAAAAAGCAGTGGTGGAGGCAACCTGATAACTGATGGTTTTCCGAGTACTTCAGCCTGAAGGAAGCCAACAGCTGCAACATATTGGTTACATGGAAATCATTAAGTCATTCTGGGAAGGAATGACAAATGTGTGTGCCTGTGTATATATGGTAGACATGTGTTTACTATGGCGCGAGGTGCCCGCAGAGGGAATTGCTTCAATATTGCCTCCAGGCCAAAGGAAGAAAAACGAAACCCAATTAAAGCTCCATGATGATTCTGAAAATCAAATTCTTGGTCAGTGTGAAGGCTGAACTTAAAACATATAAGGCGGAATCGTCTGTCCCTTGACATCTAATCTGACCAAATGACCCCCCTTTAGCAAAAGGTAGCACTTCTCAGTAGAACCAGCCTGGAAAGGGTGTCAGGACCCTTGGGCGTGGGTTCTTCTCTGTCAGGAACTAGGGTGTAACCCTGAGGAAGTTTCTTTTCCCTTTTGGGCCTTAGTTTCTCAAGTGTAAAGTGGGGTGGTCTCTGGCATCGCTTCCTGGTCACATTCCATCAATGCGTAATAAATTTTTATAGCATCAAGTCTGTGACCTGAGCTTCCGCCTCTTAGAATAGAGCCACCTGCTTCCCCCAACCCCACCCGAATGTGCTTCCTTTAGTAAAACCCAATTTTTTTATACATCTCCTTTGCCTCGCTTCACATAATCATTTACATTCACAAGTATGTTATGCCCCCAAACTAACTCCCCAGAACATAAGACAGAGCAAAACAATTACTTGTTTCCAGCAGAGGTGCCCACATCCCAGACTCGGGCACATGGGAGAGCGGACCTGTGTCATGGTTCATGGGAGAAAGCTCACTTCTCCAGGTTTGGCCACTGAAAGAGTAACAACAGGGCCCTGGAGGCACCTGAACCCACTGAGCTCTGTTCCTGGGCCGGGGGAGACCCGGCTGAATGCTCCGTGCTAAGTGAGCGTGCTGAAGTGGAGACTGCGGGGCAGAGGGCGGGAGCCAGTTGTTGGTCAGACCCAATCTGATCCTCCTGATGACCCTGAAGGCAGTAGATGCAACATTCGTCTCTGCTAGAGCGGCAGAGTCCAGTCTCAAACCAGTTCTTTTACATTCCAGCAAGTATGCTTTTAATCACAACAGTATAATGCAGTCTCTCAGCCTCAATGCTGTTAATTTAGACCAGATAACTCTTTGCTCTGGGGTTGCTGGACTGAATGATTGTGTCTCCCCAAAACTCATATCTTGAAGGCCTAGCATCCACTGTGATGGTATTTGGAAGTGGGGGTTTTAGAAAGTAATTAGGTTTGGATGAGGATTAGTGCCCTTAGAGAAGAAAAAGAGAGAGGGTTCTCTCTCTCTCTCTCTCTCTCTCTCTCTCTCTCTCTCTCTCCCTCCCTCCACACTCACACGCCTCCAAAAGGCCATGTGAGCACACACACAGAAGGCGGCTATCTACACGCAAGGAACAGGCCCTTTCCAAGACCCGAGTCTGCCCTTGATCTTGGACCTCCCAGACTCTGGGACTGTGAGAGATACATGTCTGCTGCTTAAGCCACTCAGTCTGGGTATTTTGTTCTGTCAGCTGGCCAAGACAGAGGGGCTGTTCTGTGCATCACGGGATATTTAAAAGCAACCCTGGTCTCTACCCGCTAGATGCCAGTAGCCATCTCCCTAGTTGTGACAAACGTATGTCTGGACACTGCCAAATGTCCATGGAAGGGGAAAACCGTCCCCAGGCAAGAGCGACACTCTAGTGACTGCCCAAGGCCCATGAAACACTGCGCTCGGATCCCAGTATAGGAGACAAGCGGGAGACGGAGGTGGGTGTGAATCAGCAGCAGTGAGGGCGGCACAGACCTGTCGGGAACGTGGCAGACAGGCCCATGACTTCAGATGGCAAAAAACTGAGCTGTCCAGAGCACCTTCTTGTGATGTGATTGTCAGAATGGCTGAGTTGGCATACATCTGAGCAGGCGCCGGCGACCCTGAGTTCAAAGCCGTTTCATTCACTCGCTCAAGGCACGTATGTCGAGGGCCTGCCGAGTTCCAACGGCAAGCACTGAGCTGGCCCTCAGAGGCCAGGATGAATGAGCAGCGCCAGCTCTGCCTTCCAGGAGCAGGTGCTCCAGGGACAGAGACAGAAACGTTCATGTCATTGGTAAGAACACCTTACCCAGACGTCAGCTGAAGACCTTTCGACCCTTTGGGATCCAAGGAAAATTTCTTGGCCCTCCCAGACTTTTTGCTAATCTGTCATATGCTCATCTTCTCCAGTACCTCTGGGGTACTGGCGTCCTCGTGGCCGTCATCCAGCAACACATCCACACAAGCGTCAAGTTCAGCTGCTTCTCGACTGGTAGATACGGAGAACAGGCTGATGGCAGGCTGCCAGAGGGCAGGGGCGCTAGAGGACTGGGTGGAAAAGGTGAAGGGACTGAGAAGTGCAGATTAGTGGTTACAAAGTCGTCACATGGAGGTACAGCACAGCGTAGGGAATGTAGTCGGTAACCCAGTAATAACTGTGTGTGGTGCTGGGCGGGCACTGGATATACTGGGGAAACACTGTGTAAAGTGTGTGACTGTCTAACCACTATGCTGCGTGCCTGCAACTAATACAAAATAATACTGAATGTAAACTGTGATCGAAAAAAATTTTTTTAACTTTTAAAAAGAATTTTATTGTTCCCTGAAACACAAATGCACAATGGCTACAAATTTAATAAATATTTTGAGATTAGATGTAAATTCAAAGAAAAAAGACAGTTCCACTGCTTGCCCTGCTCCCACCACAAACAACCGTCTCTCCCACCATGTGTGGTGTGTCATTAGACTCGCCGACCTCCTCGGTCAGGTCCCAGGAAGGAGCCTTCCTGGCCCTCCCACCTCCACTCCTCAAGCCCCTCCCACCTCCATTCCTCAAGCCCCTCCCTCTTCACCAAGGCTTCCAATTTGATCTCCTCTTCCCAAGCACAGCAGCCCCTGCCACCATGAGGCCTCAGCTCCAGCGGACCCAGGCAGGCCCTTCGGAGGCTCGCCTTCCATCCCAAGCACTCACCAAAGCGTTTTCCCCACACAAACTTCCCTCCCTTAGGGAAACTATAGAAACAGCTGTTATAAAAAAAAAAAAAAAAAAACTCCTATCAGTGTAGCAATATGTGGTAATAAACACACAGCATAGTGATTCAGACTAGTACATCCTCTAGAGTTCAAATCCCAGCTCTGTCTTTTAACAGCTGTGTGAGCTTGGGCCTCTCCCTTCATCACTCTGTGCTTTTGTTTCCTCTTCATTTGTAAAACGAGGGTAAGAGGGATGTCTCCCACTCTGGGCTGTGAGGACTGAGCGGGTAAATAAAGGTAGAAAGCACTTAGAACAGTGTCTGGCACTCAGCACAATAAATGTTGGCTGTTGTCATCATTGAAGAATGAAGGGCTTTGGGATGGAGTCTGCCTTGTGACAGGGACAGGTCACAGGGCAGGGGAATTGGACGAGTTCCAAAGGATGAGTAAGAGTTTGCCCCCAGGAACCTCTGATGCCCTGAGTTTTATGAAACCAGGCCCTGCTGGTAACAAGTCCCTTCTCAGCCCTTGTCAACCTTCCCTCTTGTCTTTCCCCATCAATTTCCCATTCCCATGGGGCTCAGTGAGACACTTGGGAAAATATTTTCCAAAATAAATTTCAAGTGATTATTTGACCCAAACCACCCGATTCTGTGGCCCAGCCCTGTCTACTAATGTTACCGCCCTGTCCCTATTTAGACTGAGGTTTTCGAACTGACCAGCCCTTCACCAGGGCTTCCCTGTCACACCGCCTCCTGTCTGAGTCATCCTGTGATGTCACAAGCCTACATTTACGATGTTGGCTAGAGTGGTCTCAGGGATGACTCTTGATGGGACCAGCCTTAAACCCAGCTGTGAAACCAGTCACACTCTGTTCTACCTCCCACCACCCCATTCTTCCATGATGTCATGGGAATCAGACAGAACAGCATTGCCTCCAAGCTCTGTTCTTTCTTCCTCTTTGACCTCGGACCAAAGGGGCTTTCTCAATGTCTTGGTTTCCTCATTATTAAATGGGGATGTTTGAGGATAAAATTAAACAGCCTAAGTAAAAGAGCCTGTGCCAGAACATAGTAGGAGTCATCAATGTTTACTGCCACAATTATGATACATAACAGATCGCCCCAAAACTCAGTGGCTTAAAAAATAACCATTAATCTCGTTTGGGCTGGGAATTGGCTGATCTAGACTGGGCCTAGCCGGGCTTGGCTCCACATTGGCCAGCAAGCTAGCCAGACATGTTGTCAGCATGGCAAGTACAGGGGGACAAGAGGGGCACGTCCAAGTGCACTAGCACATTTTAAGCCACTGTTGGTATCATGTCTACTGGCCTCTTGATGGCCAAAGCAAGTCACATGACCAAGTCCGCAATTAAGGACAGGAGAGGTATACTCATCCTCTAGTGAAAAAAATCACAGTCACCTGGCAAAACATATTGATACAGAGAGGGGTGAAAAGTTAGGAATAATGCCCTCTACTATAAATAAATGGTCACAAAATATTCATTTCCTTATTTCTAACCCTCCTCCATATTTCTGGGTCCTCTTGGTTTCACATCGTGCTCATCAAAACTCACTGTGAGGAAAAAGTGTAAAATTCACGCTCACTGTGTCAGCAACCAATAACTGTTGGACAGCACCTTGGCATTTGCTCCGGGGGCTGAGAAGTATTAAAGAGCACCAAGCTGAGACTCTCCTTGATGGAATCTGGATGCTTGAAAATTACTTGAAAATGGAATAACCTCTCACCATGTGCTTTAGTCTATTTGATGCTATATCCGAGCATCACCAAGAATCATTGCAGGAGCCACCAGGAACTCCATCCCAGCCTCATGCCTGCAGCATTAGAGGAAGAGCCCTCAGTAGGTTCTGAGAAAAGACCACCAATGGGCCTTCTCCAAGGTCCTTCCATCCGCCCCCTTGGACTTGGTCTTTGACTTGAGGAGGGGCATTTTTATAGCATCTTCCAAGGGCAAAGGCCAGTTTTCTCATGGCATAAAGAATAAGTAGAAGACAGAACACCTAGACAGGCAAAACAAGTGACCAAACCAGCCCCAAGCCTGTGGCAGTTGCAAGGATATGCAGACCTAGTCTGATTCAAGTCCAGGGAAGGTTTACCTGACTCCCCAGCCATGCAAGGTTGGGGAAGGAGGGCTTCAGGGGAGTTTGCCCTTGTCTTTCATCCTGATGACTTCTGTCCGTGCCTAGACTGCTCTCCAAAAATCCCTCCCGCAAGCACAACGGGTCTCCACTGACGCCAATTGCTCTGCCTGAAACGCCCACCATTAGCCTGACTCCTAAGAAATAGAACCAGAAGGGCAGAAGAGACATTATGTTCTGGCCCTGTCTTCCTGCACTCTCCTCCTCCATTCTTCCCGCCATTCGGTTGCCTCTCAGACTCTGCTCACCATGGCAGTCCCATCACTCCAAAGCAGTCCTTCACTCAGACCTGAGCAAACCTCACCCAGAGCGACCTCATCCAGACCTTCTCCAGGCCTTCCTGCTTCTGCAGTGCTGCCTTTGCCATGCTCCTGGAGCACCTGTCCTAAGACATTCCGCTGTCTGTATTCATCCGTTATCCCAAAAAGAAGTGTTCCAGAAATGTAAACGCAGATGTAAACTTTTACAAAAACTGCCAACACGAAGCAAGCCTGTGAGTCCACCGCCATCCCAGGAGGACCCTGATACGAGAAATGGAACTGGATGTTTCTAGGGTTTCACTTATTTCCTATTTCAGGCACCATCATGTACAAAACCCAGTCAGGCGGGGGTTCCCTCCCCCTCTCCTAGGGTTGTGCTGAAGTCTGGGGGCTGATGTTAGTTCCAGGGCATTGGGTGGGAACAGTCACTTTCGATGCCATCGGTCCAGCTGGCATCCATTGAGATGTCCATTGAGATGCCCTGTGGTCCTCAGTTAACAGTCCACACAGGTTGAATCAGTTAATTCCACCCCTGTGGTCCCTTTCTGGCCACTCGGCTGTGTCTGTTCGTAGGATGGAGCCCATCTGCTGTCCTCAGACCTCGTGAGGACAGAAACTTCTGTAGGAGGCTCCATGTCCCCAGACAGTTCGGACAGCAGCCATTTCCCCTCTAGACTCCTGCTGCCTCCCCAGTGACATTGTTCTGCCCGAAAATAGTGTGCAGGTCCCCTCTGCACCTAACATCACAAAACCCCCTTGGGGTTTGCCACCTACCCTCGGGGCTCAGGCTCCAGAATCAGGGTTCGGTTCCCCATCCCCCTTCCCCCCAAATATCCACTGACGAGGTTCTACCTCCTCATCTCCCCTGGCACCAGCAGGGGAGTTCTCTGTCTCATCCCGGGTGGGAACCCTTGCTCGGACTCAGCGCGGGGCTCCCAGATCTGTGGCCTACTATGCCAAAGGTCGTTTCGGTTTCCCTATGGACTTAGGCTTTTGACTCTCCAAAGCCAGGAGGTGCTTCCTTTTCTCTCTACTCTCTACTCTCTACTGTCCCATCCCTGCCCGAAGCAGTGACCACAGAACAGCCCAGGGGTCCAGATGGGGGAGTGTCTCCAGAGAGAGAGGGCAAACCAGAGTGAGAAAAACGACCAGTTTATATCCTCAGAAATCTCATCCAGCCTCACAAACATTTGAACAATCATGAAAGCACATGCTACTTTTAGAGCAAAGAGAGCAGCCAAGTTTAAGATATAAGGAGGTATTTTTACACCTGTCCTAGGTCCTTAGCACTCTTTTAACTCTTTAGAAAGGATACTGGGCCCCTTGCACTTGCATTCTTAATTTAGTAAGAAAAATGTTCTGAACGCAAGAATATCACTGTCCAAACACCTGTTTTTATTTACCTCAGAGGCCTCTCCAGAAGCTGCTCCTTGTGTATCTTCTCTCCAGACTGGAACCCCTTTCTCCTTCCCCTCCCCCAACATAGTGACCTCTTGTCCTTTCTGCCACAGAGCCCTGCACTCCATGACATTTGAAATTATTCTCAGGAATGGAGCTGGGGTTGGGGGTGAGTGAGACCCCGGGGGTACCGAGGCTCAGTGATTGCAGACACCTGAACCCCTCCTCTCCCTCACTTTCTGGGAACAGCCAGAAAAACAGGAGGCCGTCCTCAAGGCTTGGACCCTGGAAGGCCCCACGCAGCTCCCCCAGGAATGGAGGGAGGGAGGAGGCCAGAGGTGGAGAGAGGCCGCCTGTGCTATTCCAAAGGGGATTTCTTCACTTCCTGGCAGGCTCCTGTACACAAACGTGCTTGTTTAGGAGGGAAAGGAATGTCATTGATTGCTCTGGTGGTGGCGGTGAGGGGAAAACAAAAATAATCCGCCCGGAGGTTCGCTCCGTTTCCTGTGCATGTGTCTGCCTGCGTGAGTGTCTTTCTGCAGGCCTAGCCAGCTCTCTGCTTGTCCAGGCTGGAAAAGATTCATCTGGGAGCCGCCTGTGGAGCCAGAGCCTGCTGAAAAGGCACCCCCAGGGCCCCTGACAGCTCACCTGACGGACCAGCTGCCACCTGGCACCCAGGAGAAGACCTTTATTCTCAATTATTGCTTCTGGGGGACTGATGGACAGTGCCTTCCTCCTCCTCCCCTCCACTGCCACTATCTAACCCCGTCTGTGGCCTTATATGACTTGCCACTGAGCTTAACCTTCTAATTTATAAAATGGAGATAACAATTCTTACCATATAGGATTATTCAGAGCATTAACTGAGGGAATATGCTTAAAGAAAGAGATAAGACTGATGGTGGGAGGAAAGAAATGTTAAAGGAAGGAGATAAGAGGCAGAGTTCAGTCCTACAAACCTATACTCAGTACCTACTGTGTGCCCGAACTATGCTAGGCAGAGGATATGGAGAGGAATTTGACTGAGTCACTGCTTTCCAGGAAGCTCCACGCTTGACATCACAACCCGAAAGGAGGCCAGCCGTGCCTGACTGTCTGTAATGTAACCATCATTTGTTGACATTTGTGCACGATTTGTTTAGGGTTCTCTCCTAGAGGATGATGCCATGGAACCACAGTTAATCCTTGCACCAGTCTGAGAGGCCGGCGTGGTCACCCCCACTTGCTGCAAACAGAGCTGGGAGCCAGTGCCCAGGTGCGCCCAGCTCTGAGCTGCAGGGCGCACCACCGCCTCTTGACTTGAAGGCCAGTGCTCATCCATATAACACCTTCTGACTCTGTTTTCCAAATCAAAGAAGAATCCAAGTGCTCTGACAAGGATAACTGTATTTACGGAGACTGTAAGGGGCTGGGGGCTGGAGTTCCATGCATGCAGCCCCTCCCTCACCCCCAACAGTGGCCCCCGAGACCCCTCAGTGGATCCCCTAGTGCTTTACATGATGTCAAATCAATTAATCCTCACAACAGCCCTAGGGGACCAAGTGCTATTATTTCTCCCATTTGACAGATAAGAAAACTGGAGCACAGAGTGGAAAAAGTAATTTGCCAAAAGTCTTACACCTCTGAGGGAATGAGCTGGGATAGAACGTGAGGGTTATAGCCTCACGGCCAACACCCTTGACCTCTGTATCAACTGTGTAGTGCAGGCCCTAACTACCCAACGAACTTAGGGAAGTGCCAAAGACCTCCATGGCGATCCCTGGGTCTTGCAAACCTGTGTGCGTTACATAAACAGAGATGAGAGTAACACAATGAGGCAGCAATTGCCCTGGGTTTGGTTTATGTATTTCTCTACCAGTAAGAAAATCAACCCCTGAGCCAAGCTGAGGAATGAGCTGAGGAAGCAGAGGTTCAGGAGGGTGATTGCCAAACAGCTCTCGAATGCCTGGAGGGCTTCTGCCCCGGCAGTGAGCTTCCATCCCAAACCCTGGAGCACCGCGCTACAGGGTCCCGTCATATAAAATCTTAGGGCGGGAAGGAACCTTGGAGATCACCTGGCCCATTCCAATAGTTCTCAGATTTCTTTAAAAAATTGCTTTAATCTAATCAAACCCCAAAAGGAAAGTGTCCTTCCCATTAACTTAGAACTTACCCAAACCTACACACAAACACAGTCTCATAGACCCAGAGACTCTGAAAGAGGAAGTCACTTGCCCGAGGTCACACGGTTGCAGAATGTCGGATCCGGGATTCCAAACGCCAGGCCAGTGTTCCCACCCCATAGCATACTGATCAGTGGGGAGCAGAGCCTCATATTCAAGCTGCCACTTCAAGTCTCCAATGTCTGGGAGATAAACCACCCTCTCGTCCTGCCACGTCCCAGCCATCAGTGCTGGCACAGCCAGGGCTTCACAATGCGCCTGGCGATGTGGGAGCACGCTCACGGACATATGCCAACACCCCTGCATTATGCAACAAAGCCACCGGTCCAAGAGTTGCCGTAACACCTTTATCTGTCCAGAGCAGCCCCCATCTGCCAATATGCAGCGTCTCTCTGGCGCCTGGTGAGCCAACAGAAGGGGCGATGAGATCCTGGCCCTTCACTATCTGACTTGTTTTTGCAGGAAGTAAAAATAAGAGCCAAAAGCAAATTCCTCACTCATAGACTATTCATTTCCTGCCTTTGGTGGCATAAGAGAGCTCTGGCTTGATCAAAACAGGCTTTAGAGTGGAGGCGCTGGAGTCCGACTCCTCCCGGCTCAAATACTATTCACCATCGACCTGAGGCGGGTCAGTTATTCTTTCTGGGCCTCAGTGTTTTCGTCAGTAAAGCAGAAATCTTCACAGTGCCCGCCTCAGAGCAGGGTGGGAAGATTAAATGAGATGATGACTACAAAGCACTTCAATGCCTTGCACCTAGTAGCTGTTTAATAAGAAGTATAATTCATTACCACTGAGCTCTTAGGAAAGATACAGCACCTCCAACACTGCCCGTCTTTGAAAGCCCAAGGTTGCATCAGATGGTTTCCAAAGGACCTCCCTGCTGGAAGGATCCATGAGTTATTTGACTCCGGGTGGATTTTGGTTCTCTTCTCCTGGCCCCGAAGGAACTTCAGGAGCCCCACTCGTAAGCCTTCAGCCGAGCTGTGCAGAAGGTGTGCTCAGACGACTTCAGGGCCCAAAGAGCTGAGGGTTTCGAAGTAGCTGCAAAAATGGACCCGTCCAATGGCATCCGGCCTTTGAAGGCATCTTCAGTGTTCCTCCAGCTCAGACTGGCTTTAGGGTTCGGGTCAGTGTTGCTGTTGAACTCAGGGTCAAGCTTGGCCTCGAGAGGCTCAGCAGTGTGCTGTGCTAGACAGACAGGAGTTTTCGGGTGAAACGCACCTGTATCTGACTTTCCCACAGAAAGGTGGGGGCACACCTGCCGCCTGGGAAGGAGCCGGGACCACAGGGTCCGATCCTTATCCTGGCAGCAGTGAAATCCCACGGAAGGGTTTTAAGCAAGAAAGGGTGTCCCGAGAGAGAACTTTCTGGAGTGCTGGAAACATCCTGTATCTTGATCAAGAAGTGTGTGTGTGTTTACACACGCAGCTGTGTAACACACAGAACGGTGTGTAAACCGTTCTGTTGCTGGGCTCTTTAGATATATTTCTTTTCCCGTATGTAAACTCTGTATCAACTTTTTAAAAAGATAAGCATGCCGAGCTAATGAGAGGCAAAGCCAGCACTCAAGTCCACAACTTCGAGCCGGGATTCAGATGGGGCAAGTGAGGCAGGATCATGCAAGTGCAAGGGTCAGATCCTGCCTTTATGTAAAATGTCAGTATTTGGTTCATCATGGATTTATTTGCATCGATTTTTCTTTTAAAAAATATGACGCTGCCATATTTATTTGGATTCTTGAGTTTGGGGCATCCCCTTAAAGTCTGTGACTGAGGCAACTGTCTCACTCTCCTCCCCCTCATCCTGGCCCTGATGATCCAGGCCTGGCCCTCTCTGGGGAGCCTGCTCTTAGCCACACCCCACAGGTGGCCTCCCCGTCCTGGTCAGGGCACCACCGTGGTTCAGTTGGAGGAACTTCGAAGGAGAACGTGCAAGGAGATACTCACACTCGGGAGCTAGGCAAAGATGATTGCAACAGAGAGTCCCAGGGCGGGGCTCTGGCAAAATATAAAGAAAAACATTTGGAAAGTGTTTGCATAAACCTGTGGATGACAGAAAAGATAGTGAGAGAAGGGGGAGCTGTTCGAGGCCTGATCATCACGGGGAGGTTAGCTTCTCGTGGAAGAAACGAGCCAACTCCCTCTGACCAACATCCCCGCCTCGTCGTGCGGCCTGGCTGAGAATGCCCGAGCGGGCAATCCCGAGGATGTGACCCAGGGAGCGTGCCCTTTCCAGCCTCTTTCGTATCACCAACCATGCAACACAAGCATTTTAACGATGGTGTTCGTATGTCCTGTAACGAGGATAGCAAATGATTCTTTGCACTGTGCAGTGCTTTGGAGTTCGCCGGCGCTGCATCTGTTGCCCAGATGGCAGCTGGGCCCCTCTTGTTGCCTCTCGGGGATGGAGCGGTGATTTCCTTGGACCCTCATCTGTGTCACAGCTCAGCAGGGCCTCTGTCAGGGAGAGAGGAGCCTCTTCCTCCAGGAAAAGGCCCCCACGTTTCCGTTTCAATTAAGAAAATTGAACACACACTGAAGGAAACATTCCCAGTAACAGCACAGGTTACGGGAGAGAGAAATCAGGCATCTCCCAGCTGATTGCTGAAGATTCGAGTGACTTTTCATCTTCCTTTCTGGTTTTGTTGCCAGATGAACTGTAGAGACCCCACCCCACCCCCAGATCTTCTCCTCAGACCTCTTTCTTCAGCCCCTCTGGGCCACACTCTATCAGCCCAGTTCGGAAATGTACAGAAACCCCCAGGGTGGGGCAGAGGACACGCCTGTTCCTGCCAGCCCCAAATGCCTCCCTCTGGGCCTCTCCCTGTCTTGCTCCCCCATTTCTCCTTAATTGTAAAGAGTTTATTTTGTGAAAGAAAAATTCAAACTTGTAAATTAAATGAGGACACTAAGTGGAACATTCTAGAAACACAAACACCAAAAGGGCAGAGGCGAAAGGACTCGCCCTCTGCAGCGTGGAGCCCTTTGGAACATCGTCTCGCCTGCCCACACTGTCTCCAGAGGGCCGAGGGCGACGGCCAAGTGGGCAGCAGGCTGAGGGTTGCGCTGGGACGAGAACTGTGGGTCTCCCTGGGAGATGCAGAGGTTCCCCAGGGGCCGGCTGGCTCCCTGGCCCCTTGTAAAAGTTCTCCTCCGTGTTTGTACGGGGGGAGCCAAGGATGAGAAGAAGCGATGAGTGTGTGTATGTTCAGTCTGTGCATCTTCCTATGAGAATGCCCGTCTCAGACTTTCCCAGCGTGTCCGTCTGCGTGTCCATGGATCTGGGGACCTGGTGTGCGTCTCTGGGCATAGGGAGCCCACGTTTCCAGGCATGTGTAGGTTTCCTTTGTTGCCTGCACAGGCAGGTGTCTCTCCGTTGTCAGGGATGGGTGGTGTCTACACGAACACAAGTCTCAGCTTCTGGGTGTGTCTGTGTCTCTGCATGCCTGAGAAAGGTTTAAGTGAAATGGGGTGTGCATGTGTGGACAGGGACAGGGGTGCATTAGGACTTCCAGAAGCCACAGCCAATGCACACACTGTCTTTGCAAAGCAAGTCAACTGTTTTCCTGGTTTTGTTTTTCTCCTCCCCGTGGGCTCTGAACCCTCCTGGAAAACAAAGGGAGCTTAAAAAATGCAGCCCTTCCTGTGTTCCCAAATGTTCAGAATGCTGCGGTGAACGTGAACGGTGCCAGTTCGGATGCCCAGCCCTGCCGCTGCCGCAGGAAGCCACCAGCCCGCCCGCTACCACCGCCCACACCCATGACACGCCTGGGTGGAGGACGGGCAGCAAGGGGGAGCTGCATCCCAGATTTTGAGCTAGCATCAGACCCTACGTGGACACTGAGAGCCTGCATGGAGGCATAAATGCATCATTCCAGGGCTCCCTGCAAAGGACCAGGGGTCCCTGGGAGTGGTGGAAGGCAGGGGGAAGAGATGGCACCTTCACGTGGAATTTATTACCAACCAACCAGGTGTGCTGGGCCTTACTTTCCACTTTACCAAATTAGTTCTAGGCAGAAGTCAACATTTTCATCATTTCAAAACACGTTTTCTGAACACTTACTATGTGTTAGACACTGTGAAGGATCAAACTACTCGGCTTTGCCACCCCAGGATTCATGTCCCGCAGCTCCCACTCTGAGTCTCTCAGCGTCCCACAGTGTAATATGAGGACTCTGAGCTGGATATCAGCAAAGCCTCCTCCAGGCTGGAAATCCCAAGATTCTTAGTATGGCAGCTTCTCAACTTCAATCTTCTGCACTGCTAGGGAGGGAGGGAGACAGAGGAAAGGAGGAACCTCAGAAATCACAGCCAGATGGTCAACTGACTGTCCTTGAGCTTGGGGACAAAGAGCATGGATGCTGAAGTGGTCTATTGATTCAATCCAGAGCACTCCTTTCCCACAAAACAAAAGCAAGACAGCATCATGTAGCAAGACTGAGCACAGACGGGAAATTCCAGTGCCTCTTGGCCAGCGAATGCCTGAAGCCAGCCGAGGGGATGCAGGTGGGTGGTAGCAAACAGGAGTACATGCCCCATCTAAAATGAGCCGGTGCTGCCTGCAGAAACACAGATGCACAGGTAGCCAGTTCCCCAACAATTACTCTAGAAAAGCCCCATATCCAAATTTTTATATAAAATCTCCCACTTTGTTGTTGTTGGCAACTTACTCAATTTTTAAAAAATCAACGACAGTGGGCAGGCCCAAGGAAATCAATCTGCAGGCCACACTCAGTCCGTGCACTGCCAATAGAAACCTCTGCGTAGGTAGGTGCCAGGTTCCTTAGTAACGTGATATGGCCGACTCCCTGCTGAGGTTAAATCAGAAATCCATTCACACTAGAGAACATGTTAGTTGTTCCACTGAACTGGTCATGGGTGCAAAAAAGCGGCCAGCGAGGGGGAGGAGAATGCCTGGAATGTCTCCACGGTCTTTGAAGCCAAGACCTTTGTTCACCTTGAGTATCATGGCGATGATGCCACCACCTCCCCACTGGCCTTGGTCATTCATCGGTCGCTCTGAGCACTCACATTTGCCCTCCCTGGCCCAGACTTTTATCACTGCATGACACTGCCTTGCTTTTTGTTCTTGGGAAAGCTGTGCTCTAGATGGAAGAAATTGATCGCTTCAGCATCATGATCTTCCACCCCCAAATCAGGCCCCTCTGGATAAGAGACATATTACCTTGAGTGTCATAACCTAAAGGACAATCAGAAGGCTTGGGTCAGTCACCACCTCGCTGACTTGAACAAATGACTTCCTCTTCGTGAGCTGCAAGGTCTCCTCAGTACAAAGAGTAGGCTAGATCAGAACACCCCTGAGGTGCCTCCCAGCCTCTGGCAAAGGAAATGTTAACCTTTGATCATACAAGGACTGGGCCCCACAGTGACCAAAGGGAGTTCCTCTTGGCAGGGCCCAGGCCCGGGAGGCTGGGAGGTAGGCCTGGCCCTAACCCGCATGGCGATGCCTTCCTGCAGGTGTCTGGCCACAGACAGACCAGCCAAAGTTTTCGCATCCCTTTGTGAGGCGTAGCAACCACACTCTCGTCTGCAGTATGGCGCAGGCATCAACTGTCAGAGGACTCCTGGACAGCTCCCTGGAAGTGCCAGATGGTAGGAACTGTGGGGAGGAGTTGGCTCAGGGGAGAGATATCAGGGCAGGTGGGTTGGCAGGAAGGCATCCCAGCAAATGATTACGAATGGGAATGAAAGTATTTCAATATGTTAACAACTAGTATAGCCAGGCAGGTACACATCCACTAAATATCAGCTCAGCCCCCATCAGAATACTGTCCTTCCTGTGTACACCAAGGTAGACCCGGATAACAGCAACAGATAGGAAAGTTAACCCCCCCACCCCACTCAGCTCCTGGAGACCTCATGGAGCCTCACAAACTTGCTTCATTCCAGGGCCCCCACCCCAGACCTCCCTGGACATTGGCAAAGAGCAGGCACCATTCCAAACCCTGACTTCATGCTGACCATCAAATCCCCAAGCCAGGGAAGGAGCAATGATGTCATTGTCCCTGTGTTTCATATAAGCAATAATCAGACTCGGAAGAGTATCAACTTTCAAGGCAGAAAGCCAAACACTTTGTCTTGGCAAAGGCCTCTGAGGATTGCCTCATAGAAAGAAAGGGCTGGCATGCTCATCAACATCATTTGTTATGAGCGGGGAATCTGCAGTGTCCTTGGAGTCAGGAAAACCTCAGGACCCTGTTGAGATGGAGGACGTCGAATCTGAAACAAACGAGCATTACTGTCATCTCTTCCTCTGTGAACACTGACCTAGGGAAAGAGAGGGACACTCAAAGCTTAAGGAAGAGACTTTTACCAACAGAGTGGCACCACCCCACGCTGGACCTGTGTCCCCTCTTGTTATTATGAAGATGTCACCAGTTTTCTCAATTTGAATCAGTTCCATAAAGGCCGGAACCTTGTTTATTACAGTCCCCTGGCCTCTGGTATGGAGTTGAGAAATCAAAAACATCAGGTGAATGAGTGGCGAGGAGGAAAAAGCAGTGAACCGAGACATAGGCCTCCTGAATTCCAGGGATCCAGGAGCATAGCCAGTTTGCGAGCTGGGCTTAGGCGGGCAGGTTGGGGTAATGGGAGCACTGCCGTTGGCTGGTGCACGTGCGTGCTGTATATTCAGAAGGCTTTGTCCTTTGACACACTTGGACTGCCTGCCTTCTCCCTGTGGTTCGCAATCTTGCCCTCACACTTCTGCTAACGTCTCACTGATGACAGCTCTCTGGTCAACCTTTGGTGGTTGAACCCTGTTGAAAAGACCCCACTTTGGGAAAATGTGTTCAAGATGAACATGTCTCCCCAGCACCTAATTTCAGGGGCTCTAATCTGAGCTCGGTCACTTCGTCGACCTCGGGCATGACCCTCCTCCTCTCTGGGCCTCAGTTTCCCCTTCTACAGAAAGTATAAAATAAATTAGAAGTATCCAATGTTCTCAGCGTTCGGGGAGAAGCGTCTCAGTGCCCTCTTAGACACAGAAGAAAGTCACGGAGGCTCTCCCTTCACACGCACGAAGGAACGTTTTTGCGTCTGGGCCCTGGAGGTCCCCCGCCCCCCGTGCTGCCCGGGGTCAGAGACTTTGCGATCCGGAAGTCTCTCCAGGCTCTGGCTTTCCGGAATGTTAACCGAAGTGTGACTGTGAGGAACCACATGCCAGCCGCCCTCCTCTGAGGCCGCCCCCAGGGCCCCATCGCAGCCGCCCCTCCGGAATGAAGGAACCCGGGCTTCACTGGTGGCCCCAAATACAGCCCCTAGTGTGCCCAAGGCCCAGGCCTCGTGGAAATGAGGCGAGAAGCAAAAGGGAATCCAGGCAGCTTAGCCTAAAAGGAATTCCCTCTTCTCTGCTTCTTCTTCCAATCTGGCCTTTCAAGAGTTGGACAAAGGTGGGGATGGGGATGGGGAGAAATGCTAAAAGATTTTTTTTGATTGAGGCCCAGAGAAGGACATGGAGATGGGCCACAAAACAGAGAGGTCAAGCACGGGTACATGGCAGGGGACGCTGATGTGAGCGGGTGGGGTCTCTGCACATTCTCCGGGACAAATTGGACTCTTCCAGCCCGCTGGTTTTCGAAAGCTATTTATGAAGCTGAACTAATCCAGCCCAGCTGCGCAACTGTAAGTAAACAGGCCTTTTGTGCAGATTCAGAACCACCCCCTTCCCTGCCTGTACTGACAGAGCTCACGCCGTCCTTTCCGTAGGAGAGGAATGAATGTCAAGGTCAGGCAGGTGAAGTTGAGTGTGAGTCCAGGATTCATCCCTATCTGTCACCACTCTCAACCCTGGCAGGTCTCAGCTGGGCATCAGGATGATCACACACAACAGTCAGGATGCCTTCTCCTCTACTTCTTAGCTGGGTGAACTTGGGGGGTGCTTCTTAATCTCTCTGAGCTTCAGTTTTCCCATCTGCAAAGTGTCCGCAATAATGCCTAACTTGTGGAGTTGCCGGGCAGGATAGACCAGGAAATTAAAGTGCAAGTGCGACAGGCAGTTCTCAACACAGCTGGTTCCCAGTAGATGCTGCACACCCCTCTTGGCTACCCCCATAGCCCCTTTATCCTGCTCTCTACAGTGGAAATTAACATATGGAGACCTGGAGTGAATTAGGAAAGAGGCACCCCCTAGGAGGGGGACCATTTGGGAAAGGCAATGCTCCCTTCAAGCTGAAAAGCAGTCCCCACCCCAAGGGTCATGGCTCAGCACATGAAGCATGGACTGGACTAAGTCCCCGTCTCACCCTCTCAGCCAGGTCCCCTGTGCAGACCGCCACCCACACCGCCATGTGCAAGTAGCAGCCACAAAACCCAGGCTGTCCTGCTGACCCTCGGGCTGAGATATTTTTCTGTTACACCTTGTCTTTTTGCCAAGTCATTGATCCCCTTTTTAAAAAAAATGCCTACCAAGGGTTAAAGTTGGAGAAAGTCATTTTCACCCTAGTGTGAATGAGTTTCTGGTTCACTTTTGACCTAAGAAAGGCAAAGACAGAGGTAACCCGGACCCAGCCTTCCTGGCTCTCAGGACAGGTCTGTCCTGCCTCAGCATCCTAGAGCAGCATCACCCGTCCTTTAACACAGTGTCACAGCAAAGCAAGATGGGCACCAGGCTCAGAACCCCGACATCACTTTTGCTGCACTGTCTTGGCCAAAAAAAGTCACAAGCCCGTCTCAGATTCAAAGTGTGGTAAAACAGATTCCACTTCATGTTGGAAGGACCTGTAAAGTCACTTTGGAAAGGACATGGATACAGGTCCCATTAATTGGGGCCATCAATGCAGTCCATTTACCATGAGTTGGGATTGTGTCTAAGGCTGCTGGAGCCTCTATTTTCCCAGCCAAAATGTGGGATTTACCAAAGGGTTGGTAATGTGACCCAATAATTTTCAAAGGGGGCTGTCCTGGAAACTGCAGGATGCTTGGCCACACTTATACATCCACACCACCCTAACAGAGCTCAGCCTAGGGACCTTCCCTGAACACACGTTCATTGATTATCTGACCGGTTCAGAGCCTGAGACTTCAGAACAGGGATGGAACATCTATGTCCATTTTTGGATCAAAAGCTGGTATTTATTGAACTTTATAGGACCTCTAATCTAGAAGCCATTTAAACCAATGCCTTTCACTCTATAAATGAACAAATTGAAGCCCAGAAGTAACATGACTTAGCCAGGATCGCATGGGCAAGGACAACACTGTCACGCTGCAGCACGCACACACACCACCTGCGTATCTGCGGAAGCTGAGCAGCAAGTCTGGGGTGGGGCCCAAGATTTTGCATTTCTAACAAGAGGCCAGGTGATATGATGCTACTGGTCCTCGAACCACACTTTGACTGTCAAAGCTCACAGATTCCAGAGAGAGGGGACTGGTGGAGAGGGTATGGTCGGTAGACACCTGCATTTGGAACCATTCTATTCTTTGCAGTCCTTCACTTAGACCCAAAAGTCAGCCGAAGTTCAGACAGGCAGCACTGGCACCGGACTGACTCCCTGAGGTTTCACAGAAGAGGACCCACTTTCTTCCCCCCTCACTACAGCTCTCAGAGAGGCGCGCTCAAGGAGCTGTGGCCCCCTTGGAATTTCCAGTTCCTAGAGGTAGGGGTGTCCTTTCCAGCTGAGACCTCAGGCTGCTGGCCATCTTTTTACTTTGTGGGGACTCGTGGTGCTGGTCCAGGGGTCTCTAAGTCCCAAGGGCTGAGATTGTCCTGTCTGGTTAGTGATTTAGGAGCTTGGCAGCCTCTGTGACTCTATTGTGTGCCCTCTGAACATTTCGTCCAACAGCCTTTTGACATGCCACACACTTTCAAAATGAAAGAGGAAAAAAATGAGCATGGCCCTTGCTCATTTGCCTAATTTAAAAGCATCCAGAAGCTTTTTTTAGAAGGGGAAGAAAACACTATCCATCTGACACGGAGGAAGCACCTCATCTGGGAGCCAAGAGAGAAATGGAGACATAAGTTTCAAGGGCTGACATATTAATGGACAAACCTTTTGTCCGGTTTGCTTTTCCCCATCCCCCTACAGCTGAGAAACCACTGCCTTTCTGGAAGCTCTTGTGCGGAGAGGAAATTGTTTTCTCCTAAGGAGAGACCCTAACCCTCCTCGTCCATCTCAGGCAGTGGAAGTGGTACCCTGTGACTTCACATCGGTTCGGCCCAACCCACAGACATTGATTGAGGCGCTACTATGTGTGTGAGGTGCCGTGCTGGGTGCACTTAGGGGTGCTTCTTAATCTCTCTGAGCCTTAGTTTTTCCATCTGCAAAATGGCCATAATAATACCTAACTTTTAGAGTTACTGGGCAAGATAAACAAGGAAACGAAAATGAAGGTGCAGCAGGCAGTGCTCAACATGGAGCTGGTCCCCAGTTGATGCTGCACGTCCCTCTTGACTTAGTGACCAGAGACAGCCCCTTGCCATATATTCATCCATTCACCCAACAGTTGACTCTTGCTAGGCACCGTGCCAGCCCTGGGGACAAGGAGGGAGGAAGGTAGGCATGGTCTGGCTGCACCTAGCCTAGCCAGGGAGACCATCAGTTAGTAATTCTCATTGCCATGTTGCAGTAAGAAAGGGCTTCTTGGGATAAGTACAACCACGACCGAGTGTGATGCTGGGAAGACAAAAATAAAAGAGGTCTTGCCCAGATCCATCCTTCCTTTCTGCCCACTGGCTACCGTCTCAGCTTGGGTCCTCCCCGTGGCACAGCCTGGGGACAGCGCAGAGGAGAGACTGAGCTGCTGTCTGCAGGTCATGGGCTAGGCCCGCCACCTGACCCCATCCCCGCCCGCCACCCCCTCTGTCTTCCAGACACCAGCTAGAAGCACTCTTTCCCAAATGTGAACCTCATGGTGTCAGTTCCCCTACTAAAAATGCCGCACTGGGTTTCCCATCATTAGTGGGATTAATTCCAAACCTCTCAGAATAGTTTACAAGGCTTTTTACAATTTGGCTTCAGTTTACTTTTCAGCCCTGTGTCCCCTCCTCCCCCTTCATTCATCCTTCTCTCTCACTATGAGGGACATCCTGGGGCTCCCCAGGACCACTCGGAGTAAGGGGGGCTCTCTAAAAAACTGTTTCATTATGGAAATGTTCAAACATTTGCGAAAGTGGAGAGAGTAAAATGGTGAACCCTCACGTACGCATCACCAGTCCTGTCACCTCTGCATCCCCTCCCCACACTGGATTATTTTAGAGCAAATCCAAGACATTATGCCCTTTCATCTGAAAATACTCCAGTACGTGTTTATGAAAGGTAAGAACAGTCCAGTTTTTGAGGCTCCAGATTTGTTTTTACAAGTTCCAAAACAAGTTAACCAAATTTGAGGTATGGTTTGAATTTGTACCTTGAACAAACCAATGTTTTCAACACACACACACAGTACAACGACTGTGTGGAGAGAGCATTAAAGAGTCCAGGTTGAGGTCCTTCTCGAATGTGAAGCCCTAGCCAGTCCTGCTGTCCCAGGATCACCCTCCCTGTCCTTCCACCCCTGCATTTGATCCTCATGTTGCCTGAGTCCTCCAGGAACTTTCACACCTTTACACCTTTTAACCCTGCGGATACTTCTGCCTGGATCACCCTTTCCTCTACTTGGCAAACTCCTGCTTGATCGTCAAAACCCAATGCAAATGTCCTCTTGTCCATGACACCTCTTCCAATGACCTCCCTCTCCCCAAGATGACCACTCATCTTCTTTGCTTCTGTAGCACTTTCTTCATAATTCTCTTGAGTGTTTAAATTGTTGAGTTAAAATCATTTTTATGGATCTCCTGCCCCCAGTAGCCTGTGAGCCCCTTGAGGATAGGGCCTGGGTCCTCTCCCTGTGTCCCCTGGGACTTGTGTGGAAGGCAGTCTGGTCCTACAGCGTGGACTCTGGCCTCAGCCAAACTGGGCAAGATATTAAATTGAGTCTTGGTTTTCTCATTTGTGAGCGAGGGATCATACTCGCACTCTGACAGGGCTTCTGTGAGGACTACGTGAGCCGTGTCTATTCAGCTGCTATGGAGCTTGCCACATGTAGACACTGAATAATCGTTGGCCCCTATCACCAGAGGCCCACATGACTCCTTCATTAAAGGAGCCCCTGCCTCCAGGGACAGGTCTCACCCTTTGGCACAAGGCCCCAGTGTCTGTTCGGGTCTTGGTAGTTTTCCCCTGTGTTAGAGATGGTGGAAATTTCCCGGCTCATCCTGAGGCTGCAGCGGAGGGCTGTGGACCAGCCCTCTGCTGTGCTGGCCCCGGGCTCCTGCTCACCCTCACCTCTGCCTCCTCCATGCAGGAGAACAAGCCTGGGAACCCTGCCCCCCACCCCGGGGTTCCCCCCAAGACACTGAGCTGTGTTGCACCCCCTCTCCCTCCCAGCTGGGTGCAAAGGAATGTTCTCTTCTCCCCCCAGAACTTGTCATCCAGCATTCCTTGGAAGCCTCGGTTTCTCAGGAAGTCACCATTTTGCAGGCGCCCTGACCCAGGATGGGTCGGCCAGTCACTCAGCCTGCTCTAGGCTGCATCCACTTCCACACCCTTACCGGAAGAACATGTGGAATGACCCTCGTCCATCTTTTCTTTCAAGTCCAGAGTCATCATCTCAGATGTCCGCCCCTGTTGCCAACACACATCTATCTGCTGCAGCTTTATGGCCGCATGGGTAACTCATTAAACCTCTGCCAGCCTCTGACATGGCATCCCAGATTCCCCTTGGCCAATGTCACCTTGGAGAGCTGAGAGCAGGGAAGGAGGGAGACAGCGCCGCAGCTGCAAGAATAGTGTTGGCTTTACATTGATAACACCAACCGCCAGCGTGATTCCTGCCCTCCCGATGTGCCCTGTTATGTGCTTTTTGTTTATTAACTCATTTAAACCTGGAGACAACCTATCGCAACATACAACTTTTAGCCCTATTGATAAATGCAGAAATTGAGGCACAGAGAAGTGAAGTAACTTGCCCAAAGACACACAGCTCAGCAGTGGTAGAGCCCAGTGCTCAGCCCAGGCAGGCTGTGGGAAGGAGATGCTAAAGAAAAGGTGGGTGCCCTATGGGCCTGAATAAGGACAGGGACACCAAGAGAAATCAAATCACCTGGAGTGACAGAAGGTTCAATACAGGGGAACGGGCATCTCTAAAAGTAACTCAATCAATACATAGTAATGATGATGGTGGTGCTAATAACAGTAGCAACTAACGTGTACACAGCTCTCAGCACTCTGTTTCTCCGTTCATTCAGTAACTTCAACCTACAAATATTGAGTGCCTGCTATGTGCTAGGCAAACAGTGAACAAAACAGATACGGGCCCTGTCCTCATGGAGCACAAACAAATCAAGATGGGAATAAATATACCAGGGCAATCACAATTTTAGCTTCGTGGGTAGGATTAGAAAACCCACCCATCAAAGCTTCCTCTCTGAAGAGCTTCAGAGTTAGACACAAGCATTTGGAAAATTAAGGTCGTTTTTCAGGAGGATAGGGGCTATGGCTTTGTAAGGGAGAGGGGGAACCGGAGATTAATTTCTCTCTCTTAGCCTCTCTCTTTCTCTCTCATGGGTACCCAATACCAGTGCTTACTGATACTTCCTTCTTTGGCTCTTAAACATTCTTATTAGCCCTGTTCTTTATCAGCTTGTTCATGGGACAATACAGTCAGTAGGAATATGCCAGGAGCGGAGATCATACTCGCTCCTGAGCGGACTAAGGATCTGGCTCAGATCTTCTGCATATAAAGGCTAAAAACAGCAGGGAAAGAGGCCAACAGGTTGGACACACACAGGACACAAGTACCTGCAAGCTAGTGCTGGTTTGCCAGCACAATCTCTCCTGCCTCCCAAGTATTAGCAAGGGTGTCAAACTGATTTTCCCTGGGGGCCACATCAGCCTCGAGGTTGACTTCAAAGGGCTGAATGTAATTTTAGGACTGTACAAATATAACTACTCCTTATAGTTAAGTGAGAGCTCGGCGCTGCCGCCAGGTAGAAACAAGGTGCCGGACGGGATAAAAAAAGGTGGAGGGCCGGATTCGGCCCGCGGGCCTTGTGTTTGCCACCTGTGTATTATAGTCATGAGATGCCCAGCTGGATATTGTACTTCTGACCTATGGCATCACCAAGGTCTTACCCCTGTTCACTCCATGGTGCTAAGACATGCGTTTGCCTTCATGGTTTGTTCTCACTGGAAATACATATCCAGGCCATTCCAAGATGTATTTAAAAGTCAGGCACCATCCACACAATGGAAAAGTACTGGGCAATAAAAAGGAATGAAGTGCTGATACATGCTACAACGTGGATGAACCTGGAAAACGTGCTGTCGTAAATGAAGGAAATCAGTCCTCAAAGGTCACACTCTGTATGATTCCATTTATATGAAATTTCTGGAATATGCAAATCTATAGGGACAGAACGCAGACCGTTGGCTGCCAGGGACTGGAGGAATGAAGGGGGGTGGCTGGTAATGGGTGTGGGGTGACAAGAAGGTTCTGGAAGGAGAACCTTTGGTAATAGCTGCACAACTCTGAATACACCGCAAACACTGAATTTACACTTTAAAGAGGGTGAATTTTGTGGTGTATGAATTGTACCTCAGTAAAGCTGCTGTTTTAAAAAAAATAGTCAGGCACTATCACTGCAGCTATGGTAGATCAGATCTCACTCAGTTAAATAGAAGGTTACGCAAGATTTACAGGAAAAAACCAGGCAGCATTCAATCCTTAGAGTCGGAGTCTACTGTGTTTTTTGGACTACAAGACACACTTCCCCCCCCAGAAATTTGGGAGGAATCATGGTTGTTAATGCTGCTGTTGAGTTCTGTTTACATTTACATTGGTGCAATATTATGTTATTTCTGTTATTAAATATTTTACCACATTTTTTACTTCAAATATTTTCTATTTTCCTCCTCTAAAACCTAGGTGTGTCTTATGGTCTGAAAAATATGGTATTTCTGCACTAGAAAATAAGGACATGGTCGTTCTGTATATCAGGAATATCAGATCAATTCATTATATCAACTGAATGATAATTTTTACAATAATTTCAAAGCAGTTTTTACAATGCATAGTATAAAAGTGAAAGCTTTAAAAAAGAAACAAACAATATCCATAACTGTATCAGGTGGTAATTTGGAGAATGCTTTTCAGTGAATGTTAATTCAAATGCTCCCCAGAGAATTTCTGGCTAGCATCCAGCTCTATGTAGCATCTATTTGACATACAAACTTCAAGATAACCTTAATTGCTTGTGTGCCTATTCCCACCTGCAGATCAAGCAACTGAGACCCCAAGGGGTTAAGAAACTTGCCCAAAGGTGCCCCAATAGGAAATGACACCAACAGTATCTAAACTCAAGTCTGTCTGGCTTCAAAGCCTGAGTTCACTCTTCCTCCTTCTTCTACGTCATTCCACAAATAGTTTCTCTGAACCAGAGAGGAAATATCTCCCTTTGTTTATAGCTCCAAAGAAGCAGTATTATTTCTATGCAACACCAAGAATAACTGTAACCAAAATTTTATATTTACTTTAACCTTAAGAGATTACGTGTGTAAATGTAAACTGGTCCACCTATATATATGGCTACTAAGTATTGCTATTATTATTTAGTTCTTTTCTGGAGTCACTA
>CM052539.1:9543482-9558713 GCA_028533065.1 Trachops cirrhosus
GGGTGGGGAGAGGGGAAAAATGCGGGTGGCAGTGGAGAAGCTTCACCGTTCCTTAACTGTCTGACCTCGGGCTCATGGCTCGCCCCTAGTTTCTTATCTACCACATGGGGAATGGGAAGAATGTTAGCATATGGAGATGGGCAAAAGTAGGTTTACAGTTGCGAGTACGCGAAACAGAGTTTATTCCTGTATTATTGTTTATTATTTTCCATACAAACAACTGTAAACCTACTTTTGCCCACCCCTGTATATAAAGTGCCTGGTACCATTCCTGGCTTTTATGGGACACTCCATGAATGTCCTTGTTATTAGCCTGGGAGATGATATGGCCCATGGATTCACCCAGTGTGTGACAGATACCATGGTACCCACCTTCCTTTCTTGACCTCTAATAAATGATTCCAGAAACTTATGAGAATGTCTTCAGACTGTGTTGAGTCTCCCCTTGGCCTGACCTCTAAGAACTAGTTTCTAAGGACACGTGGACAGACATTCAGTGGTCGTGCTTGCAGTGGCAGAGAGGGAGAGTCACACCAGTGTCCATGGACAGAAAAATGGCTGGAGAATTACGGCGCATGCCCTGCGGTGTGCTGGGCCTGTGTGGAGGCTGGAGATACAGGGTAAGCAAGACCCCGTATTGGGGAGCTGTTAGCACTGTTGGGTTAGGAGAGTGCCTATTGACATAGGAGAGGGCGCATGCGTGGTGTGATGGTAAGTGAAAAGAGCCATTTCTGAAAACACAAGTGTCAACTTCAGCCATACGTGTGTAAACATGTTTGCAGACATCGAGCACGATGAGCGATGGGCAGGTGAGATCAGTCAGCCAGGCTGGGGAATCGGGGAGAGACATAAGGAAAAATGTAAAAAGACTGTGGCAAAAATAGGAAAAAAACTTAATGAGTAATGTTAAGTGAGGGGATAGGTGTAAAATTCCATCTCTAATATTATTGCAGAATATCCCATTGCATTTTCTAATTGGACATTTAAATGAGGATTACAAAGTAATGTGGACCAGTACACTGATCTGATGAGATGATAAGCTTGTAGACAATCCTCATTCTGAATTTCTGGGGCCATTTGAAATCTGTCATTTCACTTTTTAAAAGTTTCACTTAAGAAAAACTCTTGGGAGTGTCCCCACTCTCTCCACTGCCCCCACCCCAGTCCAGGCCCAAGCAGTGACACTTCATGTTGGTTTTAATTCCAGATTGGTCTCTGGCCCTTCCACCTCTCCTGACACAGTTCATCCTGCAGCTGCAAGGTCACTTTCCTGACCCCACACTGACCTGTTTACCCAAGGCACAGACTCCTCCCTTCAGCCTTGAAGGCTCCCCATTATCTGGCCCCAGATTGCCTCTCCCTTGTCCCAACACCAACCCAGAGCTTTGCCAGCCGGTTCTAAAAAGAATGTTATTCTCAATGAGTCAAAGTAAAAAATGACAAAGGAAACTCTCCCCTACTATCAGGAAAATGCATTGCTTTAGGCAAATTTTCAGAAAGCTTTCTTTGAAATGTCTTAACTGTAAATCATCAGATTTTTCTACATTGACTCTATGTGTCCTATAAACCCAGATAACAATTTCTACCCTCACCACCTCTGACAGTAATACATGTATTCCTGCAATTTTGTTTGAGAGTGCTAGAGAAGGGCACTCAGTTCAAATATATCGTATTTAGCAGTCATGTCCCAAGTAGCTTTATTGTGGATAAAGTCATGAAGTTTCATAAGATAAATCCTTCCTGTGAGTCTTTGTCACTAGAGCTCGTGAAGAATCTAAGCACCCATCGTAGGAAAACTACATTTCTGTGCTTCATTCACCCCGAGGAGTGCTGAGCCCTCCCTGCACCCACCCGCAACCCACTCAACCTTCGGAATCTTTCTCTGAGCCTTCTTTCTGTGGAGACTTGCTCGTGACTCCACCCACCCCAGACTTACCGGCCAAGCTGCCATATATTGTCTTTCATTGTGCAGCCCATCTGTTTAAGACAGACTGTCTTGCCCTGGCTGGTGTGGCTCAGTGGACTGAGCCCCAGACTGTGAACCAAAGGGTCGCCAGTTCGATTCCCAATCAGGGCACATGCCTGAGTTGCAGGCCAGGTCCCCAGCATGGGGCATGCAAGAGGCAAACACACATCAAAGTTTCTCTCCCTCTCTTTCTCCTTCCCTTCTCCTCTCTGCAAAAATAGATAAATGAAATCTTTAAAAAAAGAGAGAGAGGGAGAGAGAGAGACAGGCTGTCTCGTCTCAATCTTCTGTGTGTCCCGCACAGCACAAAACACAGAGCCAGCCATGTAGTTCTCACTGCATTAGCACCCCCTGAATCGATTTGATATTTTATTCATCATTATGATTAGGGGAAAGCATTTGTTGTGCCCAGATGTTCACATGGTCCCCAGGGAAGTGTGCCTCGGTAGAGAGAGAGTGCCTGATTGAGAGTCAGAACACATAGCCTTGACCTCAGGTTCTCCTATTGTGTGGCATGAAAACAACCACTACACTCTTTGGGCTACAGTTTCTAGGAGGACACATGTCTTAGTTTCCTATGGCTGCTGTAACAACTTTAGCAGATTTAGCATCCCTTTGTTATCTCGCAGCTTTGTAGATCTGAAGTCCAGGATAGCACGATGAGGTTCTCCACTTAGGGTCTCGTAAAGCCAAACTCGAGGTGCCAGCACCCTGAGTTCTCCTCTGGAGCTTGAGATTCTCCTCCAAGCTCAATCTCTTTATTGACGGAATTCAGTTCCCTTGCAGCTGGAGATTCGACATACCCATTTCCTTGCGGGGAAAAGAGAGCACACCTGTTTTCCCTCACCTTGCTGCTTAGTGAAAATGCACTCATTCATTCCACCTCACATCCCTTGGGTTGATAAAATATAAGTCTTTCAAACTGAAGTGTTGGGAGCTCTTTCTTTGCTCATGAGAAGCAGAAGCTGGTACAACCACTTTGGAGAGCAATTTGGCAATACCTAGCAAAACTGAGATGAGCATTGTCCGACCCAGCAGTTCTGCTCTGGAGTATGTGCCCTGGAGTAACTCCCCTACGTGGGCATAGGGGAGCATGTTCGGGAATGTTTATACTAGTATTGTTTATACTCAGACAAATAGAAATTGCCTCAATGTTCATCAACAGGAAACGGACAGATGTAATGTGTTCACAACATGAAATACTATGCTGCAGTTAAAAACTAATCAGAGCTATATATATCAACATACATGAACCTCACAAACATAACATACCTCCAAAAGCTGTACAGAATAAATCAAAACATAAATACAGATTTAAAATATGCCAGCAGATAGTACAACAAAACTATGAAAGCCTCAGGGTGGTTTTGTCTTCCTTATATATAACTACATAGCACTTTATTTTCCAAACTATTTTTTTAGATTTTAAAGTATATTTTATTGATTATGCTATTACAGTTGTGCCATTTTTTTCTTCCCTTTATCCCCTTCCACCCTGCATCCCCCTCCCTCCAGCATTCTTCTCCCCCACTTACTTCATGTCTGTGGGTTATATGGTCTTTGGCTTCTCCATTTCCTATACTATTCTTAACCTCCACCAGTCTATTTTGTAACTACCAAGTATGCTTCTTATTCCCTGTACATTTTTCCCCATTCTCCTCCCACTCCCTCCCCACTGATAACCCTTCATGTGATCTCCATTTCTGTGAATCTGTTCTTGTTCTAGTTGTTTGCTTAGTTCATTTTTGTTTTTGTTTTTTTCAGGTTCAGATGTTGATAGTTGTGAGTTATCATTTTACTGTTTGTGTTTTTTATCTTCTTCTTTTTCTTAGATAAGTCCCTTTAACATTTCATTTAATAAGGGTTTGGTGATGATGAATTCCTTTAACTTGACCTTATCTGGGAAGCACTTTATCTGCTCTTCCATTCTAAATGACAGCTTTGCTGGATAGGGTAATCTTGGATATAGGTCCTTGCTTTTTATGACTTTGAATACTTCTTTCCAGCCCCTTCTTGCCTATAAGGTTTCTTTTGGGAAATCAGCTGATAGTCTTATGGGAACTCCTTTGGAGGTAACTGTCTCCTTTACTCTTGCTGCTTTTAAGATTCTTTATCTTTCATCTTTGGTAATGTAATGATGATGTGCCTTGGTGTGTGCTGCCTTGGGTCCAACTTTTGGAGGACTCTCTGGATTTCCTAGAATTCCTAAAAGTCTATTTCCTTTACCAGATTAGGAGAGTTCTCTTTCATTATGTTTTCAATAAGTTTTCAGTTTCTTGCTCTTCCTTTTCTCCTTCGGGCACCCCTATGATTCAGATGTTGGAGTGTTTAAAGTTGTCTCTGAGGTTCCTAAGCCTCTCCTGATTATTTTTTTGAATTCTCGTTTCTTCATTTTGTCCTGATTGAATGTTTATTTCTTCCTCCTGGCCCAAACCATTGATTTGAGTCCCGGTTTCCTTCTCTTCACTGTTGGTTCCCTGTACATTTTCCTTTATTTCACTTTTTATAGCCTTCATTTTTTCCTCTATTTTGCAACCATACTCAGCCATTTCTGTGAGTATCCTAATTACCAGTGTTTTGAACTCTGCATCTGATAGGTTGGCTATCTCTTCATCACTTAGTTGTATTTTTTCTGGAACTTTCATCTGTTCTTTCATTTGAACCATATTTTTTGTCTCTGCACACCTGTTACGTAGTTAGAGGCAGAGCCTTAGGTGTTCTCCTGGGCGGGGCAAGCCACATTGCTGGTTGTGGTGCTGTATGTGGGGGCGGGGTCTGAGAGAGACAATGCCGCTTGCCCGGCTATTGCTGGCTTTCAGTCACTTCCTTTGCTACCCACAAGCAAATTGGGCCCTTCTGGTGCCGATTCCCAGGTGGGTGGTTTTGTGTACGTTCCAGAACTGTGTGGGTCTCTCCAATGAACTCTCCTGTGAGGCTATGACTTTCTTCTGCCGCCTGAACCCCCACAGGCTTTTTCAGTCAGAGGTTTTGAGGCTTTATTTGCCTGTGCTGGAACCCTGGGTTGCACGGTCTGTCTTGCCCCCTAGTTGTGCCTCCCGGTTTTTCTGCACACAAATGTGGGACCGCCCCCTCTGCCAGCTGCCACCTTGCCCACCCCAGTCCTCCAGCCTTGCTGCGGGTCCCCTCCACCCTGGCTCCCCATCTCCACCCCTCCTACCAGTCTGCACGAATGTTTCTTCTTTGACTTCTTGGTTGTCAGACTTCCATACAGTTCTATTTTCTGGCAGTTCTGGTTACTGTTTGTTTTTAAATTTATTGTTGTCCTTTTGGATGTGCAAGGAGGCAAAGTGTATCTACCTACGTCTCCATCTTGGCTGGTATTTTCCAAACTTTTTATAGTGCGTACACATTGCTTCTGGAATCAAAGTCAAATATTGCCGTTTTTTAAATGTGCTTGTTTACTCTACACACCAGGATATGGTAAATTTTAGCCTGGATAGGAGGGAAATTTTTTTACTCAGCAGCTACTGCAGGACAATACTAGACATAAGAGAAAACCGTTCACACCAGGCTTGTACAGACCCGAGTTTAAGCCCCAGCTTCACCCCTTCCCAGCAGCTACCTTTAGTCTCAATTTTCATATCTGTGAAATGATAATAGAAATACCTTCCCTAGGAGAAATACCTTCCCTAGGAGACTAAATTTTGGGTAATGAGCACACATCACAATATACGGATGATGTATTATAATATTGGACACTTGAAACCTATATAATCTTATCAACCAATGTCACCCCAACATATTTAATTTTCAAATAACTTTCCTGCCCGCCTCAGGGGGCCAGTGCAGGGGTAAAATGCAACAAGGTCCATCGGCTGGCTTGTGACCCTTTGCCGACCCTTCTTTAGCACCTACAGCAGCTTCTCCATGTCAGACTAGGTGCTGGGCAGCCAGAGGGTCAGTACAGACAGCACTGCCAGGGGACTACTAGGACAGAGTGTCCACAACAGACAACTGTGCAGCCCAGAGAATGGGACAGGATTATTCCAGCGGGGACTGAACAAAGCTGGGGAAGTGATAGTGTCACTGAGTAACTGAAAGGGGTAACCTGTGCCCTTAAGCAACTGCAAATATACCTCTAGACACCAAGCAAACACATCTCAGATGACATATGAGCAGCATGAAGGAGGAAGCACAGAGCCTAGGGAACTGGTCCCCTCACTTCCTAGCAGAGTGCCCGTGGGTGTGGGCAGGCACATGATCTTTGAGCCCCACTCGCCTTCTCTGTGTCTTCGAAAGAGACGTGCGTGCCTTGGAGATCTTGCTCAGAGGACTGACCGAAGCACAGATTCCGTGTCAAATGCCTATCCTGGGCCAGGCGGTGCTCTGGAAGCTGGGGATGCGACAGAGAACCAGCCAGGCCAGGCTGCTGCCCTCCCGAGTGTGACTCTAAAGATCACACAGGGCAGTCACTCAGCACAGTGCCCTCCGTGGTGTGACCGAGAGATGCTTGTGCCCACGGTGGGCATGGCCCCTGTGATTGAGAAGCCTCACAGGGCGGCCTGGAGAGTGCTCAGGGGAGGGAATGAAAATTCCCAGATATTTGAAGGTTGCTGGGGAAATAACATAAGGCAGAACTGTAACAGGAGTAAAGAAGCTGCCTTTCATTGAGTAAGTGCTTCACATGCAGTAACTTATTTAATTCTCGCAGCAACCCTCTGGGATGGACACTCATCAGCCCCATTGTACAGAGGTGGAAACTGGGGCACAGATCCACGTAGTAGCTTCAGAGGTCGCACGAGCCAAGAGGTGAACTAGGTCGGCTTGCTTCCCTCTGCCATCTCTGCAGATTAGTGGATGCCCTGCGCAGACTGGTTTGAAGGGATGGCTCTTTCTTTGGGAGCCAAGAGTGTTGGCATTGAGGGTGTTTGAGGCTCAGTAGGGTGGCCATCTGTCAAAGCATTTTTGTGGGGATTCCTGCTTATGTCAAATGACTGAGTCTTTCTACAGAGCAGGCAGGGCCCAGAGCCTTGGTGGACATGCTCTGAGATGATAATGAGTGACTTCCTCTTATCTCTTCCAGCTCACAGCGCCTCGCTTCCCTGTGGTGGTCAAGCTGGGACATGCCCACGCGGGAATGGGAAAGGTATGAGAAGCAGCTCTTACCCTCCTTAATACTCATACCGCTTCCCCGGATGATCTGCTCCCCTCTCTCTCTCTGTCCCCCACCACCCTGACCTTAGCCCCCCTGCCCAGCACAGTTTTAGAGAAGCCCAGAATACACTCCCTCTCCTTCCCAGCCCACCTTCCACTGAGCTCCTGGAGCACGGAACCGCTCTCCAGCTCAGTTCGGACTTGCCCAAACCAAGCTGTAGTTGCTGGCTCATAGTTTCCTATGACTGAGGTTGCAGGGCAATGAATCTAAAGCATTTTGTAAATGGTGGTTCTTTTGTACCTGCCTTCATCTCCATGGCTACGCTGTAGCTCATACCTTTATCACCTGCAGGGCTAACGCCTAGAAGGTGGCAAATACACCTGGCTCCAGGGAGGAAGTCCCTGCTGTCAGTTAGCTTCTGCCAAAGTAAATCATCTGTTTTACACAGTCACAGCTGACATATTGGTCAGATTCTCTCAGTTGCATATATAGAAACTGAACTCAGATTGGTAGGGGGGAGAAAAAATTCACTGGTTCAAGCCATCAGAACACCTGGAATAGTTCGTGGTGGGTTAGAACAGAGTTGGATCCAGGAGCTCAAATGATATTGTCAAACTCAGTCTCCTCTATCTCTTGACTCTGTTCATCTCTACTTGGTGTTTTCTTCCAGTAGTCAACATGGCTATGGGTGGCCCACCCTGGTCCCTAAGATCATTGTATGAGAGGAAGGCCCTGTCTCTTTCCAGCATCTCTATATCCGACTTCATGGAGGGACATTGATCAGTCTTGCTTGGGTTCCTGTGCCACCCCTGGCAAGTGGATATGGAGATGTATTGGGCCCCATTCAAACCATGGGGATCGGGGTCTCCACAGGAAATGGAGATTTGCTCCCGAGTGAGGGGAAGTGGGGGTGGGGCTACCACAGGCCACCTCTCTCACTTCTGACACAAATAGGTCCGCGGGAGAACGTGTGGCTCTCAGTGCCTGGCATCCCCATTGGAGGGGCCTGAGCCCAAGCACGAGACTCAGCACAGAGGTCCTAGATAAAGGAGCCAATAGAAACCTTGCTCTGAGAAAGCGACCCCCCACCGCCAGCCGCAGATAACCCTGCACCTTGCTCCTTTGTCCATCCACTACCTGCACCCCTTCTGCATCATTGCTTCCCACCTGCGCTCCATCCCCCTCAGGCAGCAGAGAACGGAAAGAGCCAGGCAGGTCAGGGCATGACCCCAGCTCCAGCGTTTGCAGGAACGTGAGCACGTTGCCATCTGAGTACTCCTGGCCTCCTCATCTGTGGAATGATGATAATTCTAATAACCATCTTTAAAGCAAATCCTCCCTCTACATTACATCTCCCTAAAAATACACACCACGACAGTGGGGTTTTTCCTGTTTGCCGGTTACCGTGTCCCGTAACGGCCGCTGGTGCACGTTAGGTTGTTGATGGAGCGGACGGACGAGCAAACCTCTGTTTGCATACATGCCTGCGTCTGTTTCCCGTGGCCTCTCCTCCCAACCCCCCAGTCCCACTGAGGCTGCCCTCCCTGTGGTCCCCAGTGACTCCTGACCCAGCAGGCGCTCTTCAGCCCACCTCTGAGTCGACCTCTCTATGTCATTTAAAGCCGTTCCCATCCCTTCTGTCCCGAAACGCTCTCCTGTGAACTCCAATTCATGCTTCTCTCCCAGTTCTCCTCCTCTCTCTGACCAATCCTTTGGTTTCCTTCAAGGACCCTTCTTCCTGCCCCATTTTTAACTGCCTGTCCCATCAGCACACGCTATCTGAGAGCTCGTCTACTCCCTGGTCTTCAGCGGCCACCCACACGCCAACAGCCAGCCCCAGTCATTTCCTATCCAGAGCATCAGGCTCCTGTATCCAGTTCCCTCCTCCACATCTCCACCTTGTCTCCCGTGGAGACCTCAGATTCTAAACATGCCAGACCATGCCCATGATCTTTCCAGACAGCCTGCTCCTCCTCCTCGTCTCCGTCCCCCTCCTCCTGGGACTGTATCTAGAGCAGAAATCACCAGCCCGCCCTTGTCTCGAAATAGAAATCTGGGAGTCAGCTCCGCTCCTCCTCCACGCCCAAATGGTCATCAGGTCTTATCGCTTGCCCGTTATTAATGCTTCTCAAGCTTGTCCCTTTCTTTCCACCCACTGCCACCATGTAGGACAATTCTGGTAAAGGGAGAGGGTTCCCAAGAATTATATTCTGTTTCTAAAGATTAAAATAACCCCAGACAGGAAATAAAAAGAAGGAAACACTTAAAGAGACTGACACAATGCTCAAGGCGGGTGGGGGCGGGGGCGGCCTGGGGGAGGTCTGAGAAACCCAGGTCCAACAGGGACTCCCAAAACATAGAAAGGGGGACACATCTCCAAGGACAGAACATGTCATCAACCGGAAGAAACAGAGGTTTACAAAAATGCTGAGGGCAAGGGAAAAGGGCTTTTCTCTTTCTCTTTGGAATGAGAAAACTATCAAGAGTGGTCTGAACATGCCGACTGAGCAGATGAGGTCATATTCATGGCTGAGAGGGAGAGAAACGAAATTGGTACCTTTTATGGTACTTCCAGCTTCTGTCAGAAGGAACACCGCCTGCCTGGAGTCAGGCAGACAGAACATCCTTAGGAGGAAACAGGCAAAGAGGCCGTGGAAGAACTCAGTGTCCCTGGAAGTCCGCCTTGGGCCCCGCAGATGAAGTCACTGACCCATCCTCAATTATATTGTGCCCTTTTGTTCATGTGTATTGATTGGTACCAACTCTGTGCTCACGATCAGAGGATGAATAGGACCCAGTCCCTACTCTCAAGGAAATGGGGAGACAGCCACATAAATAATTAAGTATAACATGTGTTGGGGACCTGATAGAAAGCTGTGCAGGGTATATGGGGGTGGAAGGGAGAGGGTTTTAATGTAGATTGAAGGAAGGAGCTTAATCCCACCAAGGGGATGGAAAGATGGGAAAAACGTCCACGTCAGGGGATCTGTGGGTGATTCGGGATGCCTGGAAATGAAAGGAATTCTAACAAACAACGACTTGAGGAAAAGAGATGGGCTAATACCCTCTTATACTGAACAAGATGGCAGATATCACAAAGCACAGAAATCAAACACTGTGCAGTCCGGGAACGCTTAGGTAGGAGGTGACAACGGGAACAGCTGAGTGCTTCAGAAATCCGCCAAACTAGACCGACGGTTCTTACGAGGGGAGGATGATGCTGCGTCCCAGGAGGCGTTTGGCCATGTCTGCAGGCAATTTTGGTTGTCACACCGGGGGTGAGAGAGGTCCTGCTGGCGTCTGGCATCTACAGGGTAGAGGCCAAGGACATGCCCTAACATGCTCCAGTGCCTAAGACGGTCCCGCACAGCAGAGAGAGTCACGCAGCCCAAAGGTCAGTAGCATCAAGGTTGAAAAACCCTGGACAAAACTCATCTCATTTCCTCTTGCCTTTGTTGAAAGTTTTGTCAGACTATAAACCAGAGGAAACCGTGGTTGTTATAGAGTTCAACGTGCTTCAAAGTCTGTTCCAAAGAATTGTAATTATTATAGGTTTGGAGAACTCTGTGTTAAAATGAGTTTTATTGCGGAACTTCTCAGAGTCATAAATTTTGTTCATATCCACGGTAGGGGTAAAAGAACGTGAAAAAGTGAGCAGAAATTCCCAGGTTTACCTCAGAAGCCTTTGACCATTTCTTTATTGAGATGCTTGTCCTTTTATTAATTCATACAAACCCTTTGCATATCAAGTACATATCAATCTTTTATAATAATCATTTTATTATTATAAATGATTAATATAAAATGATTGTATTAATCATTTGATCAATTAATCAAATTTGGTCATTAATCAAATGAAATATTAATCATTTTATTATTCAGTTTTAAACCATTAAAAATTTAAAGGTAGTCAAATGCTTCCATCTTTGGGAGGCTTATGTTTTAGTTGCAAAGGGCACTGATTTGAAGCTAGGTTACTCCACCTATTAGTTGTGAGACCTTCAGGTAAGTTACTTAGCCTCCCCACCTTCTTTTCTTCTTATGTAAAATGAAGATAATAATAGAATCAACCTCATAAGCCATTAGGGAAATGCAAATTAAAACTACATTGAGATACCACTAGATAACTACCAGAATAGTTACAATTAAAGATTAATAAGACTAAGTATGGACAATGACAAGGAACAGTTGAAAAACACACACAGAGAGAGCTAGTGAAAGTGTTAGCTGGTGCAACTGCTTTGGAATACAGCTTGATAGTGTCCACTAAGCTGAAGCCACACAGAAGTTCTTCGAGTTTTTCTCAGCCTAAATGCATGCCTGTGTGAGCCAGGGGTGACAGCAGCTTGTTCATAATCGCCAAAGCCCGGACATAGCCCATGCGTCCACTAATAATAGAATAAAAACATAAGTTACAGTGTATTCAGACAAAGGGAAAATGTCCCACAATGAAAGTGAATGAACTACAACTATTTGTAACAGGTATGAATCTCACAAACAGCACTGTCAGGTACAAAAGACTTGCTATTTATATGATTCCATGTATGTAAAATCAGAAAACCAGGGAAACTAAACTGTAGCGTTAAGTGGGATACATATTTAGGTGATAAAACTTTTTTAAATGCAAGAACATTGCTACCATGAAAGAGTCGGCGTTGTCTCCGTGGGGGCGGGAGGAGTGTTCATGGGGACGAGAGGGAAGGTCCAGTTCCTGACCCGGGTACCATGTGGACGTTTGCCCACTGAAGCGTCGTTTTTGTACTGTGCCATTCTTTGTGTATGTGACATTTTGAAGCAAAATAAGGTTTTGAATGTCATTCCCTCTTAGGAGGACTTACTTAATGGAGATCTGATATCCAGAACATGCACTGGTCCATCCATGGCCAGGAGATTGTATTGGGCTCTGGGCTGTACGTCAGTCCTGGGTGTTTGAGAGAGCCGTGGACAAATGAGTATGTCCAGGGAAGTTAGAACTGAACAGAAGGGAAGAGGCATCTAACCGGGAAGGGCTAGAGACAGAGTGGCCAGCATCTGCAGAAACGTGGAGGGTTGTCACGGAAAGATAGATTGGACTTACTCTGCATAACATCTAGCAGGCAAAGCTGGGAGCGAAGTTGGGGTGAAACCAATGTCAGTTGTGTTGAAGGAGCACCTTTCTAGCAGTCGGAGGTGAGCATTAGTGGAATGGATGGCCCTTTAGGCAGGAGGTTCGCACTGATGCAGAGTTTGGCAAAGATGAATACTTAATAGAGACTTTCAAGAGCATTTAGCCCGAGGTGTCTGAGCTCCCTAAAACCGAGACAAATCTATGTATGCAATGTGAATGTCTTTTGTGGGGTGGGGAAAGGGTTCATAACTTTTTTTCAGCTTTTCACAGGGGCCTGTGACCCTCCCAAAGGTTAAGACATCATGGAGATGATTCCTACATTATCTAAAGAATGAGAATTTATGGTTTTAATCAATACTAAGAGCAGTCTATTGAAAAGAATGGCATAAAATTATATGACCATCATAGGATTAGAAGTCAAGGTCAAGGCCAGCTGCCAGTATAGTGTGGAGGTGAAATTTGAAGAATCTGGGGTCAGGTCTTTTGGTTTGAATCTGGATTTACCATTTACTGGTAGTGTGTCCTTAGCCAAATTGCTTAATATCTCTGCTTCTCAATTTCTTCATCTCTAATTTGGAGACAATAATCCCCCTCTTGGGGTTGTAATGATGATAGCATAAATCAATCAAGGTTTAGGAAGGTATCTGGTAAATGCTCAGCGAATGGGCACTTAAAAGTCCACTACAAAGATAAATACTCTGGTCACGTGACTGCTTATCTCAGCAGCATCCCCCGGAGAGAGGGTGGTAACAAACTGACCCCACCCTGGGAGTTGCCTTATCCTTATTCCAGACCTTCAGGGTTTGAGTCCCAGCACCTCACTTAGAACATAAGGACCTAAGGCCCAGAGAAGAGGAGGGTGTTACCCAAAGTCACCCGGCAAGGGAGCATCTCCAAAAACAGTATAGGAGGGGAAAGAAGGACCTTCGAGATTATCTGGCCCCATTCCATCCTTTAAAGATAAGAACAGTAATACAAGTAGTAATAACCACAATAATAATAAAAGCTAATGCTCTCTAGAGTTTACTCAGTGCAGGCATTGTTGCGATATGAATATAAATAAATATAAGTATAAATGTTTTAAAAATGAGGAAAACGAGGCACAGAGTAAGTGGTGGCGTTGGCGTGCAGGCAGTCTGGCTCCAGCACCTGAGCTGAGAGAGGGGAAGGGCGTCTCCATGGTCACAGCTTAATAAACCCAGGCCCAGGTAGCCTAGCGCTTGCCCCTGCCGGCGCAGGGTTTGTTGTCTTTCTAAAAGGAGCTGGTGTGGTGAATGACAGGGGTGAGTCACCCCTGCAGACAGCCAGTCTGTTCGGGGAGGTTGAGGTGGCAGCTCCTAAACACGATGTTTCCACCAGCCCAAGGGTCTTGCCCACCCCTGCTCGGCCCGAGGCTGCTGCTGTCATCAGCTCCCAGTGACCTGGACCACGCTCTCTTCTCTTAGGCTGACTCACTCAAGGAGCTTTCCTGGCACAGTCGCTTCTTAAGTGGGAGTAGGTGGCCCAATAACATGGTGATGGAGAGGGAGGACTAGAAAATGAGCAAATGGAGCAATGGAGCCTGGGGGAACGGTTAAGAAATCAAAGCTTCGCCAGCATCTGGGAGACTGCCAGAGAGGAGAGTTACTCTGTGTTTAACACTCAGCAGATGCCAAGTCAAGGGAGAGCAGGGGAGAGGCTCCAGCCTGCAAGGTGTTCCAGGGAAGGTACGGTCAAGGTCCCTGCCAAACTGGGACCTGTACCCCCTCCCCTGACCTCCCTCCCGACTCCCACCTCCTCCATGTCCTCTCTCACCTACCCTGCCACTCGTTTAGATGACCACTGTCCTCGTGTTTTCCTCTGCTTCTCTTGAGCAAAACGGGCTCAAGGAGGGGATCCGTCAGTCCTTGACACCTTAATGAAAATTTTAAGCACTGTGCTCCCTTCTCAGATATTCCAGGACATGGATTTCTTATTTACAAATTCACCTACTCCCTAAAGTTTATTTGTAACCCTCAAATCGATTCTCACAGCCACTCATGGTCACTCACAGACACGTGCAGAGCAGCTGATAATTTGAGTCTCCCGATAGGCCGCGCTCCCGGGGTCGAACAAGGCTTGTTCTGCCTTCTGGCTCTAGCTCCCATGCTGGAAACGTGTCCCCAGTCTATTTACTGCCACACTTGCACATTCGTGTGCCTTCTGTCGGTGACTTCATTGTATAAAACGCTCCCCAAGTGTAATGCTGAAGTGCTGTCCAGACCTCCTAAGTGCAAGAAGGCTGGGATGTGCCTTTTGAAGGACGATCGCTCCTAAGGGACCTTTTGGAGAATGATTGCTCTTAAAGCTCCAAGGAGCTTTAAGCCTTTGGTCACAACATTTTCATCAACTGATCAATATAGAACCTTATTTTGTGTTTCTGTTTAAAGACACTTTACTTAATAAATGTTGTTGATTCATTAACACTGAACTAACAGCCAACAGCACTATAACTTATGCCTGAGCCAAACTAATGACAATGCCAGGAAGCAAGATCTCAAAGGCTCCAGAAAATGACAGTTTTGCAGTCTTACATGCAGGGTGGGGCAAAAGTGCGTTTGCAGTTGGCGTATGCAAAACACAGAGTTTAGTCTTGTGTTACTGTTTATTAATGATTGTGTTATTTTCCACGCAAATAGCTGTAACCCTTATGCCCCACCCTGTATGTGTGGAATTAGGGAGGGAAACTAAGGAAGAGCTCAGGAAGGCGGGAGAAAGCAAGGTGGGGATAAGGTGACAGGTTAGTTAAAAAGAGTATGTGCTCCTTTGAGGGGGGTGGTGCCTTCTCCTTGGAGGGGTCTGGCATTTCAAAAGTGCGTCAACCTAGATACACAAGAAAAGGGGAAGGGTTTAGTTAAACCTTTTGCTAACGAGGTTATAGGCCTGGGGGATGACTATCCACCATGACCTGCCCAGTTAGGAATTATTGATCAGATTACCCTGTGAGATTATTTTCAATCACTGAACTTGTACATACCCCCTTTTTCATTATATCTATGTCAATCACACATTCCATAGAAAATC
>CM052539.1:9559213-9594467 GCA_028533065.1 Trachops cirrhosus
GTACCATCCTTGGTTCACCGGAAAGAGCATTGATCTGGGTTCAGAAACCTGGGTCCTCCTGTCAGTCCCATGCTCCATGGGGCCACCAGTATCCACCTGGACAAGGCACTTAAACATAAATGCAATGTGTCAAGTGTATCAAATATGCCTGGTTTTCCTCACCCAGTGACTTGGAACAGCTAGTGAGTAAGCATGCATTAAAAAGTATGAAGCTCTGTGTAAGTGTGAGATGGGTTGGTAAGCAAAGAGGATGAGCTTTGGACTTGGACCTCCCTGGGTTCTGGTCTGGGCTCTGCCATTCTCCAGCACGGTGACCTTGAGCAAATTCCTTGACTTCTCCAGGGTAACTCCAACCAGATGAGGTGGGATGGACAAAGGAATAGAGGCAGGGTGTTAATAATTTCTGAGCACCCTTGCACCAGGATACACACCTTCGACATCTCCTCTGACTTTGGACGGGTTATTTTGCCCAAGGTCACAGAGTACTGGAAAGGGGATTTGAACCGAGGTCAGCAGATCCTTCAGCCCCTTTCCTCCTGCTGCCTGTGACCTTCAGGCATGCCCTGCAGAATCATGTCTTCCCACTATAAGGCAACCAGCCAACTTAACTGGAGAGTTGATTTATAAAGCATGTCACAGGGCCCCACCCAAGAAACTTGTCAATACTTTGGAGACCAGCGTGACCTTCACGTCTGGTTTGGTGCACTGACCTCACCCCAGGCTGGAAGCCAAGACTCAGAGCACTCATGCAAGCGAATGAGAGGAAGAAAAAGAAGAATATCACCCCTGGCACTGTGTTTTAAAGACAGTGTGCAGCCCCACCACCTGCAAGTCTCATTTTGCCAAAAGGGACAGGACTCATCTGGCAGACTCATCTGGGAAGAATAAATTGCCTGCTCTTGGGGGCACTGACCACACAACACCGCCACGAAAAACAGAATATTTTTGAAAGGGCAAACACTGCAAAGCAGTACAATTTCATTTTTCTTTTCCCTGTTTTCCTGACAATGTCTGCTGACCCAGCCTTGAACTGTGTGTAACAGAGGCCAGAGAGGTCATCCCCTCAGGAGCCCCTCAGAAGGGGGAGAGGGCATACATTGCCTGGTGGGGTGGGGAGCGCTCTCCACAATTTCCCAGTTGGACTACCAGCTCCTTTCTTTCTCCCCGACATAAGACCATCGTATACAGTTTACAAACAACCCCCACATTGGGAGCCTGTTCAAACCCCAGCAGTCCTTTGAGGTGGGTGTTGGTATCATGATACCCATTTAACAGATGAGATAAGCAGAGACCAAGGAGACAGAATGATTTGTACAAGGTCACACATTGCATGCTGCTAAGGCTGCACATTCTTGCCGCTGGTCCTGGCACCCAAGCCAGAGGAGGGCGGCCTCCAGAGAGCTCAGCTAGCCTGTTTGGGACACAGCCTGTGTGTCCACTGAGGCCTTCCGTGACCAAAGTGTTCAGACACAGGTTGTTCTTACTACCAGCCAGCAAGGGAAGCCATGTCCTAGACAAGCAGAGGCCACCTGCCTCACTGAGGCCACAGCACAGGGCAGCCTCCCACCACGCTTCGTGGAAATGGAAGCAGCCACACGTCTGGCTTCTTGGAAATAGCTCCATGCGGGGGCAGCTGGCATTGGTGCCAACAGGTGGCCGCGGCAGGGCTGTTTAAAGGGGAGAGCCAGAGGAAGGTATACACAGTGGGCTCATTACGTTTTGGAGTGCACGTGTGCGTGAGTGCATATGCATGTGTTTTGAAGCAGGGTGAGCAGACGTCTTCAACACAATTATCAGCAGGCTCCACTAAGCCTCCAGACAAATGAGACACTATGGACAGACCCTGTCTCTTGCCTCAACTGCTGACCTCCAGCCCCAAGAGCCCTGCCCAGCAACGCCCAGTCCTCCAGGAGTGAGGTGGGCAGATGCGAGGGAGATGGTGTGGTGGGACAGGGAGAGCTCTCCCAGCCTTTTCACGTCCTGACATTCACTCGCAGCAGATGGTTGTATTCAGAGCATTCAGTGGGGTCAGGGGAGGAGGCTGTGAGCAGCTGAGGAGGAGGGCCTGGGGGCTCCCAGCCACCCTGAGGGATCTGGGAGCAGCAGCCAAGGGGCCTGTCGGGAGGCTCTGGACGATGGACCGAGTGGTGTAGCTCCTGAAGTCAGAAGGCATGAGCTCCTGGAAGTGTGCTCGTCAAAGTGTGCTCTCGGACGATACGTGAATGAACGAGGGTGGCTGTTCCAGTGCAGCTGTGTTCACAGACACAAGGCCTAAATTATGTATTATTTCCACTTGTCATGGAATAGCATTCTTTTGCTATGCTTTTCCAACCAATTTAAACATGATTTTTAACTCGTGGGCCCCACAGAAACCGGCACTCACCCTCAGGGCGAGGTTTGCAGAGCTCCGCTCTGGGTCACCTTACCATCCGAACCCTGCGCTGCTGGGAGGTAAGCCCTCGAGGTGCACACACTGCACCCACTGGCTCCACCTCCCACCCCTCCAGTCTGGGCCAGCACGCTGGCACCTGGCACCCTGCCGGCGCCTGGGAAGCTCAAGTGTTGCCTTTCGGAGCTGACACTTGTCGGGTGCCTCCCTTCCCTTCCATTCAATCTCACGGTCACACTGTAACTCTATAAACAAGTGGGCGAAAGAATCAGTGACCCGGGAGCTCAATAACAACTGAAGGAGGTTTGATTTATTAAAGGGAAGAGCAAAGGAAAGGAACCAGCAAACCGATAAGCAGGATAATTAGACAGTTCCCTAAACAGAACACCAACCCCTCCGTTATTCCTGTCACTTCCCACCACCCCTTCCGACCTCTGGCAGCACGTGACCCAGGCAGCCAGAGCGAGGACGTCCTTTGAGCTCCGAGTCTCAGCATTTAGAAGGACTGGAGGACAGGCAGAGACTACTGAGAATTTAAGGCCAAGGGCTATTGTATTCATTCAAGAGACATTGATGTATTTGGTGCCCAGCTGTTCTGAGGTAGGGGCTCAGGAAGTGTTTATTGACTATTTTGGCAAATACTTACGAACATTGATTATGTGTGCAAGGAGTGGGGTGGGGTAGGCCCTGGGATGGAGGACTCTTGGTTAAGTTCCAGAGATGAAAAAGACACGGCCCCCGAATGCAGAGGATCCCACACGAAAGACCCAGTCTAGACTGCAGTCCGGTGCAGGACTGGGCAAACTAAGACCCACCGGCCAAATCCAGGTGTTGTTAGTAAAGTTTTATTGTAACGCGGCCCTGCTCGTATGTGTACATATTGTCTGTAGCTGCTTTCACACTAAAAGGTCAGAGTTGAATAGTTACTATGGCCTTCAACGCCTATAAAATATGTACCATTGCACTCTGCCCAGTGCAACGCTTTCCAAAAATGTGTATAGTGAACCACAATCAGCCATCCATTTTGACTTGTTACCTGATTCTGAGATATTAGGTAGGTAGATGGATAAATAACTTTGAAAGAAGAATACTTGCCCTTTCTCTGTGCAAAGTGTTTTGATATGATCTGCTGCATTCTATTTTATTTTCTTAAATGTTGGTTGTGACCCATTAAATTGATTTGATGACCCATTTCAAACCCACAGTCTGAAAAACACTGGTTCACTGGAAAGCGAAGTGCGTTTACTCACTCATATGCTCATGAAATACTTCAGTAGTGCTCCAGGCACAGCTCTGACCAGGGGAGTGTCTGTGCTCCTGGAGCTTGCATCCTCCGGGGGAGGCAGACGATAAGAGAACGAACAAAACTGCGATCTGTCACGTGATGAGAAGGGTGCTGAGGACAAAGGAAATAGTGTAAGGGGGACGGAGCGTGACAGGCGTGGGACCAGGGAAGCCTTTCTGTGCACTGACATGTGAAGGAAGGAGCGTGAGACCTGGAAGAATAAACGAGAGTGGGAAAAGGTCAAGGCCAGATCACAGATGCATTTTACACTGCACTCTAGAATTTGGACTTGGTCTTCTAGGTAAGAGAGAGACCCACTGGTGAGTTTTAAGCAAAAGAAAAAAATGGGCATGGATGGATTAATAAGGCAGCAGCAGGGGCAAGGGGGTGGAGTCAAGAGCCTGTGGGAGCCATTAGCAAGAAACTGTAGCCATTCAAAGAAGAAATAAGGGTGTGAACCCAGGCAGGCACCAAGGCAGTGAGGAATGCGGTAAGGATACAGTCAAGAGATAGGAGAGAAGCAGAATAAAAAGAATTTAGGGACTGACTGGATGTCGGGCAGAAAAAAATTGAGAGTTGATGATTCCATTCACTAAAATATGAAATCAAGAAGGATGGGCTTGCAGGGAGAAATATTTGCAGTTTTTAACATTTTGAGTGCGAGGTACCATGGAAAATAGCAATAACAATCACCACCATTTATCGAGCACTTACTAGGTGCCAGACCCTGCGCTCTGGGTTTTACGTGCATCGTCTCATTCAGTTGTCACAGCAGCCCTATCATGATGTGGTAGATAATCTGATTTATCTCCATTTTGCAGAAGGGAAAACCGAAGCTCAGAGAAGCTAAGTAAGGGGGAAGGTGTAATATCTGCTATTGTGTGCATACGCCACTTCGCACAAAGCTGGGCACGTGGTGAGTGCTCAGAAAACGGCAGTGTCATTAATTCCTATTATCTTCTTGTTGCTGTGGGAAGGAAACACAGCTCAAGTCTGCAGAGAGGGGAACCAGTCATATTTAGGAGTCCTGTGTATACAGAGAAGTATATATAAATGCCTCAGTGTGTGTATACACATACCCGGTTTGTTGCTGCTTTTTATTTTTGGCTTTCTAATTAGGCATCTCAAATGCCTTTTGATCTTTCCCATTCTCCAGCCCTATCCCACGCCCACTCCATAATTACTTTATAAATAAATTTCTTCCCCAAAAGTTAATCTCAGCCCACTTGCCTTTGTTCTGTTCTGTGAAGTAAATTGTGTTGCTGGCCACGCAGGCAGAGTTGGTTTATTCTTGTGGAGAGAAGGGGGACTTTATTTATTTTTTTTGCTATAGCTCCTCTCTCCTGTTCCAGTGCCAAATAAACAAAGCTGCTATTCATTTCGGCATCTCCCCATCTCTATCATGCCCAGAGTCATTTTATCAGCAGAGCCTCTCGGGCTGTCTCTCCGAGAGCCTGGAACAGCAAATAGGAATGTTCTAAAAGGGACTGCTGTGAAAATAGAATCCCATTTAATGAGGCCACAGAGAGGAGACTCTTGCTCTCTTGGTGAGTGTAGGAGCAAACATTATGTTTAAAGTTGTGGTTGGAAAATGCTGGCTTCTCACATGTGGCCTCAGCAGAAAGCATCAGCCAGCCCATCCATAGTTTGTGACTCAGGGGCAAGGAGCTGAGGCAGCTGGAAAAAAAACTTAGACTCAGGCCCCCTCCCCCACCGAAGACCTCATCCTCATGCCTGGGCCCGGGGCATAGGTCTGCCATGGGCCTGCTCTTCTTGCCGACACCCCTCAATAGTGACGCTTACTCTACGTTGCTGTGTCCATTCACAGACTCCCAAGTGTCAGGTTGACAGTACGGAGCCCAACCTTCCACCCGACGCAGCCTCAGGAACGAGCTGCCTCGTGCTGTGGTCTCTGAGCCTCTGTGCAATGAATAATGAAAACGCTCAATGTGTAAACCAGGTCCGCATGAACAGCTTCCAATGGAGGGAGGCCTACAGTCCCACCCCACTGGTCTCTTCCATGAGTCCACCCCCAAAAAGGTGCCCCCAAGGTTTCTCCAAGGTATCTCAAGGCTCCAGGAAGTCCAGTTTGAAAACCACTTCCTTATGTCAAAAGAGTGCCTAGAAACCATGCTTGGCATCCATTTCTTCCCTTATTCATTCAGAAAAGAGTTGTCAAACACCTACTATGTGCAAAGAGCAAGGGATGCAATGGCGAATCTAACTGAAGAGTCCCTGCTCTCACGGAGCTTGTATTGTGGGGAGTACTGGCGACTGCAGGATCATCTGGGACCATCAGAATGAGACAGAATGTGAGACAGGGTGAGGTCCTAGAAGGTGACGAGGCTGTGCAAAGCTCGCTGCTTTAGACTGGATGAGCAGAAGCCTCCGTGAGGAGGTGGTAACGCAACAGACAGGACGAGAAGGGTGCGGCTGTGTGATGATCTGCAGAAAGATTTGCTGGCAGAGAGAATAACAAGTGCAAAGGCCCTGAGGCAGCCTTGGGCTTGGCGAGTTCTGGGAACTGGGAGAGAGGGTGAGGGGTAGGTGGGAGGGGGAGAGGTCAGACAGATGGGCTGGGCCAAGGCTTGCTGCCCTGCAGGTGCACGTCCGGGATGGAGCAGGCACGGGGGCGGTTCAGGGGGCTTCGGCATCGCCCGCGATGGTGATTTTGTTCCCTGCTGAAATCCTGAAATCTGTACACATTTCTCCCTCCTAATGCAAAGGGCACTGTGAAGAGGAGCCAGAAGTCCTACCTTCTAGAGCATTCCTCTCCTCCCTTCCAGATCTGCTCCCTTCCTTTTCCTTTGCAGAAAACTGCACCGCCAGAAGCAAAATAGCCGTAGTCCAGGGGTGGGGGGAGCTAGAGGGAGAAGCTTCAATTTTCTCTTCTGTGTCACTTATTGACTAAGTAACATCAGAACTCTCCTTTCCCATGAATTCTCACATGAAACTTGAAATTACAACAGGTGAGAAAGTGACATTATATTAGCTGTGACTTTATTTCGTAACTTTTAATTTACATCATTCATCATCCAGTCCATCAGGAGAACACAGGGTGTCTTTTGATGAACTGGGTCCTGTGTCAGCCTCGGCACCCGCTTGCCTTCACAGTTTGTGTCCTTGCAGAGCTCGGTCTTGAGAGAATCGCCAGCGTTGCACCCCTTGCTCTGCAATCCCAGGTCACTCTCCAAGCAAACCAAACGGAAGGGGAAGCCTGCCTCTGAGAGCTGCACCCGAAACAATCGCCCGGGCAGCCCGAGTGAATGGATACCAAACCTTTGCGTGTGGCTTTTCGGATGCCTTAAAATCAAGCTTTTACATCTTTTATTTTAACAAAACAGTAATCAAATGTTTGTTGCAACACTTCAAGTCCTTCCACGGAACGTGGAAAACCTGTCGGTGTGTGCTGTCCTCCGGGCAGTGGTGTGCTGGCAGACTGGCTCTTTGGGCGGGGGGAGCCCCAATTTGTAGTGTTTGCCAATTTCTGGGATGTAAATACTTCCACTGGGGACAATTGCAAGCTAACAATGGTCTCTCGTGAGGCTGTAGGAGGCAGCTCTGGGACACCTCTGTTTCCAGCCCTCATGTGTAGTTGGTGTTTCTGGGTGGAGCCCCCTTGAAAGCCACCCCCCAAAAACCAACAATGCGCTGGACCCCAAGGCCTGGAGACCTTTGGCTGGAGCCGAGGGTGGGCAGTTAGAATGGGGTGGAGAGCAGGGGGAACAGAAACACAGGAGCGGGAGCCCTTCAGTCCCAGGATGGTGTGTGGTCAGAAATGACCTGAGTGTGACCCCAGGGACCGCCATGGTGACACCTCCTCAAGCCATGTCCTCCTGAGGCCACCTGCACTCACACAACTCAGATCATATCTTGGGATGTCTATCCCTGGGGGGTCATACTTCTAAACCCAGCTGAAGTATTTTCTCCCTTTTAAAACTTTCTCTGCGTTGCTCAAGCACTGTGACTGCTGCCCTCCTGTAATCTGCCCTCCTGCCCTCTGCCCTCCTGCCCTCCTGTAATCTGCCCTCCACCCTCCAACTTCCTGCCCTCTTCCTTCCTACCCCCTGCCCTCCACCCTCCTGCCCTCTGCCTTCCTGCCTTCTACCCTTCTACCCTCTGCCCTCCTGCCCTCCTGCCCTCCTGACCCCTGCCCTCCTACCCTCTGCCCTCCTGACCTCTGCCCTCCTGCCCTCCACCCTCCTGCCCTCTGCCCTCCACCCTCCTGCCCTCCTTTGAGCCAGCCCCGGCCCTAGCACAGCCCCCTCTTTGTGCACCGTCTGACTGCCCTGCAGTTCCACATCAGCTTATCAGGGTTCCAGGCTAGACCCTGAGAGAAGAAACCATGGTTGGAGCCCCAGTACCTAGCACAGGGCCTGATGTTTTGCTAGTTTACTAAGCAAATATTAATTGAGCCCCTGCTCTGTGCCGGGCAGCGTTCCGGCCCCTGAGACTGCAGCGGTGACAAAACAAAGCCCTGTCTTCCCAGGGGTGTCGATTCTAGAAAATGCCCAACACATGTGCAACGGCTGTCCCATGGTTCCCTGTGATCCCTGCTCTCAGGAAGACTAGGGGAGGGGAGCTTCCCTTCCATTTTATTTCAACCCTAGCATAGACCCCACACATAAAAGGGCCACGCTTCACAGTTCTCTTAATAGACTTCATTTTTATGCCGCTGTTTTAGGTTCACAGCAAAGTTGATCGGAAGGTACAGAGACTTCCCATATACCCCCTTCCCCGACATGTGCACAGCCTCCCCCATGACCAACATCCCCCACCAGAGTGGAACACGGGTTACAATCCATGCCTTTCATTCAGTGCTAAAAAGCAATGAGCTATCAAGCCTTGAAAAGACACAGAGGAAACTTAAGTGTATATTCCTAAGTGAAAAAAGGCAATCTGAAAAGGCCACATACTCTATGATTCCAACCCTATGGCATTCTGGAAAAGGCAAAACTATGGAGACGGTGGAAAGATCAGTGGTTGGCAGGGGACAGAGTGGGGGAGGGATGAACAGGCAGAGCCCAGAGAATTTTTAGGGCAGGGAAAGTATTCAGTGTGATACTGTGATAGTGGACACCTGTCATTATACATTTTTCAAAATCCATAGCCTCACAGTCTTTTGATTTTATTTTTTCATTATGACTCAGGGATATTTGAGCACCTATTAATGTACTATTGTCGTAGACCAGGGTTTGTAGGGAGGGGCTGCTGGTTACATTTATCTACTGTAACCCATTCGTATCTTAGACTGAGCTGCTTCAGAGGCTAGGCAGCTCTGGGAGGAAGAAAAATAGAGGGGTGTGCTTAGAATTTCCTAGACGACAGGGGCAGGAGAAGGCTCTGCCCCTCGGCAGCCAGAGCACTGGATGAATCTCGCTCCTGGGGCGGGGAGAGCTCACAGGTTACCCCAGGGCCGGCCATTCCCACTGTCCTCTGGTCCTTGTGGGCACTGAGGGTCAGAAGGAAGAAGACGGTGGCCAGAGGGTGGGAAACAGAGCACCAGAAACCCTAAAGACAAAGTGGGCTACAGTCATGATTTCTAACAACCCTACACCCACCTGCTGTCATTTTCCCAACATTCTTAAAGCAACTCACATACACTCGTACTCTCCCTCTGTCTTTGCCTAAATAAATGTACTTTGAAATGACATTTTTATATCACAGTCATAAATTATAAGTTTCACGGGCCAGATCATTTTTCCTAATACACATTGAAATAAATCCCTGTTAAAATGTACGTGCTCGTTGTGCACCCGCTACGTCATCCGGCAGGCCGCCGGCGTCACGCACGCCGCGCTGTGGCTCCCTGGGAGAGAGGCGGCGCCCCTGCTGCTGAAAAGGCTGGGAGCCAGTCTCGGTCCCTGAGTGATGAGAAACCCTAGGCAAGTCACCTGCCCCTCCCGATGCGTCACTTGCCTCGTCTGCAGAATGAGAGGGTTGACCAGATAATTCCACACTCGGAGGTTCTGAGTTGTGTGCTCTATAAATGTAGAGTCGTTAAAGGTCTCACACCCATGACGGAGTCCTTGACACCCTGCCCTCTCCCCTCCCTCCTAAGCGTCCCCCACCAGCCTGTCCCACCCCCATCCCACCCCCACTGCAAGGCAGCGCTACCTGGGAGAGAAGCCGCACAGCCCCAACCCTAAACTTAAACTTAAGTTCTTTAATTAGAAGAAAAACACCCCCGTGTTTTCAAACCTCAGCATGATATTCGCACTCCTTTAACTTTGGTGAAGTGGCATCCTTTGGTGAAGGGAGTCACACCCCAACACACACGCACACGCACACACACTCGCTTCATTGTTTTTGAAAAATGTTTACAATGACCTTTACTGTCTCCATCTTTCACAAGAGAGCCAGGGAGACACGGAGTCTATCTAACCATTCCCTGGCAGGATGCCCACACACAGCGTCCTCCTCCGCCGTCTGGCTGCAGGCAGACACCTCTCAGGTCCTGCGGGAAAGGCAGCAGCTTGCAGACCCTCCCTACGCGGGAGACCAGGGTCGGGGGTTAAATACCTCGTTTAATCGCCCGCAGAATCTGCTCGTGAGCACGATTGGGTCCAGCGTTGCTGAACCTCACGTGCGTTCCTCACGGCCCCTGCTGAAACCGCCTTACAGACGAGCGCCAGGGAGGCCTCCGTGCCCGGAAAGGGTAACAGCCAGCGGGGCCAGAAAAATAGCGACAATAGGTTGAACGCTATCAGTGTGTATGGGACTTTACAGAGTCTCTAGATACCTTATCCATAAAGGTGCTCGGGGTTCATGACAAGCAGCTAACATTTGCTGCTCTGGGCGAGGCACAAGTTGTTTGCGTGGCTATCTCATGAAATCTTCATAGTCACTATGAGAAATGTGCTATTATGTGCTTCGTTTTACAGACGGGAAAATGGATGTTTAGAGAAGTTAAGAAATCTCCCTAGGGCGCACAGAGAGGAAGTGGTAAAGCCCGGGTCCCAAAGCCATGCTCAAAGCAATACCTTCTGTTTGCGGGACAGCTGGTGCTTCTTTAGAACGCTTGGCATAGCACGGGTCACAGGGACGCCCAAAGCAATCCCGCACTGTGATGAGGAGTGTAGTCCAGGAACTCCACTGCTCGGCTTTCAAGCACAGCTCGGCCACTTGCTAGCCGAGTAGCCGTGGGCAGGTTACCTAGAAGGATGCCTGGTGCAGGAAAGGCACTCGGTAAGGTTAGCCGTTCTTACAGCGGCAGCAGTTACAGCTGGGAGCTCTTTGGCCAGACTGCTGGGTAGGCACCCCTCCCCTTTGCCCACCGGCTCTGCGGCCCGGAAGTGACTCGGCCTTCCCTGGACCTCCTTTTCCTCGCCCGCAACTCCACGGGAGTCCCAGCGTCAGGGACTCCCGGCAGTGGCTGCCACCCCGCCCCATCCACCACATGCATCTTCTTTTTTAACTTTTCTTTTTTATATATATTTTATTGATTTACTAGGATGACATCAGTTAATAAAATTACGTAGGTTTCAGGTATACAATTCTGTAAGACATCAGCTGTACATTGCACTGTGTGTTCACCACCCAGAGTCTAGTACCCTTCCGTCAACACTTATCCCCTCTCTGCCTTTTCCACCTTCCCCCCACCCACCTTTCTCTCTGGGAATCACCGTACTGTTGCCAGTGTCTATGAGTTTGCATTTTCCCGCCTTTCTCTTCCCACAGCCTACAGTCTGCCTCACTTTTGGTCTAAGCGGAGCAATTCCAGCCTCCTGGCTGGCCCCTCCCACCCGTTTTCCTCATTGGCTGCTGAAGTGAGAATCCCAGCACTAGCTTCATCACTCCTCTGCCTGAAACCCGACAGTGCTCCACGTTGGGTGCGGGTAAAGCCTGCAAGACCCACCAGGATCCACCATGTCCTCCGGGGTCCTCTCTCAGCACAGGTGTCCCCACGCCCAGTGCTCCAGCCACATCCAACCCCTGTCCTACCCCGAACATGCCAGGCCGATCCTTGCTGCTCTGCCGCTCCCTCCCTCTGTTATCTTCCGTGAACGCCCACAGCCATGTCAGACTCAGCAGCACCAGGCTGAGCTCAAGTTCAAGAGCTTCCTGAACTTCTCCCGACCCCCTCAGTGGATGTGACCGCCCCCCTGACTCTGCGCCCACACTGTGCCTCGCAGGATTCTGCCGCCCGCCTGCACTCACTCTCAGCTGACATGCCTGCTTCTCTCACAGACCGTGTACGTCTTAGGAATAATGATGGTGACGATGAAGTTATAGAAAGCATGCTCCGTGCCAGCACTACCTGGGGACTGCACACGGGTTACCTTACTCTCCTTATCTCTGGCAACCCTGAGCTGGGTACTCAGTCCGCTCTACAGCCGAGGGAGCTGGACGAGGAGGGGTGGAGGCAATCCCCTCTCACCCTACTACCTCCAGAGTTCAAAGCCAGGTAGTCTTCCTTCAGAGACTACACTCTTAACCTTGATTTACTTTTTTTAAATTGAGATATAATTGACATATAATAACAGTGTATGAGTTTAAGGGGCACAACACGTCGATTTGATGTACTTATGCATTGCAGTATGATCACCATCACAGCATAGCTAAAAACCTCCATCACATCACGTAGTGCTTTCTTTTTTGTGATGAGGAAGTTCAAAATCGACTCTCCGAGCAACGTCGAAGCATATGGCACGGTGTCGTTAACTGCGATCGCTGTATGGCGGGCGCATTGCTCTTCAGGACTTACGCAGCTTCAGGCTGTGCCCTTGTGCCCTTTAACGTCGCCCCATGTCTCCCACTCCCCAGATCCTGGTGGTTTGACGTCTTTCGATTCCCCATGTGAGTGAGATCACGCAGGATTTGTCTTTCTGTGTCAGACTTATTTCATTCAGCAGAATGTCTTGAAGAGCCACCCGTGTTGTCAGGAACGGCAAGGTGTCCTCTCCTGTGGCTGAATCGCATCTTTATTCATTCACCCGGTGATGGACGCGTAGGTTGTTTCCAGATCTTGGCGAATGTGACTAATGCTGCCCTCAATGGGCATCTGTAACCTAAGCTAGCAGGGTTCATTTTGAAGCCAAGCGTTCAGAGAGGGAAAGCCTTGCCCAAGGTCACCCAGCGAGGCCCCTTCCCAACCGGAAGTGGGGTCTGGGCCCCCTGGCTCTCAGTGTTCCCCTCCTCATGTGTGCTTGTTCCTGTGTCCTTCCCATGAAAGCCCAAGGCTGATGCCCACCCCCACCCCCACCCCTAGACAATGGGAAGAAGGGACCCCGGGCTGCCTGCAGACGTGTCCCGAAGCAATGAAATGTCCAAGCCCAGGTTGAAATAATAAACAGGGCTGAGGGAGCATCTGCTTTGTTTGCTTGGTTTAGTGTGTTTTTATTATGAATGGTCTGGAATTCGATCCCGCCGGGGAGGCACCAAGGCTCCCTTTATTCTCCAGTAAGCAAGGAGGGTGGAGCCGCTTAGCTAAGATGTGCTGACAGCAAGGCAGAGCCAACAGGGTCCAGGGTCGGGGCACTCCCTGTGAGAGCCCAGACAGAGGGGGTGCTAGGCAGAGACCGGGGGGCCAGGATCATCTCACAGTGAATAAATAATACCCCTCCAAGTCAACTGAGATGACCCCAAAGGGGAGATTTACTGAGGATTGCTCTGGGCAAAGAAAAAGCAAACCTTAATGAGCTCTGAGAAGAGACTGCTGCCCTCTCTTCAGCCCACAAAGCCAGAGGGTCACAGGAGCAAGGAGGGAAAGGGCAGGAGGGAGGTTCCAGCAAGGGGAACCTCCCTTGGGCCAGGGGAAGTTACAGCAACTTTTATAAAACCGCTCCTAATGGCGTTCTTCGCTATTCATTGTGCAAGGCCTTTCAAAGTTAAGAGTAAGGGACAAGAATGCTGTTTCTTCGACAGAACGGGGGGCGCTTCCCTTTGTCAGATAACAGAGGCGCTGGGTCTCGGACTGGAAGACGAATCCCAGGCCACCTGGCCCTCTCATGCTTGACTTTGCTCCTACCGCCAGCCTTTCCCACCAGTCGGCCGTGTTGCAGTTTCTTATTGGGGTCTGGGAAGAGTAGAAATTTGAAAAACCAAACATATAGCCTTAGCGCAAATAAAGATATTAAAGAATGTGACTTAGAAGCGCAGTCCAATGGGCTTCTCGGTACTGCGTCTCAAAATGAGACAGACTTACCCATCAACAGGCGGTGCTGGTTGCCTCAGGCTTCCCCATGTGGGGGGTTTAACCTGAAAATGTACAGTCTGGGAAGCAGAACAGATTACAGGGTGTTTGCTGGAAAGACAGCTCCCAAAAAGCAAGCGAGGAGGACAGGCTGGGCTACTGCTCTTGTTCCATTTCTCCTCCAAACCCCCCAATCCAAACATGTCGCTCAATCTGGGGAGGCGTGCGTGACAAGGGGCAGACAGGCCAGCGGCGTTGCACCTACCCCATTAGAAAACTGCAGGCGTTTTGGAAATAGGGATTTCCCCTAATAGCTTTCTCCCAACCTAAAGGGGCTCTGCTGCTGGAGAAAAGGACTCAGGGCCCCCAAGTCGCTATAGAGCAAAAAATCTCTGCCTCAGACAAGAGCCTCAGCAGGAATACCTTCCTGCACACACACCCAGAGGCCAGCAAAGCAGGTTTGGACAGCCAGTAGCCAGTAAGTACACTCACCCAGCATCAGGATTATTTTGGCTGCAGGTAATGGAAAATTCCACCCCAGACTGGCTTAAACACTCCGAAGCCTCGGGGGTCCGTGTCTCAGTGAAGTCACTGAGGTCCTCGGCTCATTCTATCTCTGCTGGCTGGCCTTGGGTTCTGCTGCATTTGCGGGCAGCTTCCTCTGTCCCATGCTGGCTGCCAGTGGCATCCTGGGTAATATGCTCTGTTCTTCTCTATTCACACCCATCATAGAGGAGGATGCGCTTTTCCATCTCACTGGGCTAATTTATTCAAGTATCCATCCTAAGCCGTTGAGAGAGGAACGTTGTGTTCTAAAGGCTTAGGATCATTGAGATCCACCTCTCACGCTGGGGATGGCATCCGTTCTTCTGAAGCTCAGCCCTGGGTGGAGAAGGGTAGGTACCTAAACAAACCTGGGGTTAGGTTAGGATGGAGGAAGGGGGAACGTATGGTACGTAGATTCTGAGATGCATAGACTTGCTACAGGATGTTTATTGGGGTCTGCACTGGGGGGCACTACCTTGGGAAATGAGGAAAGCAGGATTAGGCAGAGGGAGAAGTTAAACCACGATGCAGTTACAATGTGGACCTCCACTGATCCTGCAAGGAGCTGAGATGGACCTTCCGAATTGTCCCAAATCACGGCAAGGGGGCCAGGCTGTAGAACTCCTGCACCAGTCAGTCCCTGCCCTAGGAATGTGGTGTGAACGTGGGCAAGGCAGCTCCCCTCAGCTGAAGGAAGCTCCTGGAGAGGAACCCGGCTGGGAGCCGCCAGCTGCCACAACACCAGACGGTGGGGGGACGAGAGCCTCTGTCCTTACGGAGGACCCAGGTGGCACGCTCCAGCCTCCACTGCATGAGACAGCAGTCATCTTAGAAGATCTGTCTTGGCCTCACTTTATCTCTGCTGGGAACCCCAGCTGGAGGCCAGGGATCACGTGCCCATCCTTGCCTGGCACTCCGCTCTGAGTATCCCCGGTTTCCCCTCAACCACCACGTGAGAGAATGGAACGTGAAGGCGCTTGTAAACCGCGCAAGCAAAGGAATTCATTCCTCCCCGGCCTGTAAGCTTCTGGACCACTTTTGCTGCATTAATTCCTGTCCTATTTGATGTCAATTGGTTATGATTGGTCTGCCCGTTTCCTCAACTGCATTCATCCTGGGGCCTAACATGGCGCTGGAGGGAAGGAGGCATGTGTGGAGCATAAGAGGAAGTGTGAAGTCAGGTAAGAAGAAAGGAAGGGATGAGGAGGGAGAGAGAATGGAAGGAAGGGCCTAGACTCACCTTAAAGGTGAGAGGAGGCTTCCCTGGCTACGTGGCTTAGTTGGTTAGAGCATCATCCCACACACCAAGAGTGTGTGGGTTCGATCCCCAGTCAGGGTGCATACAGGCGGCAACTAATCAATGTCTCTCTCTCTCTCTCTCTCTCTCTCTCTCTCTCTCTCTCAAATCAGTAAACATATCCTCAGGTGAAGATTTAGAAAAAAAGATGAGGAGAGGGCTGTTGAGCAATTGTGTGTCCCCTGAATGACCACCCAGTCTTATTCTCCTGGACAGAAAAAGTCCATTGTTCTGGGGATCCTAAGTCCCACCTGGATTTCCAAACCCATGGCGTCGTGGTGAGGCTCCAGCTCACTGCATCTCCTCCCACCGCCCTGCCTGTGCTTTCTCAGACCCTTTGCTGGTGCCCTCTAACCTCTCTGACCTCTGAACTCTGACCCCCCAGGCTTGACCCTCTGGCCCCTTCTCCATCTCTTCTCCCTCCATAGGCTATTTCTCAGTTCCTTGGCTTTCTGCACCATCTATAATTTAAATTCCCAGGCAAGCCCTCCCTTCTGAACTTGTATGACCAAATGTCCACCAGGACCTCTGATCGTGGACGTGACTGAGCACTTGGTCCCCGCCCCCCAAACCTGCTTTTCCACAGCCTTTTCCATCTGGGAAGGGGAAGAGTGGAGAGGGGTTCCTTCCTTCCAATTGCTTCGACCAAAGCCCTGAAGTCATCTTTTACACCTGCGTTGTTACTTCACGCCCCACATCCTACCCATCGGCAAATCTTGCAAGCTCTACCTTCAGATTATTTCTAGAATCTACCCCCCTGGCTCAACCACTGGTGTCTCTCACCTGTGTTATTTAACTAGGTTTCCAACAGGTCTCCCTGCCTTTTAGTTCTCGTTTTAGTTTCTCACAGCAAAGTGATCCTTTTAAACCGAAAGTCAGACCATATCATTCCTCTGCCCAAACCCTCCCCGGCTCCCCATGCCATTTGCAGTAAAAACTAGCGTCCCCACACTGGCTTTGAGGCCCTCCGAGACCTGTCGGGCCACTGCTCTGACCTGCCACAGTGCTCTGGCCTTGGCCCACTGGGCTGCAGCCGCACTGGCCTCCTCGCTCCTCGTCAAGTCCACCCAGCGGTCCCAGGTGGACCTCAAGCCCAGGCCCCAGCTCTCCTCTGCCCGGGGCAGGCCTGGGACTTGTTCCTTCACTGCCTTCCAGTTTCTGCTCAATGCCAACGTATGAGGGAGGATCCCAACAGACTGTACGAAATAACATCTCCACCCTAACCTCCAGCAAGCCCTAACCGCCTTAGCCTGATTTATTTCCCCCATAACACTCATCTCCACCTAATACGTCATAGATTTACTTGTTTACTCACTTCTCACCCAGTTCTAGCACTGTATCCCTGGTCCCTACAACAGTGCCTGGCCGATAGTGGAGGCTCAGTAATTATTTATCAAATGAATGGCAGGGCTTTGGAGTGAGAAAGACCTTGGTTACAATCTCAGCACTTCATAGGATAGCTCTGAGGCCTGCAGCCAATTATATAACCTTGCTGGGCCACAATTTGTTTATGTGTGAGATGGGGAAAGAATAGTACTTACCATGTAAGTACTTCATTGTTATGAAGGCTAAGTAAGTTAATATAGAGCTGTTAGAATAGCACCTGGCATATAAAAAGCACTCGTGAAGGGTAGCTGTTATTATTATCCATCATCATTTTTATTACAATCATTATTACTATTTATTCACAGGATGAGTCACATGGTCCCAGCCCAGGGCCCGGTCCCAGCCCAGGGCCCCAGCCCAGCCCCTCAGCCTCTTCTCTCCGGCCAGAGGTGGGTGGGTGATTCAGGTGGTGGCAGTCTGCCCTGTGAGTCAGCCCGGAGCCTCAGCCATGCTGGGGTCCCCTGACCCAGGCTGCCGTGGCCGAGGGACCCCAGGAGTGAGTCATCAGGGCCACAGTTTCAGCTGGGAGATGCCGTGGCTGTGGAGTTCAGCTGGCTGAGCTCGTCCTCCCTCCCCATGTCCTTCCAGGAAGGGACTGGGCACCTGCTCCACGGTGCTGCTCTCAGGAGCTGCACTTTGCCGGCAAAGTCAAGTCCATCTGTCAGTAGAGCTTGTGAAAGGAAGATAAGTGGGGAAAGGGAAAAGATAGGAAAGAGGAAAAATACAGGAAGAGACAGTTGCCTCCATCCTTTGCTTTCTAAGCAGGACAGGGTCACGAACCAGTCATGGGTTCTGAACTCACCAGGCCTGGGTCTGAGTCCCCATCCCTCCAGTTACTAGCTGAGCGACCCTGGATGAGCCCTTCATTTCTCTGAGTCTCCACTGGGAAGTGGGGAGGACAACATCTCCCTCTCCGGGTTCCTGGGAGCATTCTCTGGGTAGACGTATGCTATCTTCACGTCCTGAACTCTTCACGAAGATTGCTCCGACCTGTCCTGTGAGATCTCTGAGTTTCGGTCACTTTTGCAAAAGGAGAGGAGGAATCCCCTCTCTCCCCACGTTCCTCCTAACTCCCCATGCCCCCACCTCCCCCAGGAAGGGAAAGGGCCCGTCTAAGTCATCCTTTCTCCCTTCATTCATTCAACAGCTCTTTATTAAGCACCTACTGCATGCTGGGCCCCATGCTGAGCACTGGGTAAGAAACCGTGGATGAGGCAGACAGCATATACATGAGCACATAAACACAAAATTATGAACTACACTCAGTACTAGGCAGAAGAATAGGTTGTTAAAAGAGAGAAAAACATGATGGAGCTATCAGAGAAAACCACCGAGGTGGTGACATTTAAGCAAAGATGTGAAGAATGAGTATGAGCCACCATGCAAAGAACAGGACGGAAGAACCTTCTAGAGAGAGAGAACAGCATAGGCCAAAACCCCAAGGCAGGCAAGAGCTGGGCTTTAGGGGTGCAGAGTGTCCTGGGCCAGAGCAGACTGGCGTGAGAGAGGGGCCGGGCCAGCGCTGGGCTCACCCCTGAACTTGCCTCCTCTGAGGGTCACAGCCTTGCCCAGACTACTTCCATGGCCTAAAAAAAACTGTTCCCCTTATAAATTTTTCCGGTTTTACAGCTGTTTACAGAGACAGGGTTTATGTGGGTATGTCATGACCGGGAGTCCTGAGGGTTGTTTTTGAAGATTAAATGAGGTCACATAGGTAGATTGTGTTGTCTACTTCCTGGTACATAGTTGGTGCTCACTAAAAAGTAGGTAAGTGGCTTGAAAGAATGAGTGTGAAAATACTGAGGTACGTAAAGCCCCGTAACACGACCCACAGGGAATCATTATTTTGCGATTTAAAAGGGAAGAGAAGCTTTGGATTTAAATTCACCCTTCTCTCTATAATCATTACCAAAAAAGCTGAGGTGGAGCCCAGCACCCCATCTGGGAAACCTTCCCTGTCCCCCCACAGGGTAGCTCAGGGTCCCTCTCCCGCACACGCTCGGCCCCTGCGGTGGCCACTATGGCAGCATTGTCCCCTCCACTGAATTGTCTGTCTGTCTCTCTCTCCCCCATGGAGCTCCGCAGTGACACAAGCTGTGCCCTAATTATGTGTTTAATACAACACTGGAGCATTTTATTTTATTTTATTTCAGATAGGTTTAAGGACTACCCTAAAGAGCGAGCTTCCTCTCACTAACCCTTTGCACTGAGAACATGATCCTGATGAATCAATCTTGAACAGAGTTTATACCCTCTTCACAAGTGTAATATGCACTTAATTCCCCTAAAATGCAGACTGGTTTAACCTACAGACTGGGTTATTGGATCCTCTGCCCCCAGGGGTTCCTCAGACCTACGTTTTCTATGAGAGTCAGGTAGGTTTTCTCCCAGAGATGTAACCCAGAGACTTCTGTTATTTTACTGCAAGGGGAGAGTGTCAAAGGTCGTACATAACACTAGGCCCCTGGTTCCCAAACCCTGCGTGCAGATAGATGTCCTGGGGCAGCACAGCATGGTTTCAAATTTCAAGAGAAATAGCAGTTCTCGGCATCTGTCAGATACGTGCAAATCACTAGCCCAGGGAGCTCCCAGTTTCAGCATCAGATCGCAATGCCCTCCCTCTAATGGCATCGCATCCTTGCAAAGCTGGGTTTGCGGTGCTGGTTACGTTAGAAAGCGAGCACCCTCTGAAAATCCATGTGCAATAGGAATTGAGGGGGGTGGTGTCCACTCTGAGTCTGAGGTTTGAGAATTGGTGCAGTGCCTGCCAAACACTCACATTCCATTAGTGATTGTCATTATTTAAAATGAAATAAAAATATCGTGTGTGTTTTTTTTCAAATAATTGCCAAGTTGTTAGGACATAAATCCTTATCAAGCTGTTTAGCTCTAACTACTTGGTAAATGAAAGGGCTCAGTATTTCTTTTGGCCCAGGAACGCCGTGAGATAATTCTTGAGCTGGGAGCTGTGAACCCAGAAAGTTTGGGAACTTCTACGTTATTAGGTTATTTGCAACTTTCAGCTCGCTTCTCCTAAAGCTTTGGATGCTGAGCTCAGGAACTGATTCCGAACTAAACAGCTTGAGGGCCTAGCCGCCTCGAGGCTGGCGAGAGCCTAGCGGGGTGAAGCGGAGATGTAGCCTGTCCCTCTTCACCCCATCGAACCAGTTTTCCGACGAACAGATACGTACCGCTTTGGAATGAGCTGGACGCACATCCTCCTGTTACAAAAACCGAGAAACAAGCCTCCATTTGTGTGGCAAGGTTATGGTCTTGTTATCTCGAACTGGGAGTGGCCTGAATATCCAGCCGGCCCTGCCGGCTGATTCTTGCCAGAAAGGGAGAACGCGGAGCAAGGGTTCCGAAGCTCCGGCTATTATTGTTGGTAGAGAGCCTCCCAGCTTTTAGCTCATTCGTCAGTAACCCGGTTCAGTGAATTGCCTCATGCCCTTATCAGCTGTTTGAGAAAAACAACTTGTCTGAGCCATCCCACCAGGAAGGAGCGTGCTCCAAGCCCGGCCTCCTACGGGAACTTGGCGGAGACAGATTCGGACGGGGCGAGACTTCATGGAAATAGGGCAGTGGGCTTCCTTCAGTTGCCCCTGGGTCTCTGTCCTGAGATGAATTACAAACCATTATCTGGGAAGGATCTTGGCCCCGTTTCCTGAGTTCACCTCTAAAGGGAAATTGGATCGAAGAGCGTGACTCCCTATTGGCCCTCAGCTTCCATAGGATGTCAAGGCTCAGGTTTCCGTTAATGTTTGTGAGCCTCTTTTCGGCAGGCAGCGCCAGCCCCAGGGCCCTTGCACCCTCCTTCCCCTCTGCCCAGACTCCCCTCCCCCGGGGAGCACCATGACTAGCCCCTTCATCCATTCTTCCAGCAGATACTATCGAGTACCCACTGCGTGCCAAGCACTATGCTGGGTGTCAGGGTTGTAGGAGGGAATGATAATAATCATAGTTACCGCTTATCAAGTGCTTGTGATGAGCCAACAGTTCTTCTGAACCCTTTATATGTGATATCTCATGTAATACACAGCAACCATTCAACATTTGACAATAATCTAGCAAGTTATCCACATGTGATATGGAGGAGATACTTTATATCGACAAGTTATCCACATTTTGCTGATAAGGAAAGTGAGCACAGAGAGGCTAAGCAACTACCCCAAAGTCACACAGCCAGTAAGTGAGAGAGCTGGGACTTGAGTTTGCATTCTTAAGTACTCTGTTATGTTGGCTCTCCAGCAAGACACAGGAGGTCCCTGGTCACACTGGCTTACATTGTAGTGGAAGAGAGAGACAATACACACATTAACGGTGATTTCACATAGTCAAAGACTGTAAGGAAAAAGGAATAATAATAAACCAGGGTAATTCCGTAGAGACTTCCCAGAGTGGGCAGGGAAGAATAGCTACTTTACATCCACCGCAGCTGGAAAAGCCTCCACTACGGGGTCATCAGGGTTGAGACCTGAAATAGACAGCCATGGGAAGGTGTTCAGGAAAACTGTTCCAAGCAGAAAGAATAGCAGGTACAAAGGCACTGCGGCCAAGTTTGGCTGAGAGGAAAAGAGAAATGACCAGGATCCGCATGACCTAGGGTTGTGTTTCTTGACTTGGGCTGCACACAACTGCCTGGGGAGCTTCCAAAATACTGATGCCTTGGCCAAGGCCCAGAGATTCTGAGGAAATCAGCCTGAGGTTTTTGGCGTGGACATGAGAATTTTTAAAGGAGATGGTTGCAGTGGTCCATTGAGGGGTGATGGCGGCTTGGACGGTAGAGGTGGCAGCCTCTCTCTCTCAGCCCCTGCTCCCTCCACACGGGATTTTAAATGGCTCCAGGCTGGCGCCTCCCCAGCACAGCACCCCCTGTGGTCCAGAGGAAGCACTCACACTCTTTGCCTGGGTAACCCACGGGCAGAGGTTCTCAGCTGCAGGTCACCTGAGAGGGATTCGGCCCCAGGGCACCAGCCCCGGCCCACTGCTCAGACCCCTGTCAGTCTTGCTGAGGGTCCTGCTGACGCCCTTACCAGACATATCAAGAGGAGCAGTAGGCTGCCACAACTTTTTCCAAAGACATCATCATCTCCAGCAACGCCACTTTGTTATATCAACATGAACGAGTCTACCAGTTCGTGGGCATTGTGGTCTAAGGCACAGCTCCCTCAGGGAGGAGGCATCTTTCTTTGTGTTCCTGCCTTGGCTCTGAGACAGAGCATTAGTCAAGGTTGTCCCAAGAAACAGAAGCAATACAAAGTGTGTATATATATAGAGAGAGAAATTTATTTTAAGGTATCGGCTTACACAATTCCAAGTCCAAAATCTGCAGAGTAGGCTGGCGGGCTGAAGACCCAGGAAGGAGCCGACGTTGCAGTTCGAGCCCAAAGGCTGTCTGCTGCAGAGTTCTGTCTTGTTCGGGAGAGGTCGGCCTCGTGTTCTGGTCACTCCTGCGGCTGGTGGGACGGGGCCCACTCAGTTCGGGAGGGTGACCAGCTGCACTCTGAGTCCACCAGCCGAAATGTCAGTCTCATCCAAAACCCTCTCACACGAACATCCAGAATAACGTTTGATCAAATATCTGAGCACCAGGCTCAGCCAAGTTGACACATAAAACTAGATATCACACACAGGAGGACACCCATCTTACTTCCTCTTAAATTATTATATTCACAGAATATTTCCCAAAGAGCACCAAAAAAAAAATCTAATCACCAAGGGGCCAAGGGTTTAGAGTAAGAGAGGTACTTCTTTTTTCTCCTTTTATACCTTTAAATTACATTTCCTTTTTATACCTTCAACGTTTTGCCATATACATGTGTACATATATATTTTAGTTTCCCAAATAAAAAGCAAACTGTAAAAAGCAGATCAGAGCGATCACTGGATTGCATTTTATTGGCCATCTGCAAACTGTTTTCTTCAGATCCCGCTTTAAGGGGGTGACAGGGAGCGGGAGCCTACGTGCAGGACGTTAGAGGAACCTCAGAGAGCACAGCTGACACTTGTTACAGTTCACAGCGTCCTCGTAGGAAGAGCCCAGAACGTTACACTGACGTTAATTCCAAGCATGGTTGTAACTTTTTCAAGGGTGCCGCGTTGTTTTACCTCTTAGGAAGACTGAATCACATAACTGACCAGAGTTTCCTTTCCGTAACAGACACATAAAAGGGTCACACCCCTGGCCAGGCATTGCCACATGTACTTTTAACCTCTAAACACAATATTATGTCCCCACTTTATTGGTCTTACTCCTTTAGCCCTTTTTTAAAAACCTTTTATGATGATAAAAATTTTCAAGCGTCACAAGAGAAGAGAAAATGGCCAACTGTATCCCTGTGTAAATAATCGCCCAACTCCAACCACTGGTCAGTGACGGTCAGTTTTACTTTCCCTACCCTCCATGCATCCTCTCAAACACCCCCAGGTACTTTTTTAATTTTTTAAAGATGACATCTAATCTTCATATTATATAATTTGCCCTTCTAAAAAGTACACTGCAGTGGGGGGGTATATATTCACAAGGTGGGACCCTCACCACTCTGTAATTCCAAGACATCACCACCACCCCATCCCCCGTAGCGGTCACTCCCATGCCCCCTTCCCCAACTCCTGGCAACCACGCATCCAGCTTGTCTCTGTGGCTCACCAGAGTATTCTGCAACGAATCCCAAATATCACATCATTCCACCTGTAAATATTTCAGCGCAGATTTCTAAAACACAAGGACTTTGTAAATGCATTCAAATGCCATTACTACACCCAAAAACGTAGTAGTAATTCTCCAGTATCATCTAATACGTAACCCATGCTCAGCAGTCCCTGTTCGTGGGTTCGTTCTCATGGTACCCAAACGAGGCCGTCCTGTTTCACACAGTTGGTATGATGCCGGTGTCTTTTGATCTGTAACAGTTTCCTTCCCTGTGGGTTTTTTTTTCCTTTCATTTATTCGTTGGAAGAAAAAAATGGTTACTTCCCTGTAGAATTTCCTGCGTTCTGAACGTGGCTGATTACAGCGTCGTGGCGTTTCTGTATGGCTGGCATTTTCCTGTACACTGGTGGTCGGCTATAGACACTCGACCTGATTCAGGTCCTGGGTTTTGGCAAGAATACCTTCTAGTTGGCAGTGAGCGTTTCTCTGGTGTACATGGAGGCGTAATCATGTCTGACGGTCTCTCTTTTCAGACTGAAGACTGATCTGTGGGTCCAGGTGTGGTCTGCCTGGTCTGCACATTAAGGAGTTCCCCCTCAGCCTTTCCCAGGGGTCTTGTCCTTGATCATTATCGCCTATATCTGGTACTGCGTTAGGAGGACTATTGCAGAAGGGTGATGTTATAATGCCCTTACTCCTTCTGCATTTATGAGCTGGAATTCATCTACAAAGTAGAACTTTTCCTCATTCATTAGGATAATTATACAGGAAGTAGATTTGTAGCTGGATGCATAGCTGTGTGAAGAAGTGTTGAGCCCTGGCTGGTGTAGCTCAGTGAATTGAGCACCAGCCTGCAAACCGAAAGGTCGCAGGCTTGATTCCCAGTCAGGGCACATGCCTGGGTTGCGACCCAGGTCCCCAGCTGGGGGCACTCGAGAGGCAGCCAGTCGATGTTTCTCTGGCACATTGATGTTTCTGTCCCTCTCTTGTCCCTCCCTTCCTCTCTCTCTAAAAACAAAAAGTGTTGGTTGATGTTTCAATGTCAGCAAAGAATCTCAATGGTTATCCAAACAAAGAGAACCAACTTTTATTGAGTGTCTGCTGGGTGCAAGACACTGTGCTAAGGAGGTCCTTGGACACTCATTACAATTTCATTTAAAAATCATAATAATTTTGCAAAGTAGCTGTTATCATCACATTTAACAGATAAAGAAACTCAAGCTCAGAGAGGTAACGTAAATAAGGTCAAACAGCTGGAATTAGGTATAGGAAGGGTGCACCAAAATCATAGCTATGGGGCGAGCTGAGAGGGATACTTAACAGGTTGGTGGCAGAATCAACAGCAGGAGATGAAAGGATAGAGGGAAGCATGACAGCTTCACAGTTATCCCTGCATTAAAACCTGCTCTGGGAATAAAATCGCTTGAGCCTAAGCTTCGAGAGATACGGATTCTCAGGATCTTGTGTTTAAAAATGACCTGGAGATATTAGCTTAGACAAGGTCCCATATGGATCTTAGAAAAGCTACCACTGCATTAAGCAGTATTAATAGGCAAGATCATTAACAGGCTCAAAACCCCCCTGGGATAACAATCATAAATCTTGCATTCCCTATGGCGTCCCCAGCCTCCAGCATCATATCTGGAAAAACACTGAGTAATTATCTGGATATAATGGACACTCAAAACACATCTGTATACTTACATGTATTTATTTCATCATTAAGCAAATGTGCTGACCTGTTATTCCCTGAGTGCTGTTATCAGTGCTAGAAATACAGTGTTCTGCAGAGGTTACAGTCTGGTGGACCAGCAGGGAGGAAAGACAGCGAACAAACATACAGATCACCGTGTGAAGTGGTGGCGAAAGTGCTACAAAGAGAAACTCAGCAGGATGAGGAGCGCTGGGTGGGAAGAGTTACCTCATACACGGTGACCAGAGAAGAAGCTCTGAGACTGCGACGCTGGAGCCAAGATTAGAATGAAGGGAGGGTGTGAACCGTGTCAGCAGGGGACAGCAGGTGCAAAGGCCCTGAGGCGGGATGTGCAGGTGTATTTCCGCTAGAGCACTGTGACAGTCAATACCGGTCTCCATGGTGAAACGGCATGTGGAGTATGGTGTGTAATTCCAGGTACCACATGGTTTAAGATGTTGTCACTCGAGTGCATTGGAAGGTAGTAAAGGGTCTGGAGTCAGGTCTCATTAGGGTGGGTTAAAGAAGAGAGTGACAGGCACAGCTGGGTGGCTCTCTTCAAGTGGATGTAGAACAGGCACAAGGCAAAGGGTGGGGACTTGCCCTGCATGATCAAATAACTGGGACCATTCATTCCCTCTTGGTGTGATCCACAGTAGAATGAGTCTCTAAAGTGGAATAAGCTGCCTGGCCTCGTAGTGAGCACCCCGCTATTGGATGGGTTCAAGCAGTAGCAGACAACCTGTCAAGGGTATAGAAGATGGCTTTCCCATCCCAGGTTGGATTTTGAAACATTCTGAATGTTCCAGAGACCTCTGAATGAATCCTACTGAGTTTCAGAACTACATACTGACTCCTCTCTCCAGTGTCTCTCTCGCTCTCTGCTTCCACTCACCCTCCTTGCTCACCCTTGGGCTGGAGCGCACTTGTGCATGCATGTGCATGCACACACACGAGGGAGGCAGCCCAACTCAAAAAGCAGGAGAGGAGAAATGTGGGAGAAACTGACCAGGGATTCAATGAGGGGAAGCAGGCAGAAGAGACAGAGGGAGAGGGATGAAGAAGAAATAGAAAGCAGAAGGAAAGAGAGAGGCAACCCTTAGAGGGAGCCCAGGAAAATTGGCAGAGAGAAGGAGCGAAGGAAGTGAAGGAGAAAGAAGAGAGACGAAAGAGTGGCAAAGGAAAAATGAAGAAGGGACAAAAAGGGAGGGATGACATTAAAAGTAGGAGGAAAAGGATGAGAGAAGGCAATGGAGAGGGAGAAGGGAAGGATGGGTGGAGAAGGGGAGGGAGAGAAGGTAGATAAGGGGGAAAGGAGGGAAGAGACTGGGAAAGGAGAGGAGAGGAGGGCAGGGGGAGGCAGGGGTGTGGGTGAGTCTTGGGAGTCGAGGACTTCACTGGGACTTCACGGGGGTCCCAACACAGGGACACAAATGCATAATCTTGGCTCACAGTTTATTTAGGGCATTCTGTTGTCAGCTTGTGTCTGGGACCACTCGAAGGGGGTTCCAGCTACTAATTAAAGTGGAGGCCAAGACCCCTCGCCAGGCCAGCAGCCGTCTCACCGCCCCTGTGGCTGCTCATCCCAGTGCCCTTTCCCTCGCCACACCCAGCCTCTGTGCCTGAGGACCATGCCAGAGTCCCCTCCAGCACCCACCCACCTGGCTTCAGGCCACCTGTCCCCTTCTCCGGAGTCCCTGCCTTCCTCAGATTCTCCAGAGTCCCTGCCTTCCTCAAACTCTGAGCATTTTCAGAAACCTAAGTCTTCCTGCGACACATTTTCTTTGCCTTTTTCCAAGCTGCCTTATTTTCCCTTTTATTTCCTTGCCCCTTCCCAAGTTATGAGCGGATCTGTAGCCAAGCTCCTTAAACTCAATCCAGCAAACATGTTTAGAGCATCCTGAATATACCACTGAGAAGGAGACACGCTGTCTGTCCGAGAGGAGCTCACAGTCTAATGGGAGACAGACATGGGTGGAGGCAGGCATGCAGTCAGCTTTATGGGGCCCAACATTATACAATTTGGAGGCCCTCTGTAAGAAAAGAACATGAAATTGCTGGGAACACTGGGCCAGGGCCTCTCCTGGGGTTCTGGAAAAGCCCACGCCTGAGAATCCTGCATTACATCCTCACTGCTGGAGAGGCCAGGCTGAGCATCCCCACCCCAAACCACCCAGTGACAAGAGGAGAAAAGTGTTTGCAGAGGGAGGATGGACCGGCCACTTCTTAATCGACTAATTAATTGAATCAACCTTGACATTTATGCTTTCTCCCTTTGCTCTCTTTGGTCTGTGCTGTGGATAAATGAATGCGTGCATAACACTTCAGCAAATGTTTACTTAGGGCTCCTCTCATAGTTGGGACAAAGTTCAGCAGCTGTAACAAAGACCTAAGGTGGCTTAAACAGAGCAGGACTTTCTCTCTCACATACTGGTCTGGGCCACAGCTGCCCAGGGCTGGTGTGCAAACTCCTTGGTTTCAAGGACCCAGGCTCCTTTGATCCTGTTGCTCATCCATTCCTGAAACGATGCTCTTCTGCCACAAGGTCAAAGATGGTCCCCACTCCAGGTGGCAGGCAGAGGAAAGGAGGAAGTGAAGACCTAGAAGTTCAGCCCTCACTTCTGTTCACATCCTATTGGCCAAAATGTGGTCCATGGCCACACACAGGTGCCAGGGTGATGGAGGAGTGTAAGGCTTATTCTGGGCGGTCATGCACCCCCAGAGCAGCGTGTCTCAAGGCTATAGAAGAGAACGGTTGCTGTGGATGACCGGACACCTCTGAGACAGCCTGCCTTGTGTGCTGCGCTGTCTGGGAAACCCAGGTACAGAGGTTCTGGTCCTTCCCGAGCCACCAGTGACAACACTGAATTAGACAAGCTGTCACCGCAAGTTCTCCCCCCACCCCCAACATCCTTTCATTTTATTAACTCTAACTCTCCCTACCGAATCCCAAATGGTGGCTGAGGATAAAATACTGTGATTATTGAAGGGGTTGTCGGAGGAGGTGGAGGCGATCTGGACTGTGAAGAAGTAGCCAGGAACAAAAGGAAGAGAACCAGAAGAAAATCGTGTTCCACGAAGTTCGCCAATTTCAGAGGCCGCCAAGCCCCAGAGCAGGATGAGGGTCAAAGGGGTCTATCGGATTCGCCAATGAGGAGGTCAAAGGGGACATTTGCCAAATCAGTTGCAGTGCGGGGTGGAGAGTGAACCCTGAAGAAATGGGTTTAGGAGTGGGTGGGAAGTGGGGCGAAGAGCCAGAGAAAGCAGTGAGGAACTGAGGTATTGAAGAGCAGGAACAGTTTGAAGAGAACGGAGGACCCATACCCATGTTGATCCAAAGGTTGGAGAATCAGCTGAGAACCGAGACTAAAAATACATGGTAGAAGTATAGTTTGGCTGCTTTACCAAAGATCAAAGTTACAATAGCTTACGCCCGATTAAGGTGTACTTGTCTTTGATGTAAGATTCTGAGCATACACAGTTGAAGGGCTGATCGGGGACTCCGTGATGCTGGGAATCCAGGTTCCTTCCATCTTATTACTCAGTCACCCTTAAGGTGCGGCTTCATCCTGTGGTCCAGGGGGGCATCTCCAGCCCCCACCGCCAGGTCTGCACCCCAGCCGGGCAGAAGAAGGGGAAGGGAAAGGGAAGATTTCCTTTGTCTTCAAGGCACCACCCTCAGTTTGCTCGCTTCGTGTCTACTTTTCATTGACCAGACTCAGAGACTGGGCCGTATCTACCTGTTAGGGAGGCTGGAACAAAGTAATCTTTAACTGAGAGACCGGATGCTCAGATAAAACTTAGGGGGTCCCATTTCTGGAGGAGGAGGGGACAGCAAGCTGTCAGCCATAGAAATCCTAGGGCAAAGGGGAGGTTCGGCCATGAATGGAAGGAGGCACAATGTCACCACCACTGGGAAAAAGAAAAGCTGATGAACTTGGAAGGGAATGGGAAATAGGGAACTCTTGCCTGGTCGCCCTTATGTTCCCTGCAAGGTGGGACTCGGAGTCACTGCTGAGAGGCAGGGCCTCTCAGAGAGCCGAGAGAAGAGGCTTGCCAAGCCCCTCTCCCCATCACCGTCTGTGGTCTGCTGGGGGAAGAGCAGCCTGGGAGACACTCTGAGATGCTTCAGACAGCAGCTGTGCTTTGGGAGCCCACTGGTTTCGTTCCCAGTTCTGTGCTTAGCTGCCCTGTGGCCTTGGGCAAGGCCAGAAATCTGTTTCCCTGTTAAATGGCCATTTTAATGCCCCCCCTGCCTGCCTCACAGCCCTGTTTTGGGTCCCACAGGAGAGCCGTGAGGAAGCTTTGTGAGTACTAAAGGCAGGGTACCCATGAGTGGGCAGCATCATGGAGAAATGGAGTTGTCGGGGCGATGCTGAGCCTCGAAGGGAGGCAGGGAAGGGCTAGAAGGAGAGGTTGTGGGGACAGAGCAGCTTCCCACACAGGCTGCCAGCACCCACCCGGCCCCTCCAGGGATCTGGGCTCTGACCCACCTCTGACCCAGCATCAGACCCTTTCTGTGGTCCAGGTGAGGGTGACAGGGTAGGGGACAGCCCACCCAGCTGTCTACAGCCACTGGGAGTCAGCCTCTGTTCTCTCTTAAATTGCCGTCAGAGCCTTGGCCTCATCCCCTGCTCTTGGCCTTGGAGCCTCTCCAGGGACCTCTCCCTGACACAGGGCACCCCTCGGTGTTCCCAGCCTTCGGCCAGTAAACAGCGTGAGTTTCTCCCCCAGGCCTTTGGCCTAGCAGACCTGGCCTTGCCCAGTGTGTGTGCACTCACGGACACACACACACTGCCTGTATGCACAAGCATCACATCTGACACACCACCCATGCAACACAGAACACACATCACACACATGCAAATACACCACCACATGCATACACCACAAACTATATATCTGGGGTTGCCCTGGATCCTCCTATTTCTGAAACTGATAATTGAGTGATTTTATTCTCCCACCAATTCACACATACACACACCACACACACTCACACACTCCCTTCTTTCCAACTGGTCTCTATTTCATGTCACACCCTTCTGTTCAACCTTCTGTACGGCTGTTATGTGATTTCGTTTAAAACACAAATTAGGCTTCTTTCTAGTTTAAACCCCTCTCCTTCTTTCAGGGGCTCTCCAGAGCCTACAGGTGGCCCCTTACTAAGCTACTGAGAACCGTTCTCTGCTATGTAGTTTGTTCTCTGATGACCCCCTTCAGCTGTCCCCCGCCTTCCTGCCCCGTCGGCCAGTCAGAACCTATTGCCCATCCCCCCCGCTTCAAGCAGCTCCTTCTGCCTCTGCTTTGCCCTCTCTCAGTCCTCTCCAGAGAGCCCCCCTGCTCTGGAGTCCATCTGAAAATCCAATTTTTCTTCCAAACCTTGTTCAGCCCTCACCTCTCCTATAAGGATTCCCTTGACTACCCGAGTCGTGGCCCCTTCCTCTTCTACAGGTAGGCAGCGGAAGGACCTGTTTCCTGGGTTCGTGTCCCCTGCTTGGGGGGGAACCTTCTCCAAGTCATATGTATGGAGCACTGGATCCTGGCCCTGGGTGGGTGCTCGGTGGACACTGGGTGGGTGGCACTGCCTTCTCCTGCCCCCACACAGATCAAAGTAGAAAACCAGCATGACTACCAGGACATCACAAGCATGGTGGCGATGGCCAAGACCTACGCCACCACCGAGGCCTTCATCGACTCCAAGTACGACATTCGCATCCAGAAAATCGGGTCCAACTACAAGGCTTACATGTGAGTCCTGGTGGGGCTGGGGGCGGGGAGGAGGGGAGGGAGGAGGGAGAGCGTGAGGAAGCGGAGATGACAGGGGCAGGTCCCGCCCTGTGTCCTGCGCCCCAGGCAGAGCCCCATCAGCACCGCACCAGTCTCCCTCCTGTCTCCATCCTGGACCACTGGTCTCTGCAGCTGAGGGTTGATGTTCCATCACGTCCACCCAAACAAGGGCTGTCGGCCCGGGGGAAGAAAGTCACGTGGCACATTTGGGGGAACGTCAAGTACATGCAACACGTATTTCATAGGAGACAAGACCGAGAGAGAAACTTGGGGACGAACCACGGAAGGCCTTGAACGCCTTGCTGAAGGTTTTAGGTTTTCTTCCGTTCTTTTCCCAGCAGAGAAGTGACATGATCTGACCCGAGTTGACAGAAAGGTGGCTCTGGGGCCGTGGGCTGCAAAGGGCTTTCTCTGGAACCGATATCACCGGTTAGGAGACTGTATCGGATGTCTCTGGCTGCCAGCAACAGAAACCATGTGGGCCTCACTTGATGGAGCTTTGTAAAGGGGATTTATTAGGAAGCCACGGATGTTCAGAAGCTCGAAACAAACTAGCAAACAGGCAAAATCACCCAATCACCAGTTTCAGAAATCTGAGGATCCAGGGCAGCCAGAAGCAATAGACCATCCTCATGGCGCCACGAGTGGGAAGTGGATCTGCGCTGAGCACGTCCAGGGCTCATGTCAAGGTTGTGACTCCATGGAAACAGTCTGATTAGCCCGACTCTGGTGCAGAGCGCCACCAGACGCCACGGGGCACGGGTGGGGCATTCCCCAGGGGAAGCAGAGGTGCCGTGGATAAGGGGGGAGGGAGGAGAGACAGAAAACCAGACACATCCACCCTGGGGCGGGGCCCGGGCCAAGGGCGACTCGCACTGGAGCTGGGGCTGCGAGGATGCGTGGGAGTTCTCGGCGAGGTGGGAGGGTCAGTCTTTAGAGACGCTTATCTGCTCCAAGGCTTCTGCCTCTCGCTTTGGAATGTTGTTGTTGGTCCCACTTGAAATGATGAGACCCCGGAGAGCCAGCCAGTGCCCGTCTGCCAAGCATTTACGGAGCCCGGGCCCTGTGAGCGGCTCCATACCGGAGAACCGCAGTGGTTGGCTAAGGACAGCTGGACATCTCCAAGCACTTCTGTGCACTGGAGTTTGTGTTCTAGGTCAGGGTCAGCAAACCACAGCCCACAGGGCCACTTCCAGCTGCCACCTGTTTCTGTAAATAAAGTTGTGTTCATCACAGCCATACACATCCGTGGAGGTATGAGCTAGGCTTGCTCCTGCACCACCTGCGTTGCCTGGACCAGGGGCCAGCAGATTTTCCTGTAAAGGGCCGAGGATAACTTGGGGCTTTGCGGGCCGTACAGGCTCTGTTGTAACAAGTCCACTCTGCGTCCACCTGGGAAGCTGGAGAGGGTGCAGGCCGTTGACCGGCTCCCTCCAAAGGGACGAAGCCAGTCCTCAAGGAGCGCTTCTGCCCCGTCCTGCCCATCACTCTCTTCCACCCAGGGGCCAGCCAGACCTGTCACCTCTCTCGGATGCCCTCGGGTGCAGACATCACCTCCTCCCTGCCCTCTCAGAGTTAGGGAACCTTCTCGTGCCGCCGTCCAGCGCATCCCTGAAACCTCCGCCGTCCGTCTCGGTATCACTGTCCTGCTCTCCTCATTGTTAGAGCTCCCACTTGACATTGACTACACCTTGTCCCAGTTTCTCTTCTCGAGGATTACCTCATCGCCGCATTCTTTATGCCGAGCCTTTCTTCTCTGACAGCTCCAATTTGTCATTAGTTACAGCACTTCCTGGCCCCTGAGCTGGCCCATGTCCGAGGGAGGGGGCTCGAAGCAGACCTCGGAGTAGAACACCCTCTCCGCCCCTGACCGCTCTCCCTGCCTTCCGGCCCACTTGCTGCCCGGCCCTCCGGCCTTTGCGCTCCTCGCTGCCGAAGTGAGCTCTCAGGTCCTCCCCGCACACAGATCTGGGAGAGATGTGTGGGTACCTTAACCCGTGCACACGCATATCTGAAATTATTTCTGTCCAACAATATCGTCCGTGTCTAAAGCTAAATCGAGCTCATAGTGAGGCCTCAGACTTCATCTCACACCGCATGGTTCATTTTAGCTTCCCGGAACTTCCCAGCCAACAGGGAAGATCCTGGCTCCCGCCATCCGCCATCCACTGCCTCATTTGTGAAAACCCCAGTATGCGTGGACGGTGGCAGAACCACCGACCCTCAGCCCTGCGAGGAACCCTCTACCAACCGCCGTGCAGGGCTCACGCACTGCTCCCTGCGTGTTCAGTCACAGTCACCCCGCAGTTCGGACATTCCGACAGTCCGACGACGTTCCTTCCGCGGCCTCCTCCACCCCCGGCCCCGCCCCCTTCAACCAGCGGGCGGATGTCACACGTTTGCAACACAGATCGCTCCTTTTGTGGGTCTACAATCCATCATACATTCCGGCAGCTGCATCGCTTCGGGGCCAACCGGCTCTCCGCCCCAAGCCTGCGACGGGCTCCTCCACGGACAGTCAGAGTTATGAGCATGGAGTTTCTCAGATATGGGCTGGTGGCTTCTGCCACTAAGTGGGAATGATGATAAAATAATATCCGTCTCATTAGGCTCAGTGAGGCTGAAACAAGCCAGTGCTCATGAAGGCCTTAGACCATGTCTCACACACACAGAGCACTCGTTGCATATCAGCTCTCACCATCGTTATCTTCTTGGAAGGAGAGCGGTCTGGCCCCGCTCCTGCAGCTTCTGGCACGGCGGTGCCTTCCTCTCTCGTTTCCACTCTCTGAGAAAGAGTAGTAGCACCCATTGTGCTAAGAGATTTATGGGAATATTTCCTTTAATCTACATAATTACCCTGTAAGGACAGCACTTTAATTCCCATCTTATCAGTGAGACAATAAAGACTCAGAGATGCTGACCGCAGTTACACAGCTACGAACTGCTGGACCACGAGTCACACGCCCTCTGTCTGACTCGTGCCCGTGTTCACCCTCTCTCGCCCGGGCGGAGACCCCACTGGGGCAGTCCCCACTCACCCTGCAGACTCATCTCGATGGCTGCCTTCTGGGGTCACAGTAAGTGACACTGGTTGCTTCTTTGCTTCCCCAGAGCTCTCCGCTCCCTATGCGGGCTGATACCGCTACCATGCCTGGACTTGGGTGTTCGAGAGCAGCCTGAGGAGGGGTCCCCTCTGCACCCTCAGACCATTCCCCGGGATGTCAGGGGCCCCTTGAGTGTCTGCCAGACTGCACCGAGTGCAGCTGAGCTCAACTGAACGAAGCCGAGCTGGCAGGAAGCGTATCGGTGTCCCTGCTCACCGATGCCCCTCCGCAATCGTGATTCTGGTTATCCGCCATCAGTTATTCTCCGCTCTCCTCAGACACGCTGTCTCTTCTCTTCTAGAAGAACATGTTTTTGTAGCAGTTCCTCTCCCCAGCCGCCCTTTAATCTCAATCTCATGCCTGCGCTGGGCCATGAAACAAACGGCTTTACCTCGGCCGCTTTGTTTACACTGGGTCGGTCTTCGCTGAGTGTGTGTTAGCCATCTCGATGGTTCGTGTGCATCCACGGCCCCTTACTCACCTGCTACGTGCCAGGTCCCACTGGACACCGGGGGATGAGTCAGACATGGCCCCTGCCCCCAGGGACGACAGGACGCTGAAGTGGTCATTGCAGGTGGCAGCAGCATGACTGGACATTGGTGTAGGGGCAGTGTGGGAGGGTCTACGCTTGATGGGGAAGGTGGGCTGCCAGGAAGTCACCTTCCAGATGCAACTGGAAAGAGGAGTAAGACTTAGGGAGACAAAGCCTGGATCAGGCAAAAGGAAGAGGGGGTGTGGAGGCCTCAACACAGGAAAGCGCCTTGGGCATTGGACCACCCGGAGCGGGGTTGGTTGCTGCCTGGCAGAAAAGACAAGGGACCCGAGAGGAGGAGGACAGCCAAGGGCCTCCTGCTCTTCACCATGGAGAAGCGATCACTCCTCCCCGAGGGTTATTTTCCCTAGTGTTGGGCTGTCAGAACATTCCAGAGTCCCCAGGGCTGATAACTGCCAAGGTGTGGGGGGTTTCGTCAATAGTGTAG
>CM052539.1:9594567-9613271 GCA_028533065.1 Trachops cirrhosus
GCCCTCACTGTGTTCTTTGTTCTGATGCAGGAGAACCTCCATCTCTGGGAACTGGAAGGCCAACACAGGCTCTGCCATGCTGGAGCAGGTGGCGATGACGGAGAGGTAAGGCACCCAGCAGGTCCCCGGGGAGAGGCAGCAGCTGCGGTGGGAGGCCAGTGGGAGGAACATAACAAGGACTCTTCAAGGAATGCCACCTCACCCTGTGGCCAGTGCCTTACCACCCCCGGGGCACTTCCCTAGGCACGGTCTCCTGCGTGGCCCATAACCACCTGCAGGGCGGGTGTTACAACAACCTCACTTTACAGATGGAAGAAGGAAGTTCAGAGGGGGAAAGTGACTTGTCCAGGGTCACAGAGCTGATCAACGACAGAGCTGAGAACAGAATCCTGATCTCCTGACTCCAAATCCAAGGGTGTTTCCAGCCCCGCCCAGCTGCTGCAGGGAGAGAGCAGGGCATCCTTGCCAGTCTCGCCCCCCGCCCCGCCCCCGACCCCCGCCCCGCACTGACAGCCACATGGAAGCATCCTTGTCAGGGTACCAAGGCTATTGGGGTGTCCAGGTCTCTCTGACTCAGTTCCGTCTCAGTTAAGGAGGGAGAAGTTGATTTCCTGGGAATCGTGAATGCGGCAGCAGAGTGCTCTGGCTGAGGGTCCCTCAGGACTTCCTCCTGGAAATACTGTTGCAAGTCACCCTTGCCTAAAGCAGGGCCAATCACCTGGGTCGGTGGTGCGCATGCGCACACGCGAGCACACGCACTTCCGGGCATGCCCACCGATCCCGCACGCAAGCCTGCTACTCCGGTGCACCCAGCACGGGCCTGGGAACCAGAAAGGTCTGCTCCGTGAACGGGAACTGAGTGCCTGCTCGCCAACGCCAGGTTGTATGAGCGCAGCAGAGGCCAACAGGAAAACATCCTCCCCTTTGAGAACTCTCTTATCAGTTGCAAGTGTCAGCACACAGATCAGATTGGTTTGAGCCCCAGAGGGGAGTTATTGGCTTGTGGCGATGAAAATTCCAGCAACATGGCTCCAGACCACAGGCTAGGACTCACTCTACCTGCTTCGGCTCAGCTTTCTTCTCCGTTGGCTTCAGTCTGGCCAGCTCGCTCACGTGGCGGCCCATGGTGGCTCCAGGCCTGCATCCTGATGGCGTCAAGTCCAGTCGGAAGATAACTCGTTCCCCCTCCTTTCACTCGGAGCCTTATTCACCAATTGGCCTGACTTGGGACACATGACCACCCCTGAACCAATCACTGTGGCTCAGAAAGCCGCAGTGAGACCTGGGCCTTTCCATTTCTCACCCCAGGAAACTGAGGCTGCAGGAGGGAAAGGCTCACCCAAAGTCGTGAAGGGAATTGACACCTATGGCCCAGGTGGCTGGTCTCCGGAGCCGAGGGAGAGGTGATATACTGACTGAGAGGACGGGTGGCTTCTCGGACGGTGGAATCGGACAGGACCTGGGTCTGGGAGCCTGCGTGTGTGGCCACTCAGTGACCTCTCGGAGCCTCAGTCTCCTCATCAGTAAAACGGGTTAAACCTCCAAACCTTCCTCACAGAGTTGGTGTGGGGGTCAGAAAGGCAAGGAGTCAGCCCCCACAGAATGCCTGGCACATAGTAGGAGTTAATAGGCATGAGTTTTCATCCTTTCTTTTACTTCTACGATCTCACAGGCTACAGGTGAATAAAAGAACTGAACTAGGAGCCAGGAGATCGGAGTGGTCCAAGCTCTATTACCATCTTGCTGTGCGACCTGGCCAAGCCGCTCTCCCTCTCTGGGCCTCAGTGGGCTTTGAAAGACGAGCGAGTTGTTCTAAGAGCACTTGGGCCACGACCTCTCCTCATTCCAGGCCGATGGCTCAGAGACACAAGTGGATCTCAGAGCAGGCGTGGCCCCTGTGACCCTGCAGAGTAGGGCGAGGAGCAAGAACACTGACAGAGCCCCTGTGCCTCCCAAGCCCAGCCACCACGGGGACGCCAAGTGCAAGCCCGGGAAACTGCCTCAGACACAACCATCCCCTTGTTGCCGGGCAGAGTCCTGCGCAGAGCTCTTTCCCCTGCAAAGCAAACTGGCCTCGCAGCCATCAAGTGGCTGGAAAGGGAACAAAAGCAGCAGGTCCAGGAGGCCAGGCCCCTGGCCCCGGAGCAGCCTGCTGGGCTCCCTCGCACGCCCGCCCCGGGCTCAGGGCAGAATGTGCTCTTTGTCCCGCTGCAAGCTTTCGTCTAGCCGGATCGCTGGGGCTGGGAGGGCGGCTGGGAGGGATTTCTGAAGCCTTTCCCAAGGGAAAATAGCTGCAGGGGCGGCTGGGTGTCCCGGATGGCTCTGGATGGGGGCGGGGCCAGCTCCCCGCCACTGGGGTGCCGGCCAGGTGCTGGGGTGGGGCCCCTCCCAGCTCCTCGTCCTGCTCCCTCATCACCCCATCTCCTGCCTGGCTCCCTCTCTAGTCTCTCTGTCTGTCTATCTGTCTCTCTCTCACCGCCCATCTCTGTCTCTGCCTTTCTTTTGACCATTCTGTGTCTCCCACTGCCTCTCTGTCTCTCTGTCTGTCTCCTCTGTCTTTCTTGCCACGTCTCCATTCTTCCTTACTGTCTCTGCCTCTAAATGGATGTACTCGATGGTCTTTCCCACGGCCTATTCTCCGTGTGTCTCTGCGGGTCTCTCCATCTCTTGTCTCCACCGCTCTCTCCCCCAGCCCCCCCTCCGCCGACTTTGTCCTGGCTACACTCACTACCCGTCCATCCCTGCAGGTACAGGCTGTGGGTGGACAGCTGCTCAGAAATGTTCGGCGGCCTGGACATCTGTGCGGTCAAGGCCGTCCACAGCAAGGACGGCAGAGATTACATCATCGAGGTGAGGGAGGAAGCAGAGGTCCTCCGGCCTGGCGCAGCCCCCAGGCAGGCGTGCCCGAGGGGAGGAACCCATGGGTGGTCCCCAGCATGGCCAGCTGTGGCGTGACTCGCAGCCTGGGCACACTCGGCTCCCACTGGCTCCTCGCCCACCGCCCTCACACACATCCCCGTCCCCACCCTGGGGCGAATCTAAAGCCTTTGTGCCCAGGGGTTCCGAGCTGCCTCCAGAGCTCCAGGCGTGAGGTTTGACATCTCCTAACCTTCGGGCCTGAGGGTGGGGCAGGAACGCCAGGCTAGGGGCTGGCGAGACTCTGTTGCATTGGGCCTGTCAGATTTTCTAGGCGTCCAACCGTGTAAAGTCACCGTGCAGAGTTCCCACCATCCGCTCACTCAGTGAACAGCACTGTGGGCTCTCGGGAGTGGCCCGGGGGACGGCTCTGGGGGCACGACAAAGGCAGGGCGTGCTGACCAGCAGGGAAGGAGGACAAGGAGCCCGTGCTGGTGGCCCACTGACTGTCAGGAAAGGGGTCACAGCACGCGGCCATGTGCATGGAGGGAAAGGTGTAGAGATATTAACTGTCCAGGGGAGGCTCGAGGGACCATGGGCCCCGGAGTCCCTCCCACAACCCCCTGCCTCCGAGTTGCTCTGAGGCCTGCCGCCTCCTCCTGCCCTCCACACCGTCCCCTGCCTGCCTCTGCCGTCCTCTCCCCACACCAGCTTCCCCTCTGCGCTTCCCCAGTCCCACAAGACCCTCTCTCCTCCAGACTCTTGTCTCTCCTGGCCCCACAGTGTCTCCGCTCCTCAGCGCCCCTTCCCTGCCCCCTACAGCCCATGCCTCCCCACTGTTCTCCCCTGAAAATGCCTGTCTGGCCTCAGGGTTCTCCCTTCAGTCCCCCAATTCCCATCCCACTCACACCCCCACCCTCCAAAATCACCTTCTCTGCAAACCACAGCTGCTGGGCAGGCAGTGGTGCTGACACAAGGCCAAGACACGTGAGGGTGAGCCCCATGGCTGCCCTTCCCGGGGCTGGGCTGCTGCCGGAAACACGTGGCGGGCGGCGCAGCAGCCTGCTGGCCCTCCAGTCCCCCGTGTCTGCTCCGCTCCCCCGGGACCACAGGGCGGCAGGACCAGGTGGCTCCATGGGTGTGTGTGGCTGTCTTTCTCACACCCCTGCTGCTGTTCTCACGCCCCTGCCCAGGGAGTGGTTGCCCTTGGAGGTGAAGGGGAGGGAGCCCCAGGTGGACACAGCCCCTCTACCCTCCCCAGAAAGGCCAGGAAGCTCCCCTGGGTGCGTCACGTCTCTGTTCGCAAGTTCAGTCCTGCTCTGGAAAACAGCTCCCCCTCGAGTCCAGAGTCCAGACCACCGCCACACCTGCCTTGCCCCAGCAGCCCTTCTCGGAGGAGCCGCCAAAGGTGCAGAACTCCTGGCCTGCACGCTCACCCCCCACCAGGGCCAGGCTGCTCCCTGGAGGAAAGGCCCCCTCCTTCCCAAGGTGCCCCGGGAGCTTCCGGCAGAGGGTGCACCCTGGGCCCTCCCGCCTGGGGCTCTGCATCTCTTGAGACGCCCCTGGCCCACCCACCTCTGCGTCTCCTCCCGGGACCACCAGACAGGAACTCGGGTTCGGCACCCACGCAGTGGTTCATTCGTTCCCCTCACCGTCAGCCCAGATCCTGGGGACCGGGTGGGGCCGGGGACCCCAGGCAGCAGCACACTGCCCCCTGGAGCGCCCACCCAGACAGGCGACTCTGCCCTCCTTCCCCCCCACCAGCGTCGCTCTGCCCCCCATGTGTCCCCTCAGCTTCCACCTTCGGAAACGAAAATCTGGCCTCCGAGCCCCAGGCTCCCTGCAAAGGGGTCAAAGATAAAAGAACTTTTTTTAAAAAAAAAAAGCAAACTTTGCGAGTTTGGACTTTAAAAAACAAGAAAACAACTTTTCAAAAATGTTCCAGAAGGAGAAGAAAAATGCTATCTTCAGATTGTTGTTTTCTCTCAGAAAAGTTACAGAGTTATTTCCCTTGCTTTTGGGGTTAGGGCGGGGTCAAGGGAAATGGGGAGCTTGCTACCAGGAAGATAAAAGGTATTTTTCCCCAGTCTGGAAAAAAAAGCAGAAGAGATCCAAAAATACTGTTTTCTTCAGTCACCTCTGCGGTGAGAACATAGCATTTGTGTGACATGTTTTGTGAAGATCCTCACAGTGGAATGCTCAGGGGAAAGACCCTTGAACTTGTCCTCCATGACCTGTCCAGGGAACGGCATTGCTCACTGGAAAAATGCTTCCCTGGGGAGACCAGAGTGTCCACTTCCTTTGGCTGTGTCCACCGTGGGGATTCCAAAACGCTCTGACCTCAGGTTGCTCGTGGTGGCCGCTTTCCACTCCGGGGACTGCAGGAATCAGAAACCAGAGCAGGAGGAGGTGGGCAGGGTCGGGGGCGGGAGGGACAGGCCTGTGCAGGACTCCACCACAGTGGCAGCTCAGCCCAGCCCACGCCCGGCGTGGGCACCGGGAGCATTCACAACCGTGAGCTGGTTTTCCAGCCTCCCAACCACAGTGGGTGCTTTGGACTCACAGACCCCGAAAAGTCCCAGCCGGAAGGGTCTTCACAGCTGCCCCGCCACAGTGTGCGGGGATTGCAACAGGGGCCCACAGAGGAAATCTGACCCGCCCGGCACCACCCGGCAAGCCTGTGGCAGAACCGGACGGAGCCTGGCACCCAGTTTCACCACAGAGAGGGATGGAAGGGCCGAGGTTTGCTGGCGGTGTGTGCCGAAACCGGCCGCATCTCAGGCCCTCGGTGTCCTCACCGTTGAGATGAGGATCAGAGTCGTGCCTGCCTCAAAGAGCCCGTCTGAGGTCTGGGCGAGATCATCGACACCCGGAGCTTAGGGCAGCGCCCGGCACGTGGGGAGTGCTCAGTAGAATACAGCTCTTACTAGTGTCCTTGTCGTTAGGAGCTGCACACTAGTGTCCTTGTCATTAGGAGCTTGCACCTACCGCAGGGACTTTTCATTCCTCCACTCACAGGGAGGTCCCGGGCACACCTGTGTAACAGCACGCAGGCCCGTCCCAACTTCAGGGCCTCGCCATCCTGTCCCCTTGGGCAGACACAAGTAAACGGGAGATAGGGGTGCTGCGGGGCAAGCCCTCCATTGGGGAGACTGAAGTGAGGACAGCGGGGTGCAGGGGGAAGGGGTGCAGGGAGAGGGGCTCATCAGAGCTGGCTCAGCCAGGGAGGGCATCCCGGAGGAGCGCTGGTCAGCCAGGCGAAGAGAGAGCTGAGGGAATGGCGTGCATGGGACTCAGGTGGTGGAGAGAACCCGTGAGTCTGGAGCTCGGGGAAAGAGGAAATGAGACAGTGAGTTTGGCGGAGGAGCAACGGGTGAGGAGGGCTGGACCTGGGTGGGAGCGTGGAGGAGTAAAGAGAAGACCTGCCACAGCTGCTTGTGCCTGCAGAGTCACCTGCGTGGTTGGCCCACGTGGCTGTGGGTGAGTCCCTTCCCACCTCTGGGCCCCGGTTTTCCCAGCTGCAAAAATAGCAGCATGGTAAATAGGATCCCTCAGGCCCCTCCCAATATAAGTGCTTTGCTGCCTTTGAAAAACAACAGCCCACTCCCTGTGGAATGTTTCCCTCCAGGCTTGTGTTCTGCGGGAGCCCCTGGGGAAGGGGCCTGTCCTCTCCCCTCTTCTCTCTGAACCCTGGGTCAATTCACCCCAAGTCTGTGTGTGTGTGTGTGATATAATCGAACTCTCCCCCACCACCACCACCACTGCTTCTGGCTTTGTGGAAAGCCTTGACCTTGGGAAGTTCAGGAAACCAGCGACGACCTTGGGCAGGGGGCCAAGGTGGGAGTAGCGGGGGCAGAGACCAGCTCCCTGAAGAAAAGAGCAGAAAAGGTCAGCGAAGGCCCTCAGCCCCGTCTCTGTGGTCCAGCGAACGTAGGCTGAATTGAACTGAATCCAGGGAGTTGATCTAGACGGAACCGCAGGGAACTGGATGTCTCCAGAGGGCCCAGTCCCGGCTGGAGGCGCCCGGCTGGTGTTTGCATGGAGAACATCACCATCTAGTGGTCAATTCTGTTCTGAGCTCTGCACCCGCTCTCCTGCCGGCTCTCCGGGTGTGGGTATCCCTCAGCCTTCATTTCCCTCCCACAGGTGATGGACAGCTCAATGCCCCTGATTGGAGAGCACGTGGAAGAGGACAAACAGCTGATAGCTGACCTCGTTGTCTCCAAAATGAGCCAATTCCTGATGCCAGGGGGCACAGTGCCCTCGCCCCTGAGGCCTTGGGTAAGGTCCTCAGAAACAAAGGAGACTTTGTAGCCATGAGAAATGTGAAGCTGCCTGGGAATGGGGGGACTCCTGGATCCAAAGGAGATACGCCCAAGAAGGAACCCCTTGGCGATAAAGGGGTGGGGCGTGGACGCAGGCTGGGCAGAGGGGACAGCTTCTAGACCCTGCTCCTGACGAGCAGCCTGGGAGCTGCGAGGGGCCCTTCGCCCCTCCGTCCTGGGGAGGAAAACCGCATCCTAAATGGGCGTGGGCATCTGTGGGCAGAGGGGGGTTAACATAAGAAGTCAGTTGTCCCTTCTGTGCCCTCTGCGCCGGGCCGAGCCGGGGGCAGGGAGTGTGTGTGCACATGTGGGTGTGCACACACGCCCTTTGTGTGATCCCGGCCCCAGTCAATAGGGACTATTGTGTCTTCTGTGCCCCGTCCCCCAACCTTAACAAGCTCCCACTTAGCCCCTCCCCCCCACAGTCCTCCCCACGGATTACCAGGTCATTCTCCAAAGAATCTGCCAGCTCCCAGCTTTCTGGAAAAACAAGTGTCCAACCTGCTCCCCCCTTCTCCCACAAAAACTTGAACCTGTGATAACAGACCTGGGAATAGTGGTTTTACTGGGAGGGGTGCTGGCTGGGAGGGGGCGAGGGCAACCTTCTCCACTGGAAACGATCTGTACGCCCACGTGACCTGGGGGTGGTCACATGGGCGTACGCACGTGTAAAAATGCCCTGTGCGCACACCTGCAGCGGCTCACTTTATGTGCGTCTGGCCTCAGTGATGACAAGACCTTTGCAAACCCTGCCTTCCCACCCTGGAAGGAACTGGCTGTGATCACAACAGGCTTCTTTTTGCTTCTCCCGCTCTAGGCTCCGCAGACCAAACCGGCAAAGTCCCCGGGGCCAGCCCAGCCACGCCCACCCACACAAGGTAGGACCCGCGACAAGCCTCCCAGGGGACACCGCCCAGCGAGGGTGTTGAAAGGCAGAGGGGTCCGTGCGTGGCTTCCAGAAGGCACGCTGGAAAAGTCCACCTTAACCCTTCACCCACAGGGCTGGTACCCTCACTCTCTGTGCAGAGTGAGTGAGTCTGGGGTTTGTCACCCCTGTAAAGGCAGGAAAGATAGAAGAAAATTCGTTAAGTACCTAATGTGCGCCAGGCACTGAGTAGGGACTTTCCCATCTATTTGCTCGTGTTTAGCCTCCCAGTCACCCTCCAGGGGAAAGGTCAGTGTTCCCTTTATCCGGAGGTGGGTGTTGAGACTTTGTCCAAGGAAGGCTGATGAAAACATGGCAGGTTCACAAGTCTGCCATCTCAGACCCTCTAGAAAGTTTGTTTCCTGGCCACTGGTGGTGCCTGCCTACAGGTTTATTAGCCAAACAACTCGAGTGAGAAAGAAAAGGTTATCTCTAACCTTGTCGACTGAAATCATCCCTCAAAAAAGTATTGCAGCATTACTACTTACGAGACACCACTTATTAGGGAATGGAAAAACTACTGAAGACCGGATGAATAGGGATCACGACAACTGACTGACCCTCTCCCAGATGTCAGCTGCTCGGGTGTTCCCACACGTGGGCCCAGGGAGAGAAGGGGAGGAGCCTGCCCCGTGTCCCTCCCTTGCACAGTCAGAGCCCTCGGGCGCACTCACCACGGCTAGTGCCCGCACAGAGCTTTCGGGCAGTTTTGCTTCAAGAAGCCAGGCCAGGCGCCCCGCAGCCCTCCCTCTGGGGTGCTGTGACACCTATCCCAAAGAAAGCGCTACTGTCACGCCGTGCCCCTAGCCCCCGAGTCGCTTTCATTAGAGCAACAGATTCACTGCTTCTGGGGGAAATCGAGCTTGGCCACGACATGGCGTCTTCCTCCACAGGTCGTAGGTAGAATGCCCCGTTCCTCTCCCTGGCCTCTGATTTTCTTCTCGGAAAAGCAGAAAGCAAAACTGCATCATTTACACAACTGTGTACAAATGAACACTGGGATTCTTCTTCAGCAGATAAGAAGAGTACTTCTTTAGGCAAGTCACATCCCTCCCCAGAGCCTCAGTTTCCCCCGTGATACAGGAGGCTGGTGCGGCTGCCCTGTTCATTGATGTCGAGCTGCCCTCGAAGCAGCTCAGGTGAAGCAGTTAGCAGGGTGTCCAGCACGGACGTGGTGCCTAGTGGGGGGTCACTCCGACTGCTAACAGTTGGCTATTAATAACAAGTTACATAAGTTTTACTACGAATAACTTGTGTCTGACAAACAATTTCTAGTACACGTGTTGTTTTTAATCATCACGATCATTAACAGTCCTCACAACTAACGCAGCCCCACTGCTCCCCGGGCTGGCGGAAGGTTCTCCGTTGTAAATGTTCAGAAGCGACTCATTCATCGCCCTGCCCGGCTGCTGGCTGTGCCTCGGCCCCGCCTGTCCTCTCCCACTCTGCCCGGGACTTACTTTTTAAAACACACTTGAACAGAGCACTTTGAAACAGAGAGCTTCTGTATTCTGGTTTCCTCCCGGGCCCGGGGCAGAGACATGCTTGATAAAGAGATATTATTTTTAAGGGACATGAGGCTAAACACACTTTCAGTGAGTTGAAAAACAACCCATTTAAAACCAATTAAGATCATTAAAGAAAATGCCCATTGGATTAACATTCAGATTAAAAATAACAAGGCTAATTTAAAAACAATGCTTTCATTGAGTTCCCGAAATAACAAGATCACATTATTAACTTGTTTTTGAACTCGCTGTGTATTTTCAACTCGGTAAACGTGACATGTTCTTTTAATAAGCCTCCTCATTTTTTAGCACCAATCGTGTGCAAATATTTTATCTGTATAAGTTAATATATTTTGTATGTGTGCGAACAAAAATAGTAAAATGTTTGCTTTGCCAAGAAGCTGAAAGAAATTAATGATGCATCCCAGGAGTATAATAGGGACTCAAGAAATAGTTGATAAATGAATCAGTGTGTCCAGATTTTCCAGGATATTATCAGTGAGGGTGAAGTGGGGGGGAGACTTAGGACAAAAGTAGAAAACAGATGTTCTCTTTGACCTGCAGTGGGTTTAGCAAAAAAGTAAACCAGCATTTTAACATCAGGAGCTTTGACATAAACACATAGATTTGCAGCTTCCCTTGCCAAAGCAAGAGTTCTAGAAACAATGGGCTTGAATTCCGAAGCTGCAGCCTTCCCCTGACATGTAGTCACAGCTGCTGCTCAGACAGGCCGAGGACTCCTGCCCGCCACCCCCCTCCCCCACGACTCCTGCACTCCTGTTAGCCTCCCCAATGTCACTGCCACGGAGACACAGTGTTAATTGCACCTCTTCAGAGAAGTAGGTCTCTGAACTCTGTTTTTACCTAAAGTGGGAAAAAGCCTTAAAGTCACATGATTTCTCTGACACTCACCTGCCTTACTTATTTATGTACCTGACTGGCCCTATAGGTGTTTGAGTTTTGAGGTCACTGGGTCTTCCAATCTCCTGGGGCATGTAGTCATGAAAGAGGGAGAGAATGAGAAAAGCATGAATCAAAGCCACGTGTGATCAGTTGCTAAATTGGTGCTGCCGTTCAGTCCGACTTAGAAAGTGCCGGACAGGCTCACGGGAACATCCAGACTGGGAGGGATGTTTGGTGGCTAGTCCAACGACCTCACTTTACAAATGAGGGCTCAGAAGCCCAGGAAGATGTGACTTATCCACAGTCACATAGCAAGTTCATGGCAAGGCTAGTGTCAGGACATCGACTCCTGGGGACAGCATGGTGTCAGGGAAACCAGGCGTGCAGGCCGAGCCCACTGCAAAGGTGACCGACTGAGATGATGTCCTTCCTCCCCGTGCACCTTGCTTAGAGCTGCCTGCACCAGAGGGAACCACCTTTTCTCAATTCACTCAAAGATGTGAGGACTCAGGGCAGCCCTGTGTGGTATAGCAAAAAAAAGAGAGAGAGAGAGAGAAGGAAGAGGAAGGAAGGAAGGGAGGAAGAAAGATGCCCTGGCTGGTGGATTGAGCACCACCCTGTGAACTGAAAGGTCACCTGTTTGATTATCCTGGTCAGGGCACAGGCCTGGGTTGCGGGCAGGGTCCCCAGCTGGGGGCTTGTGAGAGGCAACTGATTGCACATCAATGTTTCTCTCCCTCCCTTCCCCCTGTCTATAAAAATAAATAAAATCTTTTTAAAAGAATCCCTATCTTTAAAAAGAGAGAGAGAGAAGGAAGGAAAGAAGGAAGGAAGACAGGTCTTTTGAGTTAAGAAAATCTAGTTTTGAGTCTTGGCTCTTCTCTTTCCTGGAAGCAACACCTTGCGGAAGTGAGAGCGTGTTTGGGACTCGGTTTCTTTGTGAAAATGGAGGGGTCAGTACTGCCTAACCCTCAGAGCGCTGTGAGCATGCCCAAAGCCAGGGACGGAGCTGGTGCTCAGTAGAGACTAGTGGGACTCGAGTGAGTGGGAGCCACGTTATGAAAGGGCCACGGAGATAACTCGCAGTCTCCTTCCTCGAGTGACCTCACCGCGCATGGTGAGGAGAGCACAGGGCAGCCCGCTGTCCCGGGAGCCGGGGGGCCCACGGAGCGCTCCTGCTGGCCCGGACTGGAGGGGGAGGGGAGCGTGCCTTGCCAGCATTGGAGCCTTCGAATGCCACTCAAAGTGGCTTCTGGGCAGCTGGGACGTCCCCAAGCTTAGCATGCCCCTTTGCTTGTAGGTGACTGTGTGCTCTGTGCAGTGAGAGGGGGAAGCCAAGCTTTCTGGGAGCTCTTCTTGGCTATTCCTTCCAATTATGACCCCACAGTGAGGCTCAGTCCCCACTTCTGTGGGATGAGAAGGATGGTATCTCTTTGGGGACCGAAGTGTGGACACTTGTGTCTACAGATGTTCAGAGTGTCCCAGTGTTTGACACACCATCGGGGCTGTCCTGCCGTACGGCCTCTAACAAAACTAGGCTGTCCCAGACCCCTGGTAATAGAGTTGTTTGTGTTCATATCAGGAAGGTTGGGGAAGCTGCCCTAACCAGGTGGCTCAGGGGCTTGGAGCATCGTCCATACACCTAAAGGTTGGGGGTTCGATTCCCAGTCGGGGCATATACCTAGGTTGTGGGTTCAATCCCCAGGTGTGGCACATACAAGAGGCAGTCCACTGTTGTTTCTCTCTCACCTAGATGTTTATCTTTCTCTCTAAAATCAATAAGCTTTTTTTTTTAAGAAAAAGTTGGGAAAACAGCAAAGCCTGCATGCGGCATGTGCCCAGGCAGACTCCACCAGCGTTGGTGCTGTGAGACCTCACGTTCTGATGAGGCTAAAACAGAAAACCTATGGGCGGGGCGGACAGCGGCCCCTGCGTGCTGACTGTGCCTGCGCCTGCGCCAGCACCAACGTGCTTTCCTCAGTGAGGAGCAGAAAATCGGTGTGAAGGGTGGAAGCCACAAGCACAGGCTCAGAAAGCTAAATTTTTGAGTAATAAAAACAATTAAAAGGCTTGTTCTGTTAAAAAATAAAAAAGAATGATATCTTCCCTACCAGCCTCTGTCTAAAGCAAAGAATACATTGCTTTTGAAAGCTCTTAGAAAAAGTCAGAGAGCTTTCCAAAAGTACGGGATCATTCTTTTCATTGTTTCAAAAGGAATATACCCTCAGTGTGGAAGCCACCAGGGAGCAAAGCAAGAGAATTAAAACCCTCCACAATCCCACCGCTTTTGTAAGCAGCGCCCAGCGCCCCCTGGCTTAGAGTCCAGATCACAGACGCCGCCAGCAAGAGTCGGTCAGCTCGGCTGCCCCAACAATCCCACAGGCGGAGTGGCTTCAACAACAGACGAACTTGCTCAGGTGGAAGGCTGGAAGGCTGGAAGGCTGGAAAGCCAAGGTCGAGGTGCTAGCAGGGCTGAGACCTCTCTCCGGCGTGCAGACGGCCGCCTTCTCACCGTGTCTTTACATGGCCTTTCCTCCGTGTGCGTGTCTGCCCCGGGCATCTCTCTCTCTCTCTTAAAAGGTCACCAGTGCTATTGGGTTAGGACCCCACACTGTGACCTCATTCAACAATAATTACCCCCTTCAAAAACACCCTGTGTCTCCAAAAACAGTCACGTTGAGGTTAGGACTTCAAAATTTGAATTTGGAGGGACCAGAGCTCGGCCCATAACACCGCCCTGGCCCTGCTGTAGCAGAATCTTTATTTGGGCAAGATCTCCCCGTAAGGCATGTACGCATCACAGTTTGAGACACTGGCCTTGGTGCGTAGCCTCCCAGTCTTTCGTTTTCACACAGCTTCACACTACGTGACAAAGTGCAATAAAACTGTGTGCACCGCTGTGTATGGTGCTTGTTTCCGCTGGCAGCATTTATTTAGTGTATATCAACAACAGCCCATTTAGCTTAATATTATTCTGTAACATCCTGCGCAATGACCACAGCATACTCCATTATGTGGACATATCTTAACGTTCCTAATCAGCTAGGCTTTTGTATTATTTTCTGTGTTTTACTGTTATTAAAAAGACGCTGCAATGACCATCCTTAAAGTAACACTTGCACACAGCATTAAGAAAAAATTGAATGTAATAATTTTTTCGCCCTGTAGGGGGCCCTCGCCAAGCTCAGTCTCCTCAGCCCCCAAGATCTGGAAGCCCCTCCCAGCAGAGGCTCTCCCCTCAAGGCCAGCAGCCCCTGAGCCCCCAGTCCGGATCCCCACAGCAGCAGAGGTCACCAGGCTCTCCACAGCTGCCCCGGGCACCCAGTGGCGGTTCTCCAAACCAGGGCTCCAGGCCAGGCGCCACCCTCCCTGCACAGCCGCGGCCCCCTGTGCAAGGCCGCAGTACCTCTCAGCAGGGGGAGGAGCCCAAGAAGCCAGCACCATCCCACCCCCATCTCAAGTAAGTGCTTTGGGGTTGGGAAGGGTAGAGGGTGGAGCTGAGGTGTGGGATGCCTCCGAGTCAGGGACTGGAAACAAAGGAAGACATACTGAGGCCTCACCCAGACTTGAAACCGGTAAAGGAGGCCTAGAGGATGGAACCTGGGGGGCAGGTAGGGGCCAGCAAGGTGAGAGCGTGGACCGGGCCCTACCGTGATCCTCCAGGTAGATGTGCCCGGCCTGAAGGTCTCTCTTGCTGCCTAACAGGCTTAAGGAACAACCATTTTCATGGTTCATTATTTCCGGTTCGCGGTCTGTCCTGAGTCGGGCTCACCTGGGAGGTTCTGCTGCAGGTGTCTCCTTAGCGTTGTCTGCCAGACAACATACAGGGCGCCCAGTTAGATCTGGATTTCAGATAAACTATCATGTTGAGTGTAAGTATGCCCTCAAATACTGCGTGGGCTATACCTATAATAAAAAAATGCATTTGTTTTTCACCTGAAATTCAGGTTTAATCCCGTATTGCCAGTTACTAACTCTAGCAACCCTGCCTCCTGGGATCATAATGCCGCAGTCACATGGCAGCCGGAGGGTCCACGTCGGCCTCAGGACCCACCTGGCTGTCGGTGCTGGCTGTCAGCTGGCCTCGCTCTCTCCAGGGCCCGGCTTCCTCCTGTGGTAGAATGCCATTCCAGAAGGCAAAAGTGGAAGCCTCTGGGCCTCTTGAGGCCCAACCTTAGAAGCTTCGCAATGTCATTTCATCCCAACCTATGCTTCTGGTGGAGGCAAGCCTCGTGGCCAAGCCCAGACTCAAGAGGCAGGGAAATAAGACTCCTGGTGGGAGGACCTTCAAGGTCACCTTGTAAAAGGATGGATTCCAGTGGGGACAGGGGGGTCTATGCCATCATTTGTGTAAGCCATCCAAACGCTATATGGATAATCACAGCTTTACACCAGCATCTACGGTCGACTGACTGTGTGCCAAGCAGCCAAGCACTTCTCCCCTTCACCTAGTTGGGGTTTTTTTTTTATTCTCACAAGCCTGGAAGGGAATACCTGCTGTCCCCATTTCACAGAGGGAGATGATCCAGGGTGGGGTGAAGGGAGGTTTACAGTTGTGAGTACCGGAAACAGAGTTCATTCTTGTGTTGTCATTTATTAATTATTGGATTATTTTCCACACAAACAACTGTAAACCTACTTTTGCCCCACCCTGTATTAAATAAGAGATTAAATAAGCTGCCAAAGTTTCCACTGTTAGAGCTGGGATTCCGTACAGGACACCCAGGCCATGGATCGCGCCAACTGTATTTTTTCATAGGTAATGCAGTCACATGACTCAAAAATATAAGATACCGACTGTATCAAAGCCGTGCACTGCAACCCCTCACTCCCGCCTCGTTCTCACCCAGTGCTCTCCTGACTCCTGTCCCAGAAGGGAGGTCCTGTGTGTCCCTCCAGGGTTCCCTCCTACAAATACAAAATGTATGTTCTGACGTTCTCCCCCCATCACTTCTTTACCCAAATGGTGGTATTCACTATCCACACGATTCTGCTCCTTGATTTTTGCTTTAACAGTATCTCCTGGAGCTCAGTTCATCCAAACTGTCTGTTTCAGTGCTGTATAGTAGTCCACCATGCAGTTGTGCTTAATTTATCTAAATAATCCAGCGTAAACAGAAATCTGGTTTGCTCTTATAAAAAAAAAAGATATCAAAGGATAACCTGGAGCACACGCTGTTTCCTGTGTGTGCAGGATCAGCTGTGGAGAGAGTACCTGACCTGGTATAGTTGGATCAAAGGATGAATGTGTTTTTGGTTTGACAGCCATTGGAAGTGACTCTGCAGGCACCGTGGCAGAGGGAGGGAAAGCACAGACTTCCATAAACCGCCTGGGCTGGATTCCAGCTCCACCACTTAAAAGCTGCATGACCTCAGAGAAACAACCTAACCTCTCTTTGCTTCCTCACTTGCAAAATGGGGACAGCAGTACCCACCCCACAGAGCCGTTATGAGGATTGAAGTGAGGTTACGCACAGTTAGTGCAGAGAATGCCACGGGCACAGTGCCGCACACCTGTAGCAGCCCAGCTGGTCACAGGCCAGGCGAGGGCTTTGGGACCTAAGCCAGGTCTGGACACCAACCCTGTAGTGATCTAGCTTGAAACACTCCTGCAGAATGGCTCCAAAGCAGTATTTTTTGGTTCACGTCGGCAGGTACGCTGTGTCTAGTCATGGAGAGGACCCTGTGCAGACCGAGCAAGGGGGAGACGATGGCCCGTTTTGAAGAGGATTTTGAGTTTTCGTAGTGATGATAAGACCATGTGTGGCTCTCTCCAACTTGGAGACAGTCGTATCATCCCTTCCTGTCTGCCCCCTCCACCCGCCTGTGGGCCTCTGAGCTGCGCTCCCCTGTGCACCCCGTCGCCCAGCACTGGGCTGGGACAGAAGTTCACACACTGTGGGTCAAACAGCAGGCACCATGCGAAACCCAAAAGGGGGTGGAATCAGCAGTAAGGGCTTAAGGAAGAGGTGGGAATCGAACCCCGGAGAGAAAGAGCTAGAAACAGCCTGAGGGCAGGTCAGGCGACCCCCACCTTTTACTGACAAGCAGAAAGTTACCTGCCCCTGGCCAGAGGGGTCCGATGGCAGAGGGGAGTCTAGGACACAGGCCTCCTGACTCCCAGGGTGCTAGGAAGCATGGCAGGGGTGCCCACAAGCTGGTGCTGAGTTTATGAAGTGGGCTTGCACGCAGAGGCGGGGAGCGGTCCAACTGCCCCCCATCGCACCTGCGCCTGCCTTCCGAGCCGCCTGGTTTGGCACTTAACCGGGTGCAGGTCAGGTAGTGCGGGCGATGTCCCCAGGATCGGGTAAGTGTTGGGAGGCCTGGTTTCTGGTCGTAACATCCTTGTGGCGACCGGGCTCACCCAGCGGCGTCCAGGCAAGTCCCCCGAGACTATTTCCGCAGGAGTCCGGCCCTTGTCACCCCCAAACTCCCTTGCCTTTCTGTTTCAGCAAATCCCAGTCCCTGACTAACAGCCTCAGCACGTCCGACACTGCCCAGCGTGGGCCCCCGAGTGAAGACGAGGCCAAGGCCGAGACCATCCGCAACCTGAGGAAGTCCTTCGCCAGCCTGTTCTCTGACTAGGGGGGTCCAGCCTGGGACCAGGGGGTGCCCTGTTACACTCTCCCGCCTCCCGCCTCATCTTCCTTCTCCGCCTCGGTTCCTGACGGGAACAGAATGGAAGGTCCGAGAATACACTTTCTAAACACCTTTGACCCAGGAGCTGAGTATCTATCTATACGTGTTCCCATTGTCCTTCACCATGACATTCCAGCTTGTCCAGCTGAGAGGTGGGCCCTTGAGAGCCTCCAGTTCCTTAAACGGGCCCTAACGATGGGCGTGGTGTCGTCCCACCCACCCACGTGCTTGCTTCCCTGCCTCAGATAAGCTCGTGAAACGTCTGTGTGTGGCCGTTTCCACGTCTCCAGTTAGTCGTCTGCTTGCCTTTGCGCGAAGGTCCCCTCTAGGCCTTGCTCCCTTCCCTCCCCCATCAAGTGAAGACACCCTAGTCAGACCTCAGCCGTGCAGGGGGCAGTAACCTACTGACAGTGTTTTGCAAACAGAAGGAGGAAGGCCCAGCCAGGGGAACCTCTCACCTGCCCACCGTTCATCCATTTCATCCGGACGCCACTCCTCAGACCAGGCCGGCAAGAAGGGCCCATCACGCCTGGCCACCGGTGGGATCTTGATGACAACGGAAAGAAACCAGGTCCTGTGTGGCTAGCGGGGCCTTCCAGAACCCCACAGAAGCAGAGGGGGAGCTCTGGACATGCTGCTCAGGTCCCGAGTGGGCAGCCAAGAGCGGACCACAGGTCCTTTCGGGGATCGTTTCTAGTTTCCAGAGGACGATGAGCCCTCAACTTCCCCAGGAAGGAGTTAGGTGGGGGCTCCTCCACCCACTCTGTTACCCCACCAGGAAAGCTCTCTGCATTCCCGCCAGGAATGTTGTTTGCTCCTTAAGGACACACGAGGAATCAGAGAGGATGAGCAGATGGTCACAGGATCAGAGAGTGCAAGGACGGTAACTTCTAGGTTGGCATTTCACAAACTGCACAGCAAGACGCCGGCAGGCTACTCAGTTACCAAGGGGTCCCGTGGCCAAGCATGCTGGGGAGACACTTTATATTTCTTGTTTTGAGATTGGTAGAACATATCACATGTCAAAGTCTTGGAATTCCTGCGTAAAGACAGCAGCTTTAACTGTGTTTAACCCAAACCTATTTAGCTAAACAAGTTGACTGCAGAGCTGGACAGCGTAGTCATGATACCCTCCCAGGGCTCCTTCCCCCGCTCCACCTGGCCTCCAGGGCCAGACGGGGAGCAGGGCCGTCCACATCACCACGCACCTGGTGCTAGGAACATTGTAGGTGCCGCACCCAACCTCCTGGTCCCCGGAGAGCCCAGGATACCAGAACACAGCCATGTCACCTCTTTACAGCCCCCCGTGCGACTGAGACACGTCTTCCCCTCACTGTTCCCAGGGAAGGGAGAGAGGGAGGAGAAAATGGGAGTGACCTTGGCCTAGAGCTCCATTCTGAATGGAAGGGCGAGAGGAAACTCGCAGGGCAGGGTGGAGCACCACAAAGCCCACGCGTGTCAGGAGCTGAAGGACGCAGGAAGGGCCCGACAGTCACCAGTCTCAAACAGAGACTGAGCTCGGAAGAAGTCCATCTCGCCCACCTCTCC
>CM052539.1:9613771-9640718 GCA_028533065.1 Trachops cirrhosus
TGCGTGAATGTCGAGACCAAGAACGGACCGTTTTCTCAGGCGGGCTGGCACATTCCTTCCAAACGTTCAACTTTAATAACTGACATTTTTTAAACGGGAAAGGACAAGAAGCAGGGGTGAGGGGAGTCACTCTGTCGAGATTGTGAAAGGTTGTTTGTTGGGTATTTTTTGCTTTGTCTCGCCATTTTGACCCAAAGAAAGGCTAGCATTTTCCCTCCAAGCTGACTTGGCAAGGCTGACACATGACAAAGGTCCTTTTGTTTTGTGGTCAAGGGCAGCAGAGGGAGTGGGGATTTAAACGTGCAGCCTCAACAGACACCCCCACCAGCCAGCCAGAGACAGCTTCCCCTAGCCCGCCCCCCAGCAGCAGGATCAAAGGGCCCTGGGGTTCAACTTAATGTAAAATCAGCTTCCCAGGGTCACTGGAATACACCCGCTTCTCATCCACTCATTCCCAGAGTTCTCTTCATTGGCACGCCATTCCCTCCCACGCTTCAGTCCCTGCTCGGGGCCGCTTAGTTCTACCTCTCAGAATTCCAGGGGCGATGGCCTTCACCCACACAGTAACACATACAGTAGTAGCCAACCCTAAGCACCTGAACCTGAACCACCTGCTGGAAGTTCTCACCTGAATCTGCTCTGAAGTGTTCAAGGGGAAGGCAAACCGTGCAGGTGCTTCTGGAACGGGCCAGGTGAGTAAAGCAGGGAGCACACTACTTGGCACACAGCGGGGGTCAGGGCATGTTTAGGTTGGAATGCACTGTAAACAAAATGTTAAGGTTGAAGAAAAAAGCTGTTTTATTTCTATGAGTATCAACGTGAGGAAGTCACTGGCCCAGGAACAGGATCTAATCAACACAGAGACGAGTAAAATGAGATAAGAAGCTGAAGAAACGCTGTGGCAGTCTTTTTCCCTGGAGAAAGAGCTGAGTCTGAGAAGGCATGGGAGAAAGCAGAGTCAGGCCCAGGAGATCCCCCCCCACACCCAGAGCGCGTCCCCCACGGAGATGAGCCGCCTGCACGGCTTCGTGTGCGGTGGGGGAGGTGCCACTATCAGCCTCAGCCGGAAGAGGCTGGGCAAGCAGACCCGGACAATACCCAGGTCTGTGCAGAGAAGACCCAGGACCGGCAGCCCCTGCCTGACCACACCCTGCACCACAGGCCCCAGGGGATCTTTCCAGCAGCAGAGCCCCTTTGGAGCCACTCCTTGGGCACACGGTGGGCTTTTGGCACTGCCCCTGCCCACACGGGAATGCAGACTGAGCTCCCGGGCTTTCTCCAACTGCAAAGGCAGGTTGGTGGCTCACGTCGTTTCAGGCACTTAGAACTGGGAGAGGATGCAGGTCAGCCAGTTCAGGCTGGCCAGGCCAGCCTTGCAGGTGGAAGCAATGAACTCGTATCGGAGGACTAGCGCACGGCCTGGGAGCACCTCCACATCTCGAATGGTCTTCATCACAGACAGCAAGCTGGCTGGTCACCAACTGGACTGACGAAGGTCAAGGCTGCCTTTGACTCCTGAGCAGTCACTGATTAAATTCAGAGTGTCACTCTAATATTTAGACTCTTACCACACAAGCGGCAAACACAAGGCCCTCCACGTTGTTTTATTCGACCCGGCACCTTGTTTTTACCCGGCGGCAGTGCCAAGCTCTCACTTAACAGTTACGGACTAGTTACATTTATACAGTGCTAGAATTACATTCGGCCCTTTGAAGGCAACTGCGAGGTTGATGTGGCCCCCGGTGAAAATGAGTTTGACACCCCTGCCCTCCTAGAAGGCAGAACTTTTGGTTTGGTGAGAGACAAATTGGAAGGTTGAGCAAGTCAGTCAAATCAGTTCATGACCAAACAGTACACAGGGCACAGAAGCTCCACTGTTTCCAGACAGACGGGCAGCCCAACAGACCCCCAGACTCCGAGATCCAGTACTCGTAGCTCTCAGGCAGCGGGCCGAGGAGATCACAATGGCTGGGAAATGCTCCTGGGAATTCGTGAGGCATTCATTTAAGGGAAAACCAATCTAAAAGTAAACATTCCTTCTACAATGTGTGCGCGCACCCTTTAAAATCTTAAATACCCTTCATTATTTTTATCCTGATGGGTCCTCCCACTTTTAACTTCAATTTCCAAACTCTCATATTTTAAGTATCCACTCTCCAGTCTTCCGCTGAGTCTAGAGCAGAAGTTAACATTTTCTTCCTCTCAGTATTTCACCTGTTTTGCTATGGAAAAGCAGAAATTCAAGTGCTGTAACCTTTTGGGGTATCCCAGGAGACATGTAAGATTAAATCCTTGTTTTACATGACCTACCTAGAGCTTCCCCATAACCATATCCACTCCGCATCCTCAGAGTCACCTGGAGACTGTGTGAAGGAGCATTACCCATGCTTAGACACAGCAGAGAACTGGGACCCAGCCCACTCCTCCCTGAGGCTCTGTGAGCCGGCAGCCACTGCCCAGGGTACGAGGAAGGCAAACCTTGACGCTGGGCCCTGAGTACAGGGGGCAAAGGGAGGTGTGTCCAGCTCTGTTGCAGTAAGAAGTATAGAGATGTTAGGCTAAGCAGTGATCTCAGGAACTAGAGCCAGGCAACAGTGAGAGGACAGAATTCAGCTGTTTTTACATAAAGAATCATAAAACCCTGAGTTGGAGAGGATACCTCCCCTGATTCAATTTCCAGCCACGCCGAACCTATCTTTCACCTACCGACAAAGGCGGTGGGAAGGGGGAACAATCTCCTGTTAATAAAGGTAACTAAAGGGGAAGACTACAAGCCAACGGTGGAGACCAGCATCTTACTGAAAGGCAAGCCCTGCGCTCCAAGCTCTCTTGCTCCCATTACGAAGTGTCAAAGTGATGTCGGTAAATCAGAGACTGGGCTGTCGCCAAACCATGACTTCTTCTCATTATACACCAGCAATACGTAAAGCTCAACAGCCTCGGTGTAATGAAATCAGCATAGATTTTACAAGCTTCTACTGTAAATTCAGCTACTCGGGAGGTGAAGCTTTGAGTTGTTTGAAGAATAAACCACGCTGAGAGGACTGCATGTTCAGGCGTCTGGCACACTGCCAGTGCCCGAAAGAAACCGAGAGACCTGTGACGGGCCAGGACGTCTGAGGTGCGGTTGGAAACGCACGTCTCTGCAGGACATCAGCACCATTCCGGGGCTTCTCAAGCACCATTTGGAAACCCTGGATCTGGAAAACTCATTGCTTTATAGTATCTGGTGCTTCCTCTCATCACTGGCTCCCCCCACCCTCACCACACATGTGCGCTCACATACAGACACACAGCGCAACCCAGCGTTACGCGGGCAAGGACAATGTTGGAGAACTGAGATCCAGTTGGACCCATCAAAGCTTCAGGGCGACTTTTCCAGCCCAGATCCAATTAAAGCCAAATACAGCGTCTAGCGGACACTTATTTTTAAGAAGTTATTACCCAACGCCACGAAAACGTCAACAGCTCCAATCCTTTCTGCGTTAAGCTACTACAGGTGACATGGTCTCTGGAAAACCATACTGCTGAATAAATTTTCTCCACTGTGATGGAAAGATGATTGTGTAAGAAAAACTTTCACACATGTGTAGGACGCAAAATATTCTCACAGCATACAACATTCCAAACCATTTCCTTATATGCAAAACAGACTTTTTCAAAAAGCAGGAAGACACCGGCAATATTCCGAAATATTTTCTGCAGATACTAATAGTGTTTTATTCCTGTGCTGTGATTCAGATTTTGTCACTGTAGCATGTTTCTGTAGTTGTTTGTGTGGTGAGACAATTCTGTTTGGCCTTTTTCTTGTTGTAGGAAAAATAAACGAACTTTGTGTATTTTAAATCTTAAAAAATAAACATTCCTCAAATATGAGGCTATCTTTGAAGAACAAGTACCTGACCAGCATTCAAAGTGTTTTAACACTTTGTTGTTAAAAGAGGTCCTCTACTTAAGATTGCAAATTAGTCAGCGAGTGTTCAAACAAGGGAAAACAATCATACCTCCAGAAGCAGCCAGACACAGGACAAGGGTCCCCGCCGCCCTGCCCGCTGGTCACCCAGTAGTGCTGCCCTGGCGCCCAGAAGCGCCACCCAGAACCTGGGAAAGAGCCGCAGGGCCAGGGAGGCGGAATACGCTGGTGGGCCCGAAGCCCAGCTCAACCAAACGAGCTCGCTTTTCGTTTTAGAAATGAGGCCTCTGAAAATGACTTCCTTTGAAGAAAGGGTGCCACGAAAAGTTTTTAAATCTCCTACAACAATCTGATGACACTGAAAAGGTTCTCTGATCATCTTGAAATGTCCAAGTAATGTTGTACAACTGTTCTGAATATTTACTGCATATCTTTCCATAATAAAAGTCAAGACCGCCGCATAATTTACACTTAAATTTTCTGAAAATCTGGTACAGAACATTATCAGTAAACAGTATTTATTCTAGAGGAATTCAGGGAGGTAAGTCAGTAGCCAACTATCCCCAGGTAACCTTTGGGCCACAGTAAGCTGCAGCTTTGATATACAAGGAGGGACCAAAAAACCTGAATATATTTATTAAAAATTGTGAATTTATTCTTATGTGTTTAAACTTCAGTCACCTTCAAAGTAAGCTCCATTTGACGCATTCAATACACCTACTGAGATGTTTTTTCCACTGCTCAAAACAGTTTTTGAACTCGTCAATGTTGATGCCTTTTAGTGCTTCTGCTGTTTTTTGTTTCACCTCTCCCACATCGGCAAAACGTTTCCCTTTGAGGACTTTGGTCACTTGAGGAAACAAAAAACAAAGTCGCTAGGGGCGGATCTGGTGAACAGGGAGGGTGGGGCAGGGGGTCATGCTGTTTTTGGTCAAAAACTGCCGAACGCTCAGCATGGTGTGGGCAGGTGTGCTCCTAAATCGCCCATCATGAGATGGGCAAACGTGATGAAAGTCTTCAAAAAAATTTACCGAAGCCCAATGCAGCCTCTCACACCACCACTTAGTGCACTGACACAGAGGGGTTCCTCGAACACGCACCTTGTGGGGGAAGAATGGACTACAAGGGGCCCGCCCTCCAGAAGATAATCCTGGGTTTTTTTGGGTCCCTCCTTGTATCTATTGAAAGGCTTCTGTGACCACATTCCTCACTACCACAGAAAACACGGGAAGTCTGCACCCCAATAAGATGACATCTGTAGTTTTAAGAAAACAACACCAAACAAGCTCCAGAAGTAGGATTACCGATTAATCACATGAACGGTGGCCGGCTGTCAGTTGGCCGACCCCTGCTGGGCCTTAAGGGAAACCTGTCGTTGGGGCCACCTCGCCCTGGCAAGATGGGGTTAGGTCCTGGAAGCGGGCCAATGGGATCAAAACGGGGTCTGAGTGGAGGGAACTGACCGGGTGCCTCCCCAGGCCCAGGAATGAGTGAATTGATCGGATCTCCAGCATAGGGAAGCATCAGCCTTTCATCATATTCACCACCGATAATTCCTGGAGGAAGGAGAGAACTAGGAGGGAAAGGCCTGGGGGGCAAGGGGCTGGGCGGGAAAGGCCTGTGGGGCACGGGGCTGGGATAGAAAGGATCGGGGTGCGGGGGTGGCAGCAGGAACATGGCACGCCGTCTCTGAGCTTCTTTTTTTTGTTTGTGCTTCTTCCTGTACAACTGAAGAAAACCAAGAACAAGAGCTGGTAAGTGACGGGACGTCTCCCCAAAGTTCCGACTTGGTTTCATGGTACAGATCCACACTTTCCCCACACTAGCAAGGCAAACAAAGAAACCAGTGCACAGAAAGAGCTTTTTCCAGTTTCTGTGTGAGTGCGTAGGGTAGTGGCTCTGGATACGATAGGGAATGAACTCTGCTCTTTAACCACGCTGCAACGAGCAACTGTGCGGACTTGGAGCAGCAACAAATCCAAAGGAGGGATAACTGAGTGACATGTATTTCCAAGCCTGCAATCCAGAGCACCCCAGCTAATACACAATTTTAAGTCAGCCTTTCTTGAAAAGTGGGAAATTTAAATATTTGCTGAAAATATCATGCCACAACATATAAAGTTAAGGTACTGGGGAGGAAGGCAGTACCTAAATTCTCTTTTTCACTTAAATTATGTCCCTAATGGACCTCAATTTAAACAATAAAAAAATAGATGCTTATTTTAGAGCAGGGGTGTCAAACTCATTTTCACCAGGGGCCACATCAGCCTCGCAGTTGCCTTCAAAGGGCTGAAATAATTTTAGGACTGTATAAATGTAACTACTCCTTAACAGTTAAGGAGTTGAAATTACATTCAGCCCTTTGAAGGCAACCTCGAGGCTCATGTGGCCCCCGGTGAAAATGAGTCTGACAGCCCTGGTTTAGAGGATGGAACGTACTGGGTTGGCCAAAAAGTTCATTTAGTTATTTCCCGTACGATGGCTCTAGTAGTGCTTAGTTGTCTTCAGCCTCATTTGAAACAATTTTGTTAAGATTGTATTGTGACAGCTGTCATATCAGTGTGCTTTTATTAAAAAGACTTATCAAAATTGGTAAATTTTTGTGCAGCCAATTTAATATTGAAGATGGAAAAAAATACACAATTTCCAGCATATTGTGCTTTATTATTTCAAAAAGGGTAAAAACACAACTGAAACAAAAAAATTGGGGCAGTGTATGGAGAAGGTGCTGTGACTGATGGAAATGTGTCAAAAGTGGTTTGCAAAGTTTCTTGGCACTGTTGACATTTTGGCCAAATAATTGTTTGCTGTGGAGCTGCCTCATGCATTGGAAGACCTTTAGCAGCACCCCTGGCCTCTACCCACTAGACAGCAGGAGACAGCCGACATACTCAAAATATCCAAATCAATAAAGTTATTGGTGAAAATGAAAAATGTGTCCTTTATTTTACAGACAAAACTAAACAGACTTTTCAGCCAACCCAGTATTTTGTACATATTTGAATACTGTCACTGAACTTTATTTTTCTCTAGTCCTTCATCCCAAGTTTTCCCTCGGTCCTATCAGTCTTTTACAGCAGACATCTGCAAATAAAGCCACCTCACTCATTCTTTCCACAGTGTATTCTTCTATCTCGCCGACTACTGGCGACTACTCCAACGCAGAAGCAGTGCACTTAAAGTTTTTTTGCAACAGAAGAGAGAGTGTTTTATATTAAGTAAAGGTGAAACAATCATTATGTTAAGATTTTCTTCCTGTATAATTATAAAAAAAAGGGCTGAATCTAAAATAAATGTTGAAAACATTTCCATTTACTGAAAATTAGCAATAAATTTAATGAAAACAGATTTCATTACATCATAATAAAGTGAAAATACGCCCTTAATGGGTGTATCCACTATTCCATAGCAGGCATTTCTGCTATGAACATTTAAAAACACTTACTTCTTTCCAATCTGTGTCTCGAACTCTGGCAGTACCATCTACAAAGGAAAAACAGAAAATAAGGGTTTAAAATGCTTCATTTGTCCAGCATTAAGCAGCTGGTTTGCTTTTGTCCTAAGGAAACTGAAGCTTCCTCGTTAAGCACGAAAAGAAACACGAATCGCTGGTTTAGCAGGCAGGGCACTGTTGGCACGGCCTGGAACCTGACTCCACCCCCTCCTGGTGCTGAGGGAGCCACCACTGCTCCGTGCTGCCTGGTAGTTCGCCCCCGTGGCTCCCCCGGGGATACGAGGGCTTCCTGGCTGCTCTCTCCCCGCACTAACCGTTGTCCCACATGCATCGTCTCCCGAACGGCACCTAGGTATGTCAGCTGCTTCCAGCCCCAGGTCTCATACTACACTCCACTGGGTGATGGCCTCTGAGTGTCTGTGTCATACCCCATGGTCGTTACTGGAGGTCAAGCTGACAGGTTTTCTTCCATAACTGAGTTAGATTTTCTCCCAACCACGTTTTGAATGATTCGACTCAGAATTATGACCAGACCTAATTTTCAAAGTACTTAAAATCTGTAAAATGAGGAAAAGAACTCCTTTAAGTCTAATAAAGAGTTTGGATGAAAGACAGTGATACCTTCTCTAGAAGTTACTACATTGACATGGAAGAAAAATTTGTTAAAGCTCCAGTCCCGTAACATTGTATCTACATGGAAATTCATGATAAAATCTGAACACTGTTTACAAATGAGCTTGTGGACCACAATCTGGAAATGAGATAGAGACTGATTACATTTTAAACCTGAACTTGAATGTACAAGTAAAAAGTCTCTGCTCCTTTCACGAGTATTTTTATCATAGCCTGCTTTTTTATCTGGTTGGTTCTTTCACATATGTTGAACATTTTGTCTTTTCGTTTTGACTGTGATTTCTTTTTAAATTTCTGAGATGACATTTGCTGCCTCCAGGGACAAAATAACATTTTAAATGTTGGATTCAGGGGCAGAAATAAAGAATGAGGACCTTAGGAATCAAGAAGAAAGAAAAGAAAAACTACATCATTTGCACTTCTTACATTTTGAAGTTTTAAAAGAAAAAAAAAAACAAGTTTTTTGACAATCCAAAGGACTCCACATGATACTCTTATTTTTTTTAAAAGAAAGGAAATCTACTCATAGATATTTACAGTTGCTAAGGTGGTACATTATCATTTATAGCACCATCATCCAAACTTTTTTGATGTGAACCACAATTATTTTACATTATAACACAGTATATATCTACATAACTGAAAAATAAGTTTATTCCCATTTTATAAAATGTTGATTTTTCTTTTTTCGTTGTATAATGACCCATTAAATTGATTTCATGACCTGCCCCGAATCAAACCATAGTTTAAAAATACACTGGTAAGGGCCCTGGCCAGGTGGTTCAGTTGGCTAGAGCATCGTCCCACCAACCAAAATGTCACGGGTTCGAGTCTCAGTCAGGGCACACACCCAGGTCACAGGTTTGGCCCCTGGTCAGGGTACATATGAGGCAACTGATCGATGTTTCTCTCTCACATCAAAGTTTCACTCCTGCCCCTCTCTCTCCTCTCTCTCTAAAATCAATAAGCACGTCTTCAGATGAGGATTGAACAATAATAACAAAAACCTAAGTCTTCTTCCCTCCCCTTTGATTAAAAAAAAGAATTAAGACCTCAGCACAAAAGATCCCTTTCTTGTTAACATGCCATCATGGAAATCACCTCGAAAATCCCGCAGATACAAACACCTCCACAGGAGCTGGTCATTCGAGGCAATGAAGAGGTCGCGACAAACCGCAGACAAAGCCAGGACAGAGCGAACATCCAAGAGTCGGAAGATCCGTAGTTTCAGCTCCAGTGGCAGGACTACCAGCCCGAACACATCTGGTAGGTTCAGTGCTAAAAGGGAAAAAAGAACAAGTACCACTGAGTAAAGCGCATCCAGCTCTCCCCACACTTTCCACGTCACAGCTGGCAACTTGCTCCTTTGCAGAGGTAACAAATTAGATGGCAGTCGCAAGTGTCCAAGCACAGGTGTCTACAACCGACTTTTAACCCCAGGTGAACGACATTACCCCTACTAACTCAAAGCCCCTCGACCCCTTTACGTTTGAGTGGAAAGACAAATGCCTTTCAATACACATCAAATAACTAACTGACAATCTGCAGACTGTCAACGGCCTCTTTTATTTCGAGCAATATTCAGTGCAACAAAAAATTCTCTACTCAACTACAGAAAATGGATAATTCACTGGCTTTTGTAACTGGCTCCCAGCGCTGCCACTTACTAGCCGTGTGCCTTTGGACAAGCTACTTAAACTCTATAGAAACTCAATTTCCTGTAAAACGGTTAACAATATTACCCACCTCACTACATGGAGAGTTAGCTGTGTTAATACACACAAAGTGCGTAGAACAACAGTTGGCACAGGATAAGCAGTGGGTGTTAGCCATTCCTGTTAGGCAGGCTACAAAGCTGGGGGATAGATAAATTCAGAAGCAATACCGAGAAAAGAAAGTAATATTCCAAAGTCAATGAAAATTATTTTTCCATTATCAGCTCCTTTGAATATTTGCGATATTATTCTCCACTAGTGAAGATAATCAAAATCCAATAAGGGTCTTAAAATCCACATTATTCTCTTCCCTCACCACCAATTAAAGAAGCCTATGGCAATAACAGCCTTGGCACCGTGCAACTGAAGATGGCAAATAAAAACCACATATCTGTTTATACAATCTGCAATTATTTACCGACTGAAGGACTGTGGGAAGTTACAACTCTCAATCATTTTCTGCTGCATAATTACATTTCCCACCCACTACCATCAGGCGTGGCCACTGGGACGGGCCTCGTCCAGTGAAACGTGAGTGGGGTGGCACATCGCTGCTGAGCAGAAGCTCTAAGGACCAGCAGGTGGCTGGGCCACCCCGAGAGACGCCTGGGGAAGGCCGCCCCCTCAGCCAGCGCGAGCCACACACAGCACGCACCTGAGCGGGCCATGTGCCCTGTAGTCACTGAGGCTTTGGAGCAGTTTTCACTCCCGCACAAGGAAGAGAAAGCTGACTAACACAAGGATATTGAGTGAATGGTAAACCTGACTGAGTTACACAGTTTCATCATCTATAAAATGGGAATAAAACCTGCTTCAAAGTTGTTAGCATTTAGTAAGAACACACGTGAAATAGCCAAAGTACCCAGCATAGAGCCCCAATAAGTACTGTTTAAGAAAAAACTCAAGACACAATTTACAGGCTATACATCATTTACGTAGGCATCTCTCAAACGTACGATGGGCCAGACCCGTGCTAGGCCATGAGGACACAGAAGCGAATGCGACATACTCCCTCCTTTCAAGCACACACTTAGGTGGAAAGAAATCACCTCAACAGTCATGACGCACTGAAAAATGGACCGCAGGAAAGACCTGTGCAAACTGCTGTGAAAACACAGAAAGCAAGGAAGGAACACTTAAGCCTAGTCCTAAAACTAGAGCGGAATGGCACTAGGAGGAGAAAAGAGGGAAGGGCCAGGAGCACAGCGCACAAACTGACCACGCGTTCTAGCCACTCAACCTGTGATCCTTCGCCACCGCCACTCACCTTGTCGGGTAAAAGCCAGAAGAGGGTACACCAACTGGTCTTTGAAGAGGCGAGAAAGTTTCTGGAGATCTTTGTATGTCTTGGCTACATTTTCCCCTAGAATATTTTTTAAATAAAAAATAAAAACTCAAAACCAAGTGGAAAAACTTGAAATGGTATCCTCTACTTCAGCCAAACCAAATCAAAGTGGTAAACAGATTTTCATAAATAATGCCTACATAAACATAATCCAAAATCTCCAGTTGAAGGGGAAGTATATAGTGTGAGACTCTGAAAATTAAATCTTAGATCTAAAGCTAAAACTCCCACAATATCAAATTAATTGGGCTGCTCCCAACCTCTATAGCTCCGAGGCTGCAATTCAGTAGGGAACACTGGTGTGAGCCGCGCACACACAGCCACGAGTTACTGAGCATCTGCCAATCCGTCTGGCCCTGGGGACACAGCGGGGAGCTGCTCCTGGGGGGGGAGCTTAGATCCTAGTAGAATAAAATAATATTTATCACACGATGATGTGTAAGAACCACGTCAAGCAGTTTTTCAAGCATCCTTTAGAATCAGCAGTTCTCCCTAAGGGTTAAATACTGTTACTCCCACTTTAAAAACAGGACAAGATAAAGACAGCCCATCCAAGGCCTCACAGCAAGTGGCAGAGCAGGGCACAAACCTAAGTATGGCTCCAAAGCACTCGTGTCAGCCACTGAACGGCCACCCAAAGTGGTCCGTGGGTCACCTGAACTGGCATCGTCTGGGAAACATTTCGACATACTGGATCTCGGGACCCACCACAGACCTACTTAATGGGAACCGGCATTTTAATAAAATCCGCAAGTGATTCACACGTACATTACAGCATGTACACTGTCAAACTGCACCTGAAGCTCCCACTTCGGTTTTGCTATATGTTTACCAAGTGCATAACCTTGAACCCTCTGATCCACACCTGTTTGCTAAACTGTTTAAAGGAGACACCACCACGGAAAAGTGGTTAAAATTCAAAGCTCCACCCATAGTGCCTAGTGTACATCAGTAGATAATCAGTTCATGCTTGCTCCCTCCCCATTCCATCTCGCTATCTATAATAAAAAAACACGCATTACAACTCGACTGATAATGAATATGAAAAAATATGCAGCTAAACTCTAAATCTGTGTTGCATGAACTACAATCTCGAGCTGAAATCAAATTTCAAGATATTTTAAAAATCAGTTTGGTTTAATAGCCTTTTTCAAGTGTGAAAATTGATTTTCTATAAACAAAATTTTTCCTTCATTGACCTGTAAAAGTAATTAGAAACTTATAAATAAAAGGATGAATAACAACACATAGTATATACCAGGTACTGTAAGACACAATAAAAATTACTACCCAACATAAAAACTACTACATTAAAAATACTCAATTAATATAGTCCATAAACTCATAATAAAATAGTATTTAAGCTTTTTCCCTCCCTCTCATTTCCTTTTCTCCTTCCTTTTCATTTCCCTTTTAACAGAAACCAGGTAACAAATATAAATCTGAGTACATTCCTATAAAAGTTGTTTTTAAAAACAGGCTTAGGAGTCACATCCATTGTGATCCTAATTCCACCATTCATTAGCTCTGTGACCTTGAAGTAATAACCTCCTCTAGACTTATTTCCTGATTATAAAATGCACGTAAGCTCTACTACTATAGAGTGTAAAGTATTTCTACTCCCCACAGTATAGAAATGAATATACAGGAATGAACCAAGGAATTCCTGGTCCTAATGGTAAGACCATCTTCGCAGATTCACAAATTCAGTTCATGCATTCTCACCAGGGGCAATACTGCCTCCAACAGGGCAAAAATTGGTTCTTAGAGGGCAAAAAAATAAACCCCTAGTTATTACAGTGGTGTGTGCCCCTTCAAAGGGCCACGGTATACAAGTAAGTGCACAGTGTATCCAGGGTATTAAGTTTTCACGGAAGAGAACGATGGGGTGGGCGGGGGGCGGGGGGTGTGTACAGATGCTCACTGGTGGATTCATAAGGACAAACAGGTTACCTAAGAAACACTGGTCTGGTGTGGCAGTGAATGCTCAGAGACCATTATAAACAGGTACAGTTGGCCCTTGAACAACACAGGTTTGAAGTGCATGGGTCCACTTATACAGACATTTTTGTGAATGAATACACACTCAGTCCTCCATATCCCCCAGTTTTGCATCCTTGAATTCGACCAACAGAGAGAAAATACTGTTTTCCGCCCACAGGTGGGAATCTGTGGATGGCAGAGGGCCAACTGTATGCACTGCTCTGCATCACTTTATAAAAGAGACCTGAGCACCGTGGGTTCTGGTATCGATGGGGGAGTCTTGGATCCAATCTCCCTCGGATGCCAAGGGCCAACTGCAGCTGAGCTTGGGGGGAGTCAAAAGTTACATGTGGATTTCTGACTGCGTGGGAGATCGGCACCCCTAACCCTAGTGCTTTCAAAGGCCAACTGTATTCTGATGCCTTCTTTCCCTACCAGTTTCAGTTCGTATAAGTCAGTCTCTCAAGGCCTGACCTCCCCTGGGAACTAACCAAACTAAGTTTCTAGGCCTTCAAAGCAAGGATCTAGATCTAGGTGGCCTTCCCTGGAAAGACACTGCCTTAAATGCCTTCTCCCCACGATGCCACACTGCTCTCCATCCGGACTTTAACACCCCTGTAAGTTTACGAGGAGGCCGAAACGGAGTGACATCTGCAAAGACACAAAAGGAGCACTTAAAAATGACACCTCCCTCTGCACCCATCTCTTTGCCGTCAGCCACGGACCTACCTCTCGTCCTTCGGCTTAAATGAAAAAACAAAAAGGAAAACTTGTCTTCTTTGCATCTATTAATAATTTTATAGAACATAGGCAAAACCATGCCTAGAATGCCAACTTTTGGTAAAGCTCCAATCTGCATCAAAGAGCAACAAATTTATGTATGTTTAAGCAAACACCTTTAATAATGGAGCTTCACTATATGGTTTCCACGAAACACAGATCCTCTCCATACTGCTTAAACACAGGGCTGGGAAAATCCACAACAACTAATTCAGGAATTCTGAAGCATCAATAGTGTGCAACCAATTACATGCTAGGGTCATTACATAACGACAGTGTAAGTACCAGCCAGCATTCCAAAGCCCTAAGAAAAACAGGAAACAGAAACTCTGTAATACTGTCTTGAATTTGCTTTGACCTCATTCAGAAACTTTCAGTTTTTTTAATATTACCTTTCAGTTTTTTAAAAGTGAACCTCCCAAAGCTTCATCCCGAAAGTTAAACCATGGTTATATTACCTATTTCCTCTTTGCAAATAAAAGATTCTGGTAGCAGCTGCAATCTTTTCACACTTCTAATCTCACCATTGATTTTTAGTGTAGCTGTAAATAAGCACAAGAAAGACAAAAATTTGTCACTTCATCCATGCCTTCATTTATTGCACTTCCTTGCCCCCAATGTACAAAGGACGCATTATACAAAACAAACTGCTCTATACCTATTTCCTTCCCCCAGAGCAAAGTCCAAAGTGTAAACCTGCCATCACATGAATTAAAAGTCATTCTAAAACATCACCTTTAAAAACTACAGTAAGCACATTTATATAATAGCTATATAAAAATATCACCAACAGCAGCTCATTAGTAATCAGGAGATATGCAACAAGGTTAATAGGAGACAGTTAAACACAGTAAAATCATTATTTCTACCAATGCCATTAAAAACTCCATTCACTTTATTTAACCCTTGGCAATGAGTCTTCCTTGTTTAAGAAATGAATCATGCTAGTTTTCACAGCATCATGTCTCTCTAGACCCGAAAGACCAATATTCTGCACATCACCAGAGGATTCAACTCCCATCACACGTACAAAGGCACACTTCATCTCGTTCTGTGAAAGAGCCAGTGATGGGCTTGTGCACATGTGCACGGAGCAGGGTGTCTTTGGGGAAGGAGAGATTTAAAGACACACTGCTCCTTTTCAAACAGTCAAGGCTGGAATGGCTGTCGGCCATGCAAGTCTGCAAGTCTGCAAGCCAAGAATGGTAAATAAACGAAACATCGGAAACTAAGACATTTAGCAGCTATTCTCTTTTAAGTACCTCAAAACTAGTAAATACAGGTTATTACATATATGTTGTTAAAGAGCTTTCGTAAGAAATTGAGGGAAAAATTACAACCTCACATTCAGTATTTGGTAACTTCAACATTGCAAGTTATGATGTGATCTGGCAGAATGACTAAATGAAGGCAGACACTGCTGACTTCTGTGTACAAGAATGCCCAACTAACCCGTCTGGTGTGGCTCAGTGGACTGAGCGCCAGCCTGCGAACCAAAGGGTCAGCAGTTTGATTCCCAGTCAGGGCACACGCCTGGGTTGCGGGCTGGGTCCGTGGTGGGGAGTGCGCAGGAGGCAACCACACATTGATGTTTCTCTCCCTCCCTTCCCCCTCCCTAAAAATAAATAATTAAAATCTTGAAAAAAAAATTCCCAACAAAAAGTGACATTTGTAATTGAGATGAACAGTTGAAAAGAAATTGCGAGGTCTTCGTGCCACCAGTCACGTCCTGACAAACGGAATGCCACCAAAGCTGTGAAAGCTGAAAATCTGAGACTTTTAAATAACATTTTAAAGAATCCAGTGAATAAAAGAAATAACAGAAATTATGTAATAGGAAACCTAGAACTATATTTCCTTTCAAAGATCAAGGTAATACCAGTGGCTTTCAAAATAAATTTCAGCAGAAAAAAACATTCCCAAACAAAATCTTACAAAGGACCCCAGCACGTGAACCGGACCAGCACGCTGCTGCTCCACGTTTCAGAGCAGACGCGTCCTGCTAAGCCTCCTGCTGGCTCCCATCTCAGCACGAACGTGGGGCTGCAGCACGTGCGGAACCCCCCTGAGCTAATGAGACACAGCACAGGGCCTGCTGCCTTTGCTATACGGAGATGCGCTACACTGGCAAATGGAAAGTGCAGTCATTCCCATGTTATCCTTAAAAGGATAAACCTCAAAAATCAAAATGCAACAAAAATGGAAGATTCAAGTCACTCAGATGGATCTCCAGAATGTGTGGTTATGAGACTGTTCCAAAGACCACTGCTAGTCGGTACGGACCTGTAGGTGGCAATGCATTCTGTAAAATGCAATACAAAAGTGGGATGTATGGCCACCCCAGTGAAATTTCTTCATATGGAAGAGAACGAGGAGAGACTATTCAGAGTGACTGTCTTGGGGGGAGGGATACACAGCGTACACAGACTAGGACCTCAGAACCCTAGTGTTTTTGTGCACTTCCATTCTGTTCAGAAGGGCCAAACTGAACAAAAAGGGCCCCAGCTCAATCTCACCTCTTACCCTCTGTCAGTTCGAGACCTTGGTTAAATAAATAAAAATTAAAAAGCCATCCACAGGCATAAAGAAAAACATATTCTTTACAGAGTCCGTATGTAACAGACTCATCTCACTCCTATTATTGCAACTCCCACTGGAGCAAAAAAAAAAAAAAGGACAAGGTTAAAGCAAGAGCAGGGCGGCCCCAGAGGGAAGGCTGCGGCCTAACCATCGGCCCCGTATTCTACCACCTTTCAGACGCACAACTGCAGCATAACTGCCGCCCAGTGCAGCGGCTGTAAAACATTCGGAGGGGAGCACCGAAGTGTTCGCACACTAACGACGGTGACCGCGCCGTCCATTACCGTTGATGACGACCAGGCTGCCCATGGGCACACAGGTGAGAGCAGCAGAGCCGCCCTCACAGAGGGGGTGCGTGTACTGCAGCTTATACACGCCGCCCGACTTCCAGTTCTCCGGCATGGACATAGCTTTGGCTTCAGTGCCCTGGGGAACGAAATGGAAGGGAAACCACGAAGAGAGGTATTACCATCAAAAAGATTAAAAATCCAGGAAGCCCCCAACTTGTCTGGAAATAAGCATTCCATACAGTCCCCTTAATAACACTTGTCAAATCATTAATATTGCTGTTAATGAAATTTTCAGAGAAAAATGTTACATTATCCTCCATCAAAATTTTTGTTCAAATAGATCAAATGACATCAGAGATAAGGATTAATTTCTTCCTTCAAAGACACTTCTCTGCTTACCAAAGTTATATCACTTTTCTAGCTCAAATATCACTTCCTTTGGGAAGCCTTTCCCCAAAAAAAAATCCTGTTTGTAATTCTCTCTTTTATCCCCTCACATTCTGTTCATATTTCTATTATGTTATTTATCACAATACACCATAATTTCCTTTTTTTTTAGCTCCCACACGTATGGCCTCCTGGGAAGAAGACTGTCTTTACATCCTGACTCCCAGCCTAGCACGTGGCTCGCCACAGACGTTCGCGATCACTGAATCACTCCGCATCACTCCTAACAGGGCCGGGTGGGGCATCGCCGTCGTGTGGGAGCGTCAGAGTCTCAGGCTCCACCCTAGGCGCATTCAATTAGAATCTGCACTTTCTACGACTCCCAGGTATTCTATGCACATTAAAGTTGAAGAAACTCTACTCTAAATGTTCTCTGTGAATCTCTGGCATCCTGCGTATATACACGTCCTTCCTACAATTTAACCAACACAGTATAATGGTCTGTATCCTGTCTCTCCCCCTCTTGGACTATAAGCAACCTGAGAGAAGAGACTAAGCCCTGCACCTGACATTGGTGAATACTTATCAAATGGAGAATGAATGAAGAATAAATAAGAGAATGAATGAAAGCAACTACAGCATGAGAACAATGCTGCTCTTCCCAACTGACCCTTATTAAGCTGCTGGCAATTCACAGAGCCACTCACATAGAAAGTACCCTAGTGAGCTATCAGATCAGTGTAGTCACGCCCAATCCAAACTCACGGACCACATTTTAGTCACATATTATCAGACTTAATCTTGAGTCTTTTTTTTTAACCAGAGTTGTCATCACTTCTATAATATTAATTAAAAACTGATAAAACAGATGAAGGAGAAAAAAGAAGGAAAAGAGGGAAGGGAACATTTACTGCCTGTTTTATGCCATCGCTGTGTTCAGCACGTTACGTTTAACACCCAACCACGTTTAACAGCAAATCTGCACTGCAGGACGCTCTAGAGGCAGGTCCGACACACCCCCTTTCCCAGTGGGAACTTAAACCCTAGCCAGACGCCTGTCCCCTCCTGCAGTCTTACCTGAGGCATGTAGCCCGACTCCAGCATGAGAAGATGTATGGACACTACCAAGGCATCGCTAGGACCGGAGCAGTCCGCTGACTGATACAGGGTCTCCAATGAGTGGGGCACCTGCCCTTCCACCGACTCACTGCAGAGCATCGGTTCCGAGGGGTAGAAACCTGTGCCTTCCTCCATATCCACAACATCGTCAGTGGACTCAGCTTCAACGTTCTGACTAGGCCCTGCCTGAAAAGGATAACAAAACAATGAATTCATTAAACAGACTTTCACACGTGACATTTTGTATCCTAGAGTGAACCGAGAGATTGGTGCTCAAAGCCAAAGCACGTTACTGGGTTCAGAAATGGGGCACGTTGAAGTGAGCCCTCCTACATTAATAAGCCTGCAACCTACTGCTCCATCCTCAATTCCTTATCTCCATTACCTCTGGCCGATATGCCCAAAACCTGGAAATCTTCCCAGACTTCTCTCACTCCCCATCTGCTCACACCTGGAAGTTCCCCTGAATCCGTCTCCTAGGTATCTAAACCCTGCCCCTTGCTACTCCCATAGCACTTCATGCTCATTTCTCCCCAATATCCCCGATGCCACCTTTTTATCTTCCAACACATTCCACCCACTGCGGTCAGTCTTCTGACAATTAAGAATCCAAGTAGGTCCTCTGTCCCAACTAAAAACCTGCCAGAACTTCCCCGAGGCAGACAGCAGCATTTCCCTAAACTGCGCCTTGGAATGTGACTCTCCATGTTCTCGGGAAGGGAGAGGCTGACGATGAAGTGAGTTTGGAAAACGCTACATGCTACAGCCACCTACTCCCCCTCCTCACTCACAAAACACATCGTTGGCATCATAAAGCCCTGAGAAATCCAGTAACAACACTTAACCAAGAAACACTATCCTCCTTCCCCGACGCTCAGCATCCTGTTAACACTTACTTATGATCTCGTGAAACAAGTTTTTCACAGACGACGCACTGAGAAATGCAGGCCTACAAAATAAAGTCCAAACTCCTAAATGCCTTAGCATACAAGGCCCTCTGTCACCTGATCCCTGCCCCTGTATCAGGTTCACTCCCGCCTGTCCCTTCCTCCCCACTCCAGCAGTCCTCACCTCTTCAACAGGGGGGACCGACTACCACTCTGCCTGAAAGGCCCTTATTACTGCGCTCCATCACACTGCACTGCGATTTCCTGGTGACACATGTGTCCTGCCATGACTGCGAGCTTAGGAAGGAGCAGACCACGTGCCACCTCTTTCTGTGACCCCAGTACAGCACCTAACACGTAGCAGGTGCTCAGTAAAGGCTTGTTGAACAAATGCTGAAGGATAAGATCTTACGATTTCATAATGTCTTTGTTTTGGGGGTTTTCTCATTTGCACCCCACAAAAATGCTATAAAACAGGCAAGACAGATGATGTTGCCTCTTTATACATGCTGGCTGTCCTTGTGACTCATTAAATACCAATCAAGGTTACCAGCTAATACAAATTTCAAGTGAACCAAGCTCCCTGGACTCCCAATTCAGGGCTTTTGGACATAATGTGCTGCTTCGGTAAGACTAAATTACCTATATTAATGTTGCTCAGAAAGTCTGTTTCCCAGGCACGTGCTCAACTCTTAATGCAAAGCACATGTTTCTTCTTTTTAAGTTCCTATTTCCATTAAAGAAGGGGCAGAGGAAATAAAAATTACATAGTTTGAGTCAAAGGGTGGAAGAATGTAGGGGAGCCCGAGGCTGATCTAAAATCCCTGAGGACCTGAGCCCTGGTGGCTTACAGAAAAGATACAAATTCACTTGTTAAAACCTAGAGGCCAAAAATTCACACTTCCTAAAAAAAGCAGGCCTCATCCTATTTTGCACAAATAGAAATTACTGAACACCTAACTAATTATAACGTGTGCAGGCTCTTTGCTTCTCACCTATTATGTCCAACTCTTGGCCACTTACCACAGTCATTAGGGAGGGAACGTATGTGGACAAAACATTACTGAGGGCCGCCCTAAACTGATGACTGCGTGACAGGAGCGTATCAGAGCCCCCGGTGAGCTTATCACACCTGACCCCCACTCCGAGAGAACCGCTGACACTCTCTGAGCCGTTCTGATATGTAGGATCATTTATCTCATTCTTCACACACGGAGAAATGAAAAATAAAGGTTCAGCACCACCTCTCCGAACGGTTCATTTGTCCCACGTCTTTTACAAATGACCGGAACAAGTGACTAAACTGCAGGTTAGAGCAATATTAGGGTTTGACGCCATGTTACCTCTGGTTTCCCATTGAAGTCTCAACAGGTACAAGATGAGTTCCCAAATATAATGGAATAAGAAAATTAATTTCCACTTACCTACAAGAGTAAATTTTTCCTATTTTTCGAGTTTTACCATTCCCTTTCCTTTTCTAGTGCTCCATTCTACACTTAATTAGCAGATCCTACTGTTTCACGTACTTAAAGCATTATTTATACGATTGGAGCTCAGTTTCCACACTCAGATTTTACAGTCATCCTCCTTCCACAGGTCTTACAGTGCAAAATAACACACTACTAGAATTTAATTTATTACCCTGAGGCAATATTAATTTCTCAAAATTTTCCAAAAGGAAACTACTAAAGTAACTATTACATATACTACAAAAAGTTCCATTTTACTGGACTACTTTAATAGTACATAGAAGTAATGGGAATGAGCCCTTCTACCGGAATCTCTGAATGAGTCTGTCAGCAAGACAGGTTCAGAAATGTAATTTAAATCTGTGCTAAATATTCTTACTCATTCCCTAGGTTACGTCCATGAGACAGAAACACAAAACACATAACAAATTCTTTTTAAAAATCATAAAAATACTTTGAGATTTATAAAAGCTTTTTTTTAACTTGCTTAATCTTTCTGGATACTATAACTAAAAATCTGGCCATAGAACACAGATGATTTTCACAATTTATAAACCTATTAAAAAGGTTTTTTTTGGTATATATATATATATATTTAGTGACAGGATAGGCATGATGAATACTTATAAATGTTTAAGGCCCACAAAAAAAATTAAGTTGAAGTGATAAGTACACACAGACACACAAAATAATTAACAAAATGATATATATATTGGTATTAATAAATTAAGTAATAAAAGTGATTACTTGTGCCTTATAAATCAAAAGGCAGGATACTAAATGAGGTGTTTCCAAGGCAATAAAGATAACAGAGAGAAATTAAAGAAATTTGTTGTGGTTGGCAGGACCCTGGAGGGTGGTGGAGACACACACAGGAGAGGGGGCGGGGCAGTGGGACACAGGCTGGGCGCAGAGCAAGAGCCAAGGCATGAAGCGGCCACCAGGCCGTGCGTCAGGTACAACAGGCCAGCACATGAGTGTGTTGGCTGGTACAGGGAAAGTGACAAGGAGGCTGGTCTGACAGGAAATGACAGTTTATAGGAGGAAAGAACAGAAACTCGCCCTGCAAAGGCTGTCGGGCAACTTCTCTTAGAAACTCGTAGAGGAGAGACATTTTCCTCCTCCGTATATGACAGGTTGAACTAGAGATACTGGGTCTTTTTCAGTTCAAAAATATAGGCACAGATATATCTATGACACAGAGCAACTAAAGACCAAGGGAACAACATAATCAAAAACCTGCAGGAAGAAGATGAACCAAGAAAGTAGACCGAAGAGCAAAACTGAAAGCTGGAAAGGAAAGGAAAAACTTGCTGGGCCTGGTAAGAGGCTGGGTATAAGGAGTCAAAAATCACTCCAAGGGCCCTGGCCGGTGTAGCTCAGTGGATTGAGCTCGGGCCTGTGAACCAAAGCGTGACCAGTTCAATTCCCAGTCAGGGCACATGCCTGGGTTGCAGGCCAGGTCCCCAGTAGTGGGCACATGAGAGGCAACCACACACTGATGTTTCTCTCCTCTCTTTCTCTCTCCCTTCCCTTCTCTCTAAAAATAATAAAATCTTTAAAAAAAAATCACTCCAAGTTTTTAAGCTCAGAAAAACAGTAGCACCATTGACAGACAAAGGGTGGCTGATTTGAGAAGAGAACATCGGTGCACATATTTTCAAATTCAAGTTGGCACCTAGAATCCAAGGGGACGATTTTTAAAATCCAGGCATAACTGTCCAGCAAATCATCTGGAAATAACTGGACTGCACAAGGATATAGCTTTAACGAGTAGAGGAGACCAGAGAAGCAAAGCTGGGAACATGAGCTTAACTAAAGGCAACAGTAGACACCAAGGGCTAATTTATCTGAAAGAGAGGATGTCTGAACAAAATAAACAGGTAAAAACTGGGTTCTTCAGAATGCCAGCCCAAACCGACCCCAGCATTCAGCACTTTAAAAAACTGTTTTCTACAAGAATACGATCTGCAGTCTGCCGATGATAATGATCCTGACTGGCACAGAATCCAACCAAGGGGTTCAGTGTGAGTTACCAACTACCCCTCTCCTGTCGGAACACTGATACCCACCATACTGTCATCACTCCAGGCATCAGACTGGGCTGCCGCTCCTGGGAACGAACCGTCCCGCTCTTCATCCTGTGTGCTGGACTGACTGCAGGGGGCAGCCAAAGAGGGCTGGTCGTTACTCTGCAGTGAGGAATGCTCTGAATCTGTGGATGAAGGCAAGTTAGGTGCTGGAATGGCATCTTCAAGAACCAAACATATCAAGTCCCCAGAAACAATCCCATATGAAGCCAAGGTCTCTTCATCTCCAGTGAGGGCATCTTTGTTGTTCAATGTAATTGCAAACCGGGTATCAGAACTGCCAAGAAAGACGGATAAGGATGGTAAGAGCTACCTATTACCATTTTCCTCAACAATACATTTGAAACATATATACAGTACACGGTATGATCCTAGGCAAGCTAAACAATGAAAACAAAACAAAAACAAGAAGGGAGCCAAAGTTTGGAAAAACTGCCAAATTATTCGTTATCATCACTGAATGCCTAGGTTACAGATTTCTAATGGCTAGAATTCTAGCTGGGGGCATAGGATACAGTAATTCTCTATCATTAATCCATGTTTTCAGCAATTCTAAGACACACACTTTTTTATATTTTGACATCTTTGAAATAGGAGTGCTTTTCAAAATCTATGACATAACACAGCTTAATGACAGCATTTTTCCTTTAGTATTACATAAAACAATGTGTCTTAAGAGTGACGGCAAATGAGATTCAATGAAATACAGTCTTTTAAAAATAGAAATAGTATCACACCATTCCTCTGTTGAAAATCCTCCAACGGCTTCCCCTTGAACTTGGACTAGAACCCTTAATGTGGCCTCTAAGCCCAGCAACTGGCCCCACCCTGCTTCCCCTACCTCAGCACCTGGGGCGTCCTTCCTCTCACTGACTGTCCTCGGTTCACGTGTGCTTTCTGTCTGTCCCCCAAACGGACCAACTTCAGTGCAGCCTTTGGGCCCCTGCATCTGCTCTTCCAGCTCTTCAAGTGACCGACTTCCATCACTCCGGTCTCAAGGCAAATGTCACCTCCCACCCAGTCTCCGTCACTCTATTCCATTCTCATGTTTTAGTCTTTGTTGTAACAGCACTATTTGAAAATATATTTGTTTATACGTTGTCTCTCTTTCCAGACCCCCACATTGGAATTTAAGTTTCATAAAATCAGGTATTTTGTCTGTGTTGTTCAAAACTGTAATTGCAGCACTTGGCAAATAAAAGTATTTGTGGAATAAATGCAGCCAACATTAGTTGGGAAGTTCAAGATGAGACTGAAATCACCCTGGCCAGTGTGGCTCAGTCGGTTGGAGCATCGTCCCGTAAACTGAAAGGTCGAAGATTTGATTCCCATCAGGGCACATATTTGGGCTGCAGGTTCGGGTCCCTGGTCTGGGTGTTGGATGCATATGAGACCCTGGTTGGGGTGCATTTGAGAGGCAATCGATGTTTCTCTCCCTCTCTCCCTCCCTTCCCCATTCTCTAAAATCAATGATTGAGCATGTGCTCGGGTGAGGATTAAAAAAAAAAAAAGATGAGACTGAAATCAGGTCTACCCATTCAATGTCCACAGGACAGTTTATGTTGGTTCCAAAATACTAGATCCACATCCTAAATGAATATTCACAATTACAAAAAGTTACAAAAAGTTAGATGAGTGTATGTAGATGACTGAATGCAAATTCATCGTCCTGTAAGTACAACCTTCTTCCTTACTAATGATGTCTTCTACCTGGAAGACAGTTCAGATCCCAAACCTCACTGGTAAACAAGCTAAGAGCTCAGATTATCCTGGAGCAAGGACCTCCCACCCTTTCCGCACCACGGAGTACCTGACCGTCATTTCACCCTGTTGCGGTGAGGAACAATGAACAACTGCAGAACATTTTATGAGACTTTTACACCCAGCAATGCTGACTGCATCGACTTCTTGAAAAGTCAAAGAAGGAAGTCCTTGGAGGAATCATGCTGTTTATTCTTTCTCACAATGCTGCGTTTTCAAAGTGCCAGAAATAACTCATTATGTTTTTTCTTTCACATGTAAATACAATTTTTCTTACCAATTAGAGTGTCTTTGGTTGAGAAGTTATTGATGCTAAGGTTTTAGAAACTACTCCTACTTATAAAAAAATAAGTAACTATGCTTCTGTTTTCAAGTGCTTTCCAACAATAAATGTTAAAATCTACCAGTTACCCAGAAAAATGCTACCCCAACTTTGGCAGAAAAAAAAGAAAACCACCTCAAATGAACTAAGTGTTTATGGATCATTTGTCACAGCAAAAGGTCGTTATCTTGAACACAGTGTTCATTCAAATATCTATTTGTAGAAAAGGTAGAGAATCGTCTGCTTAACAAAAATGTTGAGCTTCCCTCCCCTACAGAAAAAGGGAAGAGCTACTTCTAAAGTAATAGAGGTTTCCCAGGAGAGGCTTTAAAAAATAGTTGTTTTCTGAAATTGGGGGTGGGGGGCACCTTTTAAGCAGGAAATTCCATCCTAGAAACTTCAGGCCTTTTAAAAAAATATTTTATGGCAGCCCCAGATCCACTTGCTCAGCAGACACTTTAAAAATAATGTTATATGGACACATTTTAAAACTGCCTAGTTCTTATAAAATGAACACATATTCAGAAAAATGTAATTTACTTTCACAAGTTGAGGCTTACATTCCTTCCAGTTAACCAGCCTTCACTACAGAAACGAACCTGAAAGAGAAACTCCCTCCGGCTCTTGGATAAACAAGGAGTCAGGTTGGGTTTCACATCCTTTCAAGACTGTACCACCTAATTAAAAAATAATAATAACGCATGTGCACATATAGATGAAAATACCTTAAAAAGAGAAATTAATTTTGAAAATCTGTGGTGGGGTAATGAAGTCAGCATGCACAACTCTTAGGGTTAACAGCAAGAAATAACAGGTTTGTCATTTAATATAATGTTTAAAGGGGGTTATGTCAATTTCTCATTTTCCTGTTTTTGTCTTAATTTGGAAAAAAATCAGGCTTACTTTTAACCTGATAAATGGCAGGGTGATTCGTTCATAATATGGCCTCCTTTTACTGAACTCCCTAAAAATAAAATGAAAATCTGTAAAAGTCTCATAAAAGGAACCACTTAATTAAGCAAGTTTTTTTTTTTTAAGAATTCACCTAAAAAGCCCCAGCAAATATCTTTTTCTCTTCTGAGCACAAATTCCAACTTTGCTAGCTTACTTAGCACCGGAAGAGGACCACCCTTACTTTTGTCCTCCTACTCCCCGACGGCCGTATCCAGGAGACACCCCCAACGGAAACAAAGCAGCCTCATCTGCAGCCCCATAAATAACAGACTTGGATCCTTCACTTCTCAACGTCACTGCCCGCAACTGCAAGTGTCCAGGGTCGTCAAAAGGCCAACGTTTACGTTGGTTTTAGCAAAAAGCAACCTCTCGCCCCGGAAAATACACAGTGATTTGAAACACGCCGGCACGCTGTACTTTGTAAAACAGCAGCGGGGAAGTCAAAGCCCTCACCGCGGAGCCCGGCTCGTGAACAGTGAAGCTTTAAGATTACTGCAGCAGCCGCACAGCAGCGCTACCAGTTACAGGTGGCCTGGAATGGGGGGATGGGGGGCGATTGCTACCTCCTCCTAGTACTTCCCAAACTTTTTCACTGAAATGCCCCGGTGCTGGAGAGGGTGAAGTTACATTCCTGAGAGCCTGGAAAGCTTTAACCCATACCAAACCCATCATTTCCAACTTTACATTAGAAAGGGCGGGAGAATTTTGCGTGCTAGCCTATCCCTGGGTTCCTTTACCGGAAAAACGGAAGCGACGGCTCACCAGGGTGAGGAAAGGAGCCCCCGAGACGCCGGGCCATGCTCTCCGCGAGCCGGGCCCTGCGCCCGCTCACCGTCCGGCCTGTGCGTGACGCAGCCCCAGGGGCGCCGGACCCGCAAAGCCGGCTCACCGCCCGCCTCCCGAGACGGAGGGGCCTGCGCCACCGCCACGCCTCCCGGAGCCCTGAGACGCCCCGTCGCCGCGGCCGCGTACCTGTACCCCCAGGTGGGCAGCAGGGTCTGGCTCAGGTGCGCACGCAGCTGCCCCAGCGTCGGCTCCTCTTCTGGCATCTCCAGCGGCCACGTCCGCTTCTGAAGCCGCACTCGCAGCTTCATGGCGGTGGCGGCAGGGCCCAGGGTCCTGGACCCAGAGGCAGCGACGGTGACGACGGCGCGGCCGGGCAGCTACTACTTGAAGCGGCGGCGGCCCGGGAGCAGCGACTACCGGAGCTGAGGGGTGAAGGGAGTGGGGGCGGTGCTGAGAGGTAACGGGGAGAAGGCCCCGCC
>CM052539.1:9641218-9676043 GCA_028533065.1 Trachops cirrhosus
GCGCGGAGGCAGCCGGGGGGCGAGGCGGTCGCGGTTCCTCAGTCAACGAGGCTGTGCGACCCTGAAGCGGGAAATGCAGACGACACACCGCGCCACCCCACGAGACCCAGACGTGCCTGGTCCTTACCTCCTTTCCTCCGTGGCGCCCAGCTCCAGCGGCGTCTGCTCCGCGGAGCCGTAGGTTGAGCCCAGGCTCCGGTAGTTTCCTCCTGTTTCAGCAAAATGTAAAACAGCTTGCAGTCAGTGCTTTAGGTCTGAAAGTGTGTTAGTATCCTGTTGCCTCATAACAATCACCCCAAAGCTTAACACCTTAAGACGGCAAACGTGTGTTGCCCCACAGTTTGTACAGGTCCGGAATTGGGTCCTGACTTGACTGGGTGGTTCTGCCTGGGCGTCCCGCGAGATTGCAATCAGGATGGAGGCCAAGGCTGCAGTTGTCTGGAGGTCTGCCTCCAACGTGGACCACTCGCGTGACTATTGACAGGAGGCATTCAGCTTGTCACTCCACGGACCTCCGCATAACGCCACGAGAGTGTCCCCGTGACACGGCACTGGCTCCCCTCCGAGCAGGTAACCCCAGAGAGACAGAAGCAGAAGCTACAGTGTTTTTTGTGACCTAGCCTCAGAAACCACATACCGACAGTTAGCTCTTCGGCACAGGAGGATCAACCCAAAGGCATGAATACCAGTCAATAGACGATAATCCTTGAGAACCATCTGGAAGGTTGGCGACCATAGAGGGTCTGACAATAGTGATGATGATTATAAGTTACAGGAGGGAGAGAGTATCCAAGTTGCATCCGTGTACGATAGGCATTGTCGGAACCAAAAGGGTTGATTGAAGTTTCTCCCCCTAGGTGGCAGTGTTTGTCCACATCCCAACCTTCAGGAAGGAAGCCTGGTGGATCACCTCCTTTGTGTCTGATACCGACCTAGGTGCCGAGGACTCCTTCAGACTGAAAAGGCGTGTTCCTACCGGTGCACAGGTTACAGCTGAGTGAATCAGCTGTTATTGTAAATCGTAAAAAGCACCTTGTCTATGAAAGAGATGAAGTCCTGGGAATTAGAGAACAAAGAGGAGGGTTGCGGTGACAGTAGGGCTCTCTAGTAGCAAGCAAGATGGGATTGAGGCAGGGTGGCTGGGTGTGGCCAGGGTAAAGGACAGTGGGTACATCCCCATATCAAAAATAGCCTTGAACTAAGTAAGCAAAGGATTTGGGACACATTCTAGAATGTATGGTGCACTGTATCTACCAGGGTTCTTAGTTCAGAGCAATAGAAGCTGACTCTGGATGAGTAAGCAGGAAAGAAAGAGCATATTAAAGTGATACTAGGGAGCTCAGGGAATCTGGGGAGGCCTGGGGAAGCGGCTCCTGGCTAAGCTTCCAGGAATGACACTCAGAACGATGCTGAAGAACTGGCCTGACGAGGAAACGTCGGTGACTGGGATTGCTGCTGCCACCCCACCCGCACGGAGGAAACTGCTGTCACCACTGGGGAATGGCTGCCTCCTTCAGACGCCGCACACGTGCAGCCTCCTGCACCAACGAAACGCCAAGCTTCCAAGAGAGCCTGTCTCCTCACCTTGCTCACGTCCACCTCCAAGGTTCACAGGGGTACATCTGACTGAGGGAGACCAAGTGCCGTGCCTGAGTCCTGGCCGCGAAGGAGATTGGAATTAGGGGTCCAAACTCCTTTCCTCGGGAGGCAGGACTTGATTGGAATTTCCCCAAATACAGGACGGCTGTTTAAAAGATGATAGGAAGCCATGAGTCTGGCAGATGTACACTAGAGGGAGCATGGGTCAGATGTGAAATGCCATCCTATGACAGGTAGATATATTGGGGGGGAGGGTATAGTAGGTCAAGGTTTCTCAACCTTAAGAGGCATTTGAGACCTCGTAAGTGTTTGTTGTGGAGGACTACCCTGTACCTTGTAGGATGTTTAGCAGCCTCCCTGGTCTCTATTTATAAAATGCCTGTAGATCCCCGCCTCCTCCAGTTGAGAGAAACAAAGGTGTCTCCGAACTTTGCCAAGTATCCCCTAGGAAGCAAAATTGCTGTGAGAACCACTGGATTGGAGGCCAGCTCAGTCAGGAGGTTCTTTTGGTAACAGGAAAAAAAAAGGAGTAAGTGGAGTGGCAGTGGGGGTGGAGACAATGGGATGGACAGAGGTAGAAATAATAGAACTTGGAAAATGACTGTATTTGGAGGCTTAGATTAGTTAGGATAGAGCTTCAACTGCTCTAACAGAGATCTGAAATAATAGTGACCTGGACAAATGTATGTTTATTTTCCTGAAATAAAATTCTTGGAGAGAGCAGTGCAAGGCTAACGTGGTGGTCCTGGAGACCATCTACCCTCTTAATACTGTGTAAACCTGGATAAGTTCCTATCTGTAAAAATGAAAAAAGTAACAAAAATACATCAGACGGGTGTGTTGTTAAGGTTCAGTGAGATATCGAACACCTTTTATTTTAAGCCGCTGAGTTTGTTACAACAATAATGGAAAACTAATGCACCTGGTATCCTTATCTCAATCTTCTGCCCAGTAGGGTGTAACCCCCAGGATGGCAGAAGCAGTCCGACCAGAGGCGTGCACGAGGGTCTAGAAAAGAACCAGACCGTTCCCAAGGCACTGCCAGGATCTAAGGTATTCTGGAGGACTCTCCTCCAATGCGTTAGGGGTCCATAAGCATGTTAGAGCCCCTCCTCTCAACCATCTCTCTCCTTGAATTTTTTTTTTTTTGCAGGATGTCACCTTAATGTCTGCAAGCAACAGGCACTGCAACCTTCAAAGAGTTTAGAAATTTACATTTCTCTTTTGTAGCATTTTATAGAATACTACAAAGGGATGATGTCACTCTTCTGTGGGACTCCCCATTCATTGGCTCCCTGGAGGCTTTTTTAAAGTAAACATTTTATTTTGGGACAATTTTTAGATTTACAGAATTATTATAAAGGCTTATATACCACATACCCAATTTTTCCTATTAACATCTTATATTAGTATGGTACATTTGTCACCATTAATGAACAAATATTGATACATTTTTATTAACTAAAGTTTATACTTCATTCAGATTTCCTTAGTTTTTACCTAATGTCCTTTTTAGGATACCCCATTGCATTTAGTTGTCATGGCTCCTTGGGCCCCTCTTGTTTGTGACAGCTTCTTAGACTTTCCTTGCATTTTCTGACCCTGACAGTTTTGAGGATCACTGGTCAGATATTTTGGCAGGACAACCCTTTACGGTAGAGTGCCATTCTCATCACATCATATCAACCGTACGTACTATCAGCCTGTCTTCTCCATTGGTGCTAACCCTGACCACTTGGCTTCTCCACTGTCAATTTGCTCCTTTTTTCCTCCTTTTTATATTGTAGTCATTGGAAGAAAGTCACTGTGTGCAGCCCCCACTTAAAGAGTGGGACTTATGCTCCACCTCCTCAGGGGTGAAACGTCTACATAAATGATTTGAATTTCCTCTGCACAGGATGTTTGCCTATTCTCTATTTACTCATCGTTTGTTTATATCACCTGGAATTTATTTATTTTATACTTTGTCTTATAACTCAATACTACTTTATTTTGTTGCTCAAATTGTTCCAACTTTGGCCATTGGGAGATTTCTCAGTGGGCTACTGTATCCATTTGACATTGTAGGTTTTCATTCGTTTGTTTTGTTCTGTATTTTGAGTACTTTCTTACTTTCTTACTTTCTGGCACTAGAAGATGCTGCAGGATCATTTTGTATATATCTTGCCCCAGCCCTGGAATCAGCCATGTTTCCAGGGAGTCCCAGTTCCTTCCGTTGGAGAATGGTACTAGAAACCAGGATCTGGGTGTTAGATGTGCCCATTGCTTTCGGGGTGTTGTTGCTTCCCAGACTTCTCAGCTGACAGAGCAAGGAGATAGGCATCCCTTTGCATGCCTCTGTGCTTTTGCACATGTCGATCCTTCCACCTGGAATACCTTTCCTTCCCTCCTTCCTAGCACAATGTGTGTCTCCTTTTGTTCCAAGAGCACCGGGAACATACTTCTCAGTGTTATCCATCATTACAGTGCAATTATTTCTACACCAGGCTTTCTCCAGTCCTAGATTATGAGTTTCTCAATGGGAAAGGGCAGGTCTTATCTATCTTCCATAACCCTCAGCCCCCACGTCCTTTGTGAGGACTGGTTAAGCAAGATTTAAAATGATATATTCATGATTGTCTCTGAGTTCTTAATATATCTGTTTGGAAAAGTAAGATCCTCATTCTGTCTCTACCAGAGAAAGTTGGCTTGGCCTTACTTTGGGTGTTTTCATACAAATCCAATTTATTTTCCTGAATTTGAGCTTTTATCTACTTACCAACTTCTCATACTTTAGTCTCAGAATCACCTAGAGAGCTTTTTGAAACACAGATTGCTGGGTCCCACCTCCAAAGTTTCTCATTTATCAGGTCTGGGGAGGGGCTTGTGAATTTGCATTTCTAAAGATTTCCAGGCAATGCTACCCTGAAACCACACTTTGGTCTATACCATGTGGTCTTAACTGTGGTTGTTTGGGACTTTTTAAAACACTTATAAAGAGACTTTGAGGCTTTAGATTTATAGAATTATTATGAAGACTTTGATTATAAGCCAAAGTGTAAAACAAATATCCATAAGTCCAAACCGATATAAACAGATGATTGAACAAATAGAGAACAGGTAAATCTCCTGTGCAGAAGAAATTCAAATAACTTATGTAGATGTTCTTGATGAGAAATTGAAATGGGCCTTAAAAAATGTGATTTGAAAGAACCATGAGAGTCAGAAAAAAATCTCCGGAAGCTGTTGAAATGGTTAAAATCCCGTCCACTGAAAGCAAATGAGAAGGAGGCAGACAGGAGACAGGGTGACACTGGGGAGCACGGGGTTTTCACAGCCGGCCCTTCAAACCAGTGTTGTTTGACTTTTTTACCGAGAGTGTATTCACAAATTTACCGAGTAATTAAGAAAAATATCATAAAGAACATTAGCGTCTGATCCTCAAGAAGAATGCCATTTTCTACTGCAAAGGCCGGATAGAACACTTTGGTAGACATTGTTGTTTCCTTGGTTCCCACCGGAGGCCTGTCAAGGGACATTTGCCTCAGTCCGGAGACATTGTTGCCACCACTCGGGTAGGAGAGAGAGGTGCTGCTGACGTCAGGGCAGGGGCCAGGGGTGCTGCTAAACATCCCGCGAAGCACAGCTTAGCCCCCTGCGTCAGAGAACTGTGTGGCCCAATATTGGATGTCAACTGTAATCGAAAGAAAAAGTAATTTTAATAAAAAAAGAAATTATTGTTAAAAATAACAAGAATACGTGGCCCAAAATGTCTTTAACACCAAGGTAGAGGAATCCTTGCGTGCTGAGTTGGGCTCAGGTCGGTGCTCCCAGACGTTTCAGAGTTGCACTAGTTTGTTTGCTCAGCTCCACAACTGACCCTTCGTTTCTCAGAAAAGTCGTATGTATATGCATTTAAAATTTAGCATGAATTTAAGTTCACTCTGAACTGCAGGTGATAAAATGTAACTCCCTTTTAGATAACTGATAAAGGGTGGAGATGAGTAGGTAAGTGGGTGTGCTTATTTTTCAAAACCAGGAGGGAGTCACTGCCGTAAGTCATTCCAGAGTGTGGCTGGTGGGTGGCAGGAGCCATGGTCTGAGTCAGTCCCTGGTGTCCACCCAGAAACATCAACACACAGACCTCAGGAGAGTGCGGCCTGGGACAGAACTGGAAGAGAGGGGGAGATGCTGCCAAGTGATAGGATGATTCTGCCAAAGGTCTCCCCAGCCCTTCTGGAGTGAACTGTAGGGTCACTTATCTCCGTCAAGAGCCACGTAAACTCCAGGCAGCTTCCTCTAGTCAGTAATAAACCAGCAATTTCAAACTAGCAATTACACAGATTCAATTAGCAGCTTGAAAAACCAGATGTGTTGCCTGGCAACAGCATCCTTGTCTCTCTCCTCACCTTCCACATCCCCTGGACTATGGGTTGCCCTTTAGTGACCTTCCTAAAGAGGCAGCTTAGCATAGTGGTTCAGAGCATGGACTTCCAGAAGCAGAACACCCACCTACCTGGGTCCTGAATCCTGCCTCTATAACTTACTATCTGTGATGCCTAAGCTTAGGCAAATTACTTAACCTCTTAATTTCCTTATCTATAAAATGGAGACAATATTAGCACCTTACACAGTCTTGGTGGGGATTTAATGAGTTCATATATAACTGGTGCGCAAAGCATAACAAATAATAAATGTTACCTCTTATTTTTCTCTTCCCTTTATGTCCCTCTTTAGGTGCTTCTTTTAACCAGATTTGTCAACACAGAATGTTGGGGTAGGTGGGTATTAAGCGATCAGAGCTCAAAGTGTCATTTCCTAAGACTGCCCTATCTTGTTCATCCCCCATATATACGTAATCCTTGTCCCCTCCCTCTTCTGTCTGCCATAAAGAGTAACGTAAATTGTCTGAAAAGTTCAGAACAAGTCTGATATTCAGATGGGTTCTTTCTGTACGGGAATGGCCCAGACATTCTAGAAACCAAGAGCTGGGATGCTCAGTTCCTTAACATTGTATCTTGACATCTTCCTTTAATGAACAATTATTCTACCTAGTTAATTACGATTTGTCGTTTGGAGTTTTAATTAAAGGTGTCCCTTGACCTGCAGAGGCTGATATGCTGTCAGCGATTAGTAAGTGAAATAATGAGTCTTGCATTCTAGATGGCCATCGTGAGTAGGCTGGGTGAGCAGAAGTTCCCAGCAAATTTTCAGTTAAATCTAAAAACCTAAAATAAATAATGAAACTGGATACAGAGCTGCTGGCTTTCATTGTTGTTTTTAATGATGAATTTGGCAGATTTGCCCCCAAATGATTCCTTGAGCAGAAAGGAAAGCTGATGAGCTGATTTCTATAGCCCCTTTCTTCCATTTTATTTTATTTTTTTATTAAACTTATTGGGGTGACATTGGTTAATAATCTATAGCCCCTTTCAAATGAAATAAAACAGACTATCTGCACTCTCTTCTTCAATATTAGTTTCCTAAACTCCATTTATTTCAGACCTTTTTCCAAAATTATTGTATGTCCCTCATAAGCTATACTGCTGGTTAATTTTTTCCCTGTAAATCAGCCCACTTCTTAAACTATATAAATTTGTTTGAAAGGGGAAGCTGTATAAAGGGAAAACTTCTATTAATTTCCAAATAGAAGGTAAATATAAAACACAAAATATGAAAACTAAACATACATTTATTAAAAATAAAAAAGGAGTTTAAAATATCTTAAAACATGAATTTAAAATAAAAATAGAGGAAATGCAAGTAGTAATGTATGTAATTTGTTGACACTGTATGAAAAACTTAGTATGTGCTGGCTCACTTAGTTTAATTCTCATAGGAACTCTTCCCAGTAAATGCGATCTCCACTTTTGCCAGTGATGATGACCCTGAGCCCCAGAGGAGAGGCTTGGGGGGGGCAGAGCGTGTCCATGTGAAGCAAGAGCCTTCCAGGACGGCAGGACAGAGCCCCCACATTCCACATTTCCTCCCCTTATTTGTGCAGGCCACCCTTCCCAAGAACTCCCCCTAAATCGTGTGCTAAAAGTCCCAGCATACACAACAATGACTCAGGTTTTCACCAAGATATGGTTAGACTGTCAGGTCTTTTGTGAAAAAAAGAAAAGTTAATCAGGAAATATTTACAATCATTATTTTACAGTTCTCATCTTCCCTCTAAGTCTAGCAGATCCTATGCAGCTGGTTAGTGAGTATGCAATGCAAATAGGAGGCTGAACATGATCTAAATCTTTCTGACACAGAACAGGAATGGGGGTGAATTGGGGGAGGAGGGAAGGGACAGCCAAGATGCTGCTCCGGGGAGTGAGAGGAGAGGAAACCTAGGACCACAGAGGGAGAGGGGAAACTGGTGCCACCCAGGGAAGAATCGGAGGAACGGACAGAAATTTTTGTTTCCACGTGATGTGTGATGTCATTCATCCTCTTCCACGTCTGGTTCTATTTTTTTTCTAATACACTAAAGATAATCACGATACGATTTCAAGTGTTACCCGCGTAGCACCTGAAAGCGCGCCGCATCCCTCCAGGGTAGCACATGCACCGTGGAAACTGCCCCAGGTGTCACCCACTTCTGTGGCTTTAATCCCACCTGTAGGATGATAACTTGGAAACTCATATTTCCTGCCAGCCTCTTCCCAGAACAACTGACATCACCATTTAGATGTTTAATACCATATTTCCAGACACACTGGCCCAGTTTTGCTGTTCCCTCCACCTTCCCCTTCAGTGGTTTGCCTGCCTGGTTTCTAATGCTCAAATATTACCTCCTCAGAGCAGTCTTCCCGGGCCATCCTAACAAAATAAGCACACCTCCCCCAGTTACACTGCGCTGCCAATTACAAGGCCACCCCACAAACTACATCCCCTTGTTTCCTTCATAGCACGTGCCACGTCTACACCTTTTGCTTGGTTGGTTGGTTATTTTATGTTTCCATCTGTTAGAACATAAACACCATGTGGACAGCGATTCTGTCTTTTTTGTTTAAGAGGAGCTCGCCCTTGGTAGGCGCCCAATAAATCCTTGATTTAATAACTAGATTAATCTGTGAAGGCTGACAATAAAGGATTCTATGAGGAGAGAGGCTACAGTGTCTCCTACCACCGTTGATAATGGCCACATACTAATGAATAAGATTGTTCAGCACTTTACAATTTTAGGATCACATTCTCATAGGTTATTACTATCTGACTGTTTGTGTCCCCCCCAAATTTATATTCTGGCATCCTAACTCCCAAAGGTGATGATATTAGTAGGTGGGCCCTTATGTCATAATGGGATTAGTGCCTTATAAAAGAGGTTCCCCAGAACTCCCAGCCCCGTCCACCACGTGAGGTCACAGCCAGAAGACACCAGCTATGAACATGGGAGAAGGTCCTCATCAAAACATGACCGTGCTGGCACCTTGGTCTTGGACTTCCCAGTCTCCAGAACTATGAGCAACACATTTCTGTTGTTTTTAAGCTATGAGATCTTAGCATATAAGTTTAGCTTAACTTAAGCTTAGACAATTCTATGGTATTTTGTTATAACAGACTAAACAAACAAACTAAAACAGTTACCAACCTTTTTTTCCCCATCAATTTACTAAGGTAGATACTATTTTTATCTTCATTTTCCCCCTGAGGAAACTCAGGCTAAGTCGGTAAAAATAACTGGAGGTACACTAGATGAGAAAACTGATAGGGCCGTCAGAAGTGCACACGATGCCAAGTGAACGTGCCTGGTTTTCTTACGAGGGTGCCCGATCCTCTCAGGTTTCCTAAGACTGTCCTGGGTCTGGTGCTGAAGATCCTGCATCCTGGGAAAACCAGGACCACCGGTCACCCTGTCTTACCCAGAAAATTGTAAATAAGTCATTAGACACTTCATGCAATCAGATCCCTGGCCATCGAAAATGCAATGACTAAATCATGGGGGATGGGAGTGGGGATGGCGTTTAGAATCTAAAGATATCAAGTTACATGATACCTAGTTGCCGAACCCACCCAGCTTGCTTCAAAGAAATGCTGAGACAGGAAGCCATTAACAACCTTCAGACAAGAAGCGGACACTTAGAAATGCCTTCTGTGGTCTTGCCCTGGAAGACGAGGATGGTAAGTAGGTCAGCCTGGTTATCTAGCTTCATGCTCTCAGACTGAATCTGATTCACGAAAAGTCCAAGGCGTATTCTTTGCAGGAGTGGAGCCAACCCCTGCAGGCACCCTGACCAGGGGAAACCAGCTTATTATTCCAGAAAGAAAAATTCTTCCTCTTCCAATTCAATATGACTTAACACCTTTTTCAATACATTGGAAATCTTGACTTAATCATTCTGGTAAAGTAGCCATAACAATTTCACCTGAGCTCTGTGTGTGTGTGTGTGTGTGTGTGTCAGGGAGGTAATTATTGCATAGGCAGCATTGTTTGCTCATCTAGGTAGAACCTGTAGTGTTCATTCATGCCATTGGGTAATTGAAGTGAGGCAATTATGTATCATATTTTGACAGAGGCATTAAAAGAATCCACCACTAGGTGATTCAGACCTAATTATCCTGTCTTTGCCACAGCTGAGTTCAAAGCTCAATTAGAGAACACACCGACTTCAAAGGCAGAGGGAATCGAAGGAGCTCCCCGGTTGGACTCTTCCTCTGCTTGAGGTAAGAATCACGAACAAGCTTCGGGTCTCTGTCAGCAGACAGTCTCCCCACGGGGATTACCCTCTTCCCGGAGACGTCCCAGGTCTGGTAGGACACCCTGAACAGGCAGCTGTCACGTATTCTGAGTTATTATGGTCTGCCTGGGTTTTTCTGTTTTGTTTGCTTTTTGTATCACTCCTGCTCACCAGGAAGACTGTGACCAGCTCTAAGAAAGAATAGAGAATTGGTTGGAACCACATGCTCAGTTTTGCCATGTCCAGCCGTGTTAAGAGGGTTGCTCAAGAGTCTGGGCTTACTTTTCCTTCCATTTCAATGGGGAACCCAGCACAGTGGCAGAAAATACTGACGTGTGTCTCAGCCGGCGTGGTGAGGATTAAGGAGCTGCTGTGATCTCCCCACTTTGGAGCCAGGTCTTGAATCACATCAGTGACCAAGATCCTGCCAGAGCAAACAACCCTCCCACTTAAGAAATTTTTAACCTGTCCATGTTGTGTGTGCAGTTTGGGGAAGGGAGATTTGGTGTGAATTTTCAAGGTGCTCGTTATTACAGATCTTCATATGAAATCAGACGTGTCGGCTGAATCCCTTGAAATATTCTCCACTTCTTCCCATGTCCCATGCCTGTTGCTTTAGACTTCTTACAAACATTTTATCTTCACTCTTAGGTTAGAATATTCTTAAAGTCTAGGCTTTAAACCGATTGGACTTAATTTTTCAACTTTTGCCTCTGTTTTAAAGGCTACATTTCATTCACTCATCACTTCTTTAGTCAATTTTTCCAGGGTCTGTCAAAGCCCTCCCCCATGAGCGGTAGTGGCAAATTGATCCGTCTCAGGAGTTTTCTCAGTTGTACCAGGGTTTTCTTATCTCTGGTCATTGGAGCGGCTCAGGCACGGGCCATCTAATTCAGAAGTGTTGTTCTGTCCATGTGTTGGATGGAAATGTAATGAGTTCTGAGGCTTCGAATCTTGGAAAGAAACAATTCCTCAGAAGCAACAAAATAGGTAACTTGGCCAACAGGGTTTTAAAGTCATCTTGGATCCCTTTTAACAGGCAACTCTCCATGCCCTTACTTGTCAGCCAAATTACTTAACCTTTTAAGAGTCATCACCTTGCCTGACAAGGTTCCTTTCCCCCCTGCCCATAAATGATCGTCCTAACCAAACAATTCAACTGAAAGTTATATACAAGCCATCCCTTTATAGCCCAGGAATTTCATTCACTCATACAATTTTTAGAGGAAATATATATATTTCTGTATGCAATTTTGAGTTCCTGGATCTCCATCAAAGTAGACCCCTTTGGAAACTTCCTTTGACCAAGAAGGGAAAACAGGTTTGTTGCTGCTGGGAGGGAATTTAAAACCTCACTTGTGCCCCAGAAACTACAAAGCAATTTGCACTTGATGCTTGAAAATTTCCAGATGCTTAATGATTTTTTCCACATAGGAGAGGGCATCAGGCAACTCCTACTTAAAATTCCCAAATTAAAATTAAAAATTCTTGCATGTATCAAGTCATTAAACGAAAAAAACTATAAACACAAGAAGTAGGAGCCAGAAGAGCAAGGTCTGACTCCTAGGTGCCTGACCTAGTGTATGATCTCGAAGAGGTCATTCAGATTCTCTAAGCCTCTGTGTCCACACGTCCAAGACGGAGGTGGGATAACATCCACCTGAAAGAACTGGTGTGAGCTTTGTAAATGGTAAAGAAATACAAATGTATTATTTCAGTTGTGAGACCACTGGCAAGTGATATATCTGCTTTGGTTTATCATGCTTTTTTGCTGTGGAAATGGAGAGCTATTTATATGATGGTTTGATTTTCTCATTTTTTTTCACCATGTTCTAGAACCTTTCTTAGTTAACCAGGATCTGGTAAGTCAGTCAGTTGGTCAGTTAGTAATATTTATCGAGATCCTACTATGTGCGAGGCAGTGATATAATTTCTACCTTACTTTGCATGTAGTCTCGTGGGTATAAATTTTTTGGTCTAACGTTCTTTCCCATTGCTATCCACTGCCATGAGAAATGGTTTCCTCTTTTGAGAGGTTTGTCCTATGCCTGCCTTGGCATAACACGCCCGTTTACAGTTCTTTGTCTGCAGATGTTAGTATGACTACGCGTTAGGATGGCCTCATCATTTGTTAAAATGTGGGAATATTTCCATACCCATTGATGCACAGCCACAAATCGGAGCCTCAGGAGCATTCCCCTTATTCCCATAGCCCCTTCATCTCTGCTATTCCCCTGTCCAGGACCCCTTTGACCACCCCCAGCTCAACTAGCAGATCGAGGAAGACCTAGCACAGATGCCAGGTGGACCCAGCTCCTGAGTCCATTCTGAGTACAGGCTGTTAGTTAATATCATCCCGCCTCCCAGAATGTGGAAGAGCTCACACTTGCTTACCCACTCCTCAAATTTCCGCCAGCCCTCAGATCGTTCATTGCTTGACCAGAGACCTCCCCTCCTGCCTGAGCCCCTTCCCCTTAGCTCTCACCGTCATTCCTCTGTGCTTCCCGCGTGTTGCCTCTGCCCTGATCATCCTCCAGCCACCCCTCCTTAGCCCTGCCCTTGGCATTGCTGCCCAGCTTCTTTCAGTAAATCGTCCTGTATAACCCAAACCAGCTCCACAGGGCTGAAACATCACACTGAATGCATATGGCCATAGCAGTGTTAAAATATTGAAATAACTAAGTATTAATAGTAAGTAGTCACTACTCTGAGCCCTGACCCCACCCCCAGGACCCTACACGGATCACTCCTCCAAGACTCCCGCCCTCCCCACGACCCACTACCTAACCTCCCGGACTGTGCCCCAGGACTGTGGCCAGCATCTGCCCTCATGGGTGCATGTGCTCCGCTGGTGAACAGATGCCTTTCCAATGACCTCTGCAAAGCACTATCATGTTGAGTGAGGGAAGGGCTGTTCCTTCATTTAATAACTCATTGATTCATTCTCCCAGTACTTTTCAGTCACTCACTGTGTCCAAGACACTGAGCCAAGCTCTAGGACCTCCAAATGCGACGAGGTCTGTGCCCTCATGGTGCTCACATTCTGGTAGGAGAGATGGACATTAATCAAGAAAACAAAAATACACACATGAATAAATATATCATTTGATTGAGGAAAGGAAATGAGATTAGTTTTTGGAAGTCAGAAATGGCTTCAGAAAGTAGGCTGTGATTGAAATGGACCCTTGGGCGCGTAGGGTTTCCGCAGACCTGGGTGAAGGGGAGCAACATAAACACAGGCACTAGGCAGGAAACGTGGCGTGTGTTTAGGAACCGGGGGCTCAGTGTGTCTGGACAGTGGGATACACAGAGAGGGCTGCTGGGGTATCTGGTGGGAAATGTCAGCAGGCTGACTGAGCCGGCCTCCTCTCACACCTGCAGGTAGACTCATGCCATACAGAACGGGAGGTCAAGACCCTAATTCTCAACCTCACGGCCCTCCAGCAAAACGCTCACATCAGCGTTCACTAATTTGAGCTGAGGTCCACTGAATACATTGGGCAGCTTGTGCACTAGACAAAATGCCAGTCAAGGGCTGAGTAGGGCAGCCCTTCCTGTCCCCACCAAACTGGATACACGGGTGTGGGGTTTTCCTAAAGCACACTGGCCCCACTCTGAGCCAGAGGGCCCCTTTTTCCATTTCACACAAAAGCCCGAGATAGGCTAGCAACAGCCCTGCTCAGACACTCCCTTCTCCGGTCAGACTGCTCTATCCCTTTCAAGTTTATCCTCTGGGACACCCTTTTGTCTACATCACCCCACTCCCACCTCTATGGCCTTAACCATAGGCCCACACAAACCGCTTTATCAAACTTATCTTGGCCAACCACCCACATACACACCTCTCACAATGACCCCTTTCCTTCGTCGAGATTGCTCCTGACTCCCAGCCCTTTTCCAAACCTTCCTTGCCCAACCCCTCCATCTTTCTAAATGCGTGGCTCCCACAGTGTTCTCTTCCTTGACCACCTTCACAAATGCTTCTCTGATTTGTTTCATGTTTGGGTGTTAACTCAGTGGGTATCTGTTACATGTGGGCCTTTGGTATGTGTAAATGCAGCAACGATATCTTACAGAGATTATAAACTCCCAGACTATAAACAAGGCCTGTGGATGGTTGTCATTAAAAGAAACACGTGTCACTGTTGTTGATAGTACCCACGCTTCATTCATCAAGAAAATGGACATTAATTCACTGAGTTCATTAATTCAACAAATGTGCACTAAACAATTAATGTATGCCAAGCACTAGCAATATAACAGTGAAGAAGATGTGGTCCCTCTCCTTAGAGAAGATGTTTACTAAGATTTCTTTTGTGTAGCTATATGCACTGATATTGCACCAGACTTTAGAGATGCAAAAGTAAGACAATGCCTGTGATGAAGGGACAGACGGGTAAAGACAGTCACAACACAGTGTGGTGCCTGCTAAGACCAAGAACTGCTCCCATTGCTGTGGCAGCTCAGAAGGCTGACCTGGCTCACTTCACGGTCTCCAGGAAGGGACATTCATTCGATCACCCATTCAGTATTTACCCGTTCCCTACTGTGTGCCCGTCACTGTTCAAGGTGCTGAAGTGATGAAATTCTTCGAGCCTATAAATTCCAGTAGGAGAGAGAGGCACTAAACAAATAAGTAACTGTAAACTATGCTAGATGACACTAAATGCCTGAAAAAAATGAAGTGAGGAGGGGCACAGGGAATGTCAGGGCCACAGGGATGGGGCGGTGCTTGCTTTGTACAGAGCGGGTGGAAAAGGCTTCACTGAGGGAACATTTGAAAACCTAGCCGTGAGATTTTTTACAGGGGATGATTGTGTCAGGCAAAGGGAACAACAAGCACAAAGACCTGAGGGTACAAGCTGCTTAGGGTGTTCAAGAAAGATCAAGTCAGCTAGTGAGGCTGGGGACCGGTGAGCCAGACTGATGTGTTAAGGAAGGAGGTCAATGAGAAGGTAGAGGTGTGGAGTAGGGCATGGCCTTACAGTTGGTGGAAGGGCGCTGGATTTTGTGCTGAGTAAGACAGGGAACTACTCAAGGGCTTTTATGGGGTGGGGACGACAAGATCTGACTTTCATTTTAAAAGGCCTGTTCTGGCCGTGGTGTAGAGGATAGCCAGAGGGGGCAAGGGAAGCCGAGAGACCAGTAAGGAGGTGACTGCACCTACCCACATGAAATGACACTGGCTTGGTGTGGTGATTGGAGGTATAGCGGTGGAAGTGGGGAGCCTGCCTAAAAGCTCGTGGTGTTTCAAATGCTTGAGCAGAGGCATGTGTCTTGTACAAGGTGCTGTGGAAGCACAGAGGAGACAGTGCAATGATGAGCCCAGTGCAGAATGACCTGGCGAGGGAAGCTTTCACAGAGTGGGCATGGAGGCTGGCCCTGGAGGATGCGTTCACCAGATGGAATGTGGCCCAGAGGCAGAGGGGCAGAATGGGGAAAGGAGAGAGACAGACAGGCAGACAGATGTGTGTGTTTACATTGGGGGAGTTAAACAAAAAGCCCTCAGTCACAAGGGAGCTGGCAAATTGAGGAACAGCACATTGTTCAGTGTGCCCAGCTCCGAACAGTACCACTTAAACAGAAGAGGAAGGACAGGAGCTTGGAAGAATTTTGGACCCAATTGTGAAAGACCTTGATCACCATGCTAAGAGCTTAAACCCTACCGTGGTAGGCAAAAGAGAGTCATCCAGGGTCTTTAAGCAGACTCACTGAGACCACCTTTCTAAAGTACTGACTCATTTGTTCTAAAACTCAAGAATTCCTCACCCCCACCCTAGAATGCTTCTCAAGGCATATCCAAGTCAGTATATTTATTGTAAGACTCTTGTTTATATTGCATTGCATCATGCTGTTGTGTTCTAATCATCTGTCTGTGCGTGTGGCTCACCCACTCGTCTGTGGGAAGCAGAGGTCAGAGGCTACACATAGGTCATCTTTACTTCCTCAGCACCTATAACATGTTCTGGTGTGTTCAATAAATGATTACTGGATGGATAGATGGACAGACAGACAGACGGGTGAGTTCCATAAATGAGCAATGAAAATGAGAAAGCCTAGAAATGCTGGGGGGAATTGACCAATAAGAAAGTCAAGAATAATTAAGAAACCTTAAATGTCAGTTAATTGCAGATGTGTATAAAAATGGTCCAAGTCCTTTGGGGCTGTTTTCTCCTGTGGAATGTCTACATCTCATCTGCCCAGACCATATACCCAGGAATCAAGGCAAGAGTTACTCAGCGGGCTCTGGACTATGGTAAGTTGGATGCTTTCAGAAGCCAGGCTGCAGCCCCCAGGTACAGTCTATAACCCAAACCCAGAACCTCATACTGAGCTGTGTCGTGACTGAGACAGGCTCTGCTGTTGGGTGGTCCAGTCCCTTACGCAGAGGCTACTGAGATGGCTGGGAAGAAAATGTTGCCTAGAAAATAATCACCTTAACAGTAGGCATGTCCGAACACAGACACAGATTTATTCATTCTCATTCTCTCTCTCTCCTTCCTCCCTCTCTCTTTCTCTGTCTCTCTCTCCCACACACACAGACACACATAGTGAACATCTCAGAGCTCTAGAGGAGAATGCACTATAGTGCAGAGGAAAGGCGATTTGGAATAAAAGTAATAACTTCAGAGTTCAGAAAAGGGTTTGATTTCAAAAGGAAGTTAGAGTCCCCTGAAATTGTGTGCAAAATTTCACAAGGATGATGATTGTACGTTTTTACTGAGAGAGGCTCTGTACATTTACTTGATGTGCAAAGGAGCCTGAAACACTGAAAGGTTGAGAGGCACCCCATGAGAGGCACAGGCAGAGAAAAATGTCGGGCTGGTATTTTCTTTGGGCTTAATTGGGGCAAGGACAGATCATATAGAGGAAAGGAATGGTGAAGTCAATGTATATGGGCCGGTTTCTCGCCTGTGAATTTTTGCCTAAGATGAGCTGAATTATCAGTTGATATTCACTAAGGTCCCATGTTACATGGGTGTAGATGAAGAAAGGGATAAAGAGATTTTGGGACTTGCAGGATCACACGAGCTACTAAGGGACAATGTTGGGATTCCAGCCAAAGCTCTCCGATAGTGCCTTCGGTTCCTTCCATCTTTACATCCTTTACATTCTACCGTTACATCCCTGCACTGTAACATTATCCATGGTGCCGTAGAGGATAAAAGGTTTCTCCTTCATCTCCAGCCAGGGTAGCATACGTGGAAATGAGCTCAGGCTGCAAAGTAAGGGGTAAAGGTAAAGCTTCTCCTTGAGAAGGTTAAAATGAAAAGATCACTCTTCATTACTTTGTACGTTACTTTTCTCAAGCTCTTTAATGTGGAATGGGCCTCTTTTTCTCCTCTTCTATGTTCTATGGTGCTGCCACAGCAAGACAGGTGCATCCCAAATAAAAAGCAGTGGTTTCTATCCTTTTTGGAGTGCTGGGAGCCTTTGAGAATATGATGAGAATGTGGACCCGCTCCCTGAAAAGTAGGTTTACAGTTCCGAGTACACAAAACACAGAGTTTATTTTTGTATTATTATGCATTAATTATTATATTATTTTCTATATGAACAACTGTAAACCTACTTTTGTCCACCCCTCTGTGCACATGTACAACCAATCACAGTCTTTATTAGAATTTCTGGGGGGTCAAAAGTTCCTAGAGCAGTCTTATGGATGTCAGGCCAGAAATCCCTAAGCTTAAAGAATCTAGGTCGGGGGGAGACTACTTTCTGAGATTGGCTACAATAAGACATAGATTCTGGAGCCAAATTGCCCATATTTGACTATTGGGTCCCCCAGTTCTTTGCTGGGTAACTTAGGTGAACATTAACCTCTTTGAGGTTCAGTTTATTCATCTGTAAAATGTGGGCAATGATAATATTTTGCACTTGTCCTATCATAGTGCCCTGTGATAATATTCTTTGGCCCAGGCCAAATAATGAAAATCTCACATGCGCTTAGCCCTGGGGTCTCGAGCAGTGTTATTAGCCCCTCTGAGATCCAGTGCGTCCATGTGTGCAGCAGGGATGACAGTCATACCCACCGATGTGACTGCTGCTTCCTAAGTGTCTAAGAGCACGCCTCACCCAATACATTCCTTTTGTATGTTTAATGATACGACACCATTGCCATCTTTGCGTATTTTCAACAAACATTTCCTTTGGTTCTTTCACAGGCGTTCAAGCCGGGATGGAGATGATTGAGCAAATGGCCAAAGAAAGAAACGTCCCAGATTTAAGAGGTTCTGAGTCTCTTGAGTTTCTGAAGATTGATTATGTGAACTACAATTTTTCAAAGTAAGTGAAAGAGCGGAGCACTGTTAGCAGTGAAATTCACCTTTAAACTCGCAGGGTTGTGGACGCGCCACCACCTGCTCTGGTGTGGCCTCAGGACCTGCGGAGCAGAGGCTAACCAGCCTTTGGTGAGAGGCTCATCAGGTAAACGACCAAAGGGAACAAGGGAACAATGGAGCTGACAGACAGCGTGGCGTTCGGGTCTGAACACCTGGGTTCGGGTCATGTCTCCGCTGCACACCAGTGGTGAGCACCTGGCAAACCTGCTCAGAGTCCTTGTCCTTGTGTCCTTGCCTCTGTCCTAAACTGAGAATTCCAATCCAGCACAGCAGTCCACCGTGGCCACCTGGTCCCTCAGCTTCTAAAGGAAATTCTTATTCATTCCATTGCTACCCTAACCCCCATAAACCTAGAAGTTGAATTCAACCTCAAAATAAAGTCTCAAAAATAAATCTACTGTCATCAGATATCCCCATATTTTAGTAAAGGTCAGCTAGGGATTCAGAGGTCACTGGGCACACGGCCTTCTGCCCTCCTATGCTCCAGACCTTCCTCCCTCTGGAGCAACACAGTGTCTCCCATCGCCTCGGGCAGAGCAGTCCCACCCACTCCAGGGCACCAAAGACCCTTCCTTCACACTCTAAACGCTTTTCAAAATAATTCTCCAACCAGCAAGTCTCTCTTCCTAAGAAGAATTCTGGTGGCAGCTGTAATCTTTTCTGCCGTGTTATAGCAACAAAATCGAATGTCAAAATCAGTAAACAGAGTCAGGTGATGTCACAAATGCAAAGACACTTGATGAAACTGAAACTGCTTGCTGTACAAGTGTGAGCTGATGTCCATAAAGACAACATAAGGGCATCATTGTCAGAACAATAGAATTGCCACGTTCGTTCAGATCCTTATTACACCCAGCCCAGAGTTTTGATATTGTATTAATTAGGAATAAAGTTCAGTTGCATATAACAGCAAACTACAATGGCTTAGATGTAATAGAGGTTTGTTTTTGGCTCACAAACGAGAGACCCAAAGGGGACAGTGGAGGATCCCTGTGGAAGCCCCACAATTTCACCAGTATCTCACCTTCCTGTAGTTTTCTGCTCCACCACCCTCAGCTCAGAATTCTAGTCTCATGGTTGTCTCGAGGTCCAAAATGGCAGCTCAGCCATCAAATTCATGTTTCAGTCCCCTGGAAGGAAGAAAAAGCAAGGATGAAAGGACTCTTATAAGCTGAGTTAGTCGCCTATTCAATGATTTTTTTTCCCCTGAAGTTCCACTCTAATAATTTTCCACCTATTCAATAATGGACAGACCTTAGGCATATGGCCACATTGATTAGCAAGGGAGACTGGGAAATTAGTTTCCCAACCAGACGGCTTTGTCATCCTGAACAAATTCAGGAATGGTTTGGAAAGAAGAAGGGGAAGTGGATGTTCAGGCAGCGACCGGCAACCTCCGCAGTAGTTGCCCACAAAAGCCCCCGAGGAAGTGCAGGGAAAGGATGTCTGTGTGCATCTGGAGTTCAGTCTTAAAGGAGAGCAAAGAACCATGCTTTTATAAGGAGTTCTCTGTACTTTACAACTTACCACAATGCTTTATCTATCAGTGGTAATTCCCTACTACTCTAACCCTGTGGAGTAGTAATTTCACTTCCCTTTGTAACAGTAGTTACGAAGAATGGGTAAGACCCATATGTATAAAAATGAAGATGTATCCAAGATACCTCTTCCCACAGGGAGTCTCAGGATATGCGTGACAGAGAGTAAGTAGGAAAGGGTGCAAAATAGAGGAGATAACAAGTAATCATTTCTTATTAGCAATCACATTGATGTCTTAATTTTTTCCCAATCTTAGCTCATAACCGTGCCTTTCTACTGTGCAACCGTCATGCACGGTGGCCTCATTTTGTCTTCACAACCTACCTGTAACACTTCCTCTGAGTGACTCACTGGAAAAGGTGTCTCACCCAAGGCTGCACAGCCAGCACAAAACTCGTCTCCAAGTCCAGTGCCCTTGGCTTGGTCACAGAGTGGCAAAGCTTAGTGGATGGGAACACAGTCTGAGCACAGATCGAGGAGGGTGTCAGACCTGGTCCTACTACATATATGACAACTTTTTTATCTTCTCACCTTTCAATGGTGGTTTGCAAAAACAGCAGCAGCCTCATGGGATTATTGTGAGGGTTCAAACGAGCTAAGACACGTGACTTGCTTACCACAGTGCCCAGCAGGGGGTAAATCGCTCAGTCAGTGTTCATAACAGCGCTTTATCATAATGCCTGTGGCCATCTGCAACCCGTATGGGTTAGTTACATGCAACCCACTGCATCCCAGTTACCTGTTCGACAGCTCAGAGAATCCTAGGGGAAGTCAACGCTCTAAAATAAGTTTCTCAACTACGGAAGATACTGTCCACATAGAGGGGATTTGGGAAGAGGAGGAAGATACCCTTTTGATTTTCCCAATGATTTGGGGGCAGAGGCACTAATGGCATTTATTTGGTACATACGCCAAATATCCTGTAATGTTTGTAACAGTTCTCTACAAAAAAAATAGTTGTCCCACCCAAAACACTAGTGTCCCCCCTCCATATAGAAACACTGGAAAGCAGGAGGAAAAAATAATGATAGCCAATGTACCGCTTTTTGTTCTTAAAGAAACCAAAAAATTCGATTCTTTACCAATTTGTTTCTAAACTCGTTCTTTTCTCCGGTCAGTGAGACACAAGGGGCTTCCTGCCCAGAGTCTGAGGGGAATTAGAAGGCCGTGCCCAGGGGCAGCAGCGCAGACCCGAGGTTCCTTGCTCCGTGGGGATTCACAGTCACCTGGCGGGATTTCCACAACTGCATTTCCGGTTTTGTCTTACTTAGACATGTGCTAGAGGCGTCACACTAACTCCTCTGTTTCTTGTTTTGCAGCATAAAAATCAACACCTTTTCATTTCCAAACACTTCACTAGCCTTTGTGCCGGGGTTGGGAATCAAGGCGCTGACCAACCACGGCACTGCCAATGTCAGCGCAAACTGGGAGGTCAAGTCTCCGCTTTTGTGAGTATTCCCTGAAAAGTCGGCTGCCGTTCTGGGGGGAAATGGAGCAAAAACCCAAAGTGTATAAATTTACTGATATGTTTGATGTTAGTCTTCTTTCCTCAACCATTAACACTCTTTCCCAAGAGCATTTTTCCAGGAGAGATTTAAATCAGAATATCTCTCCTGGAGGGGACAGAGGGGCAGGGGCTGAAAATCATCTTTACCTTAAAGGTACCTACTGATCAAAATGTCCTTTACAATTTCCTAAGGGCTAGAAGTCCCAGACTGTCGGAGAACTGCACATGTGCTCGACATTTGAGACCCCCCAGTGAGTCGGGTGTGATCTTAGTCAGCCCTTCAACACCCTTTGCCATCTGTGGGGGCATCTGATAGGAAAGGGAGCCTTCTTACCTCACAAGGAGGCTAGAGGATGATAGTCACCTTCAGCCAAATTCTTCCTTAGCAAAAGAAGGGATCAAATTCAAGGTGTGCTTACAGACCACCCACTATGTGCAAGTTGCTATCCTGGGTGTAATGTTTAGGTCTGCCTTGGTTTGTGCCTCCGAATGACACATTCATTCCCCCACTTAGTCATTTAACAACCATGTATTGAGTTGTTAATCTGTTTACCATTTATTCCCATCTCAAGAACTCCAAGAACTCTTATAGACTGGAGAGAAACGATGTATTCTCCTATAAGTAACATGGTTCAGGTATCCATTCTTGTCTTCACTAACCCATCAGCCTTACATTGCATGCTCATTTTGCATCAGGCCATGAGCTAAGTCCTGGGGACACAGATATGAGTAATACACACTCCACTCCTTTAAGGAGTTCACAGGCTACATCTAAGTGTCACCTCCCCATCTGTGCCCCTCCTACATGAGGTATGGCCAACTCTACCCCCTTGTTCTCACTCTAAACAAGCACTGTATGTGAATGGTGCTCCATATGTGCGTAACCACGTGGAGGGTGGGGCAGAGTGCTCAGGATAAAATACCTGCAAAGTCCCTAAAGCTATCACCGTTCACCTAATAACTCATTACTTCATTTGTTCAGCAAATGTTCACTCACACCTACTGCTCCTACCTGTTGTAGGTGCCAGGAATCCAGAGGTGACAAAGGTCCTGCCTTCCACGGTCTCAGAGTCTGTGGGTAATTGGAGAACTGAGCCATCTCCTCCCCTGCTGAGGCCTAGGTAACCTTGCACTTTTTCTCTCAACAGCCAAGACACAGGAGGAGTTGATCTATTTCTCTCTGGGATCTACTTCACCGGTATCCTCGTCCTGGCCCAGAATGACTTTGGTCACCCAACCCTGAAGCTCCGAGACTGCCACGCCCAAGTGAGCCACGCCCGTGTCTCCTTTACTGGGGAACTCAGGTGAGTGAGGGTGCCCTGTGGGCAGTGGGTAGTCAGGGGCTGGGTTCTCAGGCAGCACCTTGGGGAGGTTTATAACCGTAAGTATGGTCCCTGAGTAAGGCCCCTTTCTCCCCTTTTTTCCTAGTGTCCTGTATAACTCCTTCGCTGAGCCCATTGAGAAACCCATTTTAGAGAACCTGAATGAAGTGGTAAGTCCTTAGAGGTTACACCACCACGGTAAAATGCTATCAGCAGCAGTTCTGCCTTGCTTTTATTAATTCTTAGTAAACCTTTACTGAACACCTACTGTGTGCCAGGCACCATCCAAGGCACTTTCACATACATCAGCCTACAGCGGTCCTTCCTCAAGCTCTTGCCACAGGGTGGGCAAACAATCAATGAGAATTTATTTATCTTGTACCTACTGAGTGCCCAGCGCTAGGCCAGGGTCTGTTCGGGGTATGAAAAAAGAAATAAACTTATTATACTTTAAGGAAAACCAAACTCAATCTTGTGAAATAATAACTGAGTGAGGACTTGAATTTAGTACATACTTATATGAGAATTAGATCAAATTGTAGGGGTTCAGAGAAATGGGAAAATTTAATAAACAGAGATTAAAGCATCCTGGGAGCCAGTTTTAGAGGATGCAGGACTTGGACTGGGCCTTGAAGCATAGGCAGGATTTGAATAGGTAAGGTCTGGGAAGGAAGAAAGGAAATTTCCAGCCAACAGAAACAGTGTAAGTTAAGACAGCTTCCAAAACTACAACTATCTAGACCTACAACGGAAGTCGGGGCGTGAGGAGGGGAAAAACGGAATTGGCTGTGCGCCCACCTTCCAATCCTCCCCATAGCCTCCCTGAACGCTTTACCCACAACTTGTGGGAGACAAGGAGAGGGGTGAAGAGGGCTGCCAAAGAAGGGGCACTCCTTTCTGGAAAAGACGGGTAAAGATGGCACCCGGCTATCTCCTTCTCCCTCATGCTCAGCTCAGGGCTTGGCAGGAAGTAGGTACGTCATGAACATCAGTGAGGAAATCAACACGCAGAAACACTGAGCAGCCTGTCTAATGACCTTGCCCGCCGGCCAAGGGACTGTGAGTCCACCTTCCAGGCCCTCACACTCGATCGTTCCTTTGTTCAAAGTGAGGCATGGCTCTTGGCCTCTGAGAGGAAGCCAGTAGTTAAGTTTGCCTGGAGTTCATATATGACGTAGAAATCACAGAGGCTTTGCCTCTGGGATTCCCTCTGAGCCACTGGGGAGGAAAAGAGTGCTCAGAACACAGCTGCCCAGCTGGGCCAGCGCAGGTTTCAAATGCTAGTGATGTGACTCCTGGAGACTCACTCACTCAACTTCTCCAGTTTGCCCACTTGTAAATAGGCCACCATAGTGCTTACCTCCCAGCACCGTGGTGAGGGTGAAATGGGGTTCAAACAACAGCTAACACACACTGACTGCTTACTACGAGCTGGGAAATTTTACACGAAATTCCTCAATCTCTGGTCAGGATGAGGTAGATGCAGTTATCCTCCCCATTTTGCAGGTGAGGGAACTGGGGACAGAGAGTACAGGTAACTTCCCCAGGGACTCACCCCGGCAGCCCAGCTTCCAAGCCTCTGCTAGTAATCACCGCACTGAGTGCTTAGCACATGCCTGGCACACATCAGGTCCATCGATGTTGGTGCCCTTCCTTTTTCCTGAAGATGAGCTTGAGCCTGACTCAAGATTGATTTGCTAATTCCAAATGGAGTTCTGGTTGAAACAGATGCCTGATCTCATGGGCTGTTGAACCTGCCCAACAGAGAAGTGAAGGCCCCAGCTGCAACCACTCCTGATAGCACGGCGCTGATGACAGAGGAGGGAAAAGGCACAGCAGGTTCCCCGGGTGTGACAGCACCATCGTGGACTGGGACACATGTCCTGTCATGCCACGGGAGGAAAAGGCAAGGGCACATTCTTTTATGGGCCTCACTGGGTGTGGCCCCATTTGCTATGACGCTCAGTCAGCATTGAATGACCTGCCACCCGTGCATACTAACTTGAGGCCCATGGGCACCGACTAATTTAAGAGAAAGTCTTTATGACTAAAGGGAGAATGTCTGCTAGCCTTCATTTGCAGGGTTTAAGCCCATAAGTAGAGGTTTCTGGTATAATACAATAACCTGCATTTTTTTAAAAATTCCTTTTATGGCCAGCTCTGTCCCATCATCATAGGTGAGGTGGAAGCACTGAATGCCAATCTCAGCATGCTGGAGGGTGAGTCCCTGAGCTGTCTCTTCTGATGGTTTTCTCCCCACCTTCCCACTCTGGTGTTCTCCAGGTTTGCTTTTCCACGCCCTGTAGCTCCAGCTCTTCAGTCTGCTTTCCACCCTGCCAACCAGAGCCACGGGAAGGGGTGGGGACACATGTATGGGGCCTGCTCTTTGCTGCTACCACCAGCTTCTCTGTAGGAAGGGGTGGCTGCAGGAGACTAGATGCAGTCTCAGAATAAAACTCTCATAAGCTTTAATCCCAGCTCTGGCACGAAATCCATCTTCAGGATGATTAATGCTGATCTGGGCCAGGTTATCCCCTGATCCTAACCCAGCCACTGGCTCCTCTCTGCCTTCAGGACCAAGTCCAAGTGCTTTAATGTGGACTACAAGCCCCACCTGATGTGCTCTGGCTCCTACTTCCCTCTCTCCGCTTCATCTTGCACCTTTCCTGCTCCAGGAATCAGACTGCTACTCCTGCCCTCACGCCCCTTGCCTTTGCTCCTGTTGTCCTCTCTGCCTAGAAGACCTTTCTCCCCCTTCATCCATTTAGTCATTTAATAGATATTTATTAGGTGCCGGTCTGCCAACACTGTGCTAAGCCGTGAGGGGTACAGTCCCTTCCACTCCCTACCCCTCAGCCATTCCTTGTCTTGTTCACTCTTTTTTATCTTTTAAGACTCAACTCAGGCATAGTCTTTTCCAAGAAATCTTACCTGGTGCCCACACCCCAAAGTTCTGCCTCCTCTATACTCACATGATACTTTGAAAGTATCTCTCTCTTTCCACTCCACCCATTCATTCACCAATGGCCCAGGCCAGGTGCTGCTCCTGGTTCTGGAATGCAACAGTAAGCCTCAGAAACTGAAGTCCCTGCCCTCTTGGGACTAATGGGAGGGGACAGACAGCAAGCAAGATGATAAGTAAGATCTATGGCATCCTAGTGATAAGCAATAAGAAAAATAAAGCAAGGAAGGAGCTGGAGAGTGGTTTTCATTTTAGATAGTATAGTCAAGGATGTCCATATCAGATAGTTTTCCATTTTAAATACTGAACAGGTAACACAAAGTACAAATCAGAATGAAGTAGGGAGTGAGCTACTCCTTGATCTGGGCACAGAACATTCCAGGTAGGTGAAACTGCAACCGCACAGGCCCTGAAGTAGGGACCTCAGGTGTGCTGGAGGAGCAGTGAGGAGCCCATATTGAGAGCAGAGGGAGTGCGGGGGGAAGTAGCAGGAGATGAGGTCAGGGAGAGGAAAGCAGAGGGTCAGATGTCCGGGGCTCTGTAGCTCATTGCAAAGGCTGGCTCTTAGTCTCACTCTTGTAAGAAGCCTTTGGAGAGTTCTGAGCTAGTGTCACATGATGTCACTTATATTTTCACAATATCACTCTGACTTCTGTCTATTAATAATAGACAGGGTGGGGGGCCAAAGGTGGAAGCAGGAAGACCACTTAAGAAGCTACAGCAGTGACCCACATGAGCAAGATTGGCAGCTGGCCTGGATGAAGATGGGGAGACACGTTCAGGCCCTGAATGGACCTTGCAAGTCAAGACAGTGGTATTTGCCGACACACTGAAGGAGGGCCATGAGGGGAGTTGAGGACAACCCCAGGTTTGACCCTGAGCCGCTAGAACGTTGGGAGAGTGGAATTACCACTTACCCACCTGGGGCAGACTGTCAGAACAGGTTTGTAATCGGACCATCTAGAGCTCAGGTTTAGAGCTGCCCTCACTGCACTGGATTCTCACTTCCTGGTCACGTCTGACTCCCCATCAGACTGTGAGTTTCATGAGGGCACAGACTTTGACTCGGCTCCGTATCTCCAGCACCAGGCCCAGCGCCAGCCCACACGAAATTAATAAATGTTAGATTGATGACGGGATGACAGGAGATGGACAAATGGCCTGATAAATGGGTGTAGGTGGATGAAGGACAATTAATAAATTGGGGAGGTAGGGAAAGAGAAAGAAGATGGAGAGAAGAAAGAACTGGTCGAGCATCCCCCTGTCCTAGCTTGCTTTGGCAACTTCCTTTACCTCTGGGAGCCTCCCCCCCCTCACCTGCAAAGTGGTCAGGTCCTGCTTCCCTCCCAGTATGGTCATGGATCCCTTGAGGCTGTGAATTTGAAAGCAGTTTTTAGAACTGTGGTGGATAGGGTAGTATTGTTCCCTCATTTTGGCAAATCACTTCATCTCTGCTTCCTTCTCATCTCCATCTGTGGAATAAACCAAACATGACATGCAAGATGGGAAGCTGTGGTGCTCACGTACCTTCCTCTAGACCGGGGAGGAAGTCTTCCTACTGGAGGAGCACACGGTGGTAGGGAACGCCTCAGGCCGGGTCGGCAACCGGGCACTGCACCGCAGCACAGACAGACCGTGTCAGGCGCTGAGCTCCATGCTTCCTGCAAGCCACACCCACTGTTTCCTGGCCCCTGGCCCTCCCTGGCCTTCTGCTTTGCTCTGAAAATGGTAGTACAGAAAATGACACGAATCAGTAGCACTGTGCATGAGAATTTCATCGGCCTCTCCAACTTAGTGAATTTTATTCCTGTCTGTCTCTCTCAATATTTCTTTTTAAAAATTATTTCTAATTATAACAGTAATATATGCTTATTGTAAAAAAATAAGTTCTAACTACATAAGAGGCTTTAACATAGAACTTGAAAGCCTCTCATAATACCAAACTAATATGTATGGCTTAATATTGACAAATACGTTTTGTTTGTCTAATTTCCTTTATAAAAAATAAGTGTGTGTGTGTGTGTGTGAGGAGAGAGAGAGAGAGAGAGAGATAAAAGTGTATACACTAAAATTTTACTCAAGTTTCTCTCAGGGTTATATGATATAAAAGGGTGTTTACTTTCTTCTTTTGACTTACCTACTTTTCCTGGCTTTTAAAAAGTAAGAAGGACCTGAAACTAATATGATGTTGAATGTCAACTGTAATTTAAATGAGTAAATAAATAAATAAATAGTGAACATGTGTCACTTACAAAATAGGGTAATTGTTATTTTAAACAACAAAGAATTAAAAATTATCAAATTACGTAAGAATTTGTTGTAAGTATACATTCATCATATGTTATGCTTTTAATGAATGTAAATGTTTTTTGCTTTATTTATTATTTAGTTTTAGCCAAGATCGACAACTTCACTGTGCTGGATTATTCCCTGATGAGTTCTCCAAAAATTACTGAGAAATACATTGACCTGAATTTGAAGGTAACCTTCTCATTACCAGAGCCCTCACCCTGGCTGTGAACAGCCAGCACAGTCATCCCTCGGAATCCTCCAGGGTTTGGTTACAGGACACCCCCAAAACCCAGGTCTGGGATGCTCAAGTCCCTTATATAAAACGGCACGGTGTTTGCCCTTAACCTATGCGCATCCTCCTGTGTACTTTAAATCATCTCTACGTGACTTATAAAACCTAATACAAGATAAATATCATGTGGATAGTTGTTTAAGAAACTGTGCATGCTCACTGCAGGCACAACCATCACAGGCCTAACTGCGTGGTGCATGTCAGCAAGAACGTAGCTTTTTAAAAAAATTTTCATCTGCGGTTTGTTGAAGCAGAACCTCTGGGTACAGAGGGCAGACTGTATTTGGGGAACAAACATTACATGCAGAGGAAATGTGCCTGCCTGCTCTTCGAGTCGTCTCCATCTCCAAGCAATTCCATGACGGGTGTGCTCCTTCAAAAGTCTCGAACATCTTCTCGATTGCTAAACGATTGTTCAGATTACACAAGATATGTCTGTCCACTTCAAGAAAAGGATCACGATGTCTTTGCCTCTGGGAGTGGCTTTGAGGCTCGGAGGCAGCAAGGAGAGCGGTCTGCGTTTATGAGAACTTACGGTGTCAGTAATTGTGCACGTTGGTACTTCTGTCGTTCTCAGACTGGTCAGTGTAACTGAGGGCCGCTGACCTCTGTTGGGGCCACGAGCACACGGAAACGGTGTTTGCCGATCCTGGAAAAGCAGTCAACGGCCCTTATGTTTGGCTTTGCCCCAGAGTTAATATCATTGTTTTAAAAAGTGCATATTGGCTCATGTTTCAGTCACTCAGAGTCATTCAGAGTAGCTGAATGCCGCACAGCCACCATTTCTACTGACAGCCACCAGCAAACGAGGGCAGCATTGGCAATGCCACGGACTTTCCCCTGCACTCAGGAGCTAGTGGTGCAGGTGCAGTTCAAGGTGCTGTGTTCCACTCGGTTCAACTCAATAACTGTTTGTTGAGTGCCTTAAAAAACGCTTTAAACCATTTCGAGTTCAGGGGTTTCCTGAGTCTGTCTGTGATACCCCAGATGCTCAGCAATCACAGATTTTGAAAGTCAAGAGCTTGATGTCTCTACCTGGTACCTCAGGAACTATTCAGAGCTGTCCCCTCCAGCTAAATGCGTCTGCCTTTCTTTCTCAGAGAAAAGGACCGACAAGGAGCTTCTCACTGGGTTAGACCCACAGTGGACCCACATGTCCAGGTTTACGCTCAACAAGTCATCGGGGCTTTGAAACACAGTCACTAGTCAAAAAGTCAGAGGGCCTTATCGTTTTGTCTTCCCGGAATGGGTTTCTGAAATTTTTCTCATTCTTACCCGAGCGGGTCCACCTTCTTTAGTCCTGCACCTCAAGCCTTCACCTAACACACTGCTCTCCCTCTTTTCCCACAGGGCGTATTCTACCCATTGGACAGCCACACCAACCCCCCCTTCTCTCCAGTGCCTTTTGAGCTCCCAGCACGCAGCGACTCTATGCTCTACATTGGAGTCTCCGAGTATTTCCTTAACTCTGCATCCTTTGCCCATTTCACAGCTGGAGCTTTCAATGTCTCTCTCTCCACAAAAGAGGTGAGAAGGGTTAACGGGTGGTGACAATCGGCTCCAGCGTGTACTCTTAGTACAAGTGTCCCATTGTGGGGGTTTTATGTCATAATTTCTCTTCCTGAGCTTTGTGTACTGCCACTCCTATCAGGACAATGAATGAAGGGTTGTGGAATGAACACTATTACTTGTTGGAAAGTCATTGGGTTTCCAGTTTTTCTCATGTCATTTTTTTTGTCACAATGAGTCGCTGTTCCAGATTGCTCTTAAATAACGACAGGGCCCCCTTCATCACTTATTACCCGTGACCTTGGGCACTTTCAACTTATCTAACTTCTCTGTGCCAGCTTCCTCATTTGGAAGGTGGGAATAATAATAATTCTCTACCCATAGGGCTGGTACGGACATTAAAGAGGTGTAAGTATGTGTAAAGCACTCAGGCCAATGCCCAGCACGGAGTACGTGTCCCACAGGTGTTGCTGGTTATCATCACCATTATCATTCCTTACATTCGGCCAATAGAAAGACTTCTCCGATTAGCCACTGCCACTGATTGTCCGCCGTGACCAGTCATAGGACAGATACTCACTGATTCTCTTTGCCGCCTCGCCCCTCTCTTTTACATATAATGAGAACAGTCCTTCCAGCCTGTCCACCAGCAACTTTTACGGAGCATCCCTTATGAATCTTTGCATTCTGTAGGTCTTAATTATACAAGCAGTTATCAGCCTTACGTTCAAAATGCTAAGTTGGCAGCACCGGCTACCATACAGTGCCGAAAATTAGACACTTGCAGCTTCACAACTTGAAAGCCATCCATCTGCGAAAATAAATTCCTTGAGCATCCTGTGTCTCAGTGATCTCAGAAAATGAGGGCAGTAACACAAAACACAGTGTTAACCACCACAGACATTTACACATGGATCGTACATATAGGATATACACTCACTAAAAGGGAAGGTAACTCCTGTGTGACTGCCCACGTGCAAGTCACTTCCCCTCCCGGGTCTCAGATTTCCCGTGGTTGGTCTATAAAATGGTAAGTCGCCTTCAAACACCGTTTTTTTGCGGGGGCAGGGGCAACATCGTCATAATTCCTAAAAATTGTAGGGAATGCTACATTTTCCCTGAAAAGACAACCCACAGTAAAAACCTTACAGTGACATGATGGTCTTCATTTTCCAGATTTCCAGCCATTTGTTTCGAAACCCTCAAGGCATTGGCAACATGCTGTCCCGGGTGAGTGCTCAGGATTTGACGCCTTGGTAGTGTATTTGGTTTCATTGGAATTAACTTCGGGAAGACTTGTGTGTTCTTTATACTCCTTTTCAGTGCAAGCCTGAGTCCATCTTTTCGTTCTTAAGGAATTTCTTTCTTTTAATCAAATATCCACACGTTTACTGAACAAGTTACTATTAAAGGCATTTTAAGTTCACAAAATAAATCCTCTATCTGTTCCATCCACAAAGTTCCACCACACTTGAAATAATTAGCTATAATGGGAAATGAAGAAATAATGCCTATGGTTGTGGCTTTAGCGAAGCAACTCTTAGTGCTGTGCCTCCAGGGCACTGAGTGTCGGACACAGTGTACTGAAAGGCCCCCGTTTGCCCCTGAGGACAGAGAGAGCGATGCTGTTTTTATACAGCATCCTGGTTTTAGAGCAAGGATCTTGTATCACACAGACCTGGATTTGAATCCCACTTCTGCAACTTGCGCACCCGGGACCGTGAAACGATGACTTAACCTCTCTAAGACTAGCTTTCCTCTTTTGTGAAATGGGGAGAACCTGCCACACAGGGATTCTGTGAAGATTCAGTGAGACAATACAGATGTCCCCGACGTGGTGCCTGGCCCGCTCTGTCTTCGACAAACCTCCACTGGTGTTACATGGGGTTTTTGCATGTTACTGTTGTTTTCATTAAAGATTTTTTTTCTATTCTGACTGCATGATGCAAGCTTTAATCACCACAAGCCACCCCAAATTTGGGACTTTCCCTCATCAGCTCACAACTCCCAATCTCTGTGATTTTTCCCCCCGCCCCGAACATGGGCAGATTGCAGATGTCTACATCTTGGCCCAGCCCTTCCTGTTTCGGATCATGGCAACGGAGGCTCCTGTGGTCAACCTGCTGCCAGGTAACTTCACCCTGGACATCCCTGCCTCCATCGTGATACTCACCGAGTCTGAGAACTCAACTGCTGAAACCATCGTGTCCATGGACTTTGTAAGTCTGGGGGATAGACGGGCAGCCTGTGGACGCCAGTCCTGTTCCTGTAGCAGACCACTGGCCGGCAGTGGTCTACTAAATGCTCGGAAGGGTGGGAAGTGGTTCATCAGTTAGGACCGAGGACAGAGTTGAGAATGGGGTTGCGGGGAGATGCGGAAGGCCAGTGCTCAACCCCCATACACTGTAAAGCAGATCTGTACCCTTCTCCACGTCCTGTGTTCCTTTCCCTCTGCTTCAGTTACATTGATAGCCAAATTCCTTTTCCCTCGAAATAAGTTAAGGTGGAATTCAAGTTCATTTGAGGAGATGCAGGCCACATGCAATTCGATAAAAGGGGACTGATACAATGAACCTAAGCAAAATACCCCCCACATGTATGTGTACATGCATGTGTATATGTACAGTACATGTATATACATGCACTACATACATGTGGTGCACCATCTATGTGGTGCATAGAGATTAGGAGAAAATAGAAAAATAGTTTAAAGGAGATAAACTAGAAAGTCTTTATAGTTAGCTTTCTTACCTGAAAGAGTATTTTTAGAACTATTTCTTTCTAATATCTCTTGGAATGAGAGGGAAAGTGAGGTTTATTGTGTTTCCACTGTAGTGAATAATATTTATGGCCAATCTGGCCAGAGAGATTCATTCCTCTTAGTAATCAATGCTTTTGTTGTCTGCAGGTTGCGAGTACCAGTGTTGGCCTGGTTATTTTGGGACAAAGACTGGTCTGCTCCTTGTCTCTGAACAGGTAAGATCGGTCGATTTAACCGTGGGGAAATTTCATCATAAGTGAATCAGCAGACCACAGAGACAAAGCGGACATCAACAGACCAAGCAAAGCTACTATTGGATAGAACACAAACCACTCAAGCACTTCTCCTGCAATAGTCCAGATAACTTCAAAGTAGGAACTTAAAAACGTGTGGCCAAGTTTTTCTTTTCTCTTCCCGTTAAACAATACTAAGCTAAAATGGGCAACACAATAATTATAAATATAATTCTGTAATATAAATGCACATTGCAATGGTATAGCAATTTAAAAGTGAAATTTCTCCTTAACAAATTCAGGGATTGTGCCATTGAGGAAAGAGCATGAAACCTGGAGGTCAAAGAATGAAGTTTTAAGTGCTTGCCCGCTGGTATTTTAACCATGATCTAGTGTATTAGCCTCTGAGTGTCAGTTTCCTTATCTGTAAAGTAATGAAGTTGGACTGAATTACTCCTGAGATACCTTCAGGCTCTGACACTTGGATGCCGTTACTATGAGGGAGAGTTTCACAAGCCCGTGCTACACGGCCTGGCTGGCTCTCCAGTGCAAGTTACTCGGTGTGAAAAGGCCTGACAGATCACTGAACACGTATGGCCATTTGGAAGAATGGCCCACCTTCCTCAGCCCTACAGAGCCTACAGTTGAGGCTGTGAGTCAGACACCTGGGGGCAGGATGTATGGGATGATCAGATGGCCCAGATTAAATCTGTGATAGGAAGAAACAGACAGAGAAGGCAGAGTCCAGAAAGAACAAGAAACCAACAGAGGGGGAAAGCAAGTCAACCACCAGCAGTCAACCAGATGGTTATCAGGACTATGGGAAAAACATGTAAGATGTGTTCAATAAAGTAATATTAAATGGAACAAGCAAAATGTCGAACTGTAGAAACACATCAGGCAGCCTTATAAAATAGCCTTCCATCTGGACAAGGAAGTGAATAGCAAATGAGTTGTGTTAAGATAGATTATAAGAGTTGCATCTTTCCTTAAAATTGTCTTTATAACTACAGCTGACCCTTGAACAACACAGGGGTTAGGAGTGCTGGCACCCCTCCCCGACACTGCACAGTCAAAAATTTGCTACAATTTTGACTCCCCAAAAACTTAACTACAGTTGGCTCTTGGTATCTGATGGGGATTGGTTCCAGAATACCCCGTAGATACCAAACTCCAAGGATGCTCAAGTCCCTTCTATGAAGTGATGTAGAACGATACATGTGGTCAGCTCTCTGCATCTGTGGATCCTCAACCACAGGTCAAAAATACTGTTCCAGTATTGGTTGGTTGAATCTACAGATGTGAAGTTCATGGATGCAGAGGACCAGCTTTATTTTTGAACAAAATCTGCACATAAGTGGATTCACACAGTTCAAGACTGTGTTGTTCAAGAGTCAATTGTACCACGTTTACCCAATGAAAGGAAAAAGAAATAGTGTGGTTTCCCAAAGACACAAGATTTCCAGAAGGGTTTACTCAACTTTTCCCAGCCCCATAAAACAGGACTATTTCTCCATTAGGCTCAACAGGCACAGTGCCTAGAGCCCACAATACTTTAGGGATCCATGAAAATGTTTTAACATATTTTAAAATAAGAATTTAAAAAATGAATACAATCCAGCGAGTATTATACTTATCTTTATATTTGTAACTTTTTTTAATGGAGGAAAGACTCCCAAAGGCAAAAGTGCCCCAGGCCCCCAGTAGTCATAATGTGGCCCCTTTTTCCACAAGATCAAAGCTCATGAAACTCTGAACCTTGATGGCTGGTCTTTGGGATGGCAGTTTGAATGGTTGGGCCCGAGAGCAGGAGGTGAGG
>CM052539.1:9676543-9710897 GCA_028533065.1 Trachops cirrhosus
GCTTTCTCGGCTGCACACGTCTTTCCCCCCCAAGCTGATTTATCCACGAAAGCAGCTGAACCTGACTCAGATTCAGCAAACAAAACAAAAGATAACGATCATACTAAAAACTACTGGATTTAGCTAGTTTAGCTTTAGCCTAGAAGAGAATAACTAGTGAACGATCCGAAAAAGTAAACACTAGAGGGCAGTCTGACTTATCCGAGGGAAAAAAAAAAAAAAAAGCAGTCGTGCGAGGAGTTTGGAGCCTCGGCACTTGCTGTAGCCCCTCCTGCCACGAGCCGGGCTGCGCCTGCGCGCTGAGTTCCGGAAGCTGGTGCTTCAAGCAAGGGGAAGGGACAGCGCCGCATCTCTCTTCGAAGCCGGGAGTTTGTACCGAGGTCGCCGCCATGAGTCGCAGCTACAATGATGAGCTGCAGTTCTTGGAAAAGATCGATAAAAACTGCTGGAGAATCAAGAAAGGCTTCGTGCCCAACATGCAGGTGAGGCAGGAGAGTAGGACCTGGTGGCCAGGCCTTCCCAGCTGGGGGCCCGTGGTGCCTCCCGGCTACCCGTCAGCCGCCTCCTCGCCCTCCCGACCCTTCTCTATCACTGGCGCCGCCCCCAACCCTCAGCAGAGTTCCTCCCACAACCCCCCTCGCCCCCCATCCTCTGGCCGGAGGACTACCTGACCTGTACTGACCCCATCACGCCGCTGGAGAGGTCCCCAAATCACGTGGACAAGTGAAGTATATGTAGGGGTTCCAAGTAAGTTCGAAGTTAGCGTTTGCAAACCGTTTTCTCACACAAGTGTCAGAAACGCTCCGTAAGAAAGATGCGCTGCGTTCCTGAGCTTCAGAGACGCTAGCTGCCTTTTACAGGGCGGCGCAGCCAGTCTGGGGTAGAGTTGCAGGGACTGGAGCTCAATTCTTCTGAGTCACGCTGGCCACTTAGGTGACCTTTACAGATCTGTGTTCGCGGAACCAAGTTTTTAGCCTTATAGACGAATTCTTTTTCAATAAATACTATAAATGTATTTTCCTTATGATTTCCTTAATATTTTTTTCTCTAGCTCACTCTACTGTAAGAATACAGTACTAATACATGTAACGTTCAAAATACACGTTAATTGACTGTTCATGTTATCAGTATGGCTTCAGGTCAACAGTTAGGTTATTGGTAGTTAAGTTTAGGGAAAGTCAAAAGTTATACACAGATTTTCAACTGCGTGGCAGAGGCTGGGTGGGAGTGGTTGGCAGCATCTTAAACCCCCCACGTTGTTCAAGGGCAACTGTACTTAAGGATGGGAACATTTTGTACTTCTTTTTCTATATTTTAGAAAGAAGAAGGGAGGGAGAGAGACACGTTGCTTTGTTGTTCCACTTAGGCATTCATTGGTTGATTCTTGTATACGCGAACGCGCAGTCTTGGCGTATGGGGGTGATGCTCTAACCGCCTGAGCCACCCAGACAGGGCCCATCCTGTACTTTTGATGGGAAGTTTTCTGCTTGTTTAAGGTAATGGGAAAGTGTGTTTACAAAGTAAAGCAAAACGAACACTGCACACAGTTTTTGTGGTCTGTCCCGTGTCGATGCATCATGTGTGTGTGTGCTCAGACGTGGTTGTTTCTCTTCTTTGGTGCCAGGTTGAAGGAGTTTTCTATGTGAATGATGCCCTGGAAAAGTTAATGTTTGAGGAATTAAGGAATGCCTGTCGAGGTGGTGGTAAGTACTTTAGAATTGTACATGTGGTATTGTGTCTTCCCTGTAGCCTGGAATAAATGGTAACTTAGATAATTATTATTAAAAATACAAAAGTAATGTCACGAAATGACCAAGACTGGAAATGAGACCAAAAAACTATTTCTAATTCATGGTTATATTGTTAGCTGCCTGACCTTGCAGAAACCATTTGGAAGTGCATGGACCTGGCTGGTTTTGAAACTGCCTTGGATAATAATAAGAGCTGCCATTGACTGTCCCCTTACTGTGTGCTGGGCACTTCACTGGGGGTTTTACACAGGATGCCTCATGTAATTCTTAGAGGAAGTCTAAGAGAAAGATACTGTCTCCATTTTACAAATGTGTCAGTCCAGGTGCAGTGAGGGTGAGTAATTTGAATCTCCCCAAGGTAGCACAACTTCTTGGTGACAGAGCAGGTTTCGGACCCAGGGGTACCTGACCTCAAGTCAGTCTTCTTCACCTTATGCTGATTAGCCTCACCTCGCTTCGGTTGTCTCGTCGATAAAAGAGAGTTTACTGCCCCATCCTGCAGGACTGCGGCGGTTTACAGGTACATGTGTAAAGCCCTAGTCGTAGTGGCGGAATTGAAATCTAATTTTAACCCTTTATTTTTTTAGATTAACAAACTAAATCTCCCCTGCCTCCTGCCAGGGTGTGCCGACTTGTCTGAAGTGACACAGCACCCAAGTGACAGAGCTGGGACTGGGACCTCTCGTCCCTTGATTCTTAATCCAGTGTTTTCCCAACTCCGCATTGCCCTTTTTTTTTTGTCACTTAGGGTAAAACCAGAATTGATTTTATTTTGATAAAATATATGAGCTGTGAAAACGTGCATTTTTTACATTGACAACCTGATGTTGAATAGTTGTTTCGCGCCGCCCAGCGCGTTTGCACAGAACGCCGGCGGGTACCCGTCACTAGTCTGGCTGCCGTCACCGCCTTCCTGTGCGTCGGCCGCCTGCTAAAGAAGCTGCCTTCTCACGTCCATCGCAGACATGTTTGTGCTTTGTGTTAGCGGTCCTGGCCACTCCCCTTCGTGTGATGCCATCTGGAAATGTATGAATACACTTACTAAAAACCAAATGTGCCCTCTTTTCCGATGTGGAATTTTTGTCTCCAGGTGTTGGCGGCTTCCTGCCTGCCATGAAACAGATCGGCAATGTGGCGGCCCTGCCCGGGATTGTTCACGTGAGTCCGCGTTCCGAGCTTCAAACACTTGGATTTTCTTCGTCTAAAAGTTTGTCGAATGGATGAATGGCCACGCCAGACTGCCAGTAGTGTCATTTAGACGGTGACCTTTGGACATCAGGAAATAACCAGGGGACATAAGTAATTGGGCCTGAATAACGTCACAGGGTCTGGTTGCCTTTGGCTAGAATCTGTAAGCATTTGAGAACCTTCAAGGAAGTTTTTAATGTGTCCTTTGTCATTGCACATCATTTTTTCCTGGATTAGTATACCACCGTTGTAGTTTTCACTGTGGCCCCATTTAAGAGGATGATTGGAGAAGGAATGGAAAGACGTTTAAGGTTTGGGACTGGGGGCAGGGAGAGAGAACAGTGGTTATTCTGGACACGACTGAAAGGAGGGTAGTAAAGATAATAGGGATAAACTGGATGGTACAGGTGGGCCCATACTGCCGTCCAGTGTTCAGATGCCACCATTACAGGGAGATGTTAAAATGAATCCATTCTACAGACTTTTCGAGGTCTTCATGCCGGTTACTGTGCTGGGCACTGGGGTACAGAGGGCAGGGGATGAGAAGACGTGGCTTATGTGCCTGAAAAACTCGCAAGTGTCTCGGTATCTGCATGTATCCTCAGCATGTTTGACCTGCGTTCTTCCTGGGCCAGGATCCCTTCTAGGCCCCAGATGTAAAAGGACACCGTGTTCATACCATTAAATGGATTACAGTTGTCTGTGCTTGCTTAAACACTGTGGACATATGTTATATAAATCAGATATTTCACTCTTTTTAACCTGATATGACCATGACTTGTCAATGTCTATCTTCAGTGTCTTTAAAATGTTTAAACTAACACGTTAAAGTTAGTGTGTGGTCCTCCTGTATCATGTTATACTGAGGCTTTTCTGTTTCAGGTTTCTTTAATTAATGGTCAGATTTTATAAGAAGGATTTTTCTCTGCTATATTGACTTTATGATTAGGAGTTTTTATACCTACTTTTCACCAACAGAGAACATTCTATGAAAGTAGGATCTAGATTTGGGGAAGACTTCAGCCTGCAGCCTCTCTGAGAATTACGCTCAGGTCCATCAGCAAGCAGAGTGCCGGGCTGAGAAAGCTGAACTTCATTTTCTGATTCTCTTCCAGCGATCTATCGGACTTCCCGACGTGCACTCGGGTTACGGGTTTGCTATTGGGAACATGGCGGCCTTCGATATGAACGACCCCGAAGCAGTGGTGTCCCCAGGTAAGGTGACTACACGCTGCTGTCTGGTGTGCAGCTTCTCTCAGTGTGTCATCACCTTTCTGAACGAGAGCGTGCTTCTTCCTGTGTGTGCATCTCTGTCTCATCCAACACTATCATTTCTTTTCCTCGCTTATTGAGAGAATTAATTGTGGACATGCAGAGGCTCTTAAAAATCAACTAAAGCATATGTTTAACTGAGAATTCTCCAGGCTCTTACGATACACCAGGCACTGTTCAGACATTGGCTACGAAACAAACTGAAACACTTTCCGGGCGAATTATGGACCTTCATGTCCCGGTTAGACCTCTTGGGCAGATTGGAGCGTTTTTGTGAGGGTTGAATGAGTGAAGCCAAGTAGAACACCTAGAACAGTGCTGGGCACGTGGGAAGCACTGGGTGTTTGCTTTCGTCGTCATTGTCCACGTCCAGTGGTACACATCTTTTCTGCTGTGGGGCGCTTTCACTGAGAGCATGTCACATCAGGAGTAATATCTTCGCTTTCAAAGTCTGGAAAAAATGTATAAATTGCATCTTGAGAGTTCTGCCTCCAGCAGTGGTGAACATGGTTGTTTCAGACTAATCCCTTGCCGGGAATAACAAGAAAGGCTGAATAAAATGCTTTATAAAAATCTGTTTGAGAGCATGGGAAAGCTATTACGGCAGTAAGAACTTAAGAGGCTGCAATCCAGATAAAAAGAAAAGTACAAATGTGTGCGCCCAGCATTTAACGCTGTTTTTCTCCTGAGGTAATGGCCGATCTCAGTCAGTAAGGACAGAGATGATGTGAACAGTGCAGGTGACAGTCTTGACACCTTGGCCTTAAGGTACATGCACGGTTGTGTGTGTACGCGCATTACAGCGCGTCCAAGAACTGGAGAGTACGGTACACATTTTTTTCAAGTGCACGCACATTTACCAAAACTGACCAGATACTGAGCCAGAAACAGCTCTCAAATTCCAGTGCATTGAAATCAGAGAGGCAGTTCTCAAAAATTTTGGACTGAAGACCCCTTTACACTCTTTAAATTTTTTTTGAAGGTTGATGTCACAGGCTTTTATCGACGTTTACCTTACTAGACATTAAAGCTGAAACAATTAAAACAATAATAGACAACTGCATATTTCATTATTCATCAGAGCAAGCATGTTAGCACATGTCATGTAGCCCTTGGAAAACTTTACACTTAGTAAGTTTAAAAGGCCAGTAATATTTTAGCATCATTTTACATTTAGTCTTAGACCTGAAAGGATCTCGGGATCGCACTTTGGAACCACTGATAGAGAGGATAGTCTCTTACCACAGTGAAATTAAGTTAGAAACCATCAACAACAAAACTATTTTTTAAAAACCTTAAGTCATATGTGTTTAAATAACCCACGGGTCAAAAATAAACCATAAAGGAAATACAGAATAACTTGATATTAATAAAATATACTTATGTCTAAAAACTGGTTACTGTTAATGCCATACTTGGATAGAAATATACAGCTTTAAATGCACAAACTAGAAAAGAAGAAGAGCTGACTATCAGTGATCTAATCATCCATCTGAAAATGTTAGAGAAAGAACAAATTAGAAACCTAAAGTAGGTAGAGAGGTGGACGTAATATGTCTGTTACTTTAAATCGTTTTGGTATCATCAGACTTTACCCACAGAGAACCACTTTATTGGCTACTGTAAAACAAGTTTTGTTTTTTGTTTTTTTTTAAGAATGGCTGTCTTTTAAACCCTGTGTTAATGGTGGGAAGCCACAGGTAACAATGCCCAACTACCTGGTTTTCCCAGTATTTGACGAACTTTTCTGTATTTTGCAGGTGGCGTCGGATTTGACATCAACTGCGGTGTCCGCTTGCTCAGGACCAATTTAGATGAAAGCGATGTCCAGCCCGTGAAGGAACAGCTTGCCCAAGCTATGTTTGACCACATTCCTGTCGGGGTGGGATCGAAAGGTGTCATCCCGATGAATGCCAAGTAAGCACGAGCTTCCAGGAGATGGAGTGAGATCTCCATCTAACAGATGGAGAAATAACAGCCACAAGACCCTCACACTCATTTCCAACCTAGGACAGTTAGGAGATGGGCATCGTGAGGTCTCTTTTCCGGAAGTGATAATGAGTTGATCTTTTAAGGGTGAGGTCCAGCTCACTTTGAGAAGCATGCCTGGAAAATATAAATAAATTCCACTCATTTTTATAAACATTTTGTTTTTGTTATTTTTTAAAGGTATTATCTATCTATCTTTAGAGAGAGGGAAAGAGAGAAAAAGAGGGGAGAGAAACATTGATGTGCCAGAGAAACATCTAGCGGTTGCTTCTCATGTGTACCCTGACCAGGGACTGAACCCGCAGCCAGGCATATGCCTTGACCAGGAATTGAACTGGTGACCTTTTGCTTTGCGGGATGACACCCAAGCAACAGAGCCACACTGGTCAGGGCTTTATAAATATTTTAGATAGGAATTTTGTCCTAATACATAATGTCTGAAATGGGCTGTAGCAAGACGGGGACATTGAATATTGCAGTCTCCCCTGGCAGTGTTTTGGAAGAGGGCTAGACCTTAGGTGAAGAGCAAAGCTTTTTCCTTAATGTGTGTGCACCTCAGCTTCAAAGTGCAGGTGCAGTAAAGCCCTGAGTACTTCTGTGAAGGTAAGAATAGAGCTTGAAATTTAACCTGCATTGCCTGAGGGCATTTTAGATAGCTTTATTATTTGACTGTAACCTTTCATAAATTATTAAAGCCGGCAGGTAGCTGTTATAAAGTTCATGGTACATAGTGATCCCTGATTATGGCTATAAATTGTCTTTGGCTGCTTAATTACCACCTCATAGAACTCAGGATCGGAGAGATAAATAAGATTCAAAAAATACAAATAGAGGACCAAATAAATGTCAACAAAGAGCTGTAACCATCTCTAGTGTGTCATTTACCATTTTATATAGCAATTGTTTACGTAACTGCTTTCCTCAATAAACTATCGAGTCGCCGAGAGCCGTCTAGCACAGTGCCTGGTACACAGGCAGTAGTAAATGAGTGTTTCCTCTGCCCTTGGAGATGTGGTCGTCCTTGGGTTTGAGCTCCCTTGACTGTGGAATGACGAGCACCTTGTCACTCACCCAGAGACTTGGAAGAGGCCCTGGAGATGGGTGTGGACTGGTCGCTAAGAGAAGGCTACGCCTGGGCTGAAGACAAGGAGCACTGTGAGGAGTACGGACGAATGCTGCAGGCCGACCCCAACAAGGTCTCCGCGAGGGCCAAAAAGAGAGGCCTTCCTCAGGTAACGCGCACTTTGGGGGGGGACACGTTCATGTTCTTCAACTTTTGTTTTTGTTGGTGGACAGAAATCTGTCTTCTGTGTGGCAAATACACATCCCTAGGTTTTTTCACAGTGTATCAAAACAAGCACAAATTCATTTGTTTATGCGTCATCCTTACTCTTTTAAAAAGCTCTCAGGACCTTGCCAATGTTCATAAGATAAAGCAAGACACCGTGAATTAGAAATGAATGGGGGGAAACCAGGTTAGGATCATAAGGCTTAAAATGTGTGCTGAAATTGCAAGTGCACATACTTTGACAAGCAAAGATTTGGCTGAAAGATTTTCCAGGTCTTAGGTGAAAAGAGATACCTTGTCAGTTCATGGTGTTCATGAGATAAGAATATATCAGATATTTGAAATTTATAGCTAATTTTGGTGGCTTTGCCATCAAATCACTGTGACCTTGGGCAAGTCTCTTTTTTGCCTATCTGGGTCTCACTTTCTTATCTGAAAATTGGGGAAGTTAAAGCTGGGCAGCTTCTAAAAACCCTTCGAGCACTGCGGTCCTCTGTCTCCCTAAATCATCGGCTGGCTCCAGTGAAGGGGCATATCCTTGCAGTGATGGATAAGGGTGTGAGTGAACTCACAGGTGTTCGTTCATCCTGAAATTCGACCCGTCTGTCAACCGTGTTTAAAATGTCCCTCGAGCCCTTTAGTGGTATGGGGTTGGTTTATGAAGCTTTGAATGCGTGTTTACCTCACGCAGATGATGATAAGATGAACCTCAGGGGCTGCTCTGCAGTATTGCTGCGGTGTGGAACGTTGCTTTGAGTGAAGGAAGCATTTCTAAGGCTTGGAAATGTGTTTGTTACATACACACCATTTATGTGATCGTGTTGTTGTTACTGGTGGTTTTATATCTATTTGCTTTTAAATGGATTTTTTTTAAAAATCAGAATAGAGGCTCTTTCATCAGACGTTCTTACATTTGCAGCTGGGGACCCTGGGAGCAGGTAACCACTATGCAGAAATCCAGGTCGTGGACGAGATTTTCAATGAGTACGCTGCCAAGAAGATGGGCATCGACCATAAAGGACAGGTCTGCGTGATGATCCACAGCGGAAGCAGAGGCTTGGGCCACCAAGTAGCCACAGGTATATTCTGGCCCTAATTTTTGGCGTGGTGCTAAAATGTACATTTTATGGGGAACCATATAGAGATTTAAGAACGCTCTGGAACTCTGCTATGTAGGTTTTTACCCTGGTTCTTCTAACAAGACCTCAGATTCACTTCACTGGGCCTTAACTTCTTTGTGTGAGGAAAATAGGAATAATAACTAATTCACGTTGTGTTGCCATAGTAGATTAAATGAAATAACATATGTAAAGTACTTACATCAGTGTCTGAGACTTAGTACTCAGTAAATATTGGCCCCAGTTATTTCTTTTATTCTTACTATTATCATCTGACCTAGAAAAAGCAAGGACCTTAAGTTGTGGAGTTTATGTTGTAGACATTCAGCAAATATGTCTTAAATATTTATACTGACTAGTGGATTCAGTGATGGAATCGGCAAGGACTCTGCCTTCACATTGTCTCACGAAAGATAATGTGATGTTCATTAAAAAGCAAGAGTATAGCCCTGGCTGGTGTGGCTTAGTGGATTGAGTGCCAGCCTGCGAATCAAAGGGTTGCCGGTTCGATTCCCAGTCAGGGCACATGCTTGGGTTGCAGGCCAGGTCCCCAGTGGGGGGCAGTGTGAGAGGCAACCACACACTGATTTTTCTCTCCTTCTCTTTCTCCATCACTTTCCCCTCTCTAAATAAATAAAATCTTTTTTTTTAAGCAAGAGTATAAGGTAGTGATGGATTAAATATTACAGAAGAAACAAAGGAAAAAGATACCAAGATTTCAGAGATGGCTTCACAGACATGTAATGTTTGCAGCTTGTACACTTATGACCAAAGGACTAAGGACATGCATGACCAAAAGTCAAGAACAAAAGTAGGGGGCAGGGAAGTAACAGCAAGATCATGCTGAATAATTTATAGGATGTGCGAAAAAATTTATGAGTATATGAAAAGTTGTAGAGACATGGAAATTATTCTGAATGTTAAATTGTATATTATAGTTCATCCCCGTATATACATTTCATCCTGTGGGAATTTAATTTGTGCCGGCCTCACCTATAATACCTCATCTAGCAAATATGCGAACACTGACTAGTATTTTAGAACTCTGGTGGTCTCTATATTTTGTCATGGATTTGATTTTCCTGCAGAAGATCTAGCAACTTGTGCCCAGCTCTTTTACACCAAGTCACTGGAACTTACTTTTTAAAGGCCATGGTAATAAAATGCATTTTACTGCTTTTCTTCTCACTCACTCATGTGCCGGGAAAGGAGTCGCCGACACCATGCTGTGCACACTGCGTGTGCGCATCTCCTTTGCCTTACACGTCCCTGGGGGGCAGATGTTGTCTGTGTGGCCCGCTTCGCGGTGTCACAGCTCTGACAGGGAAGATTCTCAGTGCACGTGTCTTGACCAAGCAAAGAGATGAACTCAGAAACACCTCCAAGGGACAGCCGTGTTTCACATGGTTTGCTGCTGGTGTTTATAGAATGGGTCTGAATACAGCCTAGCTTACTGCAGTAAACCTGAATGACAGAGGGAAAGCTGACTGGTTGGCCTTGTTGCCCCCTTGTCCCAGACGCCCTGGTTGCCATGGAGAAGGCCATGAAGAGGGACAAGATCATAGTCAATGACCGCCAGTTGGCCTGCGCTCGGATCTCGTCTCCAGAGGGCCAGGACTACCTGAAGGGAATGGCCGCGGCGGGGAACTACGCCTGGGTCAACCGCTCTTCCATGACCTTCTTGACCCGTCAGGTACTCGAAGTTGCTCTTCTGTTCCGGGGTACTCGCGATGAAGTTAAGTGCTTTGAATCAGAACCTGTAAAATTTGGTTTTGGAAATTTGTATTCAAAATATTGGCAGTGTCTAAGTTTGTGATGTCTTCTTCAAATAAATCAGCAGGCTATCGGGTGTGGGGAGTGAGGGAAGAAGCCAGCGTGGTTCCTGGGATTTTCCTCGAGCAGCGGAGAGGATAGAAGTGCCATTCACTAAGACTCAGAGGCCGAGGGGGACAGTTCTGAAGGGGGGATCGAGAGCAGCCAAGCAGCTTTTCAGCCAGAGTTGGCATTTGTGGAGTGGAGTTTTTCTGGTCTAAAAGAGTTTTTGTCTTTTACGTAAAGATCCGCACTGCTGCTGTTTTGGAACTCTTAAATCCCTCACTCCCTTCAGGAACAAACTAGCTGGCATCAGTAGATAAGTTCTGAAAAGCTGGATCTGGCTGCGTTTAACTTAAACTTTTTTCTTAGGCTTTCGCCAAGGTCTTCAACACAACCCCCGATGACTTGGACCTACACGTGATCTATGACGTGTCTCACAACATCGCCAAAGTGGAGCAGCATGTGGTGGACGGCAAGGAGCGGACCCTGTTAGTACACAGGAAGGGGTCCACCCGAGCTTTCCCTCCACACCACCCCCTCATTGCTGTCGATTACCAGGTGTGTGCTAAGCCATTTGTGGTTTCAGGCAGTGGGCGCATACTTAGTTCCAAATGTGGAGGAATTCAAACAGGACTTTTAAGCAGCAATGGTGAAAAGAAAATCTGTCATCCACGCCCCCATCGTCTGTGCTTTAGGATTGCCTTTTTTAAGGCTTTGAATGATTGAAGACAGGGTTGAGATTAAATTCAGTCTGTTTCATTCATTTCGCTGTGTCTGACTGATAGAGTTAGAAGGACCCTTAACCTGCTCCCACATCACAGATGAGGAATCCGACACCTGGAGAAGGCAGGACGGCTCTTCCTGATACCCCTGCACTTAGACTGTGCTCTGCTCCCGCACTTGGTCTGCCTTCCGCTGCCTTTCTCGTCCACATTTTTATTGCCTCCTTCTTCCCTCCCCTCTCAGTTACCAAAGAATCCCAATAAGGTCATAGAATGAATGTCAAAGCATCCAAATGGTGTCATAACGAGAGAAATGCGCTTAGATGCTCAGATTTCTCCCACAGTCCTCCCCATACAAGAAGAAATTTAAATCTCAGGCATGAAGAGCTCATGCTTTCCTAAATTTTACCATGTTTGATTTGTGCACCTCATCAGCTCACTGGCCAACCCGTGCTCATTGGTGGCACCATGGGAACCTGCAGTTACGTTCTTACTGGCACTGAGCAGGGCATGACTGAGACCTTTGGGACGACCTGTCACGGAGCGGTAAGGAGAACAGAAACTTACTTAGAAGTGCTCTCTTCAGTTTAGTCATTGTTCTGCTGTTTTGCGCTTTGGAAGGTAAATGTGCTTGATGGAACACTAGCAAAGTTGAGGTTCGGGTCTTGTCTTCCTGCTGAATTTATTCCCCTGTTGTGTAGGTCTGGTGAACTAACTGAGGCCATCTGGTATCTCTCCCAGCAGGGTCACTGTCAGGCCAGTGACCCTTTCTCTCCAAGTCCTCTAAATCCAGACTGAGAGATCGTCACAGTAGCGTAACTGATGCAACTTTAACTGATGCATTTACCTCACAAGTTACCTGATGCACAGACCTAGTCATTTGCATACTTCGCTCCTTACCGGGTGGACCCACTCAAGATTTGGGGGCTCTGCCCTTTGTGCAGGTCAGAGCCCTTGCTATGGACTGCACAGCTCCATCAGCGTGCTGCCTCTTCTCAGCCAGGGGTTGGTACACTCTCTGTGAAGCACCGGACAGCAAGTATTTCAGGGTGACGGGACCGTGTGGTCTCGGTAGCAGCCATTCCATTGTGCCATTGTGGGGAAGAAGCAGCCCTAGGCAGTACATAAACCAATGGGCATCGCCGTGTTCCAGTAAAACCGTATTTCCAGAAACAGCTGTGGTAAGCCAGATTTGGCTCACCAACCAGTTTGGCCAAGCCCTGTTCTAAGCCATCAGAGTGCTTAGCTAGTGGTGTGGTAGAAAATAGAAACTTTCTAGGTACCTTCTCATAGCACAAACTATCACAAATGTGTTTTCATCTTGCTTTTTTCCGTGACTCTTTTTCATTTCCAGTTGTCTCCCACCTCCTAATCTTAATCCAGTGATCAAAACCAGTGGGACATCTCACACAAAGCAGTGTCTGGGGGCATTTTTGATGGTCGCGTTTGGGGCAGGGAGTTTTGCTGCTGGCATCTCATGGGCAGAGGCAAGGACGCTGCCAAACACCCTACAATGTACAGGACAGTCCCCACGCAGAGGGTTGTCGGGTCCAAACTGTCAGCAGTGCTGAGGTTGACAAACTGTTTTAAGTCATGAAGAGTATGTAAAGCTTTTGGGATAGCAGACACACTGTTTGCAATTAAAAATTGCTATATAGTTATTGAAGTGATAATAGTAATTAGAAACACAAAACTAAATCTTGAAGTACTAAATGCTTTGTGTAGATGGAAATTTGTTTTCCAAAAGGCTATGTTGAGGTTCATAATAAAAGGCACATAATAAGATTGGTAAAATAGTTAAAGATTGTCTTTTAACTCCATTTTTAGTGTAAAAAGAAGTCAGGGAAAAGGCATATAATTCTGAGGATTTCAATAAATGGCTGGGATTGAACATGAATTGTAGCTCAGAATGTATAAAGTGAAGTTTATTCCTTTCCTAGGGCCGTGCGTTGTCCAGAGCTAAATCCCGGCGTAATTTAGATTTCCAGGACGTCTTAGACAAATTGGCGGATATGGGAATTGCAATTCGTGTTGCCTCACCCAAACTGGTTATGGAAGAGGTAGGTGAAATTTTCATCAATGTTCAGCATAAAACTGGTCATGATTTATTCCAGTGCACAGAGGCAGCAGTTTTTGGTATTGCTCACAGAGATTATGATTACTTTTTTAAATAACCTCAAATACAGTTGATCATTATCTTCTCGGAGATTAATTACAAGCCAGGTCCATAAAAATGATTTTTACCTTTCACATAGTCTCCATCTACATATTATGCTTTAAAAATAGTTTGGGCTGGCCCGTTTTAACCTTTCTTTTTCACAGCTGTACACTTAACATTTTAATTTAAGAGCAAATTTGACTGGCCTGTGAACCAAAGAGTCGTTGGTTTGATTCCCAGTCAGGGCACATGCCTGGGTTGCAGGCCAGGTCCCCATTGCGGGGCGTGCAAGAGGCAACCACACATTGATGTTTCTCTCCCTCTTTGTCTCCCTCCCCTCCCCTCTCTAAAGATGAATAAATAAAATCTTTAAAAAAAAGTAAAAGTTAAAAAAAAAAAGCAAATTTGAAAAAGCATAGGGGGATGTTTGGGGAAACAGTTTTGCCTGATTCATAAGAGAGCAAAGATTTTGTTTAAATTGTATAATTGTATGTCTATATATATATATGTCTATATACATGTGCTTATACAGATGTACACATTCAAATTAGAAGCAACATAACTTTTCTAAAAAGTTTAACAGAAAAGAAAAACAGTCATCCGAAAACATGCTGCCCTAAGAAAACTATTACCTCCTTTGGTACGATACTTATTACCATTGTTTTCCCTAAATGCTTTTTTTAAAACTAGTTATAATCATAGTTTACAAACCCTATATAGTCCTTTTTATAGTTTTTATTTTTTTAAATTTTTTGTTTGCTTTATTTGAATTTTTATAAGAGTTTATTTGAGCCAAACTGACGAAATATGCTGGGGAGCAAGATCTCAGATGCCCCCTATGTAGTCCTTCCTTTAATCTGGCACATTATAATATTATTGCGTTACTTTTTAATGATTGCCTGATAGTCTACCAGCTAAATACTGTAAGTTGTTTCCTATATTGACCAGTTAAGTAGCTTCCAATTTCTTTTCAAGTGTTTGGTACTGCAAGTGGTAAAAGGTGTCTTTGCGCATCAAGCTTTTTTCCAGATGTTTTAATAATTAGAGTGAAATCCCAAAAGTAGATCTGTGAATCAGAGTATGACATCCTTATTTTTTAATAACTGTTCATTTCCCCCCTGATTTTAAGAACAACACATTTAATTAAAAGCTTTAAGAAAACAGAAAACCTCTAGAACCAGAGATGACTGCTAACATTTGGTGTATTTCTTACTTGCACGTTTTACAGTATGTTTCCACTCATTCTTCATTCAGCAAACACTCACTAAACATCTGCTGTGGTTAGGTACCGGTTTAGGTGTTAGGAATACTGCAGTGAACAAAGCTAACGTAAATACCTTCCTCGTGAAACTTAGCGAGCAGTAAGTATAGTGCGGTAGAGGGTGACAAGGGCTACAAAGTGAAAATGGGAGGGGGATGCAGAGAGCCTGGGAGCGGGTGAAGTTTGAAGTAGGGTGTCTTAAGGTGATGTGTGAGTGAGGGGCTGAAGGGAGTGAGGGGCTGGTCTGTGTGGTCAGGCTTTCCGGCAGAGAGAAGAGCAGGTTGCAAGTACAGCACAGTGAAAAAGAAGCAAGATTGTTGAGGTGTTGCTGAGGGAGTGTAGGTCTCATGGGGTTAAAGAGTTACCAGGGCAGGAGCGTGAGGCGGGTGAGCTGGAAACCCAGGCTGTGATCACCGGCCTGGGACGCTTGACGCAGGCAGTGAAGGACATGTGGTCATTGGTAATGACCCGTTCTGGGGTGTGACCCAGGGAGTGACAGCTGAGGTAAGCATTGAAGGAGCAGAAATCGGTGAACTAAGAAGCCGTGGTGCTGAAGGGACCCTCTTCCTCGCTGTTAAAGTCATTCAGAACCATGGAAGGAGAGACTGACAGCGAGCCAGGAGCTGGAAGTCTCCACAGAATGGAGGGGCGTGATGCAGACTGGAGCCGATACTGGAACTGCAACAAGAAAAGATAGTGGGTGGTAACAAACGAGTACTGCACGATTCAAAACTGCCAGTGTTTAGGAGGAGGGAGAATGGTCTGGAAAGAACCATGAAGAGTAAGGACACCTGTCCCACCTCTCAGCCTAATTGCATGACCCAGTTTGAGAGAGAAAACAGCTACCACTTCAGAAAGTTGAAGGCAAAAGTAGCATCCTCAGGGGGCATCCATATTTCAGCGAGAGCACAAAGGTGAAGGGCATGTTTAAAGAAGGGAAGCCAGAGAGGACTTTGCACTTGACTCAGTGGAAGGAGTTTCAGGGGCCGCAGTGGAAAAGTCTCAGAAATCAGAGGACAGTGGGAGATGGGCCAGAAAGGGGGTGTACAGAGCTGTGCGGGAATCTGTCTGGGAGGTCGGAACTTCCTGCGTTGACGTGAATGGAGACAAAAGGTGTGTGTGAGGTTCAGTCTGGTTGTGGCCAGTGCGTGTGCGTAGGAAGGAAATGAGGAGGTCTTGCTAGAAACTCACAGTTTGTGTGTGTACATGTAAATACACATACATGCACACAGTGTTAGTCATATATGTGAATGTCGTAACTTTCCCTTGTGAAGGTAACACATGTTAATTCCAGGAATTTTAACAATTGTAGAAATCTGTAAAGAAAGAAAATCAAAATTGCGAGTAACTCCACCATCTAAAGATACCACTAACAGGATAGTTTGGTGCATTTCCTTCTAGTTGGGTATTAGTGTGTGTGCTCTATTCAATTATGCCTACTGCTTTTTTCTTAGTTGTAAAAGTGATACATGTTCTTTGGGGACATTCTGAGTAATACAGAAAATATATGAAACAAGATGAGAGTGTTTATCTTACTGCCCCCTTACCAACACTGAACTTAAGCACCTTTTTAATCTTTCATTTCTTGATAGGGATAAAAATCTCAGTACTGTTGTAATGTGCATTTCTTTAATTACAAGTGAAGCTTACGGAGACTTTGACAATGTTTAACTCCGGCCCTGCAGGCTCCTGAGTCCTACAAGAACGTGACAGATGTGGTGAACACCTGCCATGATGCTGGAATCAGCAAGAAGGCCATCAAACTGAGGCCCATTGCTGTCATCAAAGGGTAGAACCCTGACTGCGGCCGCCCGCCCCCGTGACCCTGCTGCAGTGGGAGTGGACTGCAGTGCCCTTCAGACATCAAGGCCCAGAGACCCGGCCGGCCCCAGACTGTGACTGTCACTGCCCATGGCCCGGGGGCGGACGGGGAGGCTGGGGCTTCGGGAGCCAGGGCTGTGAAACCGCCTCCTGGGAGGAGTCACGGAGCCCCCGCTGGGAAAGCGGTGCACGTGCTTCCTCCTGGGTAACCCCACAGATTTTTAGGGAAAGCTGGTAGTGGGTGGGGATAGTTCAAGAAACTGCCTTACCTGGTCACACAACTCTTCAGTCATCAGAACGCACTTCTTCACACCAAGCTCTCCTCACATCCCGAGGGGTGTCACGAAGACCATTGTATTAAATGAGGTTTTAGAATGCGTCCACCCTCCTTTTGTCACTTTGTCCTCTCATCCACCCTGTTCCCCCTTCCGCTCACTGAGCAAAACCCGAACTGCCGTTCTTAAGCGGAAAGTACCTGCAGGATCAGGTCAGGATATAAGATGATTGGATAATGGGGCACAGTGAGGAGAGTCTGTGTGTGGCAGTGTAGGAATGGGGACCGACGAGGAAAAATAATTTTTCGTAGACTAGCACTACCTTCCTCATTCTGCATAGAAGGCAGAGTTTTGACCTAACCGGCTAAATGGCATCAGCTGGTGTCTGTCACTAATTAGAACTGACCCGGCACTTTTCTTGAATAATAACTTGCACAACAGCAGCAGGAACCCTCCCATGATGCTGAGTGTCTTCACATGGGTGATCAGATTGTCACAGAAGCAGGAAATGGCTGCATCCGTGACAGTAAAGCGTTGCTCTGTGTTGACAGGTTGACTGGTCTCGTGCCACCTAATTAGATTTCATGTCAGTGTACTGTGACACCTCGAAGATGTTAAAGTCATAGGTTACTAAGGCCTCTGTTGAGTCCAAATAGCCAAATAGAAAAATCTAATAAAGTTGCAATATGTTGTTTACATTTTATGCTTAATATTTTATAGCGTAGAATTAGTATTTGTACTTAACTCACTTTGGACAATGTTGCTGTTTTCTGATTTTTTCTCCCAGGGTGCTTTCAGAGATTCACCCTAAAAAAAATACTCTCACAACTTGTCCCTCAACTTAAAACCCCCCATTGGAATATCTTCTGGATGCTGTTTGGAAGGCTGGGGAAAAGTAGACTTCTCTGAAAATTGTATGATATGAAATAACGTAGCATGAATTTACTCTGAGCATTCAGTAACTTATATTTTTGATGGTAGAGCTTGAAAGTTATCAATGAATAAAAATAAGGTCCTGACCAGGTAGCTCAGTTGGTCAGAGCATCATCCTGATACGCCAAGGTTGTGGGTTCGATCCCCAGTCATGGCACATACAAGAATTCACCAATGAATTCATAAATAAATGGAACAGCAAGTTGATGGTTCTTTCTTTCTCTCCCTCTCCCCTTTCCTCTCTTCCCAAAAGCAATAAACAAACAATTTAAATAAATAAGGAATCTTAACACAATAATTATAGGTTACTAATGCCTTCAGTTTGGACCAGTGGCTGTTGTACACAGCTGACTTACAGATACAAGTTTCCAGTGAATGCTGGAGGGCGTATAAAAATGAGAAGCAGGCTCCGGAGGTGAGGCAGCGCTGGAGTGTCCGCGTGAACTCCCTCTAACTGGGCTTGCTTGGTGACAGGTCATTCGAGACTTAAAGCAAGGTTTGCTCCTGAAACTAACTGACGTCAGGGCAGGAAGTGCTGCAGGTCGACTTGAATGGGTAGGTTGAGTTTTATTAGATGCTTTAAAAGTTACCCTTCAGGGAGGTGAGGGGAGCAGGTGAGGAGGAAAAATAAAGAGAAGAGGGGTTTATGCAATGGCGTTTCTGCTTTGTAAACTTTTCCTTTAAAAACCTGAAGCTTTCCCGGTGACGTTGGCCCTGTTAATGACCATAGAAAGTAATGGTTAATAATTTGAGTTCAAAGAGAAAGCTACAAACGTCTCTTTACTTGCTCTAAATATGTTATTTTCCTAGTTGAGGCAAAAAGCCGCTTTAAAACAAATGTTCCGATGAAGCAGAAGTACCCAGCTGTTTTTATTGCCCGCAGTAAAAACGCCCCATGCCTGTGCACGCGCCCACAGCTGGGAATGCCCTTTGACAAGGCCCTGTCTGTCTCTCTCAGGCGTGAGGGTGAGTCTTAGCACTGTGCACATCTCGGTCTCTTTACGAGGCCTCCAAAGTCAGTCCATCTGTAGGTGACACTCTCAGAAGCGCTGTATCATTCCCGCTGTCAGCATGCGTTCAGGGAAAGCAGTTCACGAGGCAAAGTATGAACACCAACTTTGTAATTTTGTGAACGTCTCCTGGAGCAATAAGGAAGTGATGGTTTAAACACTGAATAAAATCTTGCAGATTTTAAGGCACTCCCACTTTGATCTTCATATGTAAGCTTTGAAAACTCGGGCACAAGAGGACTAAACGGTTTTTTAGCTTTTCTTATTTTTTCTGCTTAACACTTCATGTTCATGTTCATGTTTCTTCGTGTTCATCATCAGGTGTTTTCCTGTTTCTGAAAACTGCTTGTCAGCATCATCGATGTTGCAGAAACATTCGCAAGGCTGTGCACAACTCACACAGCCCATTTTGTCCTGATGTCTTAGGTCCTTACTCTCTGCATCTGCTCCAGTGCTTCAATATAGGGGGTTTTCGTGTTATCCAAAGAGCGTGATTTGGGCCCATCTTGATCAGTTGAGGATGAAGATGCTGTTAATTACCAACCAGGCACCTTGGAGTATGCCAGGCTGTGCTAGATTCTGATTTTAAAAGCTCCTGTGCCCTGGCAGGATAGTTCAGTTGGTCAGAACATCATCCCCATATGCCAAGGTTGCAGGTTTGATCCGGGTCAGGTACACACACGAATCAGCCAATGAATGCACAAATAAGTGGAGCAACAAATATATCTCTCTCTCCTTCCCCACCCTTTCTTCCTCTCTCTCCCCACTTCTTCCCTCCCTCTCTCCCTTCCTCTCTCTCAAATCAATAAATTAAAAAAGAAATTTTAAAGGCTCTTGTTCCAAAATTAACATCAAAAACACCAATGACCCCAGAAGATAATGTTATAAGGGAGGCCTATCACAGAGAAGTGAAGCGGCGATTTAAGTTGTACTTTGCAGATAGGTAGTCAATGAACAGAGTGTCGAACACCAAGTGATCACAGTTAACGTGACCGATGGGGGGACGAGTCACATCTCCTGCTGTAAGGCGGAGGAACATGACACCATCCCTGAGAGGCTCCTGGCAACAATGTGTGGCCGGAGTCTGGCTGTCAGCAAACATCAGATGGACCCAAGTTGAGGGTCCCCCTGCAGAATGAAGGTCTCTACACTCAAAACTGTCACGGAAATGCAAACCCAGGGAAGACTCACCAACTACCAGAGTCTGGAAAGACAGGACAACCAGATACTCTGGACAGGATCCTGGACCAAAGAGGAATAACTGGCCTTGTTGGGCCATTTGGTGAAATTTGAATAGAATCTATGGATGGGTCAGCAGTGATGTGATGAGGTTGATTTCTTGATGGTGGTTATGCAGGGTAGTATCCTTGTGGGATACTGTGGCTACATAATAAATACCTATTTGGTCTACATTCTGTTTCTGGCACAAAGTTCCTAAAACCCTTGGAATTTCCCAAGGGTAAGAGGAACAAAGATACCTTGTTGTTTACAAGCCCCTTTCAACTACACCAGAGTTTGTTAATGAGGTGATTTTGGGAAAGCCCCTAAGGATGGGGGCCGGTTGCCAGGAGAACCAACCAGGTGATTAGAGGGTTGGAACCTTCAGCCCCACCCCTGACCTCTAGGGAGGGGAGAGCTGGAGATTGAATTCAATCACCAATGATTAATGATTTAATCAGTTACGCCTCTGTAATAAAACCTCCATAAAAAAACAAAAGGACGAGGTTCAGAGAGCTTCCAGGTTAACGAACCAGACACTACTCTGTGCCCAGAGGGTGACACCACCCAAACTTAGGGCACAGAAGCTCTCGTGTGTGGGACCCTTCCAGGCCCACCCCTATGTGTCTCTTCATGTGGCTGTGCATTCGTCATTAGTATCCTTTGTAATAAACCAGTAATCTAGTGAGTAAACTGGTTTCCCAAGGAAGGTGAGCCACTAGCAAATTGATCAGACTCAAGGAAGGGTCATGGGAACCTTCGATCTAGAGTCACTCGGTCAAAAGCCCGGTTAACAACCTGGATTCAGATTGGTGTCTGAAGTGTTGTGGGACTGCGCCCCTCACCTGTGGGATCTGAGGCTATCTCCAGATGCGTGGTGTCAGAACTGAGTTATATTAGACACCCAGCCATTGACCACTAAAATTTTGAGAATTGTTTGGTGGTGCTCGAAAAAACACATTGGACCTTGTTGAAAAGAAATGAGTGCTTAAGGCTAATGGGACATCATGTTTAAAGAGTCAGAAAATGACTAATGATAATTAGTGCTTAATTATTCAGCGTGGGCAAATGCAGTAAAATATAAACAATTGGGGGGTGTGGGTGAATGATGGTATGGGAGTTCTCTGTACTGTTCCGGCAACTTTAATGTAAGTTTGAAACAATTTTAAAAGATTTATGAATAGATAATTGTCTAAAAAGAATGATAACCTCATATACAAAGTATTTATGGTAGGTTATTTGCCAAGAGGCCACAACAATTTCTCCTATTCGGAATACCTCTTTGCAGTGTGGCTTTGCAAACTCCCCCATCAAGAGCTGAACTTTTCCTCCTCTCAGTTCGCACTGGCCTTGTGACTTTCTCTAACCAAAAGAATGCCAGTGCTGTGTGGCTCTGGAGCCTTTGACTTCCAAAGGCCTAGCAGCCTCTATTCTTGCCCTCTTGCTGCTCTACAATTGTCATCGAAAGAAGCCCAAGGATATTCCAGACAAGATGGCAGCAGAGACAGACATGGCTCACCTCGTCGCATAACCACATCAAAATTACAACTAAAATATAGAACAAGCATCACTCAGAACTGTCAGAAATCGAGTTCAATGAAGTTTGACAACTACAAAATCAAGTTGAATGGAAATCGGACAACTGTGGAATTAAAGAAACCACATCTATCCACACTGGTAGGAGGAGTGCAGACACAGAACAGCTGGTCCCACATCCACATGTGGTGGATAAAAGTTTGGGAGGGATATCTCAGGAGTGAGGAGTCCCAGCCCCTCACCAGAACCCCCCACCCCAGAGTTCCAGTGCCAGGAAGATAAGTTCCCACAACGGCTGGCTGCAAAAACCAGCAGGGATTGAGTTGGTGGAAGAAACTTCTGGAACCCCAAGCAGTTCCTCTTAAAGAACCCACATGTGGACTCACCTCTCAGACTCACTCCCTCTGAGCTCCAGCACCAGAGTTGCAGCTTGAAAGGCACCAGCAATAATACAGGAAGAAACAAGTATCTGGCATCAAGGAAAGCAGAGGCCATTGTCCCTTTTCTAAACCCTTACCCCACAACAGCCAGCAAGCTGGTGCCACATCTGACACTACATCAACCTGGCTAACACTGACCTGCCTTGGAGATCCCCAGAGACTCCGCCCCACCCAACTTATGGGCCCACCCAAGCTGCTTTTCCCTATGAATGGCTTGCCTTGGCTGAACGCTTCACAACTGCCTAAATCCTCTCAAACAAGAAACACCTGACTTCAGTGACTGGCCTGGGTAAATACCTCCCATTGATCTGCCAACAGCAACCAAGGCTCAACTACAGAGGAGGGTGTACTCAGCCCACATGAAGGGTGCATCGTGAGTACCCAGCTTGAGTGACAGGAGGCTGTGCCACTGGACCCTACAGGACACGTATTTCATTAGGCCACACTACCAAGACACAGAGTCCAAGCAGCTGTACCTAATGCATAGGAACAAACAGGGAGACCGCCAAAACGAGGAGACAAAGAAACATGGCCCAAATGAAAGAACAGATCAAAACTCCAGAAAAAGCCAAACAAAATGGAGATAAGCAATCTATCAGAGGCAGAGTTCAAAACACTGGTTATAAGGATGCTCAAGGAACTTAGTGAGGACCTCAACAGCATAAAAAAGATTAGTCAGAAATGAAGGATACACTAATTAAAGAACAATTTACGGGGAAACAACAGTAGAGTGGATGAAGCTGAGAATCAAATCAATGATTTGGAACATAGGAAAGTAAAAAACAACCAATCAGGACAACAAGGAAAAAGAATCCAAAAAAAAAAAAAAACCAAAAAAACGAAGAAAGTATAAGCAGCCTCTGGGACAACTTCAAGAAGTCCAACATTCACATCATCGGGGTATCAGAAGGAGAAGATAAAGGGCAAGAAATTGGAAATCGATTTGAAAAGGTAGTGAAAGAAAACCTCCCTAAGGTGGTGAAGGAAATAGACATACAAGTCCAGGAAGCATAGAGAGTCCCAAACAAGATGGATGCAAAGAGGCCCACTCCAGGACACATCATAATTAAAATGCCAAAGGTTAAAGATAAAGACAGAATCTTAAAAACAGCAAGAGAAAATAAGTTAGTTACCTATAGGGGAGTTTTCATAAACCAGCTGATTTCTCAAAAGAAACTTTGCAGGCTAGAAGGGACTGGCAAGAAATATTCAAAGTCATGAAAAGGGACCTACAGCCAAGATTGCTCTACACAGCAAAGATATCAATCATTTAGAATCTAAGATCAGATAAAGTGCTTCCCAGACAAGAAAAAACCAAAGGAGTTCATTATCACCAAACCATTATGATACAAAATGTTAAAGGGACTTACTTAAGAAAAAGAAGATCAAATCTATGAACAATAAAATTACAAAAAATACATATCTATCAACAATTGAATCTAAAAAACAGACTAAGCAAACAAGAAGAACAAAGACTCATGGATACAGAACGTTTTGAAGGCTGCCAGATGGGAGGAGGTGGGGGAGAATGGGTGAAGTGGTGACGGGACTAAGAAGTACAGATAGTTCGTTACACAGTAGCCATGGGGATGTAGAGTACAGTACAGGAAATGAAGCAGCCAAAGAACTTATCCCCATGACCCATGGACATGAGCAATGGTGTAGGGGTTGCCTGAGGGAGTGGGGGGTGCTGGGTGGAGGGGGGAAAAAGGGGACAAATCAGGACAACTTAATAGCATGATCAATACAATATAATTAAAAAAAGAAGAAGCCCAGACCACCTAAAGCATGAAGGATCACATGGAGAGAGACCATCTCAGACCATCCAGCAATTCTAATTACTTCTCAATTGTGAGAAATAATAAATCATGGTTGCAAGTTTTGGAGTGGGTCATTACACAAATTAGGAAACCTAGCATGTTACTATTTCCATCATTATGCATGTTTACCATTTCCATCATTATGCATGTTTACCATTTCCATCATTATGCTGCAGAATTTAATCAACATCACTGACTATGAGGAGAGTATTTCCTCAGACTGAATAGACGAGTTGGAGCCCTGGCTGGTGTGGCTCAGTGAACTGAACACTAGCCTGTGAGCCAAGAGGTTGCCAGTTTGATTCCTGGTCAGGGCACATGCCTGGGTCATGGGCTGGGTCTCCAGTGGGGGCACATGAGAGGCAGCCGCGCATTGGTGTTTCTCTCCCTCTCTCCCTTCCCCTCTGTCTAAAATAAATAAACAAAATCTTTTAAAAATATAAATAAATAAATAGAGTAGTTGTAGTTCTCTGCAAAGCTCTTCCTCTCTTCCATCAGGGAATTGTTTTGCACGTGGATTCATAGTGAGATAGCACTTTCTAGTTTATAGAGATCTTACGCAGCCTCACTTCACCTCTACCATAGCCTGTGAGATGGAGTAGGTGTTACTATCTTTAATTGTAAGGATGAAGAAATAGGTTCAGAGCAGCCATGGCCCTTGTCCAAGGAAACGCATCCAGTAGGTGCTGAAGTCAGGACCAGAATCCAGGTCGTTTCTGTTCTGTCAGAGAACAGCTGACGTCGTGGGCCTTCTGTAGAGACACTTGCTCTCCCTCCAGATGTCAACGCAGAATCATATCAGGGAGTGTTCTCATGTTCCAAATCAACCTTGGTCCCTGTGAATGTAAATGGGGGCTGAGCGGGCTCTGCTAAACAGCCAGGACCCCAAATGCACTTATTCTACTTGTCCCTGCTTTTGTTTGTTTTGGTGTTTCTTATGTGGGTATTGAGCTGTGAGTATTAGTAACCATGGGTCCCCAGAGCTTACAGGGGGGACTTAATGTCAGTCTTCACAGACTCGTATGCTGCTAGGATCGAAAGTTACCCAGTCATTCGAATCTGCACAGGGCTGCTTCAGAACAGTGAAAGAAGGGATGTTGGTTGAAAATAAGGGTGAAAAGTAATTGAATTACAAAAATCCTGGCTTTATTTTTCTTAGCCATTATTACCACCCAAAACACTATGTATCTGTGCTTGTCCGTTCCCTCTCTTTCTCTTCCTAACGTTAAACTCCATGTAGGCAGTCAGTAAATATTTGCTGACTGGCGAATGTATGAATGGACAGATGGCTGGATGAAGACCAACCAGACACAGTTTTCTGCCACTTCTCTGTGTACGTTACTTCACCTCTCAGCTTCAGTTTCCTCGTCTTTAAAATAGAAGTGATATATGATACAGTGCATACCTCATAGGAATTTTGTGACCATCAGATAAGAATGGTGCATTTAAGGGCCAGCCTACCTTCTAGTGGGCCCGCAGGAAATGTCAGCGGGAGGAAAATTTCCATCATTAGAGGTGTTTTAAGAGATACGCTTCTGCCCGTCATGGTTTAATCCTGCGTTTCACTAGCACCCCCAGGGTGGAGTCATTTCCCAAGGCGCTTTCCAGCCCTATGACTCTGAGACAGGATTCCTTCCTCAGAGATTTTTCCATTGTCAGGGAAATGAGAAGCGTCTTCAGGAGTGGCCCCCCCAAGGCTCGCTCTGCAGGCAAAAACCAGTCTGGAGAGTTTTACCGTCTGGAGGCCCCTCCTTCTGCAGCATCTGCGGTTTCACTCCGGCCACGGTTAATGACAGCGAGTCACCCAACATGAAAAGGCGCTGACAGGTTTTCACAAAAGGACGCGGCTAAACAGCCACGAAGGATCAGAAACCCATCTCACCACCCAGACAGCCTGTGCGCCAAACGTGCTCACGGCTCAGCGGTAATAATCAAAGAGCTGGAAATAGTTCTACGGCTTCATGGACCAAGAAAGAAAATAGAAAGCGACTTCAGGCCCTCTGCCCTCTCCCAGCAGCCCGTCTGCCTGATGGGATAAAAGGGTCCGGGACGGCTGAGGGAGAAGGGTCGAGAGCACTGGCCTCGGGGTAGAGCCTGCCTTTTTAGAGATCACTCTGCAGAGAAGGATTCCACCATTTGCCCCACATTTCCATCAAAAGTCTCATTCCCAGGGTGACAAGTGGGCTTCTTAATCTATTTTTGCAGATGACAGTGATAACTTGGGGAGCTTTGAAGAAAATCTTTGTCTAGACAGAAACAGCTCTGAAGTGTTTTGGTATGGACCACCTGACGACTTGGTTGGCTTGCTGATAGCTGAGTAGGGCTGACTCAGCCTATGAAGTGCTTTTCCAGCCTGATGGGACTTTGCTCTCAAATGCAGTTTAAGGCTCATAGCACCTGGGGGCAGGAGAATGACAGTTCAGCCCAACTGTCCAGAGTTCAAGGTATGCTACTGAGAGATCAGAAACTGCTACCGAAGGGGCAGACCGGAGCTAGACGAATGGAGGGCGTCTCAATTCTCCTCTCTTCCAGATGCTACTCATTTTTCCTAGGTTATTTTACTGTCCTTCCCCTGTCCCCAGAAATTCCACAAAGGGAAGAAAATAAGGTACTGTTTTCTTTCTCTCCAGCCCTTGCTCTGGTTGCTCTGCTGAAGTTTTTCTACATGAAAAGAATATTTTTTTTAACCTCAGAAGCCACAGACAAAAGGAAATTAATAAATTATTGAGCCTCTATTATGTGCCTGACTCTTGGGCAAGGTGTGTTGCATTATTACCATTATCTCATATAATAAATGCTGGAGAAGTTTCCAGAGTTACCTATCATCATGAAACTATAAAATATGAAATAAACATGAATATAATTTAAAATTGTATCATCACAGAGGAGACTTGTGCCAACTTTTTAACCAAGTCATTAAAAACTGTTAATACTTTTGAGCCCTGGCTGGTGTAGCTCAGTGGACTGAGCATGGGCCTGTGAACCAAGGGATCACGGTTCAATTCCCAGTCAGGGCACATGCCTGGGTTGTAGGCCAGTTCCTAGCAGGGAATGCACAAGACGCAACCATACATTGATATTCCTCTCCCTCTCTCCTTCCCTTCCCCTCTAAAGATAAATAAATTTTAAAAAACCTTTTAAAAAACTGTTAATACTTTTGAAACTAAACATCACCTATGGGACAATACTAAACCCTGCCCATATAGTCACACTTTTCATACAACCCTCTTCTCAATTTTTTCCTTCACCCATTTTTTAATCAGCTTTTTTTTGCAGTTAAGTTGTAGAAGTTATTTCCTTTTTTAGTTTTCAATTTTTTTTCAACTATAGGTGAAAAAAGCGAAGGGATTGAGAAGTACAGACTGGTAGTTACAAAACAGTCATGGGGACGTAAACCACAGGGAATATCGCCAATAATGTTGTAATAACCATGTGTGGTGCCAGGTGGGTGCTGGAAATACGAGGGGGAACACTTTGTAAAGTATATGACTGTGTAACCACGGTGCTGTACACCTGAAACTAACACAAAATATATCAGCTGTAAACCCTCCTGTCATTTTCATCACTGTTACCTGCCAATGACAGACCCTGCCCCATCTTCTTCCCGACTTAAGCACCTACCTCAGTCTTCACCTGAACCTGTTACTCCCCACCCCGGTTACTAGGACCTTCACCTCAACTTGACTTCAGACTCCTTTGAAGCCTTGTCACCTATGAGTCTCTGAATCAACCAGAACTTTCACCTCTAAGATCTTAGGCTCAGCACCATCTTTGATATACCATCTTTTCCCCCGACTGGTTTCCCCTTAGATCATCTCAGATCTCTTTCGTTATTCACCATGAAGCATCTTGAAAGGGCCGTCTTCACCTTACTTCTGCTTCCTCATCCCACCCCTTTGATGCTCTGACAAGTGCCTCTCGTGATTTTTTATTGGCTAAATCCAATGGGTCCCTCACTCCCACACAAACTCCCTGACACATCTGCTTCATAGGATATTGTCAACCACTCCCTCCTTATAAAATGGTACCCACGTTACATTGCCAGGATCTCATACCAGCTCGGTTCTCCTTCTAACTTCTTCGTCTTCATCAAAGACACTTTCTCCTCTGCACTCCTTCAGCGTAGGCCTGCCCCGGCTCTCCTCTCTTGTTCTCGTCACTCTCCTCCCTGGGAGATCTCGCCTAGTCCTGTTTCTACCTATATGTGAATGACTCAAGTCTGCAGTTGTTCTTGACTTCCCTCCTGACCTTGACATCAGCATTTCTAATTGTTAACGGAGAGGAGGGCCGATCAGTATTTCAAACCCAGCACCTCCAAAACAAGACTTGTACCCTTTAAATCTGCTTCTCTTTCTGTGTTCCCCATTTCACTTCATGGGAACTTACTGGAGTTGTCTTTAACATCTCCCTCTTCCTCACCCATCTTCCCCGTCTTCTGAGCTACCAAGACTTCTCAGCGCTACTCCCACGTGGTCTCCCAATCCATCCGCTCCTTCCGGTTCCCGCAGTCCCGGGTCAGGCTTTCACTTCCTCTCTCGATTACTGCAGTACCCTACTGGCCTGCTGCTAGAGTGATCCTCAGCCACAGGACCGAACATTCACCCTCTTTCCAAACAAAGAGAGTTTTTCAACAGTTCCCCCATTGTCTAAAACATAAAGTTCAAGATTTTTTAACCTGGCCTTCAATGCCATCTAGACCCTTGGCTCAGCCATCCTGTTGCTCAGCCTCTGCTCCGTGAGCGCAGTTCCAGCTTTGAGACATCTCTGTGCCCCGTGCACCCTCCGCCTGTAATTCTCACCCATCTTCACCCCTCATTGCTACAGCCCTGGAAGCTTTTCCTCCTGGTTCTTTACTCACTTGAAGCTGCCCTGTATCCTCATAGCATTTTTCATTTGGGACATCAGTCATAACACTTACACCTTTTTTTCCTCGTGTTGGGGCAAAGTGGGTCCATTTTTCCTCTAGATTGTAGGAATCTTTAAATTCTATTCAACGAAAAATTACGGAGCTTGCTTTTTCAAAAATTAGACATTGTGACAGCACCTAGAAGAAAAAGCTGCAGCTCTGGGACCGGATCTTTCAGTAGGAAAGAGGTTTTAGAAAGAGAGAGCGGCTGTACTATGCGCAGGAAGTGGGCATGCAGGCACCTCTTCCTGACGTTTGTTTCCCCCAGCCTCGGATTTCACACGTGTCAGAGGAATGGCATTTTCAAGCTGGAAGGCCTAAAAGACGATGCAATCTAATCTTCATGTGTCCTAACATGGGGAACTGAGACCACAGAAGTTAGGGACTCTTCCGATGTCAGCAGGTCACTAAGTGGCAGAGCTAGGCCAGGGCACACTCTGCCACACCCCGACACTAACCCTCCTTCCTTGTACACTTGGGGCTGGGGTTGGGGTGTCACAGCAATTAACTAGGGTTATGAACCACAGGGAATGTTGGAAAAGCAATGAATTATTTTCAGTGGCTATGTCTGGGCGGAGTGGCCAAAAAACCAGGGAAGATCTTAAAGGCCATGTAAATGTTTCTCTTTTCATGAATGCATCACGTCCGTAAAACTCCCTTCTGCTGCTTGCACATAGCTTGTTGGTAATTAATTTTGTCCATGTCTGGTATTTTCGCTGTAGCATCGTTGCTGTGGATATCTGCCCCAAGCATTTTTACTGCAAACATTTTCACTGCCTAACTAATTGGCCATAAGCCAATTTTGCCATAAAAAGGATGAAAATCACAAAAAGTAAAAAGGAGACATGAAAAAGGACATAACAAAATTTAAAAGTTTATTGAGAACTACAACATATTTAAGTACATTAAAATGTGTGTAGATTCATGGTAATACTGTGCAAATAACTGATCTTTATTTTGCAGGTTGCACCTAAGCTTTGTTCTGTGGGAGATGTGGGCTGAACTCTCTCCGCCCTACGTAGCGCGTTTCAAAGTAAGAAACCAGCTCTTGGAGCAAATCATCCTCATCTGGAAGAAACGCTATAGGAAGAACATGGCCACCGCCACACCTGCTCAACACTGTCTAGACCACGATGAGGCCTGGGTGAAATTTACACGTAACATAGAGATGGGAGTGACCGTGGAAACTTATCAATGGAGAAATGAAACCAAACTGACGACTGGCTTAAATGCATTAAGCCGGCTGAGCGTGGTTGATTCGTCAATGGGGAAATGAAACCAAACAAGCAAAAGCCAAAACTGTCAACCAGTTATTTTATCTTGTTTACAGCAAAATCGCCTTATGGCCAATTAGTTATGTGGTGAAAATGCTTACAGCAAAAAATGACTGTGGCAAGGATGCTATGGTGAAAAATACAATACCTAGAACCAATTTTCTTCTTTTGGACAGTAAATGGTGCTATGGTTAAATAAACGTTCATTCACAGGAAAAGGGAAGACTGAACACTTTAAAAGGTTTCATTCCTGGGTTGGTGCTGTTCCTGTAAACCATCAGGAAGATTCCAAAAAAAAAAAACCCTGCTTGGTTTCCCCTCTAAAAACTGTTTTCTTTTCCCCTCTACAGAAGTTATATAATTGAGCTGGGATTTTATTTTTTTAAAGGTTTCTCAAAATCATTGTCTTATTCTCAATAGGGCTTCAAACAAAACCACATTAAAAGTCTCTCAAGGCATTTTATCCAAAATAAAGGTCTCTTTTTAAAAATAAAGTAAAATTGCCCTTGTCCTTCTCTTTATAAGTCACTTATCTCAGCAAAGTATATTTATTCACAGATTTTATACATTTATTTTAAATAAGTAAATGAAGAAATAGTATTTACTTTTTCCTGCAGTTAAAAAGTAATCACATAGTCTGTGTAGATGAAAGAAAATACACTCTTTTATTATTACTATTCCTGCTTTGGAAAAGAGAGTAGAATAAAGGAATGGAAACTGTGACTACTGCCCCACCAAGACCCCTAAAACAGCCTCTGATGGTTCTTAGCAACTTGGTTAATTAGCATTTCCTCCAACTCACCTAGGACAGTAACATGGGTGTTCCCCTCGCCCTGACTTTTATTTTTCCTAATTAGTAAATATCTCACTTAAGCTTGCTCCATTGAAACCCCCACACAGAATAACAACCTGCCTGGAGACTACAATGGATATGTTACAGGAGAGTGTGAGGCTGGAATTAAGTGATGAGTAAGAAAAACAGCTCTTACATTTTGTCACTCAAAGCAATAGGCTCTTCTCCTGTTCTTCAGAAAAAGGGAAGTTTGGTTGTGAAGCATTGCACATCATTTATCCGTGCAGCTGAAAGCGATAGAATACCATTATACTCATCGTTATAAATATTAGTAATTATACTTTCTAACATGGGTTCAGCCTTCCACAGGTCAAGTGGCATTTGCTGAGAGAAAGGGAAGGCGTGCTAAGAGAGACTGCAAGTCTGGGCTTTGGGGTCAGACAGAGCCAGGACTGGCTCTCAGCTCAACTAATTGTAGCCACACTAATTGGGGGCAATGCAAGTAATCTCTTTGGGCTTCATTTTTTTTTTCAAACCACAAAGTATGTGTAATACTCATTTCACAGATTTATGAAAATTAAACAGAACAAAATGCCAAAAAACACACACACACAGTATAATTCCTGGCATGTAAAAGATGTTCACTGAGTATTAGCTTCCCTCAGTCGACACATCTGTAAAAAGCAGGTAGTGAGTCCGACCTCATAAGGCCAGTGCGGGGGTTGAGGGACACAGTGTCTGGAAGGGCTCACCCTTCAGTTTTGCCCCTTCTGTACTTCCTAACCCCACTCCTCAGCCCCAGACCAAAGCTGCCTGCAGGATCAGCACGTTGGAAAATAACCTTAGAGAGAGGAAGTTTATCTTCTTGTGTCAGGTTTTTTAAAAAGATTTTATTCATTTATTTTTAGAGAGAGGGGAAGGGAGGGAGAAAGAGAGGGAGAGAAGCATCTGTGCGAGAGAGGAACACAGCCTCTCTAACTCACCCCCACCTGGACAACCGCAACCCAGGCCTGTGCCCCAGCCGGTGCCCCCTCGCTTTGTGGGACAAGGCTCAACCAACTGAGCCACAACAATACGTCAGGTTTTTTGACTTATTTCTGGATGTATAATTGTTTCTCAGAGGAAAAAAAAACCCGACCAGAACTAAGTATTTTTAAAAGACTAGAACAAGCCACAGTAAGTCACTAGGTAATTCCAATATACCTGGAAATTATCCTTGTGATGAACGTTTGAGAATATACCAACCCCAGGCCGTCTGTTCAACCATCTAAGCATTTACTTTTAAAAAAGTCACAGTGTCACTTCAATTTAACCAAAAGTTGAATAAGAACTACAGGGGACGATGCAAGGAAAGGAAAAGGAAAAACAAAACAAAACCAAAAGGCCAGTGGACAAAAGCAACCGAAAGGAAAAATGTTTTCACGCAACTCTGAATCCTCTTCCAAAAAGATCATTGGCACTAACATCTGACCTGCTAAATGCTATGAAGTTTCCAAATAAACACTTCTTGATAAAACAGGATGTATCGCATATGGAATGTCTATGTCTTCCCTACACCCACGGTTCACGTACTCCGTCAGCAGCACGGACTGGTCTGGCAGCACGCGCTGACAAAGGCGTTGTTAGGTGTCAGCTTCGAGTCCCCTTGACCCAAATGCGCGGTGCCGATTACATTTCTAAAATAATTCCCAAAGGAAGGAATGCAGGAAAACGTTCCTCTCATCTTAAGAACTACCATTTATTTATTTTTGGAAAGTTCTTCTTCGGTTAAGGTTGGGTTTATTTCAGTATTTATATTCCTCATTTACGCACCAATGACGGTGGGAAATTCCCACTGTTGCTGTCCTTTGAGTTTTTAGAATGAGGTGCTCCGAATCTGGTGCAGTTTGCATTTGAGAAGTACAGAAGAGTTTCCTTAATAAGCACCTTTAAATTGCAGGCACACAGCCAATAAAAGGGGAAAAAATCCAACCAGAATGTCAGAATATCATTTTCCCCTTAAAGTACTAATTTCTTTCTCCTACGATTTTTTTTCTCCTGGAGGAACAACCAGATTAAAAATGCAACCACCTTCAGAGAGAACCTTGGACCAGGCTGTAAAGGCACGCAGTGCCACGGGCTCCTGGGACAGGGCGGGGGTCCTGGTGCTCGCTAGCTGCCCCCTTCCTCGGGCTCGCTGCAGGGCGACGGCACCGACGAGGCCTTGGACTCGCCGTCGCTGTTGCATTCGGGCCTGCGCGGGGGGCCGGCTGGGCCCTCCTGCCCCTGTGCGTGGCGCTCCAGCAACTCCTGGAGGTGCTTGATGTAGCCGATGGCGGCGCGGAGTGTCTCCACCTTGCTGAGGCGCCGGCCGGCCAGCTCCCGAGGCAGGTGGTCTCGGAGGCGCGCGTACCCTTCGTTCACGCAGCGCACGCGTTGCCGCTCGCGCTCGTTGCGCTTGCGGAGGAAGGCGGGTTCAAAGGCGCCGTCCAGCGGCAGGGGTAGGTAGGACCGTCTCCGGGCGCAGCACGCGTCATCCAGATGCAAGGGGACCCTGAAAGGGTCCCTCAGAGGGAGGCGGGGCAGGGTCCCTGGCAGGCTCAGGGGCACCGGGTGGAGGTGGTACGGCAAGGTCAGCAGTCCGGCTGGTTTACGTTTCTCCATCATTCGCCGACAAGCCAACAGATCACCCAAGAAGTTAATCTGTCAACAGAGAATAAGGTTGCAAATCTTCAAAGCGGAGATGACGGTCCATTCAGACTGCCTGGCGCAGAAGGTCTGTTTTGGGAGAAGTTTCTGGTCCAGAAGCTACGTTCCAGAACAGGCTTCAAGGAAACTTTGCATGATTTCATAAATTCACTGCACTCCTCAATCTCTTTATAAAGTTCCAGACGGAGGTACTAGGCGAAGACTGAGGAGCACTAATCCACACTTCAAAACCCCGTCTTCCTCTCTGATCTTCTTCTTTCAAAAAATAACAAAAGGGGTTCCTCTGCTCCGTCCCCTAGCCTGGAAATGTGAGCGCACACCAAACAGAGTAATCTTCCGACGCCACCTAAGGTTTACAATTACTGTAATCCACTGATCTGGGTCTTCAAGAGCACAGGAATCTTCAAGGATTCAGAAGAGCTCCTCCCAGGAACCAGCAGACCTCCTGGCGGCTGAGCGAAAGTTTACCAGAGGCTTTCTCCTTGAAAATCAAAACTTGAACTGCCCTTTGTGGTTTCCGGCGTCCAGAGCTAATGGAAAGGGCTTTTAGATTGTTTGCAAACTTACACTTGCTCTTTCATTTCTGGGGAGGTGGAGGGAAGACCTGATCAAAAGAAAGACTGCTCCCTTGTGGTTATAAAATGTGTCAAATCAAGGAGAACCCAGGGGAAGGCTTGAGAGTTTTCTTCTCCAAAACCAAATCTTTAGAAAACCCAATTAGGCATTGTTTGAAGGGAACAGGAATGAAATACATTTTTGCAACAAATGTAAGGGTCTGCTTATTATATTCCAATTTATGGTGAATGCAGAGTGCTTTAAGTATTTGTGCTACTTTTTCAGGAGCGAATCGAAAAACTGAAGAGTAACAAACACCTTTCGCCAGAGTTGTATCTCACAGTGCTTACTGTAAACACAGTTTAAACACTGCTTTCCGACCTCTTCTAATCCCACCCAGGATATAAGGACATCATCTTTCCATAGTGTAAAGAGTATATTTCTATTGTATTCTTTTTGTCTTAAAAAAAAAGATGCAATTTATTTTCTCCCTTGGGGGCAGGAAAGCAACATTTGAAAGGTG
>CM052539.1:9711397-9735699 GCA_028533065.1 Trachops cirrhosus
GAAGTTTAAAATAGTAAGAGAAGGTATAGAAAAATGTAAGGGAGATCTTGATCTGACCCAAATCAACAGACTTATTATTATAATTTAAAGCTCCTGGATGAGGTTTTCCGGCTCTTTATAAACTTGTCTCGAAGACTAAATACCTACAGGATGAAGTTCCTCCCCTCTGCCCCCACTAATACCCCAATCTGAACTGTCACATCCTAGTCCTATGGTGGTCTTTTTATCGGGTCCAAGTGGTGCCATCGTGTATCTACATGGTCACAAAGAATGCTGATAAAAGTTTTTCTTATGCTTTTTGAAGGTGTAAATGCATGGGAAATAAGTGGCTTTTCCAGTGAGAAGCATTGTTTTACTCACATGATGTGAGTGTGGGGGGGGGGCTGCCTTCTTTAAGACAAAAGAGATCAAAAGAGGGGATTCTGACTCCTAATCATTCTCCAGTCAGTTTTGACCCAGACAAACGCTCTCCCCAACTTTAAAGACGTCTCCCACAAGACTGGCTAGATGGATTTACAGGCATGCTGAACCCCCAAGGACGTTGGGACTAGGTTTGTGTAGTCCTATGGGGATCTGCTTGTAAAAGAGGGAACTCGAGTCACTCAGGATCAGGTTCGGTAGATTTAAAGGTATCTCTAAGGCCAAGGAACACTTCCAGCCCTAAAACTCAGACCCTTCCTTCGTCACCTGCTTGAAACAGGGGAGGTGAAGAGACTTTGATCCGAGCTTGTAAATACTTAATATCACGTTATAGATTGGGGTTTCCTAGGCTCACAGCACCGAGGTGTGCCTCCTCTTGTGGCCCCGTATCTCCAATGTGCATCAGCTGTCACAAGAGGGAAGAGGGAAGCATGCGCAGTAAGTAGTATGACCTCATGAGAGAAGTCAGATTTCCCACCGGTGCAGTTCACTAAGTCTCAAATTGATTATCAAACACAATTCTATCCCATTAGTCTGTGTCTATATAGCTCCTGTGTAAACTAGCTATATCACCATGTGCAACATCCACCAGGGGTCTTCTTAGGTACAACCAAATACCCAGATTCGCTAAGACAACCACGGGCCACATTGAGCACCAGATTCACTTGGAGGGATAAAGGTCAGGGACAACAGCCTAGGAGCAGGGCAGAAGAGGCATTCCCCATCCCTGGGAGTCCTTGTGATGGTCATGCAGCTGCTCCTTCCTAACCTGCCCGCAGCGGAGTAACCGCTCAGGTGCAAGGGAAGGAGACTTACACCAGATCCCTGCAGCAGCCGCCCTGACTGGGAGCCAGCGCTTCTCGTACCAACCTCGCAGACACAGCTTCCAGCGACCCACCGGGGCCCAATTAAAGAGTTTTCACACTCAGGAAAGCCCACAGCTATGCTTTCCCATCAGGTAATTATAGTTTTGCCAGTCCAAATGCAATTTGCCAATCAGGTAATTGCTCTACTATAAGTAATGTTTGTTGGCTGAGGAAATAGTTGACAGTTCTATCTTTATCAGGCTTCAGGGGAACAGATAACAGGAAGTAAACGGAAGGCTGAATCGCCCTGCAGAAGGGTAAAAGCTTATTAATCCTCTACCCACATCACTACATTCTGCTTTAAAGATAGTATACTTTACAGCAAAATGTAAACAACGACAGGTATTTAGATACAGTTTAGTACTGTTTATTTCTGTTCTTCTCAAATGCTGTTTGCATTTTAACCTTGTCTATGTGGTCTCTTTTGTCATATGGAAATGTAAAATTTTGATGTAGTCAAATACATTCTTTCCTTACCGTTTTTGTCTTTTCTTTCTTATTTAAGGGTACCTTCTCCAACGACAGGACAGGTTTTACAAGGCTTTTCCTTGTCCATGTGGCACCTCGGTGTGAATTAGAGAAAGGCAACAAATTCAAGGCTGTGGGAGTGGATGGCTGACTGCAATTCATCTGGAAGGACCACTGAGCAAGGATGCCCAAATTTGGAAAAGAAGAGCAAAGAATGCGACCTGCTCTTTTAATATCCAGGAGAAACAAACAAACAAACAAACTAACAAACTAACTTAGGATTCTAATTGGAATTGTGTGAAATACACAGATTCATTTGGTGGGAATTGACTTTTTAAAAAACATTGAACTCTCTTCTATGAACGTAGAACTCATTTATTCAGATCTATTTTTTTGCCCTTTAATAAAGTCCACAGATTTCTTCACGTGGATCTCCCATGTTTCATGTTATATTTATCTAAAGATGTCTTGCAGGTTGGGTCGCTTTTGTGAATGGAATGTTTTTCCATTCTTCGAAGCTGTTGATTTATTTCATGTTAATCTTTAATCCAGTCCGATATTTCCGCGATCTCTCTTACTAGTTCTAATGGTTTTTGAGGTAAAATCTACATACAGTTAAATGCACATATATCAAATATATAGTTCATTGTGCTTTGTTAAATGTATACACTTGTAAAACAACATCCCACTCAAGAGAGTTCTAATCATTACTTTTGAAAGATGATTTTGCAGCATTTTAAACTATAATGATATTGTCTACTAATATTGACAGTTTTGTTTCTTCCCTGCTAATATAACTCATTTATTTTTGTTATTAAATTTGACTGCCTAAGATCTTCAATCTAATGTTAATCGTAGTAATAGCTAGCATCCTTGTATTTTTTATGGGACAGCTTCTAATGTTTTACCATGTAGAAGATATTTTTTATCAAATGAAGGGAATTTTCTTCTACTCTTCATTTGCTAAGAGTATTATCAGGAATGGCTATTAAATTTTATCAAGTGCACCTCTAAGACAATCATGCATATTTTATTCTTTATTTTATCATTGCAGTACATTACAATAATAGCTTTGCTAATGTTAAGCCTTTTTGCATTCCTGAGATTAAACCCTATGGAGTCATAATTCTTTCAGTACACTGCTAGGCTCAGTTTATTAATATTTTATTGAGAGATTTTGTTCCTACAGTCTCAGGTTACACTGGCTCACAGTTTTATTTTCTTGTGCTCTCCTTTTTTGGTTTTAGCATTATTTTAAACTCTTAAAAATAAGTTGAGTAGCTTCCCATCTATTCCTAGGCTCTGGAACCACTGGTAAAACATGGAAATTACCTATTCCTTGAAGGTTTGGTAAAACACATCCTAATAACCACATGGATGTTCTTTAGTGCTAAATTTTCAGTTACTTTTTAATTTCTTGTACTGTTGGAGTTTCCACCCTCCTTCATTGGCAACCACTACTCCGTCGTATGCCATCCCAGAGTCATAGATGGGCAGTTTAGTTTTTGTCCCTTAAAATCTCTAAAATAGGTCAGAACGATACATTAGTTAAATTAACCCCAAAGTCTAGTGGTCCCTAGGCCAAAACCTCATTCTTGGTTCTTTTCCTACCTCTGATGAAGAAGACTCCAATATAAGCTGGCTAGAGGTTATACAATCAAATTATTAATGAGTAGTAGCCTAAATTTAAAATTACTCCCCCATTATTAAATTACTAGGGATAAACTAAAACCCAAAGTTCAAGAAACTTTACCTTTGTAGGTTAAAATTTAAGGATATCAACATCAAAATTTCTTTGGTTAAACTTTACAGATCATTCCCCCAATTTCTTTTCTCTCCTTTTCCCCCTTCCTCCCTCCTTTCCTTTTCCTCACCGAGGACATGCTTACTGATCAGAGAGAGAGGGGAAGGGAGACAGAAGGGGAGAAGAACATCAGTGTGAGAGAGAAACACCGACCTGTTGCCTCTTGTACGAGTGAATGGGGACCGAACCCATAGCCTAGGCATGTGCCCCGACCAGGAACTGGGCCCATGACCCCTTCGGTTTACCGGACAACGCTCCAACCCACTGGGCCACACCGCCCAGGGCTCCCCCAATTTCTGACTCCGTCCAGTCTCCACTAGCAGGGTGCTCCAAAGCCTGAGCAAAGTCAGGGTTCCTTCAGCAGTGATAGCTTGGGTGGTCCTCCACCAAAATGATTATGATTCCTTCAGATCTGAGAAATTGAATTAGTTTAACATCACCTGTGTTTCCCTTTTAAGTCCAAAGAGGTTAACAGAACACACAAGATTATCCCAGTTCCAGTCCCACTGCTACTCCATTGAGAAGACAAGCCATTCTACAGCCTTTACAATAGTTACACCAGGGGCTTGGAACATTAACCCAAGAGAAATAATGCTCCAAATACTTAATGCTTAATGTTCTATACTCATGTAACAGATTCCCAAGGTCAGAGCACAGAGTCAGTGGTATCCAGGAAAAGGAAGGCAGCCTCCTCAGAATGGCCATCAATAAAACCACCCCAAGACTCAGTAACTTAATCCGAAAAGCATTTATTTAGTTCGTGAGCCTAAGGGGCAATGATGGAGGCTGTGTTCGGCTGAGTTCGAGAACTTCTGGTGTGGCCACCTCAGAATCCTGGGGTGGGAAAAAGGCTCCACCTATTCCTGGGACGACCTGTAAAGTCACCTTGCAAAGGGCGTGGTTACAAGGAAGAGTAAAGGACTGGGGCCGTTAGCACAATCCCTCTGTTTTACTCTCCACCCCAAGATTCCCACAGTTTGAACCAAGCACATTTCAGGGTTCAGGGACCACATGTGGCTAGTGGCTAGAGGCTACCATACTGGACAGTACAGTTTAGTGTCGCCGGCCTCCTTGCAATCCCTCAGATACGCCAGCCGTTCTCCTTCCCTGGGGCCTTTGCCCTTGTCCTTCTCTGGGACTGAAACATTCTTCTTCTAGATGTCCCCATGGATTATTCCCTCACCTCCGTCACTTTTTCAATGAGGACTTCTCTGTCTATCCTACTTGAAATCACAGCCCCCATCCCCCGAGCACTTTCTAGCTATCCTCTCTGCCACATTTTTTTTGAATTTTTTAAAGATTTTATTTATTTATTTTTAGAGAGGGGAAGAGGGAGAGAAGGAGAGAGGGAGAAACATCAATGTGTGGTTGCCTCTCATGTGGTCCCCACTGGGGACCTGGCCTGCAACCCAGGCATGTGCCCCGATTGGGAATCGAACCTGTGATGCTTTGGTTCACAGCCCGTGCTCAATCCACTGAGCTACGCTAGCCAGGGTTTCTGCCACATTTTTTTCATGGTGTTTATTGCTACCTGGTATATTTCATATTTGAATTATTTGTTTATTTTTTATCTTCTTCCACTATAACATAAGCTCCACAAAGACTGGTATTTTATTTTATCACTCTTGTATCCCCAGTGCCTAGAGCAATGCCTGGCACATAGTAAGCACTTAACAAATATTTGTTGAATAAATTCTACCTTTTCCATGCCTTTTCTGCAAATATTAAATAAAGAAATGAGTCAGAATCTGATACAATAAATTATAATAATATCAGGCTTATGGAAGAGAATCCAAAGAATGTCAAAGAACAGGTTTACCCACATGAAAAGTCCTATTTCCAGACCCTCCTTAAAATGAGCCATCGGAAGCAGGATTTGAAACCATAATTAGAGTCAATTGAAAGAAAGATATCCTAAGATTTACCCATTCCCGTCCTTGTCTTAGGGCTGTAATGTTTAAAGGTAGTTTGTTCTCTACATCTGTCTTTTCCACTCAGCAAAAATGTTAATGCTTGTTATCTGGTTTATCTTATCTACAGTTATCTCTAAGGTCTGCCCTACCTCTTTGTTCCACAGTCTTCCTACTACTTGGGTTTTTAATACTAAAAGAGCAGCAACACTCTTCATTTCTCTTTGTTTGATTGGTCAGTAGTCCCATTGTCTTTGTTGTCTACTGGCACCTTGGTGTCTTTTTAAACTGGCAAGTCACCCAAATCAACTCCTCAGGCAACTTTTAGGCATCCACTTACTGTACATCTCCAAATACACAGGTAAGTGAGTCAGTAAGCACAGCTTACAACTATGCCATTTGGCTTGCACTTATTGAGCACCTCATATATGCGAGGTATTATACTATGTCATTTAGCGTTAAATAAGATAGACATGGATCTTGTCCCCAAAACTTAAAATCTACTTGGCAAGACAGAAAAGTAAACAATTACTTGCAATAAACATAAGGACAATGAGAGAGCATATGGTAGACCTAATCTAGTCTGGGGAATGGGGTTAGGATGCTTCCATTTTTCGTGATTCTCATATTTTTTAAATTGACTTTCTGAGGTATGTTTCCATATAATAAAACTCACCCATTTTGAGTGCACTATGTATTTTGATAAAAATATACAGTTGTGTAACCCCTACCACAATCGAGAGAACTCCCACCGTCCCTGGGTTCCCTCACACCCCTCGGCAGGCAGTCTCATCCCCCTCAGGCACCTGCAATTCCTGCCAATCCCTCAGCGCTTTCTCTAACTGTAATTTTGCCTTTTCTACAATTCCATGTACATGACACACATAATATGTAGTCTTTTGTATGTGGTTTATTTCACTTAGTTTGATGCTTTTGAGATTGATCTATGTATCAGTAGCTTGTTCTTTTTTATTTCTGTAGTATTCCAATATGTGGATATACTCTATAATCCGTTTGTTCATTCATTCACCAGTTGATGGGCTTTTGGATTGTTTCCAGTTTATGTCTATTACAAATGAAGCTTTCATGAACATTTGTCTGTAATATAGTTTTATTTTCTCTTAGGTAAATACCTAGGAGTGTAATTACTGAACTGCATGGTATAAGAAATTGTAAGTTATTTTCTAAAACAGCTGTAGCGTTTCTGTGCTCCCACCAGCAACGCATGAGAGCTCCAGCTGCTTCATAGCTGCACCAACACGTGTTATGGTTGGTATTTTTAATTTTGGTAATTCTAGTAGGTATGTAATGTCACCTTTTTGTGTTTTGATTTGCATTTCCCTAATTACTAATGGTGTTCCTCATCTTTTTGTATGCTTAATTGCCATCCACATATCTTATTGGTGAAGCAGCTATTCAAATATTTGGCCCATTTTAAATAGTGGGTTGTTTGCCTTTTTATTTTTGAGTTTAAAGGGTCCTTTACATGTTCCAGATAAAAGTCCTTTGCCAGTTATGTGTCTTGCAAGTATTTTCTCCCTGTTGCTGGCTTGACTTTTCATTTTGTTGACAGTAGCTTTTCAAGACCAAATTTTTAATTTTAATGAAGTTCGGTTCCCGATTTTTGTATCCTCTAAAGTATACAAAGATTTTCTTCTATATTTTTCTCTATAAATATTATAGTTTTAGCTCTTAGGTTTATCTCACCTAATTTTAATATACACCTCTGATATTAATAAAATTGTTCAAAAAGAATAGTCATGGAAAGCCAGAGTGAACTCACTCAGCCTTGTATGAGACACATCATCGTTCCCTTGGCCCTAGGTCTGAAGTGTCATTTTAGGGAACACTCTCACTTACTTGTGATATGGTGACTTTCTTGATTTAGATTTTCTCTCTCTCTCTCTCTCTCTCTCTCTCTCTCTCTCTCTCTCTCTTTAACAAAAGAGACCTTACTTATTTTTAGAGAGAGGGGAAGGAGGAAGAAAGAAAATAAGAGAAACATCAATGCGTGAGAAAGACACATTGTTTGCCTCTAGCACGCCCCCAACTGGGGACCTGGCCCAGCAACACATGCTTGTGCCCTGATCACGAATCGAGTGCCGACGCTCAATCCACTTAGCCACACCAGCCCGGACGATTTAGATTTCTATTTGTTGTCAACAAAAAAGCAAAACCAATGTGACCTACCAACGATCAGTGATTGAGTTCCCTCATTTGGAATGTGCTTTCTCTTTATGAGAGGTAAAGGGAGAGAAACAGTACGTTGTCGACACCACTCCCCGCCCTAGTCCAGAATGTTGTGTGTGTCTCTGCCTTGCAGCAAGAGACTGAATTTTCAGAACTCACCAGTCCCCACCTGACTGCAAGCTGTTGAACGTCAAGTCTTGTGTCTTATTTTGAATGTCTGTGTTTGAGATATAATTCAGTAAATGTTTTCTGAGTGAAAGGAAGAATTCCTTGGTGGCTGCTCTTCTGCAGGTGTGTGGAAGCTATCAGGCAGGTAGTGTGCTGTGGTTTCAAAGTCCAGTCCTCATGAACTTGGGACCATTTAACTTGAAAGCCATCTCAGTGTCCCCAGGGCTTAGCACAGTGCCTGACATGCAATACGGAACGAAGGACAAAGAGAGAAGGGGAAGGAAATTTGTATAAAATCCCGACCACCATTTATGACTTGAAACAGGGAAATTGGACAACCCTCAGGGGTAGCATATGGTGAAAAATATTGGGGATACAATCCCAATTCTACGTGGGTAACACTGCCATCTCTGTGCTAAGTCCCTTACTTCGTATCTTCTGGGCTTGCGTGGACCCACGTTTCCTTAGCACACGGATGCCTTGAAGATGGAAACTCGGAGTCTGGAGTAGTACCTCGGGGGCTCAGGGGAACCTACAGCCGGCGTGCCCGTCAGCCCTGGTCGCCTAGCAACTGGGTCGCTCGCTGGGCGCACGAGCGGAACTGGCCCAACTGAGAGGCGCCCCGCCCCGTTCTGGCCCGCCTCCCCGCGGTGCGCACGCGCCGAAGGGATTCGGCTGGGGGAGGGTCGAGCCGGAGCGGTAGCGCTGCCCGCTGGCCTCGGCGGGGAGGGGCGCACGCACGAGGGGCGGTGCAGCGGCGCGGAGAGTGGCTGAGGAGCCGGAAACGCGCCTCGGAGGGTGCGGCCAGGAGGAGACTGCGGGCTGGGCCCGGCGGGAAACGTTAGGCGAGCGGCCCCCAGGGCGCGGGGGGCAAGCGGGCGGGGAGGGTCCCGAGGAGAGCGCTGCCTGGATGAGGAACAAAGCGGCGGGGCAGGCGCGCTCGCCCCACGTACGGCTGGCAGGTGGGCTACGCTCGGACCCGCCCGGGGAGGGGCGAGGACGGCCTGCGGGCCCCTTGCCCGCGGGCTGGCGAGTTGGCGGCCCTTGGGAGGCGTTGTCCCCAGGCCTGGGCTCTGCTGCGGCGAGGGGCCGAGACTGCGTTCTCCCCGCGTTTCCTGACCGCCCTTGCCCCGCCCCCCACCCCTCCACAGGTTGGGCAGCGCCCCTCCCGAAGCTCCTGCAGGAAACGCCCCGGGTGTCCCCCGGCATGTCCCATCTCGCGACTGAGTGCGCGGCCGCCGGCTCTCGGAAGAAGTTGGGCGGCCCCGGGAGGCCCCGGGGACGCGTGTCCGCATTTGCGCAGCGGTTGTAAGCAAGATGCGGTAGCACGTGACCCTGGAACGTAAACCCTGATGCGGGTGCCCTGGCCCCCCTGTGCTCCTTTCTCTGACACTCGGCCCCAAGCACATGCATCACAGGTAAGTCCTGAGCCGGGCTCAGCGCTGATGACGTCTTTGGAAAACAGCTGGCACGAGAGTCCGGAGTGCCTTTGTTTTGGGTGCCATTGGGGAGGTTACAGGTGCGGTTTGCAAATGCATTTGTGTACCAAAGCGGACACGAGTTGCGCACACTGGAATTGGGTTGAATATACTCTCATTCAACGTTAATTTACTCCACTTCTGAATAGTTGTTCCCAATAGCCTTACGTCGATTGTTGGCTCGTTGACAGCTTTATCCTATGCCTTTGACTTATTTGAGCGTTTAATAATATCTTTGGGTTCCAGAGTGTATTTTTAGCTCATCTCTATGCATCATGACCTTGAATTTCGCTGGTTACCCTCTCACTGGCTGGGATGGTAAGGTGGAGAAATTAAGTTCTTAATTCTAAAAACTTAACCGCTAATGCTTAAAGTTAGGTACTTTCTGGTGCCATGTCAGTGCAGTACAGAAATACTTACACTTGGCTGCTTATGTGTCATTCTAAGTGAAGTTATAAGATAAGCAACTGGCATACGGTTCATACATACCTCAGTTAGAAACGCACAGCAGTAGAATATGAAGGAAATGATTTTGTAGGGAACGAGTAGGGAAGAAGAGAGTGCTTGGTGCCTTTGTCCCAAGACTGCTCCCTAGAATGTCATATGAGGAAGGTAGTTAGAGTAGAATTGCACGTGGGAGCGAGAGTCTTGCTCCCACGTGCAAGAGGGTCCTATTGTAAATTGAGGATGGAGCAGCCGTCATCTGTGTGGACAGAAAGGGGCCACTTTCTGCACCTGACAAGCTCAGGCGAGGCCTGGGCGAGGGCCTTGCAAACCCGGAGACCCAGAGTAACCAGGCAGGGGCGTCTGGAGCTAAACACTTTCTAACTGAAAGCAGGCCGGGGCGGGCAGGCGTGCCCCAGACTGGAATCTGCCCTGACAGAAGCCGACCTCTGCCTTCACTGAGCCTACGGGTGTTTGTGTGTCCACGGTAACATGCCTTTATTGGGACCCCTCAAAGCACACGCCGAGGCACCGGCCGGAGACCATGGATTCTCTCACTGTTCCTGCTGTCGTGTTCATTGTTGGCTAGTAACCGTCCTGTCCCCACCTGTGTAGAGGAAGTGTGCGTCTGTCATTTTACTTTTGGTTCAGTCCCCAAGGTTTCCCTGCTTTGCTTTGTCCCGCCTCCCTAATCAATCACCAGTGGATTTCATGGACCCACTTACGCCTCCTCTTTTGATTGTAATGTATAAAATAAGGTGCAAAACTGCCATTTTCCAGGGCATTTTCTCAGTTCGTTTAGGTTTTGCTTTCCAGTAATTGTCAGTTTGGCTCAAATAAACTCATAAAAAATTCTTACAGGTTTGGATGTTTCTTACACTGACATCTGCTTTCTCTCTGTGGGATGCTGGTTACCTTCGGTTTATGGCTGCTGAAGTCATCACATTTTAGTGACTCACAGCAGCAGAAATCTGCTGAGCCTCTCACATTAAAGTCTGGCTGGAACTGGTTTGAGAAGGCCTAGAAGTTAACCTAGAAACACCATTTTGATTTTTATCTCAAGATTAGTACACAGATTAATGTTCAGGAATTTTCAGAATGGGATTCGAAGCTACAGGCTCTCAATTATACTTTAAATAATTATTGTAACCAGTTTTTTTGTAGGACATTACTTCTCCATTGATTGCAGAGTTTTAACTAAAAGCTTTTTAGCTATACAAAGTTATAGGTAAAGTCTGTTTTAAACCAACCCAAGCCCAGAAACTTTCAAAATTAAAGTAACCCTAGTTTTTTTAGTCTGTAAGGAATGTTTGCATTTTTAATAGCATAATCACTGTTATAAAGGTGGTGTCCTTCATCAGGTGTACCTGATCCGTCATGTGCTTCTGGTTGCCTTTCCAGCAGGATGAGCTTACACTGCTACATGCAGTCGCCGTCATTTCAGAGTGCCTGCTCCGGTGGCCTTGTGTACTTTATCAATGTCTGGGAGCTTAGTTTATGAGTTACCTGGCCAGGGATATAAGGTGGCAGCCTGTGGATGTAGAATAATGCAGGAACAGGTCTGTGCAGGACTTGAAGCATGCCCCACTATGTAAACATAGTCCTGATGTATTGGAACTGTGTTACAGGCGAAGTGGTTCTTTTATTGTACCTGTCTTTTTCAGTTTCAGTTAAGAGCTTGGTTTTATTCAATTAGGCAGACCTGGATTTAGATCCCCACTTTGCCACTTGCTGTGCAGTCTTGAGTTAAGTTTCTTAGTGTCTGAGTCTCAGTTTCCTCATTTCTAAAGTGGGATTAAGAATAATACTTCCTGCCCTGGCTGGTGTAGCTCAGTGGATTGAGTGTGGGCCTGAGAACCAAGGGATCGAGGTTCGATTCCCAGTCAGGGCACATGCCTGGGTTGCAGGCCGGTTCCCAATGGGGGACGCATGAGAAGCAACCACACAGTGATGTCTCTCTCCCTCTCTCCTTCCCTTTGCCTCTAAAAGATAAATAAATAAATTTTAAAAAAAAAGAATAATACTTCCCACACAGGAGTTAAAAAGATTAGGTGAGATAATTACATGTAAATTACTTTGTCCTGTACCTAACAAATGTAGAATGAGAGTAATAACTGTTAGCTGTTACTATTTTCAGGTTGATTGATAGCTGATACTGCCATTGTTCAGAATTAAAAACCTATTTAGATTTGCATTAACGGCTAAGGAACATATAGAGCAGGGGTGTCGAACGCATTTTCAGTGGGGGCCACATCAGCCTCACGGTTGCCTTTAAAGGGCTGAAATAATTTCAGGGCTGTATACATGTAACTAACTACTCCTTCACTGTTAAGGAGTTGAAATTACACTCAACCCCTTTGAAAGCAACTGTGAGGCTGATGTGGCCCCCAGGGAACATGAATTGGACACCCCTGATGTAGACCCATTTGATTTCTCCTCCCGCTCTTCATCCCTGCTGTGTGCGGAAGCACAGACAGAAGAATATGCATTACTGTGGTACTATAAGGATCGAAGGTCATTAGTGACCTCCTTTGGGTAGCGTGGTGGCTAGCTTCTTGAAATATAGTACTTTTAAAATGGCAGTCTGTAAATTCTGATGTAGGAACTGATACTTATTGATAACAACCTCTAATAAATATCTTATTCAAATCAGTATTACTCTTATTCTAATGACGTTGTTAATGGAAATGCAACATGGATTGCATAGAAAATGTGATTCTCAGATTCTTCTGCCTGCCAAAAATGGTTTGTCGATAAAGTTGATGTATTAAAAAACTTTTTTTCAGTATGTTGCAGCATAATCTGTGCTCCTCCATGAAACTGCTGTGTGATTTGGGGATTGTGACATGCACTCTTTGAGACTCAGTTTCCTTATCTACCTTATTTTGAAGAAGTGAGAGATATGAAGTAATTTTTTAAAAAGTATCTTGCAAATCTTACATAACCTTGATATGTAGAGGGTGTTATTAATATTAATTAATTAAAATATTGACATAGAATTTTAATAAAATGCTGATCCATGAGAAAAAATGGTGCTTTTTCACTCCATTGATAATCTAATTCAGATCCAGTATCACTTTAACTTCTGGTAAAAAGAACTAGCAAATATTCTTTGTGAAGATTAAAACAAACTGCTTATAGAGTCCTGGTTTAAAATGATAAGCCGATTAAAGAAAACAAATCTTGTGAAAGAAAAAACTTGGATAATTAAAAAACGACACAGCAAACCAGCTTCATTGCCAGTGTGCTCTTAGGAGTGCATTGCCAGTTTGCTGTAGGTAGTGTGCACAGGGTTTAGAATAAGGCACGCCTGGTTGAAACAGGGCACGGTCCTGTTTGTGCTGTACGACAGTGACTGACTTAGTTACTGTCTCTCGAATCCCAGTTCCCTTGTCAATAGAAAAAACGTGACACTAGCCATCTCAGTGCTGTGAGCATAAAAATGAAATGCCCATGTCCCCACTCCTGTAGGTTCAGGGTCTTCAGTACCTTGAACAGAGTCACTGAAGCGGTTGTTTCCAGGACTGGTTATGTGTGCTCTTTCTTAGGATGAATGAAATGAACCTGAGTCCAGTGGGGATGGAGCAGCTGACTTCGTCCTCTGTGAGCAACGCCTTGCCAGTCTCAGGGAGTCACCTGGGGTTGGCTGCCTCGCCCACTCACAATGCCATCCCTGCCCCAGGTGAGTGGTGAGGGACGGTGACTGAATTTCAACACTTACCGCATTATCCGTTCTAAACAGAGCCCAGTTGGGGTCAGAGCCTCTGTAAGAGCAGAAGGGAGAAGCCAAGCAGGTCTGAATGGCGGTTCACATGTGGTTGTACAGTGGGAGAACACGTTTTTGTAGAGTATTGGATTCTGGTGGATAGGAGTAGCCGTTTTTTCTGGTTGTCTTCTTCAGCTGGTGGCCTTTTGTGTGGAGCTGCAATTGACTTGGCACTTTGTCTCAGATTACCTATTTGTCTGGTTCACACTCTCGGCACTCTTTCCCTGGGTTAGAGGATAACCGAAGTTACTCTAATAAATGTTCTTAGCGTGAGACGTTGAACTTCATTTCTACTGCATCTGAAATTGACAGCTGCAGATACGCCTAGAATTACGGGCAAAGTGAAGCCAGCGGAGACGGAGCTCCCGTGTGGAGCGCCCCACAAACCTTAGTCATCAGAGGGAATAATAGTACAGGAGAAGCTCATTTTTCCCTATCACTGTACTTTTAAAACCTTTTTTATCTGCCTAGATTAATTTTCTTTTTCTGTGAAACAAGTAAGCTAGTGACTCTTAAGGACCTACAGCACTGTGACGTATTGGACCTTCTTTATCAAAATAGGAGTTGATGTTTAAGAGTATTTAAATGTGTAAGTTGTTTAAATAGTTCCCTATAGAGAATTACTTGCTTAATTACAAAAATGCAGCAGTTAAATAAGTTTCATCATAACTGTGGCCTCGACGAGATTGCCAAACTATCTGATGCAGAGTTTGAAACACTGATATTCAAAATGCTCACAGCACTGATTGAGCTTGGTTGCAAAATGAAAGAACAAACGAAGGCTACCCAAAGTGAAATAAACCAAATACACAGGGAACCAACAGTGACGTGAAAGAAACTGGAACTCAAATCAACCATTTGGAACAAAAGGAAGAAGTAAACATCCAACTGGAACAGAGTGAAGAAACAAGAGTTCAAAAAAATGAAGAGAGGCTTAGGAACCTCTAGGACAACTTTAAACACTCTAACATCAGAATTACAGGGGTGCCAGAAGGAGGAGAAAAAGAGCAAGAAGTTGAAAACTTGGAAAACTTCCCCAATCTGGTAAAGGGAATAGACTTCCCAGGAAATCCAGGAAGCCCAGAGAGTCCCAAAGAAATTGGACCCACGGAGGAACACACCAAGGCACATCATAATTACATTACCCAAGATTAAAGATGAGAGAATCTTAAAAGCTGCAAGAGAAAAGGAGACATTACCTACAAAGGAGTTCCCATAAGACTATCAGCTGATTTCTTAAAAGAAACCTTACAGACATGAAGGGTCTGGAAAGAAGTCATGAAAGGCAAGGACCTACATCCAAGATTACTCTATCCAGCAAAGCTATCATTTAGAATGGAAGGGCAGATAAAGTACTTTCCAGATAAGGTCAAGGTAAAGGAGTTCATCATCACCAAGCCCTTATTTATTATATGAAGTGTTAAAGGGACTTACCTAAGAAATTGAAGAAGATCAAAAACCATGAACAGTAAAATGACAACAAACTCACAACTATCAACAACAACCTAAAACAATGAAAACAAAAACTAAGCAAACAACTAGAACAGGAACAGTCAGAGAAATGGACATTGTATGAAAGGTTTTCAGTGGAGAGGTGGAGGGGAAGAACAGGGAAAGGTACAGGGAAGAAGAAGCATAATTGGTAGGCATAAAAATAGACGGGTAGAGGAAAAGAATGGTATAGGAAACAGAGAAGTCAAAGAACTTATATGTACAACCCATGGACATAAGCTAAGGGGGGAATGCTGGAGGGTTAGGGAGTGCAGGGCAGAGGGGTAAAATTGGGAAAACTGTAATAGCATAGTCAATAAATATACTTTAAAAAGAAAAAGAGCAATGTAGACAACCGAGGATCAATACAGCATTTTAAAACTAACTTGAGTACTAACTTTACTTCCTGTTTGTGGATGTGCCTGTCTGGGATGTGAAGGGCTGCTAGGTGGAATTTCTGCCCACGTGCACCAGCCTAGGAGTTTAGCCAGTGACTGTAGAGAGACTTCCTAAGTACTTTTTAAAAATTTTATTTTTCAATTATAGTTTACATTCAGTATTATTTTGTTTTACTTTCAGACGTATAGTGTAGTGGTTAGACAGAGTGCTTACTTCCTTTTAATTGAGAGGAACATTTTCTTGCAGGCCTGCCAGTGGCAATTCCAAACCTGGGTCCCTCCCTGAGCTCTCTGCCTTCTGCTTTGTCTCTGATGCTTCCAATGGGTATTGGCGATCGAGGGGTGATGTGTGGGCTCCCCGAAAGAAACTACACCCTACCTCCACCACCGTACCCCCACCTGGAGAGCAGTTACTTCAGAACCATTCTACCTGGTAAGCATTATAGTTCTTTGGGAAGTGAGAAGAAAAAATAGGGCTGACTCAACCTCAGTGCGTGAAGACTTGAATAACACTTTTGTTCGTCATGAGACGAGTACCTAGGTGGGAAAGAGCCATCCGTTTACATGTATGTACCTTTCCTCTTAGAATGTACAGGGAACACATTATTAATATAGCAGTTTGACTAAGCTGAATTCCTAATGGCACATAAGCAGTTTTCTCCCCTCTCCTCCAGCATCTCCTTGGGTCAGTTTTTACAATTCTGCGGTTGTAATTCCTGCCAGCCACATGTCCTGCTACAGTGTCATGTTTATTATAAAGTTTATTGAATTTTTATTCTGTTAAAAAAAGCATTATTTACTCTTTCAGATAATTTAGCAGATAGGGGAACCACTCATAGTTCCATAATTCATATTTTTGGTATATTTCCTTCCTGTCTTTTATTTTGGTATACAGATTTTACTGGTTGTTTTTTTTGTTATTAAGACTATATTTCTTATATAATTGTGTCTTTACTTTTTTCACTTAATATTTTTCTCTATTTTTACAGTTATTTGCCCCAGTTGCTACACAGTTTTCATAATGTCCTTTTTAATGGTGCATTACATTCTACTGAATGGATATTTCATAGTTTATTATATCAGCCTTTATTTTTGGACAGTTTGGTTTTTCATTTTTTATTACATTATCCTTGTGTATAATCTTTACAAAATGCATTTAGAGAGTATTGCTATAAGTGGAATTTCTTATGTAAGAGGGCATGAACGTTTTTGAGGTTCTTAATATGTGTCCTTTCCAAAGAGGTTTCAGTAGAGCACGCTCCTGCTTGCACTGCTGCAGCTTCACCGCACCCTGCGAAGCGCAGTGTTTGGGTGTTTTTTCCGTTTTAATAAAGCAGGTGCAATTGTGACATGTTTTGAATAGAACCCAGTGTGTTATGATAGTTTAATAAGTTATATTTAATTAAATTTTATTTTTCACATAGAAGATCTGCTTTTAAATCATTTTTTACCTTTTAATTCTTATAGAGCAAATTTCAGCATCTTAGGACTCAGGAATTCCAACCACATATATAGTAAAGGCAGAAATGATTAATTTCCAGTGACTTCAAAGGAACATAGTTGATTTTTTATGGTTTCTTAGTTTCACAGGAAAAACTGAACTATGGTATACGCATGTTGCTCTTTATAAGGTATACATATATTGTAAACCAAGGAAGTAGCGTTGGAGAAGGAGATTGATTCAGTTATATTTGTAGCTTCTAGCATTTGGAATTCTTCATTTTAACAATGTACTAAAATGTCTCTGTTACCTCCTCTTTTCCTTTTCTCAGGCATTTTATCTTATTTAGCCGACAGACCGCCGCCTCAGTACATCCATCCCAACTCTATAAATGTTGATGGTAATACAGCATTATCTATCGCCAATAACCCTTCGGCACTAGATCCCTATCAGTCCAATGGAAATGTTGGATTAGAACAAGGCATTGTTTCCATAGACTCTCGCTCGGTGAACACACATGGTGCCCAAAGTCTTCATCCCAGTGATGGCCATGACGTGGCCTTGGACACAACAATCACCATGGAGAACGTGTCTAGGGTTACCAGCCCCATCTCTACAGATGGAATGGCAGAAGAGCTGACAATGGACGGTGTCGCAGGCGAGCATGCTCAAATCCCAAGTGGCTCCAGAAGTCATGAACCTCTGTCTGTGGATTCTGTGAGCAACAACCTCGCAGCAGACACTGTAGGACACGGTGGTGTGATTCCCATTCATGGGAATGGCCTGGAGCTCCCTGTGGTCATGGAAACAGACCACATTGCAAGTCGGGTCAACGGGATGTCTGACAGTGCCCTCAGTGACTCCATCCACACCGTGGCCATGAGCACCAACTCTGTAAGCGTGGCACTCTCTACCTCACACAACCTCGCCTCCCTAGAATCTGTTTCCCTCCATGAAGTTGGCCTAAGCCTAGAACCTGTGGCTGTCTCCTCCATCACCCAGGAGGTTGCTATGGGGACAGGTCATGTAGATGTATCTTCAGACAGTCTTTCTTTTGTACCACCTTCACTGCAAATGGAAGACTCCAATTCAAACAAGGAAAATATGGCAACCTTGTTTACGATTTGTGAGTGTGCTTAGCCTTTTTCTTTTGGAAATATTGGTGGAAAGGGCCATCATCCCTAATAGGCTTAGTCACACAGTCAGGTGTTAAAGGAGTATAGAAAGTAGCTAGGCTGTGCAGTTTTTCTTTGCCTTTGTAGTGTCCTTTATGTTAATGTGCATTTTCCTGAAGTAAGCCAATTAATACATAGACATTTCATTGGTTTTTCAACTTCCTCCCAAAGTAAGGAGACATAGTCGTTTCAATAATTTACAGATGAGCTTAGCTCAGTAATATGTAAGGTATTTCAGGAGGTTTCAGTAATAGAGAATTAATTATAGGAATAAACTTTAGTAAGGTATCCTGTGTGACTTGCCTTATGCTCTTTCAACATAAGGCAAAATTTATTACATCATAAGTACTTTTTTATCCCCATGGAGAAATGTGGGTGGTCACAAATGCAATTTTGTTTTTGCTCCGAATGCATCTAAATTACCATAGTGGGGCATGTAAAAGTTATTTTTATGGGGAAACAAAAACAGAAAGTATAAAAACAGCCAGTTTGTTGGTCTCAGTACATGCTTCATTGTGCAGGAAACATGTTGATTGTGTATTATATACCAGCCTCTGTGCTAGATGCTGGAGAGGAAATGGTCTACAGGAGGCAGCGCAGGCCTTTAAGGAGCTTGTGGTCTGATGGGAAGGATAGGCAAGGAAACAGGCCGTTGCAGTTCAGTGTGGTAAGTGCAAGATGGGATCAAGTGCAAGGTGCTAAAGGAGCCTGAGGAGGGGGGCGTGGAAGGGGCAGGGAAACTTGCTGGGAGAGGCAACATGCATGTTAGCACAGACCTGAAGGACAAGAAAGATGTTGACATTTGAGAATCAGGAGTTGGCCTCCCTTAGGTGCCCAGAACTCAACGAATCATGAATGGTTCAGAATTGCTGAAGCATAAAACGGGGGGTGAGAAGAGGGGTATGTGATGGAAGAAGTAGGAGCCAGAATACGAAGGATTATAAGGAGTGAGGGATGGGGTAATGTGAGGATAACTAGTTTGTTAGAGGCAAGTCGGTAAGGAAGATGATGCCATAATTTAAGTGAAACATAATTTTCCAGCCTAGACTAGTGGTAATAAGGATGAGGAATAGTGTAGGATGTTTACAAGAACTCGCCAGACCTTGAATGGACGAAGCTGGAGAAGGAAAGGGTTAAGGAGAAAACCCTAGTTTTTGTCACAGAAAACTGGGTGGATAGTGGTACCATGCCTTAGGATAACGATTGGTGAAGGAGGAATAGAGTTTGTTTTTTTTTTGAGCAGTGATGGTGAGGTTCAGTGTTAGACATGCTGATTTTACAGTGTCCATAAGATACCCAGGAGAGATGTCTAATGAGAAGTTGAATCTGGAGCTGAGGGATCTGTCTCTCTGGAAATATTTAGGGATCTTCGGCACGAAGGTGTTAATCGTGGCCATGGAAGTGGGGTGCGATCATCCAGTAAGAGTATGGAATGGCAGGAGGGCTGGGGATAGTAAGGTACAGCAGCAGAGGAAGAGCTTCTAAAGGAGACTGAATGGGAGAGTCAGAAAAGTAGGATGAAACTTCTGGTGTTGCAGAAGCCAAGCAATGGGGAGACCTTTGTATTAACCTTTTCAATCTCAAATTTATAATTTTAAATATTTTAATCTGGGAATGTAATGCAGGTTCATTAATAGATAAGAGATGGCCTAAATTAGCCTATTGATCCTTTTTATTAACTTATTTTTAATTTTTAACAAAATATTTATTTTTAGACAGAGGGGAAAGGAGGAAGAGAAGCATCAGTATGTGGTTGCCTCTTGCGTGCCCCCTACTGGGGACCTGGCCTGCAACCCAGGCATGTACCTTGACTGGAATTGAACCAGTGACCCTTTGGTTCACAGGCCAGCGCTCAATCCACTGAGCCACACCAGCCAGTGCCCTATTGATCCTTTTTAAAGTGGCAAACAAAACCTCTTGCCTCTAAATGTGTTTTTATAAAATGAGATATAATTTACCATACACATTTTAAAGTGTACAGTTTAGTGGTTTTTAGTATATTGACAAGGTTATATAACTGCTACCACTACCTAATCCCAAAACATACTTATCACCCCATGAAGAAACCTCATTAGCAATCACTCATTACCCAGTCCTTCCTTCCCCCCACTGTGCTCAGGTAATCACTGATCTACTTTCCATCCTCATGGATTTGCTTACTGACATTTCATATAAATGGAATCATGTAGTATGTGGCTTTCTGCGTCTGGCTTCTTTTCCTTAGCATAATGTTGTCATGGCTCATCTGTTTTGTGGCAGGTATCGGTACTTCATGGCTTTCTGTGACTGAGTAACAGTCCATTGTATGCATATACCACATCTTATTTATCCATTTATCATTCATGGATCTTCGGGTTGTTTCTCCTTTTTGGCTATTAGGAATAATGCTGCTATGAGCTTTTGTGTACAGGGTGGGGCCAAAATGGGTTTATAGTTGCTTGTATGGAGAATAATATAATAATTCATAAATTACAATGCAAGAATAAACTCTTTTATGTACTCAAAACTGGAAACCTTTTACCCCAACCTATACAAATTCCTCTATTGAACATGTTTTAAATTCTCTTCGATATACAAGGTGTGGCAGAAGTAGGTTTATAGTTTGTGTCGAAAATAATGCAATAATAAATAATACAAAAATAAACTTCATCTTTCGTGTACTTACAGCTTTAAACCTACTTTTGCCCCGTCTGTATGTCTAAAAGGAAAATTGCTCTATGTTTAACTTTTTGGGGAATCGCCAGAGTTTTCAACATGGCTTTACCAGTTTATATGTCCAGCTTTGGTATATGAGGAGGGTTCCAGTTTCTCCACATCTTTGGCAGTACTTACTTTCTGTTTCATTATAACCATCCTATGGAAGTAAAGTGGCATCTCATTGTGGTTTTGATTTGCATTTTCCTAAATGACTAATGATGTTGAATGTCTTTACGTGATTTATTGGCCATTTGTATGTTTGGAGGAACCTCTAGGCATTTTTTGCTATATGAAACCTGAATTCCCTTTGTTTGGAGGTGGTTCTCGTCTTGTTGAGAACCAATACTTATCAAGGATAGGGAATCTGTAATCTGATATTTTTTAAGCAATCAGTAGTTGAAGTGACATTATTACTGTTCTGGCTAAATATAAAAACTTACTGATACCTTATTCTATTTAGTAGAAACTTCTAATGGATTGCTTGAAGAAAAAGCAGTTGAATAGCTATGGTTCTAAGGTTTATAGATTCCACTTAATTTGTGAACAAATTTGGAAAGTGTGAACTCAGTCATTGGCTAATAGGGTCATGAATTTACAGAGAGAAGGAAAAGTAAAAAAAATACAGCAACAGATTTATGGAGGACACTTAAGAGTTTGTAAAAATGAAGTTGTAAGCTCAGACAGCAGTTTACACAGGAAGCACCTTCTCTGACAGTGCAGAAAGAAAGACCATGTTAAAGATTGTAAGAATTTTAAGCAAGTTTGTCTGCTACAAGAATATATTCCACCCACTGTCCCAAAGAGCAGGTTGTAAATATTTTTTTGACTTAAGAATCTTCCATCAAAATCTGGTTGACTGGTATGTTTATAGTGAAGCAAAAGAGGACAGTGGTGCAGCTGCCTATTTATTAGGTATTAAAAATAATACACTGTATTAGGTATTGTAAGAATTTAGAGGCAATTTAAAATATATGGGAGGATGTGCCCACGGGTGACTCAGTTTGATTCTTGAACTAATGTAGTGTTATTTTTTGATGTCTTTCTGTTATGCACTGAATAAGATCAAAAGGGAAAAAATCTCATCATGCTAAAGGGAGACATAAGAGTGGATATATGTGTTAGTGTAAGAGAGTAGTGTTTTCGATTAGAGCATTTCTACTAGAACCTTGCTTCTTACTGGTTAGTTTAGTGGTTGGTGTTTAGCTAGGAAAGCAGGTGGTAATTTAGCCTGCTTGAAGTAAACCCATTTGCGTTTCTCACATTTCCCCTCTGTAGGGTGCACGCTCTGTGACCGAGCCTATCCCTCAGACTGCCCTGATCACGGACCGGTGACTTTTGTTCCTGACACTCCCATAGAGAGCAGAGCGAGGCTTTCTCTCCCAAAGCAGCTAGTTCTCCGCCAGTCAATCGTGGGAGCAGAAGTTGGTAAGACCCATGGCACCGTACGGCCTCCCCAAACCCCTCCTCTCTTTGTGAGGTAGGGTTGTAAAAGTGGACGCGTATAATTCAGCGATTATTTGGTTGACCAGAGGTCAATCAATGGCTTAAGATTTATTCTTTTAGGGAATTTTTTTTTCTTGTCCAGTGGTGGTAGGAATAAATCAAGTTGGAAACTTTATTGGAAATGTCCCCCTTTCTAACAGAACTGAATAGAGAAGAGAATCCTGGTCTGAGTCTTTGAAGACTCTACTTTTATCCTTGGCTGTGTCATCCATGAAAAATTGTCATGACAAAACCCTCCTTGAACTTCTTTCTCTTACAGAAACATGGGAAATTCACCACTGATTACCATGTATAACAAAAGATATTTTTAGATCAAATGTTTGTAAATTGTCTAATACTTCCTAGGAATAAGGAATGTAGACTGCCCAAGTATGCTTACCTGTATTTAATTTTTTAACATGGTTTTTGAAGTAGTGTGCCATTTCTTTGAAAATATGAGTCAAAGTTCATTGTTCTTTCAGCTATAGCTTGTGCATGATGTCAATTGAAAGCACTAAACAGCTTAGATAGTATACAGCAGTGCTTTAAGCACAGTTTTAAAAGTTGGATTTATTTTTTAGCAGTTGCTTTATATATATAAAATTTTTTTAATCCTCAAGAGGACATGCTTATTGATTTTAGAGGGGAAGGGAGGGAGAGAGAGGGGAAGAGAAACATCAGTGTGAGAGAGAAACATCTATCAGTTGCCTCTTGTACACGCCCGACCAGGGACCGAACCTGCAGCCTAGGCACGTGCCCTGACCAGGAATTCAACCTGTGACCTTTTGGTTTAGGGGACAACCCCTCCAACCACCTGAACCACACCACCCAGGGCTGCTTTATAGTTTTATAATAATAATATTCTGGGACTTCCGGCCAAGATGGAGGCATAGGTAGACACACTGTGCCTCTTTGCAAAACCAAGATAGGGACAACAACAATTTAGAAACAGAATAACAACCAGAACTGACAGAAAATTGAACTGTATGGAAGTCGGACACCCAAGGAGTTAAAATAGACATATCCATCCAGACCGGTAGGAGGGGCGGAGTTGGGCAGCTGGGCGGAGAGGGGCCACGTAAGGCATCCTGGGCACACAAGACCGCAGTGGGCGGACCCTGGGCGCGCAAGCAGCAGCTGGCAAACCCCGACTGAGGGGTGGCAACCAGCAGACCCAGCAAGGCAGCGATTGTGAAGCAAGGCACTGTGCGCAACCCAGGATCCCAGCGCTGGGAAATAGAGCCTTGGGGCACTGATTGAAAACACCTGTGCGGGTTGAGGTGCAGGGAGAGACTCCCAGCCTCACAGGAGAGGTCGTTGGAAAGTCCCAGGGGGTGCACAGGCCCACCCACATGGGAACTGGCACCAGAAGGGCCCAGTTTGCTCAGGGGAAGCGGCAGAAGGGACTGAGGTCCTACAGAGAGCGGAGCAAGTGCCATTGTTCCTTCTTGGACCCCGCCCCCACATACAGCGTTACAACCCAAGGACTGGGGTGTCCCGCCCTGGTGAACACCTAAAGCTCCGCCTCTCATACACAACAAGCGCTACAAGACCAAAAATGGCTGAAACAGAAGAAGAACAAATGAAAACTCCAGAACCAATACTTTTAAGCGACCAAGAGATAGCCAACCTATCAGATGCATAGTTCAAAGCACTGGTGATCAGGATGCTCACAGAATTGGTTGAATTTGGTCACAAACGGAAGAACAAATGAAGGCTACAGTAAGTGAAATAAAGGAAAATGTACAGAGAACCAATAGTGATGGGAAGGAAACTGGGTCTCACATCAATGGAGTGGACCAGAAGGAAGAAAAAAACATACAACCAGAAAAGAATGAAGAAATAAGAATTCAAAAAAATGAGGAGAGGCTTAGGAACCTCCAGGACATCTTTAAACATTCCAACATTCGAATTATAGGGGTATCAGAAGGAGAAGAAGAGCAACAAGTGGAAAACTTATTTGAACAAATAATAAAGGAGAACTTCCCCAATATGGCAAAAGAAATAGACTTCCAGGAAGTCCAGGAAGCTCAGAGAGTCCCAAAGAAGTTGGACCCAAGGAGTAACACGCCAAGGCACATCATAATTACATTAGGCAAGGTAA
>CM052539.1:9736199-9756557 GCA_028533065.1 Trachops cirrhosus
AATAACTAGCGTAGGTGGTAGGTAGAAAATAGGGGAAGGGCAAGAATAGTAGGGGAAATGGAGAAGCTAAAGAACTTATGACACATGAACATGAACTAAAGGGGGGAATGTGGGTGGGAGGGGGTGTGCAGGGTAGAGGGGAATAAAGGGTAATAGGACAACTGTAATATCATAATAAAATATATTAAAAAGTAATATTCTCTAGTCTTTTAATGTAATTACTCCAAAATAACATATTTGGAGGGATGTGGCTTGGCTCCTTGTGTATAGAATGGGTTCAGGAATGTCTGATACCACTTCTTACTCTGCCTATTTCTTCTGAGTCCCACTTCATCCATTCACTCAACCGTCCATAGTTACAGGATATACCCATAAGACTTAGCTACCTCTCAGGAGTTCGGGAATATCAGAATTTCTTAGGCTCACTGAAAATAAGATTCTTTACGTGAGTTAAGCTACTCTCTCTTCTGTATCCTCTGAGATGTTTAAATCCCTGATTGTGTAGGTGGTGTCCTTCTACTGACAGGTGTGTGGACTGGTGAGACCATTCCTGTGCGGACTTGCTTTGGGCCTCTCATTGGCCAGCAGAGTCACTCCATGGAAGTAGCAGAATGGACAGACAAGGCAGTTAACCATATCTGGAAGGTCAGTGTTTATGAAACTTTTGTGTGACTTCTGGGTGTTTTCATTTCAACGAGGTAGTTAAAAGTGATGTAGAAGTCAACACGTATCAGTCATTGATTTAACATTACATCCTTTCTGTTCTTGGTATTCAAGCTGCATGTATTACATAGCACAACACCAGCTATTGAATATAGAGGGTAAACTGTTTTCATCTCCATTTTGTTAGATAAATCAAATGAGTCTACCTGTGACAGCCGAGGCTATAGGCTTTGTTTATATGATGAAAGTCTTGTTCTATAATTGACTAAAACATTCCTTAAATGTTTTAGCATGGGAAACAATTCTAGAATTAGAAGCTAAGATTGTTTCTCTAGTTTTCTAAAGGGAGGGCTAGAAACACAGGGTTTTGATATAACATGTCCTGTAAACATGTTTATATCGAATTTTAGTCGGTTGGGAATGATGCTTTAAAATTAAAGTGAGGGGAAGGTGGGTCTTGTGATAACTGGGAAGTAAGGAGCCACTGGTATCGGGGACCTTGATTCTGGTGTCCAAAGGGGAACAAAGAAGAACGCTAGGTTCATCGGAAAAATAATGCAAGGAGGGTTCTCTCACCTCAAAGTCCATTCAGTGCCGTGTAGGTCATGAAAACAAGTTGACTGGTTGGTTGTTTTTTTCCAGTCAAGCAAAAATGTGAGTAATCAAGAATACTGTCTGTCTGTACACTGAACATCAGTTGTAGATCTCTGGTGGTCTTCATCCGACCGCTGGCAGCAGGGGGACTGGTGGAGTGACACACGTCTCGTCCCCGCTGCAAAGTGCAGGAGAACGCCAGCCTTAGTCTAGGAGCGTGTGGTGTCGCTTGTCAGCTCATTCGATGTGTTCGTTTGCCTTCCGCTGGCAGATATACCACAACGGTGTCCTTGAGTTCTGCATCGTTACAACTGACGAGAACGAGTGTAACTGGATGATGTTCGTGCGCAAAGCCAGGTAAGAGTAGCCTTGGAGGGAAGAAATCGTTAGATTTAGATGCTTGTCAGTAGGAAGCTTTGTGACGTTCGGGGGAGTGACGAAGAATACAGCTCACACTGCTCTCTGCACACACTGTGAGGCCGAAGGCTTCTCACCTTCTTCACTCCAGTAGTTGTTGACTAATAGTAATTATAAATGAAAGCACAAGAAGCTATCCTTTTTCCCAATTTTTCACACTACCAGTGCAATAAGGAATGATACTCTTACCGCTGAATTTTCCAGGGGACGCCCCCTCATTCTGTTGACCATTAGGTGCGATTAATGTTCAGCTGTCTATCTCTGTGTCTGTCATAGTTTTTTTTTAAATTTTTTGTTTTTTATGTTTATTACATTTATTAGGGTGACATTGTTAATAAAATTATACAGGTTTCAGGTGTACAGTTCCGTAATACATCATCTGTATATTGTACTGTGTGTTCACACTTCAAGTGAAGTCTCCTCCCATCACCGTTTATCTCCCCTGTACCATCTTCTCTCCCGACCCTCCTGTCATACTGGTTTTCGTAAAGACTTAATTTATTTATTTTTCTTGCTTTCAGTAGCAGATTCTAGTGTTTCTAACTGTAAAGGGCAATAAACTGATGTACTGAAGAAAGAATTCTGTTTATATACAGATACCTCATAGGTAGGACATGGAATTAGAAAAACAACACAGAGCAATTATATCTAAGTTTTCATAGAGGATTTTGCTATCGGGATATCATGTGTTTAGTATATATTTCCAAATTAATATGCTTGATATATTCAATGTGATAACTTAGGAACCGGGAAGAGCAGAATTTGGTGGCTTATCCCCATGATGGAAAAATTTATTTCTGCACCTCACAAGATATCCCTCCTGAAAATGAACTGCTTTTTTATTACAGCCGGGATTATGCTCAGCAGATTGGTGAGTTAATGTAAGACTTGTTTGTTATGCATCTAGTATAGTGAAAACACCAAGGGCCAAAAGTAAAGTTTTGGTAATGATTTAAATATCAGCGGAAACAAATCATACAACCTTTGTGTATATAAAGGCGGGGTATTTACCCCTCTGTTAAAAGTGTTAAAATCTGTGAGGTTTTTCACAAGCTGAATGTTACTGACCAAACAGTGTTTTATGAAGTGGACTTTTGTGTCAGGACTTTGATTTGGGGAATCTGAAGTTCCATAGGCTGCCTGTTGAGCCAGTGCCAAGGTGACTGACGTTCAGAGAGGAGAGCAGAGCTCCTCGAATGGATTCAGCTTTCACGGGCTCTTTCTGTGCACTGCGTCCTGATGACGCATGATGACAAGGGGTGTTTCTGAGTTTGTGTGTGCTAAAGAGTCTTAATTTTTTTTGCCTAGGAAATAAGCCTTGTAGTCCAGTATTTGCTAAGTGCTTCCTGTGTGCCTGGCACTATTTGAGAGGCTGGGAAGAGAGCACTGAACAGACATTTTATTTTCATAGATAGTGGGCAAGGTGGAAATTTTGGGAGAAGGGGAAAATTGTAAGCAACAATTAATATCAAGAGGAAGCTTTAAAATTTAAGTATCAGGACATACGGAGTGATTTTTTTTTTCAAGGTGTTCCTGAACACCCAGATGTGCACCTCTGTAACTGTGGCAAGGAATGCAATTCCTACACAGAGTTCAAAGCCCACCTGACCAGCCACATCCATAACCATCTTCCTAGCCAGGGCCACAGCAGCGGCCATGGGCCAGGCCACAGCAAAGAAAGGAAGTGGAAGTGCTCGATGTGCCCCCAGGCTTTTATCTCTCCTTCCAAACTTCACGTCCACTTTATGGGTCACATGGGTATGAAGCCCCACAAGTGTGACTTCTGTAGCAAGGCTTTTAGTGATCCCAGCAACCTGCGGACCCACCTCAAGATACATACAGGTAAGTGTAGTGGACCATCAGAGTGGGATTTTGCAACTGCAGTAGTTAAGGCTTTGCAGTGAGATAGTCTTGCAGGTGGAGCTGAGGTAAGACGTTCGAGAACCAATCCCGCTGGCAGTCAGCAGGACTCTGAGTCGGTAGAACTTGGTGGGATAGTTGTGCTTCCTCAGAGGGCGTTACCACGGAGGAAACTCCACTTGCCAGGTGTGCAGGTGACCGGGAGAGTGCAGTTCATAACCAGGAAGTTGATCCATTTGTTTGAACTTAAGGGGATTTTGTGGGAGTAGCCTGAGCCTCCCACTAGAGCTTTACCTGCTCACCAGCCAGAGCCAGGTTTTCTCCCTTGAACGTTGCTCAGTAAACACTGGCAAAGCTTTGGTTTCGCGTTTCCATTTTCTAAACTGCATGCAAACCAACCTCCGTATTCGTAGCCCTTTTTTTTTCATACATACTACAAAATAACTGATGAAGTTTTAGTTTTCTTGGCTGAGTTATTTGCTCTCCAAATCTTTGAAAGTAATATTCTTCTTCATTCTTTTTCATTAAGACTGAGTAGTCACAATAGAGACTACATTGCCCACAAAGCTTAAAATACTGACTAGTCTTTGAGAAAAGATTTGCCAGCCCCTCACTTAGCATAATCTTATTTCTGCATTCTAAGCAGAATTTTATATTTCATCCCTGGCTTATGAAGTCATGTTGTATGTTTAAAAATGAGAAAACTATAAATTTAGGTTGTAAAAATATGTTTACCTATAGACTTGCTGCTAGGATTATGTGATTTTTTTTCAGGTTTTATATCATGTCTACTATAAACATTTTTTAAAATACATATATGTTAGCAGTCCTAGAAGGAGGTCAGATTTATTCACCTCACTAGCGCTGGCTGCAGAATGTAAATTCAGTGGCCCTGAGTGGTTCTCGGTAGGTGGCCCCAGAAAGTGAAGTTCCACCTACCAGTCAGTTCTGTGTTACTCCTGCCTCTGCCACACACACGTATGTGTGCCTGTTCATTTGAGAGTGCTAATGGTTGTTGTACTCACGGTGTGATAATCCGGGTTAATGTGCAGGTCAGAAGAACTACAGGTGTACTTTGTGTGACAAGTCTTTCACCCAGAAGGCTCACCTGGAGTCGCACATGGTTATCCACACGGGTGAGAAGAATCTCAAGTGTGATTACTGTGACAAGTTGTTTATGCGGAGGCAGGACCTCAAGCAGCACGTGCTCATCCACACACAGTAAGTCACGCCACGGCCGAAATGCTCCTCGGGGCGAGCCCGGGGGCTGGCCTGTCTTCTGTCTCCTGCCCGGGCGCCCTCGGAGCCATCTCCCAGGTCCCACGTAGCGAAGCAGAGGTCAGAAAACTAGGGCTCTGGTTTTAGTCTGGAAGGCTCCACTTGTGTGCTTTGTTTTTCTTATTTTTCACTTTTACTCTCTGTTTACTTTTATTCATATTTTAAAAACAAAATCTTATTTACTTAATTTAACAACTATTTTAAGTACCTGCTTGGTGACCAGCATTGTGCCAAGTGGTAGAATACAGAGATGAGAGTCACAGCCCTTGTCTTTAAAGAGCTCAGAGTCCAGGGGGAGAAACACAGCAGTAAAATCGCCGCGCCGTGCTGCGGTTTGGCAATGCAGCACTGCATTCTGAAAGACCCTGGAACAGGGCCGCCTAACTCAGCCTGGGCTCCCCGGGAAGGGTTTCTGGCAGTTTGAGTTAAGTGTCAGGGGAGGCAAATCAGAATTATTCAGGGAGGCAAAGAAGGGTGAGGGGTGGGAACCGTACTCTAGACAGAGGGAACGGCGTATTTGGAAACGCAGGCGCAGGCCCGTGGGAGCAGGTGGCGCTCCGCCGTCTGAGCGCAGCGTGCGCGTGCGAGTTGTGGAGAGAGGCGGCAGCCACGCCGCGAAGGGCCTCCCACCCAGCTCAGAAAATGAAGTGGGGGTTTCCCTCCCCAGGGGCGGGCCCTGCTGTGTGTCGGGGTGTGGGTGCGTGTGTGTGTTTTGGTTGGGATGAAAAACGGGAAAGGTACCCTTACTTTCAGATGCGCAGTGGAGTGATGTCACGTGTACTCATGTTGTTCGGAACATTGGAGGGTTTGAAGGAAGAGGATGTCGTGGTGAGGCGTCTGTAAAGGTTGCTCCGGCTGCGTGACAGGCTGATTGAAAGAGGAGGTGTCCGCATTTCAGGGGGAATTCACAGCATGAACCCCAGTGTGATCAGATGCCTAGCCCGCATTAGCCACAGTAGTTGTAGGGAGAAGAGATTTTATGGTCTTGAGCCTTCAGCGAGTGTCAGAAGAGGGAGAAAATAGTAACTTTTATGTTATGGAGGTGCTCCTTAGAAATCTATCTTTAATGAAAACTTGAAATTCTTACTGTCGGGCTTAGATAAATACTTGGCTTTCATATCCACTCCTTTGTCTGATTCCTGATCACATTGCAACCTGAAACACTAAAACATCCAAAGAGTCTAGATCCACATTTCTAACTCTCCAAATGACCTTTTAAAACATTCTTACTAAGTAGTTTAATTATTAGTGTAAAATTTTAGAAATTCGACACACTATCAAACATAGGTAGAATTGTATAGTACTTGAGCTGCCATAACAAAATACCATAGACTGGCTGGCGTATGCAACAGATTTGTTTCCTTACACTTCTGGAGGCTGGAAATCTGAGGTCAGGGTGTCAGCGTGGGTGGCTTCTGATGAGGGCCCTCTTCCTGGCTTGCGGTGGCTGCCTTCTGCTGTGTCCTCACATAGTGAGAGAGTGAGCTCACACCAATCTCTTCCTCAAGGAAGGAAACCGATCCCATCGTGGGGGTCCCACCTTCATGGCCTCATCTAATCACCTCTCATAGGCCGCATCTCCAAACGCCACACCACATCGCAGGTTATGGCTTCAACAAGTACATTTGGAGGTGGAGGCACAGCATGTAACCCGTAACACTGCCCATAATCATCACCTAGGAAATGTGAGAAATAATGGTTGGTGTCGGGGCCCCACCTGATTTAGCTGGTCAGGGATAGGGCCCTGGCCTTGGGTTTGTTTGTTTTTTTTAAAGCTTCCCAAGTGACGCTAATGTCCAGCCAGGACTGAGAGCTCCTGAGATCATCCAAAGGAAGGACTTGTTTCCACAGTATCTTTGGCAACTAGTTGTATTGTTTCCTCTTTAATATCACGTCATTCATTTAGTTTTGAGGGAAAGTTTTATTTCAGTCAAGCTTGTATCAGCCTCTGTCCATTTATTCTACATCTGCCCTCTGGAATAATACCAATTTATATAACTGACAGAAATTTACTATTTCTTTGCATTGACAGCCTTTCATACTTAGAATCACTGTGTCACGGTTCCTTTAAACCTTGTTTTCATCAGGCCAAATGTTCCTAATTTCTACAACTTTTTCTCTTACCACCTGCTTTTAAATTTGGTGCTCTGAACACAGAATTCCAGATATGTACTATTTGGGATATAATAAAGTAGTTATTTTCTTTTTTGACACTGAACCCGCATACAAGAATCACTGGGGATTGAACCCGCAGCCTTGGCAGATCAGGACACTCTAATCAACTGAGCTTTCTAGCCAGGGCCTAGATTTCATCTTTATAATTTATATTTCCAGTCTTACATATCTAACCGTTGATTCAGCATTTCTGAGGTTTAGATATCCACTAGGCAACTCAAACCTGGTATGTCCAAAGCTCGACTCTTAATATTATCCCGACAAACTTGACGTTCCCCAGTGCTTACCAGCTCAGTACATGCACCATCCCAGTGGCTGAAGCCACCTCCTTGGACTCCTCTTTAATTCAGTCTCCCATTTAATTCACCTAGTCCAGACCACCAGCATGTTTGAAACAGACCACTTCAGTGGTCTCCCAGCTGACCTTCCTGCTTCTGCACTTCTCTCGCCTCATCTGTTCCCCAACACACCTGCACAGATGCACGCGCGCACACACACACACACACACAACCTGTCTTCTGTCTGTGGCGGCCAGAGCACTCCATTTTAAAACAAATCAGACTGTGCCCATCGCTACTGATAAGTCTCCAGTGGGCTGCCCGGCATTCCCTTTCATCTGTTTCACGTATCGGGTTAGAAGGTCTTCGCCGTAGCCCAGACGCCCCGCCTGATGTGGCTGAGGTGCTTGGCTGCCTCCCCCAATTCGTCTGTTATTCCGTTGCTCCTCACGTTCTGCTTTAGCCACATCGGCCCTCGCCTTGCTGCTACTTCAGCTTACTGAACACTCGTCAGTCTCAGGACTGCGTACTACGCACCACTGCCTAGAAACGTCCTTCCCTGGATGATATCGTACCGTCTCAGTCCCTCACTTCATTCAGGCCTCTGTTCAAATATCATCCCAGAACGGCCTTCCTTGACTAAATTACCTAAAATAGGATTCCATCACTCTTACCTGGCTCCTTTTTCATAGTACTTACTACTGTCTGATACCATGCTATATATTTGTTTGTTTGTTTGTGGTGTAACTTCTCCGCTAGCACATAGGCCCCAGGAGGGCGGGGACTTAGTTTTCCACATCCTGTAGTTCCACAGAACCCGCCAGTGCCGTCTCCTGCTGGGAGAAGGTGGTGGAACTGCTAACAGCAGCCAGGCCTCAGAACTTGCCACCACACCTTGCCACTCCTTCCAGGATCTTAACCCCCTTTTATCTGTTCCACATATTGGGCTTTCGTTAAGACATACAGTTCAGATGCTCAAAAAGAAAAGTTAAAGAGTTCCTAGTCTGTGTGATCTCTGAGGTTCTTTTCAGCTCTCAAATGTCTGAGTAAGGATTACTCAAACCTCGGCGCTACTGGCATTTTGAGCTGGATAATTTTTGCCATAGGGGTTCCCACTGACACCATAGTGAGGTACAATTACGGGCTGGCCAGTTGGCAGACATTTCCAAATTTGAGGCCTCCACTTGTTGGTGAGAATGTAGGCAACAGGACCTCTCCGGGGCTGTTGATGGACCTTTATGTTAATACAGTGAAATTGTAACATGGCTTAGCTTTATCTGGTAGAGTCAAAGATATGCGTATGTTTTGATCTAACGCCACTGCTCCTGAGCGTATATATGCCCTAGAGACACTCATACGCATGCAAACCAGCACGCAAGTGTATAAATGTTGATGGCAGCCTTGCTTGTGGTAATAAAAAACTGGGAACTGCCAAAATATCCATTAACAAAAGAGAAGTGTGGTTGTAAGTAGTAAACAGCAATGGAAAGGAACAAGCTACTGGTAACCCGCAGCAACTTGAGTGAACTTCACAAATGCCATATTGAATGCAAGAAGCAAAAGACAGAAAAGATACAGTATGATCCTGTTTACATAGAATTTCAAAGTAGGCACAATCAGTCTATGCTGTTTAAACTGTACAGATCTTTTGTGACTTATCTGTATGACATCCCTCATGTGAAAAGGTATGATTCTGGACCAGGGGTGTCAGACTCATTTTCACCGGGGGCCACATCAGCCTCGAGGTTGCCTTCAAGGGGCTGAATGTAATTTCAGGACTGTGTAAATGTAACTGCTCCTTAACTAGGCGCAAGGGGCTCGGCGCTGCTGCCGGGTAGAGACAAGGTGCCGGGCCGGATAAAAGGAGGTGGAGGGCGGGCCTTGTGTGTGCCCCCTGCGTTCTAGACAGTAGAGCACTGACAAAGGCCTGAGATTATAAAAGATAAGTGTGTGCCTCAGTCATTATTTGTAACCGCAAACCAAAGGTTTCTTCTTGTGTTTTTTTAGAGAACGCCAGATCAAGTGTCCCAAGTGTGATAAGCTGTTCCTGAGGACAAATCATTTAAAGAAACATCTTAATTCGCATGAAGGAAAACGGGATTATGTGTGTGAAAAATGTACAAAGGCTTATTTAACCAAATACCATCTCACCCGCCACCTGAAAACCTGCAAAGGGCCCACCTCCAGTTCATCAGCACAAGAGGAGGAAGAGGAGGATGACTCGGAGGAGGAAGAACTAGCAGACTCTGTGGGCACAGAAGACTGTCGAATGAACAGCGCTGTGTATTCAGCAGATGAGTCTCTCTCGGCACATAAATAAAGAAGATGCCAACGGTTTTTGGACAGAAAATGCAAAGGGAAAAACACACGTAACAGTCATGCACTACAGAGGTTTTTATATAGAATGGTTTCTGGTTTCCTTCCAGCCGATGGTCGAAACAGACTGGGTGGGAATGGATAGAGCACTTACGGGAATATCCTGATGGAAACACTTTAAACCAGGTGGGGAAAGGAGCGCGTGCGTCCTATTTTTGAGTGATGTGTGGGGAGGAAAGTGTCGGCTTTTGAGGTCTGTTCTTCATTTACATGGTGATCCGTGTGCACATTTATGCCTGAGTCAAAGCTGCCCTCTGCCCAGACAAAGCAGATTTATTTTAAATTACTCCATTATTCCCTTTTCTTCTAAGTCCTGTGACTTAATAATGCTCTAAACTTGGTCCCAATTGCTGATTGTGGTCCTAGTGTTTTACTTCAGGTGGACTGTTGTGACTTACGTTCATCCCAGAGCAGACTGAAACGCGGTAGTGTAAGCTGCTTTGCAGCTAGCAAGTTTAAAGCGCCACCTGCCTTAATCTCTACTTGGGAATTTAGGGTGGACCTTGCTTCCCAAAGTTTCAGCAGGTGCCTGGAGGGCAGATAAAAAAGCAGCCAGGCTGTAGGCCACCATGGAGAGAAGAAAAGGGGAGACGCCTGGGCCACTGTCCGAGAAACCAGCTTTGACAGAAGCCAGGTGAGGCACCTGCTGGTTCCTTAGTCTCCAGTAAAGCTTCCAGGCCCTAGACAAAGGGGACCGGGAGGTGGAGAGCCAAATACTGCCTGCCGGATTATCTCCTGACAGCGAGCACACGTGGACTTGGCTGGCAAAGCGGTACCTCGGCCCATGGAAGGAAGGAGGGAATGAGTCTTCATATCTGGCTTCACCTCCGAAAAGGATCAAGACACAGTCAAAATGTTGCCAACTCAGAATGTCACATGACGCCCAACACATTGGTGCATTTGCAAGGGTAGTCCTGCCCAGTTGTCTAGTGAAGGACCATCCAGTTACGTGTGGATACCAAAGGATTTGGAAGGTGGAAGGCTTCTTGAGGTCACCACGTGGGTGTGATTTCAGGGTCCCAGCTCAGTTCTGGCATCCGTCCGGTCTTCCACCCGGTTTCACAGGCGCCCCCTCCTTTCAGCGAGAAAGTCCTCGAGTTGACGGTTGGTAGAACACGCTGTCCTGCGCTGAGGCACCACCTCTGGGCTGGACTGGCGGGACTCTGGTGGGAAGGTTTTGCTGCTAATGTATTTATAGAATGAATGTGTTTCATTCAAATCTGTATTCCTCTAGGAAGGATGAAAATAAAAACTTTTTAAAAATACAGGGTTCCTCTTGTGATGTCATTTTGGGGAAGAAGGAGAAGAATGAGTCTTCAGGAGAAAATCAGGAACAACTTGAGTTCTTCTAGTGTTGGAAGCGGAGAGAGCATTTCCTAAGCACCATAGCTTTGAGGTCACGTTCAGACGTGTGGGCGCCTGACACTGCTTAGAGAAGCCGCTTGCTGCGTTCCAGCTCATGCCCTGCGTCCCCCTGAGGTGGTGCCTTCGCCCTGCTGCGTTCGTGCGGAACTGCGGCCTGTCTGCAGTTGAGAGGAGGCTGCTGTCCCTGGGTCCTGAAGCCTGTTGGGTCAGGGCAGCTGTGAGGTGACGGGCAGCTCCAGGCGTGCCCTTCTACTGAAGGCGTCCTGGTGGCAGGCCACCCCTGCTCCCAGGTGCCGGCACTAGTTTCCTTTCTCCCGCTGTCTCAGGGGCTCGTGCTGGGTTCAGTGCTACCCAGACCGATGTTTGAAACAAAACAGAATAGAGGATAATGGTTCTAAGTGAGAATGTAACTTACTGATTTTTTACCACCGCGTCTCTTTTTTTTTTAACCTTTTAGACTTAGAAGGTACATTCTGTCCTTCTCACAAGATGAGTAAGTCAGGAACCGGCCTTTTGACAAGAGTTCACGCGGCCTCCGGCTGTTGCAGGCGGCCTCGCCGGCTGCTGCTGCTGCTGCTGCTGGGTGAAGGGCCACGCTGAGAAGCAGGATGAGTGTGGGCCCGGGGGCCCGGCTGACCGTACTGCAGTCTGGGCTTCGCTGCGCGATGGTTTGTAACCTTGGTCAAGTTACGTGACCTCTACGCCTCTGCTTACTGTAAACAGACAACAGGGAGAGTTCCCATTTCATAAACACTGTTTGATGTTAACATACACAAAGAAAGGGCCACCACAGTGCTTGATGCACAGTAAACATGAACCAGTGGTCTTCAGTTTTAGGTTAGCGTAGTTTCTACCCTAAAAGTAATGGCTATAGATGGCCCACGAAGCCCTGGACTTTAGTCATACAGTGCAACTGGGCATAATTTGAGCTTCCAAGGCCAAAGCCTAGAGACTAGTTTGTCCTGTTCTTGTAGGTCAATGTATGTACCCTCTGTGTTCCTTCTTTAAAAGGGGTGTTCTTTGGAATTCCAGCCAAGGTGGAGGCGTAGGTAGAAACCCTTTGCTTCTGCGCACAACCAAAAGGAGAATAACAACCGATCTAAAAACAATAAACAACCAGAAGCGCCAGAAAACCAAACTGCACGGAACTCTGACAACCGAGGAGTTGAAACATGCACCAGACTGGTGGGAGGGATGGAGACAGGCAGCAGGGTGGGTGGAGGGGCTCACGGCCTGGCAGCAGGCTTCCCTGAGCAAGGCGGGCCTGGCTGAACCAGGCCAGCTGTACACTACCACGGGGGTTGCCACCTCGGGAGAAATTCCCACTCTCACACGACAGAGTTCGCTGGAAAGTGGAGCTAGAGCTGAGCAAGCGAGCCACGTTGTTCCTTCTCTGACCCTCCCACACAGCGCCACAGCACAGCGGAGAGGGTTGCCCCACCCGAGTGAGTGCCTAAGGCCCCGCCCCCCTACAACAGAACAGGTGCACCGAGACAAGGAACCATGGCCCAAATGAAAGGACAGCAAAGCTCCAGAAAAAGAGCTAAGTGATGAGATATTCAACCTATCTAATCTTGCAGGCAAAAGGGGGCTGGAAAGAAGTATTCCCAGTCATGAAAGGCAAGGACCTACATCCCAGATTGCTCTATGCAGCAAAGCCATCGTTTAGAATGGAAGGGCAGATAAAGTGCTTCCCAGATAAGGTCAAGTTCAAGGAGTTCATCATCACCAAGCCCTTATATGAAATGTTAAAGGGACTTATCTAAGAAATTGAAGATCAAAAACTATGAACAGTAAAATGACAACAAACAACTATCAACAATTGAACCTAAAAAAATGAAAAAAACTAAGCAAACAACTAGAACAAGAACAATCAGAAATGGAGATCACATGGAGGGTTTTCAGTGGGGGAGGGGGAGAAGGTACAGGGAAGAAGCATAAATGGTAGGTACCAAACAGACGGGGAGCTTAAGAATAGTATAGGAAATGGAGAAGCCACAGAACTTATATGTACGACCATGGATATGAACTAAGGGGGGGAATACTAGAGGGTGGGGTGGTACAGGGTGGATGGGGGGGAAGGGGGTAAAAATTGGGAAAACTAATAGCATAATCAAAATATACTTTAAAAAGAAAGGCGTTGTTTATAACCTTGCATGTGTGCTAGGCCCTCAGTACATCAGACGGCACACGGGTGACGGGAACTAGTCTCCTTCAGCCTTTTCAGGCTGTCGACGTGTGCACACACTTCCTAGTAAACACGTCTGTATGTTGAACGTAAGCTGTCGGCCCCTCATCGAGTATGACAACTTCAGCTGACAGTATCTGATCACCAAGTACATCTCAGTCACTCAAAAACAACATATCTGCAGGTATAACAAGCGGTTTCCACCTGTTACGGGTTGGATGGTGCCCCCCCATCATATATTAAAGTTCTAACCCCCTCGTACCTCAGAATGTGACCATATTTGGACGTAAGGTCTTCAAAAAGTTAAGGTAAAAATGAGTTTCTTAGGGCAGGCTTAATGCAGTATGACTGGTGTCCTAAGAGGAAACTTGGGCACAGACAGGCGCCGAGGGAAGACGACGTGAAGAAATGTAGAAGATTGCTATCCACACCCAAGGAGAGAGCCCTTGGGAGAAAACTCTGCCGCCCTCTGATCTCAGACTTCGGGTCTCCGGAACGGCGAGACGATTGCTTTTTGGAATAGGCATACAGTTGCACAGCCAGAAGTGGCCATCTATGCCTAGCCAAGTGCTGTTGCTATGCTATACCAAGTTCTGTTGATTCTTTAATAGTGGCCTGGCTAAAATTGGGGTCTCATCATGGCTGCAAGTCTTCAAAGCTCACAGAGAAAATCATTCCATTTAGACAAAGCGCACTTGTTTGTATAGACGGACTGCGGAGCTCATAGGAAGCATGCTGTGGTCTTTGTGTTTTCCGCTCCCCACCCGCCCCACCCCCTTTTGTGCTGCTACAGACTTGCTGAGGCACAGGCTGGAGGTGGACTTTGGGACAGGGTGAAGACCAAGATCGTTACGGCCAGAATGCGGGGAGAAAATCACTTTAAACAGACAGGGACCGACTTTGGGAAAGTACTTGAGTGATCTGCCATTGGTGAACAGACAGTTCCTGCCTTTCTCAGCTAGCATGGCCTAGGCTACGTGTGCCCTTGATTTGCAGATATTGTCTGTAATAGCAGCAGTTCGCTTTTGTTTGCCATGTGTTTAGTCCTTGTGGGGCATTACAAGGGCAGGTTTCGCCCCCATTTTACAGATGCTGAAGCTAAGAAAATGGAAGATTTTCTGCCTTCCATATTCGGTGATTTGCTGCCTTCTGAGTCCTTGTTAAAATGTATATATTTCTCCTCCCGGGTTCTCTTCCACGTTGATCTACATGCTGCTGTTCTGACACCCTATTTAAACTGCATCCCACCGCCTATTTGTACTGAAGTTGTGAAATGCATCTTTATAAGTAGAACACATCTGTATGGGCCATTGTTCTTAACTGGTTAGAGACAACTGGCATTTGTCTATGAAAAAAGAATTATTAGAAAGTGTGAGAGATGACATATGCTGTTAGGGACTTTTTCAGGATGCCTGACCCAGACGTGCAATGTTGGAAAAAGAAAGTGTGCCAGGCTACTTTGAGTCTGAAATTCCCAAAATGCAAATAGTGTTCCACGGCAAGAGAAAAGCAGGATGATCCATTCATTCAGCGCATATTCTCTTGGGGAAAATAACATGTTAGACTTTAAGGGGAGTGGAGTAGGGAGGCACATATATAAAGAAAAACAATGGCTTGTGATCAGGAAATTCTGTTTCACGTCCAGAAGCACACACATGGGGTGGGGGCGGGGTATGTGCAGGCTCCTATTCCTTTCTCACAGGTGTGGAAGGAGGAAGGACTACATTGAAGACGGAAGAAACCTAAGGGTCCTGCAGAAGGAAATGATGAATTATGACACATCCATACGAATATGATGCTATCAAAAAGGAGGTAATCTCTGTGTTAACACAGTTATCTACAAGGCATCTTGTTAAGTGAAGAAGCTTGTTGTCTGACCATGTTGTCTGTGTGTGTGTTAACATGATGTGTGCAAAGATAGTCCAGATTGTCAACCCCTTTCTATCTTGGTTTCCTGTGCTGTAGAGTCTGGAAAGCTAAAAACCACTTCCCAGACTCCTTCGAGCTCAGATTCCAAACAAAACCAAGGTTCTTCTGACCCGAAGCACTTGGGTGAGAGTTTGATTCAGAAATGAGTCATGTGGAGAGACAAGCAGGGCACAGGGCTTCAGTTTATGACGCAGGCTTGGATGTACCAAGTGTGACGCGGTTTTGGAGCTGCTGGCTGCGGCTGATGCTTTCCGATTGGGCAGGTAGCTTCCTGAATATATGAACAGGAACTCTATCTTGCAAGCTCATGTCTGTGGTATAGGATTGGGAGTCATTCCTAGAATTCAGCCTAGACTGCATTCAAGCCTTTTTACGTGATTCTACGGGCTGTCTATACTGCTGTATGAATTCCTTTTGCTTAAACTAGCTTGAGGGGGTTCTGTTGTCTGATCTAGTTATCTCGATTAGTTTAGTTATCTGGCCTGGCTAGGTTTTAAGGCAGCGAGGATCCAGTTACTGTTAGAGGATGGGACAAGAATTGTACCTGGCACCCAGGGCCGGAACGTGGGTTAGACACCTGTGATCACTTGCAATGAAATGTGCTCATACCAATAAATTCAGCTTGATCTAAACTGTTTCTTCTACCCTAATGTAGCGCCCTCAGAATCTTTTGAAACATATTACCCAAGAGCAAGGAAATTCTCACAATTCTGTTAATATGTAAGCCTTATTTTCCAGTTTCTTTGGAATTATAGAGAATTTCAGGGTTTGGCTTAGTCGTAGATCAGAAGCGGTAAGAGATGGGAAGAGTGGTAAATGAAGAGAATTGGAATTTTATCATGGGCGGTCATTACAGGGTATCAAGAATCATTCTCACTAGGTAGTGGGGGAGGAGCTCCTTCTGTTGAAGAGGGAAATCTCTGGGGTTTGGGGTACTTGGAATCTTCTCATTGATCACCATTCCACTTTTCAAGGGTTTGCACTCTGTCTCCCCAAATAGTTTTATTTAGGAAATCTGCCGAAGCTGTGAATTCAACCTGTGTTGTAAATCAGTAACCTGCAGGGTCAGACTCTCCATCTGGTTTATCACTGTTATCAGCTTTATGGCTGCACAAGGGAAGAAATCATTTAGGGTAGCCATGGTGACGCCCTGGTTCTCCAACCTAGTTTGTGCCTGTCAGTGTGTTTGCTTCTGTCTTTGCTTTTGATGTCAAATCCAAAGCAATCATTGCTAAGACCAATTCAAGGAGCGTAGCACCTGTCCCCCGACCCCCTCAGGCGTTTCAGTTTCTGGTTTTGTGGTGAAGTCATTAATCCACATCAAGTTTTTTTTCTGTGTATTGTGTAAGGTAGTGGTCCAGTCTCCCCAACACCATTATTGAAGAAACTGTCCTTTCCCCATTGTATATTCTTGATTCCTTTGTTGTAAATTGACCATAAATGTGTGGCTTTACATGTAGCCTCTATTCTGTTCCTCTGATCTATGTCTATTTTCATGCCAGTACCATACTGTTTTGATAACTATAGATTTGCAATATAGTTTGAATTCAGGGAGCGTGATGCCTCTAGCTTTGTTCTTTCTCAAGAGTGCTTTGGTTATTCAGGGCCTCTCGTGGTTCCACACAAATGTTAGGATTGCTGTTTTTTGGTGTGTGCATGTGTGAAAAATGCCACTGGAATTTTGATGGGGATTGCATTGAATTTGTGGATTGCTTTGGGTGGTATGGACATTTTAACAATATTAATTCCAGTCCATGAGCAGGTAATATCTTTCTATTTTGTTTTCATTTTATCAGTGTCTTCCGGTTTTCAGTGTACAGATCTCACCTCATTGGCCAGCTTTATTCCTAGGTATTTTATTTGGTACACTCATAAATGGGATTGCTTTCATAACCTCTTTCTAGTAATTATTATTATATAGAAACACAACGGATTTCGCTATGATTTTGTATTCTGCACCTACTGAATTTGTTTCAGTTCCAACAGTTTTTGGTGGCATCTATAGGGATTTCTATGTATGTCATCTGCAGATAGTTAAGTTTTACTTCTTCCTTTCTGCTTTGAATGCTCTTTCTGCCTAACTGGTCTAACTAGGGCTTCCAAGGCTGTGTTGAATAAAAACTTTCAAGAGCGGGATCTTATGACCTTAGAGAAAAACAAAACAAAACTTTTAAGCTTTTCACCATTGAGTATGGGTAGGTTTATAGTTGTTTGTATGGAAACACATTAACAATAACACAATAATAATGTTTCACATACATACAACGGTAAACCTTTGGCCCACCCCTGTATTTGGACTTTATGTGGATGTATGTTCCCTCTGTACCCACTTTGTTGCGAGTTTTATTGTAAGTGGATGTTGAATTCAGTCCATTTTTTCTGCACCTTTTGAGATGGTCCTATGACCTGTACCCTTTATTTGACAATATCTGCACCACATTGATTTGCGGATGGCGAACCACATTTGCATCTCTGGAACAAATCTTGCTCATGGTTTTGATCTCTTTAACATATCGTTGAATTTGGTTTGCTAGTATTTCATTGAGGATATACATTTATGTCCATCAGAAATATTGGCCAGTAATTTTTCTTTGCTCATGGTACCCTTGTCTGATTTTGGCGTAATTTGGAATAGTAATGCTGGGCCTCATGAGTTTGTAAGTATTTCCACTTATTTCTTTTGGCAAGAGTTTGAGGAGGTTTGGAATTAGTTATGCAGATGTTTAGCAGAATTCACCATGAGGTCATATGGTTGGTCCTGGGCTTTTATTGGGAGGTGGTGGTGGTGGTTTTTAAAAATATTGATTTTGAGAGAGAGGTGAAAGGAAGGAGGGAGAGAAGCATCGATGTGCAAAGAGAAAACACTGATTTGCTGCCTCTTGCACGGCACCTGGGGACCTGGCGCACAACCCAGGCATGTGCCCTGACTGGGAGTCAAAGTCAGCAATCTTTTGGTCCACTCAGTCCACTGTGCCACACCAGCCAGAGCGAGAGGTTGTTGATTCCTGATTCAGTCTCGCTAGTGATCACTCGGTTCAGATTTTTCTATTATAATCCTTTCTGTGGTGTAAGATGTAGTTTCTACTTTTTGATTTTTGAGTCCTGAATAAGATTTGTCTATTTTATCTTTTAAAAACCCCAGCTCTTGGTTTTACTGATCTTTTCTATTGTCTTTGTAGTCTATATTTTACTTCCACTGGGGTCTTCAATTTCCTTCCTTCTAACTTTGGGCTTCGTTCGTTCTTGTTCTTTGAGGTGTAACAGGTTGAGATACTGTTTTGAGGCAGTTACTGCTATGAACGCCCCTCTTAGAACTGCTCTTGCTGCATCCATTAAGTGTTGGGTATGTTTTATTTCCATTTTTATGTCTGAAGGTATTTTCTCTTTTGATTTCTCCCATGACCAGTTGGTTGTTCAGTACGTTATTTAGTCTCCACGTATTTGTAAAATTTCCAGTTTTCTTCTTGGAAATGATTTCTAGTTTCATACTATTATGGTTGGAAATGTTTGATATGCTTTCGATCTTAAGAGTGACAGCCATCAGAGGGGAGGGGGCTGGGTGGCTGGGTGAAAAAGGTGAAGGGATTAAGCAAAACCCACCCCCAGACCTCACAGACACCTACAACAGTATGGTGATTACCAGAGGGAGGCAGGGGGAGGTACAAGGGGGTAAAAGAAAAGCTAAGACAAATTACTAAGACTTGTTTTGTGGTATAACATGACCTGTGCTGGAGAATTTTCCATGTGTGCTTGAGAAGAATGTGTATTGCATTCTTTTGGGTGGAATGTTTTGTATGTCAACTCCACCCTAATGAGCTGTTTAAGGCCACGGTTGTTTTTTTTTATTTGTCTGCATGAAGGACCTAGCCATTGGTGAAAAGTGGAAGATTAAAGTCCCTTTCTCTTATCGTATTGCTATTTCTCTCCTTAGGTCTATTAACATTTGCTTATATATTTATGTGCTATGCAGGGTGTATAAAACTTATGAATGTTACGTCCCCTTGGACTGACACTCATGGAATATCTCTTTTCCTTGGTAACAGCACTGAATGCCTTGCTAGGGAATAAAAAGGCATGCCACTTTTTTTTTAAAGATGTTTAAAATTTATTTTTAGAGAGAGGGTAAGGGAGGGAGACAGAGAGGGGGAGAAACACTGATCAGTTGCCTGTCGCACGCCCCCAACTGAGGATCTGGCCTGTAACCCAGGCATGTGCTCTGACCAGAATCAAACCAGTGACCTTTTGGTTCACAAGCCAGAGCGCCCCTTCTAATTTAGTTACCAAACAGCAGCACGGAGAACACTTCTCCGTCAGGAGTATTAGCTGGGGCAGTCAGTTTGGAAAGTGTGCCCTCTGGGGCCGCTGCCTTTGTTTGTGGCCTGCTGTGCAGTCTTGGCCAAGCCACAATCCTTCCTCACCTGGGTTTACCCAGCCGTTATGAAGAGAGGATCTTCCTCTTTTTAAAAATTCTGTAAATTACTGGGTATTTTACAAATTTAGATGGCCTGTGACAGATGCGATAGTTAAGGAATTCTTTTTTAAAAAACCTTTTTATTACCCTTTCCCAGGAGACAGGCAACAGGAACCCGACACACTGCACACTCGGACAGCGGACACAGAAAGCAGCCCGGCCTCACTGCCGCGGCGGCTGCAGGGCGGGACGCGGGGGAGGAGGAACCGAATCTGTTTGTCTCTACACACGGGCATTTCTGGGCCAGCCTTTAAGACGCAGAGTTAAGGTAAACGGAACAGGAGATCGTACAATCTTCATTAAGACTCCATGGGTGTTTCTGAGTGCCTGCTCCCAAAAGGGCCACTGATAGAGGAATTTCTGGTATTACCAAGAACAAGCCTCTCTCGTCTTCCAAATGCTTCATTTACTAAAACACAAATAAACAGGTAAGAAATTACCAGATCAGAAAATTAAGACAATAATATAAAAAGACTAAAATGTATAAATGAGGAATAAGTTTCTTTACCCTAGGGCAGAAATTCTGTTTATGACACTTATTAACACTTAGTAAATGGGAAAGTATGTAACCAACTCAGAAGTTCAAGGTAATGTTCCGAATGAGCTTAATCATGTTTTAGATCGGTCTCTTTTTTGTACATTCTTTGCCTTATCCTGGAATTACCTCATCTACCTTGATAACGAATCTCTCATCCGTTACAACAATGACTCCATCGTTCCACTGTCCTACCCCTGAGAGTTCCTATTTCCTTTCTTTCATCTGC
>CM052539.1:9757057-9777855 GCA_028533065.1 Trachops cirrhosus
AGGTAGCTTTACAAACCAAACATGTTAGGTTGCATCTGTTTACAATCCTTTGTTCTTGCACAAGGCAGGAGGGCAAAATGTCCGTTTAGTAACCTCCTGTGCCCTGGGATCTAACCTGTTCCTTTTGGCCTTCACCTAGGTTCCTATTTTCTCATGGTCTAAGTTTTCCTCGCTCCTTACAGCAGTAGGTACCCACTCACTAGGTTTTGAGGTCACTTTTTTATACAGTGATACTAAATGGAACAGGCAAGAGCCCATGCTATGTTTAGAAGAGAGCACGTGGGCTGAGTTGTTAGTAGAGGCTGATTTATTAACCTCTGGCTTGGCGTAGCCCGGTGTCTGCACCTGGTAGATGAGAGTGGGCTTGTGTTCGAGATTCTCGCCTCTGGAACTGTCCCCATCTTCAGGTGACTCTCTTATGAGCCAGCTGCTGTTCTGGGATAATGCCTACGATGCATCTTTGTGAAATGGATGAATAAAGGAATAACAGAAGGTGGATGGAATAGGATTCTGGTTATTTAGGACCTGCTAAATTTACATTCTTTTACTGGGCTTATATCTGACATCCTGAAACTTCAACCCAAGCTGCGAATTCCCTTTAAAAATGAAAATGCAACTGCAGTTGGCATTATTAGTTCCTCATAACAAGAATGGAAAGAGATCGAACTTAAATTCCATTTTGTAGTCTGATTCTTGGGAATACTGATGAGCATATTTGACTCAGAAAAGTCTCTTTGTCAGAGGCTCCCCCCAAAAATGTAGTTGGTAGCGTTTTGGCTATTAGAGCTAATGGTCACAGAGGATTGGACGCAGGCCACTGCCAGGCTCTTGTTACACCCTGTAGCTCAGTGCCATGTATCATTAGGCTCATAGGCATTATTTCTGATTAGCCTTGAGTGCTAGGAAGGAAGCGAAGTCTCTGGGACCCCCTCCCCCATTATACTAGGCTCTGTTTCTTTCCCCTCCAGTTAACTCTATACTACTAGCTGATAAGGAGTTGAAGGAATAATAATACCAGTTACCACGTGCTAGAAGCAGATTTTACAATGACAGAATCAGGTGTACCCCAGTGAAACTTTACTTTTCTGGAACTGACCTTCTCTTGCATTTTCATGAGAACAGAAACCATGAGGCCATAGTTAATCTGCTGCAGATGAGAAGACGGAGACCCAGGAAAAGGATGTGACTGATGCGTGACCACGTATCACATCAGGGTCCAGAAGTGTTTTGTTACCACAGTAGAGCCTACACCAGCACCAAAATGCCAATAAATATTTGATAATGATAATATCAGAATTCTAAACTGACGTCCAAGGACATTAGGCAATTTGCCCATTGTCAAATAGTAAATGGGCAGGTACTGCCCTGAATCTTTGCACAGAATTCTTCCCCAATGGCACAATCTTCTGGGAGATTCATTCATTCATTTCTTCATCTGTCAGGGCTCTTTTGGATGCAAGCGACAGATTACCCAACTCTAACTGCCTCAGGCAAGATATGAGATTAATATGCTTAGATGACTCAAGAATCCAGAGACATATATGGCTTCAGACACGGCAGGATCCAGGGGCCTAAACCATGTCATGGGGATTTGACCTCTCACCGCTGTGGCCTCGAATGAAAGCACTTGCCTTTATGCTCACTCCTGTCTGTCTCATCTGTTTCCCCAGTCTTGAATGGTCCATTGCCCATTTCTGAACCAGTCGCTGGGTCAGGAGAAAGTGACGTTTTGCTTGGCTAGGTCTGGGCTACGCGTCCAGCTCTGGAGCCAGGGAGGGAGTCAGTTCTTACATGGAGCACGTGATGGAGAATGGGAAAAGGAAGGTTCTCTAGGAGAAAACGGGGTGCTGCTGCCAGGAGAGGGCTGGCAAGAGCTGGTGCTCACGACGTTCACCAAACACTTTCTCTGCCATCCCGTGCAGAGGTCCGTTTGGGAAACAGCGACAAAGATGAACATGACACAGTCCTTCCCAGCCGAGGGGTTTGTGCTGCAGTGGAGGATCACAGCTGTACAGTCAAGGGGAAACAAAGATGAGCAAGCAAATGTGGTTGCAGCATCCTGCTCGGCAACTCACTCTCCCTCTTCACTGTCCAATTGCGGCGGTGACGGCTGAGGTCTCTGACCATTCAGCTTCCACCAGAAACTACATTTCCCACCCCCCTTCTCAATGCCACCGCCACCTCTTAGGGAAACTCCTTTCCCAAGGTCCTAGGAGTCACTTTCTTTCTCCCCCTCACTTCTGGGCAACACTTCATTGTTTATCCTACAGTGAAACTTCAATCCCACAAGCTTGCCAACTCAAGTTCTTCCCCGGTTTTTGGCTCCAATCTCTCTCCAGATGACCAGCTGTGTAGTAGCGGGGTGCCAATCCCCAACAGGAGGTGGGAGCAGTGTGAACAAGGAGGAGACAGGCAGACAGCTGGCGGGGAGCCAGATGGTGCACGGTCTTGCAGTTCATGGAGGGGAGGCTGCCCTGTACCAGGGGGTAGGTGGCAGACAAATGACTTGCTCCAACTCACGCTTTCATGGCATTTGATCTCCTCGGTGTGGAGTACACGATGGGGGCGCAGAGTGACTGGGGAGAACCATCTGGAGGCCACCACATGGCTAACTGAAGGGGGGACGAGGTGACTTGGGCTAGAGCAGGGGTGTCCAACCTGTGGCCCGCGGGCTGCGTGTGGCTCAGGATGGCTGTGAACACGGCCCAGCACAAAATCGCAAATTCGCTTAAAACATTGAGTTTTCTTGTGATTACGTGTCACAATGTATTTAATGTGTGTCCCAAGACAAGTCTTCTTCCAGTGTGGCCCAGAAACACAAAAAGTTTGGACACCCCTGGAGGGTGGCTGACTGTGGGATTAAAGGGGGTGGGGAAAGACGCCGTCTCCCGATGGGAGGGCTGTAAAGAATTTGTGGCCATATTTAATCTGCTGCAGATGTGAAGACCGAGACCCAGAAAATGGATGGGACTTGCGCATGACCATAGATCATGTGAGGGTCAAGAAGCGGGTCAGAGCCGGGTCTTCTGGCATCCGTCTCGTGTGCTTCTCTCTCTATCCACACAGCCCCTTTTGGAAAGGAAGGCAGAAAACTGTGTGCCTGGGGAAGAGTGAAGGCTTTCACCAAAGCCCCAGCTGACGTGAAATCTGTCCCCTCCCTGCCATCTCATGCCCCACCTAGCGGGCATTAACAGGGATCCCTGAAGGGACGGGGGATGGATCCATCTGTTCACAAGAAGCAGGGACAGGATGGGCGGGGCAAGGCTTTTGAGCTCCCCCTTCAGGATGCCAAAGGAGAAATGACTTGGTTTTGTTTTAAAGGATCCTGAAGGTGAGTCCCGGTTCCCTCCAACCAGCCTCTGGCAAACATCCGCCATGGCACGGGTCGGTCTGAATGCACACTGGCCGGTGCTTGTCTCCCTCACCAGACTGTCTGGTCTAGCTTAGTATTCCCAGAGCCCGGAGAACACATGCCAAATCAGTATTTGGGGAAGGAACAGGAAATGACAGCTGTGGACCCTTGTTAAGGATGGAGTGAATGAATGAGGTAGTTGTTGCACGGCCCTGAGATTCATTACAGAAGCAGAGAAGTTAGATTCTAAGTACAGTGTTTATTGTTGTTTGACCACATCTAGCACAGAGCATGGGCTCAGCAAATATTTATTTCCTGAATGAGTAAATGAATGAGTGAGTGAATGCATGAATCTTCTCAATCCCTCCTTTAGGAGCCAACTCTTGCCCTTCTGGGGGTGGGGGGGAGGCAACCTGTGAATGCAGAGGTGTGGCTCCATCTAGTGGACACTGCAGGGTTATGCCTGGAACTTGATCATTTTTCTCCCCATTTGCTTTGAACCGTAGCTTCTCTAACTGCTTGTTCTCACTTTACCCGGTTTGGCATGGATGGCTGGGTATGGCAGGATGGCTCTGGAGGTGAGTGAAACCTATCTGAAACCCTGGAATGGGAAATTTGAGAAAGAAATTGGGGTCCAATATATGAAATAACTTAGAGCAGCTGATGTGCAGAGAACACTGGACCAGGTGTCCACGGTCCTGTCACTAGTGTGCTGTGTGGCCTCGGGCAACTCACTTACTCTCTCTGAGCTTGAGTTTTATCATCACACGGCTGTGCATCCTTTGTGCCCCTAGGCTAATGCTCAGATCCCAGCACAGCCTCACGGGACATGTGGGGACCACCGTGATCACGTCACAGTGAGGAAGGTGGCTTTAGATGGAGTAAGGGGCGTGGCACCTCACAGCTGATAAGGGTCAGCCCAGGGTGTGAACGCAGATCGGTCTGCCTCCAGTCTGACCTGTTGGCCTTGCTCTGGACCACCTGTTCGATGATCTTCTCTAAAGCCATTCTACGGTTCTGCTCTCTTCTCCACCCTCTCTCCTTCTGAGAGGCTGTACAGCAAATCTCCAGTTAAGGTCATCAGTAGGTTCTTGGAGCCGCAATGAAATGACACATAGTGAAACCGGTTCTACCACAGGCTAATTGATATAAACCAGAGTTAAGTTCCTATGGCATCTCATCAATGTCAGAACAAAAGGACATCGGTTTGTTCTCGGGGTGCTCCTGAAAGGTTGCAGCTAAAAGCGGAGTTGTTTTTACAGCAACAGAAAGCAAGCGAACCCCTCGTGCCCCCAGGTGGAGGTCAAAATAAGAAGCCTGGTCCGTGCTGCAGGAATGGGCCGCAGACCTCGCCTTTCTCACCCTCAGAGGGAACAAAGGAGGCTTCTGCCCACAGGCCCTGCTGGCTGGCCTCGCCTCGCCTCGTGTAAAACCCTCCAAGAACCAGTCGAGTCTTTCTCAGCTCTAACAAGGGACTAAAAAGCAAACCTCCCGACTTCTGGCTCCATGTTAATGCTCTGCTGCCTGTGTCCTGTGCTCACGGAGCCCAGGTCTTGGAGGCCAGGAGCTGCCTCTTTGGCGTGAGTCTCCCCTAGGTGATGCCCATCTTGAGTCGCTGTTGGGGGGAAGTCAGCCTTTAAGGAGCTTTTCCCTATTTACCAGCAAGGCTGAGGACCCAGATCAGTGGGACCTGCCCTATAAAAGCCAAAATCTGAGTCAGGAAAGGTATGGGCTCAGAGGCATAACAGGCCGATCACGTCTCATGTGTGACCCATCATGTTGCTGAGCATGACCATGGCAATCGCTGACCTTGGGTCCATCGGCCAAAGAGGTGCAGGGAAGGTCCTAGAGATGAGGGGCTGTTTGCCCACCTCCGGCCACCTCACTTCACACCATGAGTCGGCTTGGCTATGTCTGCATGTCAGGGGCATCCGCAGGGACGCCACTTTCCTTAGCTCTGTCCCCAGTGACAGTCAGTGCCCGTTAAATATTGGTCCCCCTGAGCTAAACCCTTACACTGCTCAACACCCCTTTCTCAAACGAAGCTCACAACAAAAACCTACATCCAAACGATGTTGACCTTGGCGTAATAGCTCACCACCGGTACACTTGAGCGACCTTTGTCTAAGCCCATAAAGCTTCTTCTTCCTCTTCTGAATAGTTATGAGAATGGTCATTTTTTTAAAGCGGTGGGGAAGAGGGAGGCATCTTATTCGCTTCCACCTCTCTTTAAAGGAGGCACTAGAACAAAGAGGCGTGGCAGAGAGGAAGTCCACATTCCAGCTCTGCACTTGCTAGCTTTTTAGCCTGGCTGTCCACACCTCAGTTTCCTTGTCTGTAAAATGGGACGGTCAGTCCTTCCCATGTAGCATTCACTGTGAGGATTGAGACCATGCATGTAAAGCACTGGGTATAGTGTCTGCCGTGAGATAGATGCTCGATAGATGTTAGATCTCGCCGTCGTGTCCAAGTCGGAGCTGCGTGGGTTTCCCTGGTTTTCGTGTTTATGGACATTGCAGGCTGTCTTTCCATGGTAGGTGTGTATGGGACTGAGCCTTGGTGGTCCCCTGTCTGGCAGCCAATCATTCTCTAAAACTGACCCTGCCCTTCCCTGCCAGCTTCTGCACTCAAAGATGTAAAAGAGGAATGCAGAATACTGGGTTGGCCAAAAAGTCCGTGTGGTTTTTTTCTGTAAAATGAAAGACACATTTTCCATTTTCACCAATAACTTTAGTTGATTTGGATATTTTGAGTATGTTGGCTATCTTCCATGTGGTATAATGTTGAGATTGTTCTCAATGAATGTCTCAATTTGATCGCTGTCCACTTCAACTGGTCAACCTGACCGTGGAGCATCGTCCAGCGAGAGATCTCCAGCATGAAACTTCGCAAACCACTTTCAACACGTTCGATCAGTCACAGCACCCTCTCCGTACACAGCACAAATCTTTTTTGCATTTCAGTTGCGTTTTTACCTTTCTTGAAATAATAAAGCATAATATGCCGAAAATGTTGTGTATCTTCAATATTAAAATGGCTACCCAGGAATTCACCAATTTTGATTAAGTTTTTTTAAATACATGCTAATGTGAAAGCCATCACAATACAATCTAACAAAGTTGTTTCGAATGAAGTTAAAGATAGCTAAGCACCACTAGAGCCATCGTACGGAGGAACCAAAGGAAATGACACCAGTGTCCCGCGCACTGAAACGGGTGTTTCAGTCCCACGGAAGCCTCTCCTATGCCACTCCCAGAGGCATGCTAGTCAGGCACTGTTCCCGTCACCTCTGGGGTGGACTGTGACAATCGGCTGACAGTCACATGGTAAAATTCCCTACCTGGGACCTCAGAGCAGGAGATGAAAAAATGTTGGGGTCCCCAGGGGCTCCAGCGAGTGGCCCTGTCAAGAGAGTATCACGAGCCCTCCCACTGGAAGCTGGTGGATGACGCCTCCAACCCAACCTGTAGAAAGGGGGTGCTGCTGGGCTGGCCCAGGCTGGACAGCTGACAGAGCCATTGCTGGCTTGTGGGGACCTGAGGCTGTGGGCCTGGTGGATCCAACCAATCAATGCTAAGATCGGCAGTGGCCTCGTTTCCCCCTTCCTCCTCCCTGCTTGCCTGATGTGGTGTTCTGCATTTTGATGGAGCCTGCCCTCCCTCCCTCCACGGCTGCAGGAGTGCCACTCCATCACCTGCTACATCAGTGTGGTGACGTTCCCATTCTGTAGGCAGGAAGACTGAGGGTGACAGTAACTCACCAGGCACTTGCAGCCAAACTGAAGCATGACTCAGGGTTTTTTCTGTCGAGTCTGATTTAAAAAATGCATAACAGCTGGTGTGGCTCAGTGGATTGAGCACCAGTCTGCGAACCAAAGGGTCGCCAGTTCGATTCCCAGTCGGGGCACATTCCCAGGTTGTGGGCCAGATCCCCAGGATGGGGCTCACAAGAGGCAACCACACACTGATGTTTCTCTCCCTCTCATTCTCCCTGCCTTCCCCTCTCTAAAAAAAAACTAAATAAATAATTTAAAAAATGCATAACAGATTCCCAGAATTTCAGTCTACTCTCTAAAATAGTCCTTCCCACCCTGGCTGATGTGGCTCAGTGGATTAAGTGTCAGTTTGTGAACCAAAACATCATGGATTTGATTCCCAGTCAGGGCACATGCCTGGGTTGCAGGCCAGCTCCCCAGTTGGGGGCGGGCAAAAGGCAACAGGTGATCAATGTTTCTCTCCCTCTCTTTCTCTCTCCTTTCCCCTCTCTCTAAAAATAAATGAATAAAATCTTGAAAAAAAAGACTGCAACAAAACAAAACAAAATATATTAAAAACAAAACAAAATGGCCCTTCCCTAACTTGATTGCTTTACTGAAATCCATTTTTTCCCTTTATAAAAAGCAGTTTCATTTTTCAGAGACTGAATTGCTTCTAGCTACTTTTTCTCTTCCCAGCTGGTGAGGTTTTGTAGATCATTTCTCTTCCTTCTTTTTAGATAAGCAAGAATAATGAATTGATGTGCTGCCTCACTAACTTGATGAGGATAAATAGGGTGCCAGGTTTTAATGAAATGCAGCACTGGCAAAAATGAAGGTTGGGAGGTCATTACAAATTCTGCATAAGACATAGCAGGAGTGATCTGTTTTCTGAGGCCAAGTACATAATTAATATTGGAAGGAGAGAACTAATAATGACAAAGTTCCTGAGCTGTAAGGAACCTTTAAATCCTACCCTCCCCCTCCTTTATTGCTTGAATCTCTGTCAAGTGGTGGCTTTCCTTGAATGCTTCCTGTGATGGGGAACTCACTACCCCCACCCCCAACACCACCCCAGGCAGCTCATTCCATCTCTGGAGGGCTCTGGTCTGACTTTTAACCTTTCTTGTTTACACTTAGGTGAAATCTGAACCCTTGAAGAGCCCATCATTGGAAAAGCTTTAATCCTGTAGCCATACTGGATGAGGCTAATTCCTCTTATCTCTGACACCTCTCCTGCTGTTTGAAGTCAGCTGTGATGGCCACACAAGTCTTCTCTCCTATGGGCCAAACATCCCAGTTCCCTCAGCTCTTTTACCTGCTGGTTATTGCCTTCTGATGAGGCTGCAGTTTCTCTGTGACCTTCATTAAGTGCAGGGGGCATCTGTCATGTTCACGGCTACCCATCATCATTCTGTGTTTGCAGAAATGGCTCGTGTCCTGTCTCCCCAGTGAAGTAGTGAGAACTGAAATCCCCAGCCTCCCCTGTAGCTCAGGCACAGTCACGTGATCCAGACGCTGCGGAGTACCGGTGGGGAAAGCGGCAGTGAGCTTTCTGGGGCAGGCTGAGTTCTGGATGCCAGCAGGCAGCAGTCGCCGTCAGGGGAATCAAGCTCCTGGGAACGGCGGAGCTGCCGTTTATGATTTCAGCCTTCATGATATTTGGTGGCAGCAGTGACCTCATCAGGCCTTTTCTGTGTCCCCAAACCTCCATTTCAGTGGTCTCTCTGGCCCTCTCCACCATTGTGTGAATCATGTAAGATCTTTGAATAAATCCCCTTTCTTCTTATTATTTATTTTAGAGAGAGAGAGGAGGTGAGGGAGAGAGAGAGAAACATTGACTTGTTCTACTTATTTATGCATTCATGGGTTGATTCTTCCCTGTGCCCTGACTGGGAATTGAACCTGCCACCTTGGTGTCTGGGGACGATGCTCTAACTGAGCTACCCGGCCGGGGCTCCCCTTTCTTCTTAGCTTAGCCAGACTTGCTTGCTGCTAGGAACTCTGACTCACAGGCGCCCTGAACTGGATGCACAACCCCACCAGGGATCTCTGCAGCGCAGACAGAACCTGCACCTCCTCATTCGAGCGACCATGCTTCTGTTAGCGCAGCCTACCGATGAATGGCCCGTCTGAGTGACCACATCACACTGCTGACTGACACGAAACCAAAACCCTCACCTTCAGGGTCGGGGACCCATTCCCCGAGTCTTAGGAAGCTTTAGAAACACAGACTTTATGGTACTTTGTTAGTACTTGTTCAACAGAAAACAATGTCTGAGCTTCCAACCACAATATTTAACGTATGAGAACGATTCCTTTGAAGTGCCGAATGTGCAGTCATTTCCTTGACAAGGAAAGACAGTAATGAGGGATTGTAGATAAAATCCTGCCACTCGTCTCTGTCCCCATGGCACACAGCTGACAGGTCCCAAGGTCAGACAGCAGCCAGTGCGACCAGGTGCCTCATTCCCTCCTCTTCACTATCGACGTGTTTGAAGGAAATGTGCAGCAACAGCTGAGTCTTTGATTGTTCCCTTCTCGATCCCCTTGGGCATCCCTCCCGCTCTCAGGGGACCCTGTGGATGCAGCAAGAAGCCTCATAAAAGTGTTAATAAACAAGAACTTTCTGCTTCCTTTCTGCTGCCAACCCTGAAGGAAAAAGGGAAAATAAGAGGGGGAGAGGTTGGGTACTTAGTGCTGTAGCAGACAGTGAGTTCCTTTTTTATATCAGCGTCGGTAAACACCGGTGACATAAACACATGTGAGTTAGACCGCAGGCAGCCCAAGGAAAAGCAAAGGTAGGACGGGGTTGTGTGTGAATGCTTCCTTAGGCTCCGTTTGGATGGTTTGAACCCTCCACCTAGAGCTCACGAGGCTGAGAGCCCAGCAAGGCCAGGTGACGGGACGGAAGTCAAAGGTCGGTCTGGCCGCAGAAAGGGTTTGAGATGAATCTGACCCCCATGCTCTACACCCTCGCTGCTCAAAGACTGGTCCTTGGACCAGTAGCATCAGCGTCACCTGGATGCTTGTCAGAAATGCAGAATCTCGGGACTGACTCAGCCTCACTGAGTCAGAACCTGCCTGTAAGGCGATTCCCAGAGACATGCAGAGGGAGTGAGTTTGAGAAGCACTTCCTTACACCATCGACGGAACATCTGGAAGCCGGTCAGTCGCAGAAGGACCCTGTTGTGCACATGAAAGGTCACTTAGCCCATGTGGGAGCAGCGGGCCTCAGTGAGCTATCACCAATACCCACCTGCAGGGCCGACGCCAGGGACGGTCTCACGCCCGTGCTGCAGGACGAGGAAGTCATGCCCAGCTCTCAGGAGACGCCACTGTTTTCCGGGAGCTGCGAGCAGAGAGGCAGCTGCCAGAGCCAAGCTGTCTCCCTGCCACACTTCCTGACGTGCTCATCGTGCAGTTGGTTGAAAGGACATGGGACCCTGGGGAATACTAGGCAGCAATAAAAAATTACAGATTCTTAGTACATGCAATGTCCTTGGGTGGATGTCAGGGCATTGTGCTGAGTGAATAAAGCCACCTACTGTATGTTTCCATTTATAGGACATTCTCAAAGTGCCCAAAGGCCAGGGGTTGGGATGGTGTGTGTGGAGGAAAGGGCAGCGTGAGAGAAGTCTTTGTGACGACTGGTGAATGTGGTGGTTATACACACACCATAAAGCGAACTCAACACATGCACTGTACCAGTGTCATTTTCCTGGTTTTGATGTTGTGCTGGACATGACATTGGGGGAAACTGGGTGCAGGATACACGGGACCTCTCTGTACTATCTTTGCAACTTCCTGTGAATCTGCAGTTATTTAAAACAAAACGTAAATGAACAAAACAAAGCCAAAAGGAGATGGGAGTCAGGAGACCATCACTTGGTGAGATGCATCCTCATAATAAGATATCCTTGGGGCCTGTTGTAAGAGGCCCATTTTCCTCAGCCCTCCTGGATGCAGTGTGGATTGCCCCATCACACAGAGTAATGCTACCACAATGTTCTAATAGATGGATGTAGTGAGGGGCGTGTGCGATGTCCCAGTCTTGTCACACAGAACATCAGCTCAGAGAACTCTCATTTAGAGTTGAGGAAACAGGTCGAGAATGGAGAAGAGGCCTGGCCAATGTCACCCAAGCAGCCAATGCAGCCACAGGCCCGGAGGTGAGACCTTGTGCCCAGCCCAGAGCCCCTCTGTGACACCACCCGCCTCCTCTCTGTCCAGTGATTCGTCCCCGAGGTTGGAGATGGCATTAAAATTCTGAAGTCATCCGAAAGAGAGTTAACTCTAAAACGCAACATCTAAAGAGCATATCAGTGATATCAGGGCATCTCTTTTAATTGCCTATTCACGCCGACAGATTGTCTTTTCATATTCAGAGCTAAACTTGGAGATGTGTCCTCTTGCGGGGCACTTGTTATCTGACTGCCTCATCAGCCGTGGGAACTCGTGTGCGATGTGATTGCTGAGGACCAGTTCTATTTTTTCCTACCAGCAGGAAGTTTAAAATCTGCTGGGTTATTTTTAAAGAGGGCAAAAAAAAATAGGCATCACATCAGCTTCCGTAGGGTCCCTGTCCAAAGGCACATGCCGTTTGATCCAAGGCACCGGCCAGCTGGGAGGAGCAGCGGTGACGTGAAGGTCCAGCAGGGAGATCTCCCCGCGGAGGGGTGAGCGGCGAGTGTCACACACACAAGCGGCAGAAAAGGGCACGGGCCTGGCGGCTACCTTGAGAACAGTGACCCTGGATTTTTATGGAGTTGACATCTAGCAGTCTATTTCATTTGGGGATTTGTGACTACTCCCCTCCTCTCCAAAGGGCCTCGGTCCCCAGTACCGGACTGAAAGTTGGGGCTCCAGTGGGCCTGGGACCTGCTCAGGCATTTGGGGAGCTTTGAGCTGTAGACTCATGACATATGAGTCACACACAGAGGTGTCTCACGTCCCTGAGTACATGAGGAGTTTGGGAGAGCTACTGCCTGCAACTCTAATTCAGGAAACAGTATTTACATGAAAGGTAATGTAGTTGAACTTGGCTTCCATGGACAAACTTTCTGATCGCTGACTTTGTGCAAGGCACTGTGCCAGGAACTAGGACTGTAATAGATTTCTCTCAGGAGAATTTCCCCACATCCTCTGGATAAGTAGTAGTAAAGCCCTAGAGGATCACAAACCACCATGAGAAGTTGCTGTAGAAAGTTCTAGAAATGAAGGGCAAAATCATTAACCTTCCTTTCATTGTGTGAGTCATCAATTTTCCTTCCCACTGCTCAGTCTTAGAAGGTTGCAAGGCTTTTCTCTGCTGCTAACGGTGTAGGGCCTGTACAAAATACCTCCTTAAATCCTCCCAACAACCCTAGAAATGAGTTATTTTTAAACCCAAAAGGAGATGAAAACTAGGTAGAGTAACCTGTCTAGTGTCTCCGAGCTGGACCGTGAAGGCTTCCAGGTCGCACAGAGCCGGGGTGTCGCTCTGGGTCCAGCTCCCTGACTTGAGCCCTTAAGCCCAGAAGCCCAGGAGACGGTCTGCTGGCCTTGGAGGGTGTCTGTGTAGGGCTGGTCGGAAAGGGAGTTAGAAGTGGCGGGGTGTGACCTCTTCTGTGGCCATTCATCTGTGACTCCAAGTAGAGAAGGTGGTGGATTTTGAAGGCAGAGCCCCCCAGGACTGGTAAAATAGGAGAGTTTTTCTCAAAATTGTCTAGAATTCTTACCCCTTCACCCCCACGACCTGGGATTTTAGTAAAACACTGCATGAGGCAAGTCTTGGCAAGACAACGCTGGATAAAACAACACCCAGCTGGAGAACACTCTTTGTGTGGGGCTTCACAGGAAAAAACAAGGTGAGCTGCAGAAACAGAACCTCAGAGCCACAGACTCTCGGGGTGGCGCTCTGGGAGGCCTCCATCCCGCCCTACCTGTGGGGCGCCGCAGCCTGGAGCCACTTTGGGCGGAGGATTCCCCTTCTTTTGGGGAGAAGGGAGGGCACTCTAACACAGTACGCGGAAGCTCAGTTGCACGCAGGGCACACTGTGGGGCAGGGGCAGCAGAAGCCGTTGAGTTTCTTCAGGTAGCTGCAGCACACACCCCTTCCAGTCTCTCCCCGCACCGGGCAGGCAGGCTCCACGCTCCCCCCACCCCCGGGTGCTAAGGGGCCCTCGTACAGGCTTCCTTAAGGACTGGATAACAAAGCCACCTGCCAGACAGGAAAAAGGCAAATGCCTAGCCGACACTGGGTCTTTCCAAAAGGCATGAATCAAATGATTCCTCAGCCTGAGGCTACACAGAGAGTGTAGAACAGTCAAAAATCGACCTTCTGTTGTCCTGGCCTGGCTGGGAGTTCTGGCCCCGGACACTCGGACCCTCGGCGCTTGGGTGGCTTCTTGAAGAAGAAACAGACCCTGACTGCAAAGCAGTGATGCCAGCAGCTGCCAGGCCCCACTGGCCCAGGTCTCCCGGGGCGGCCTGGGTCCTTCCCTGGCTTCCTGTTGGCCCGTGTGGGTGAGCCACGGGAATCAAGTCTCCACGCAGACCTGGGTGGGGCCCAGGATGGGTCAGGAGCCAGAGAAGACCCGCTGGGGACCGGGGTTGACCTCAGCGAGGATGACACCCATGAAGAGAGCTGCTTGTCCCTCCCTAACTCCCATCCCAGAATGCGGCCACCATCCACAAGCATCGACTCACACTGGCCCTTGCTGGGCGCACACCAGGTTGAGAACTTGTTTTTCTCCATTCTCTACCCCCAAAAGCTGCCTCAGGGCACAGAAATGACCGCCAGAAGGCTGCCCCCTGCAGGCAAGTGAGTGACAGCAGGCGGAGGCACCAGGACAGTGGCCCTGGTGGCGGCCCCTGTGCGTCCTCTGTCTGATGGGGAGGAAATCCGAGGGTGGCAACCAGAGGTGAACGCCGACCCTGGAGAACAGAGCTTGCTCAGCTACACGCTGATGGACAGAGTGGCCAGGCGGTGGCTCACTGTCAGTGACACCAACGTCCATCAGCGTCATTTCCTTCGAGTTTTTCTGTGGGGCCACATTTTCTAATCTCTTCACTGAATGAAGTTCTGAGACTCCAACTGTTGGGTAAAGAGCTCACTTGTAGCAAAAAGTGGGCAGAGGACACAAAGAGATGCTTCTCCAGCAAAGACACACAGACGGCCAACAGACATGAGAAGATGTTCAACGTCACTGGTCATCAGGGAAAGGCGGACCCAAAGCATAATGAGACACCGCCTCACACCAGTCAGAATGGCCATCGTCAGTAAACCAGCAAACACCGTGCTGGCGAGGATGTGGACAAAGGGAACCCTAGTGCACTGCTGGTGGGAATGCAGACTGGTGCGGCCACGTGGAAAACAGTATGGAGATTCCTTGACCATCTAAAAATAGATCTACTGTATGACCCAGCAATTCCACTTCTGGGTATTTATGTGAAGATAACAAAAATACTAATTTGAAAAGATCTTTGCCCTGGCTGGTGTGGCACAGTGGATTGAGTGCCAGCCTGTGAACCAAAGGGTTGCTGGTTCGATTACCAGTCAGGGCACGTGCCTGGGTTGAAGGCCAGGTCCCCAGTAGGGGGTGCATGAGAGGGGGCATGTGGTTACACATTGATCTTTCTCTCCCTCTTTCTCTCTCTTTTCCCTTCTCTCTAAAAATAAATATATAAAATCTTTAAAAAAAGATTTTTGCATCCCCACATTCTTTGCAGCATTATTCACGATAGCCAAGACAGAGAAGCTACCTAGGTGCCCACCAGCAGATAAAGGGATGGAGATGTGAGATACAGCACACACACACAATGGGTCATTACACAGCAATAAAAAAAAAGAATGAAATCTTGCCATTTGCACCAACATGGATGGACCCGGAAGGTACTGGGCTAAGTGGAATAAGTCAGACAAAGACGAATACCGTGCGGTCTCACTTGTATGTGGGATCTTACAAAACAAAATGAACAAACCAAAGAAAAGAGACTCACAGAAACAGAGACCGGAAGGGAGGACTCAGGGTTGGGTGAAAGAGGGGAAGGGAAATATCGTCAGTAACACTGTGATAAGTTACATGGTGACAGATGACCACTAGAATCAGTGGGGTGACCGCACTGTAAGGTACAAAAACATCGAATCACTATGTTGTACACCTGAAACTAATATAGTCAATATGAGATTATAAACCAACTATGCTTAAACCAAACAAATGAAAAAGAGCTCACTTGTCTATACAAAGGATGTGCGGTTTGGGAAAATCATTTCTTTTAATGACAGAGAAAGCACACCAAGCTATAACAGGAGCCCATCAGGAGTTGCCACCACACAGGCCAGTGCCCAGAGGCCCTGAACTGACACTGGGCAGTCACAGGGAAGTCAGTCTCGGTTAAGGGAACATCCATGGAGCGCCTCTGAGGGCATGGAGGAGGCAGGAGACGGTGACAAGTCACGCACGTGCTGTGTGTCTGTCACTCGGACGCCTCTGCGGTCCTTTTCCTTCCTCATCTGAGGGTAGGGCCCGAGGAGGTTCTCGAATGACCAAGTGGAAGAGAGGCCTCGTGTATCAGCATCACAGAAGAACCAGGACTGAAGGTGGACGTGGCCTGGGGTCTCCATGGGTCATACCCACGAAACAGAGCACGGCATCGGTCCTCTGAACAGCGGCTCAGGGAGCAAGTAGGATGGATGAACAGCAGCTCCTTGGAGATTTAGGATGTGTGCACAGCTTCCCAAAGGCATGCTAGGGAATAGGTTTATCAATGCAACTTCGCCATCCCAGAGGGTACAAGTCATTCTCCTAGTTTTCATTGCATGTATCTACGTCTCGAATGAAAGGACAAGGAAGAAAGCAGCAACTCAAACATTATTTGGAGCATTGTGGCACGTCACCAATCTCTTTCGCTTATAATGTCTGGCAGAGCCCACGGGACCCTGTTGTCATAAACTTTCATCATAGATAACCCTATACTGTACACTCTCCGAATACAGAAAGAATCCGTCCTATCATACAGGCTTCATCTTGAAAAATAATCTAGCATAGTCATATTCTCTGGCTAGTAACAAACTATTAACATCTTCTGAGAATACAGAGAAAACTCCAGGATTACTAGTAAATTCTCTGACGGAACCCCCCCCACCCACGCCCCCATTCAGCATCGTCTAGGAACACATTTCTGCAAAAGCATCCCAGGATCATTCGTAATTAGGAAAAGAAATGGTACCCATTTCACCAAGTGGACTTGCAGCAAGAAGTGATGGAGCATTTTTTTTTTATCTTGGCAAAAATGAAGCACAAACCTAACATTTCACAGGTTTGGGCCCATGCAAATGCGTGATTTGTTATGTGGGGCTGTTTTAATGTCACCCCGAAACCACAATTAGCATGCAGGTTCTTTCCAACTACTGAGTTAGAGTAAGTATTGGCAGTGCACCTCTTCTGTGTAACCATGACCACTAAGGCAAGATTATTATTTCACTTTGTCTAGAACATCAGCAATATTTTGTCGGATGCAGGTTTATACAGGGTGGACCTGTGCCTTACTGTCTTTTTTGTTTTTGTTTTTTTTTAAGAAAAAAAAAAAAAATCTCAAAACACAGATCCCTAAACACGATTCAGTTGAAAATGAACTGTTACGCTTTTAGAAATATATTTTAAACTACAAGGCTGCCCTGTTTTTGTTGTTTCTTCTTATGAACATTTTAAAAAGTTCCCACCCCTAAAAATTTGTCAAATTATTTCTTCGTTGTTGGTAATGCGATCCTGGTTGACTCCGGATGAAGTGCAGCTACTAAGGTTCTGCATGAGGGATACAACTCTCTGCGGTTAGGGTTTCCAGCTGTCAGTCTGGGACCCGAAGAACCTCCAGCTCCCAACCCGTCCTTTTGACGGTGGTCCCGGCAATAGATGTTCAGCTACCCAGGGGTGCTTGCGGATGGGCTTCGCTTGGCTGCCCCACGTTGACCTTCAAGCCCGGGACCCAGCTGTGCTCCGATCTGCAGACCAGCGGGATGTCCTTCGTTTTTCAACACGGAACTCACAGGAGATGGATTTGCCTATCCCGGGGAAGCTGAGGCAGTAGAGGCAGCTCCCTGGCCCAGCCTAAAACAGGCGCCAGGTGAAATTGGTATGTTTGTGTGAAGCCAATGCCGCAGGAGAACCGGAACGCGCCCGGGGAGCACTCCCTGCCCTGGGCACTTCATACAATGGAGCCTTTGGAGGATGACAAGTGGATTGACTGAATCCTGATGGCCAACGTCCTCTGTAAGTCCTGGAGCACATCCTGGCCCGTTCCTTCGCCATTTTTGTCGTATAGCAGCTGCTTAAATGCTTCGTTTTCAATGAGGACCATCATGTTTTTGAGGAAGTAGCCTTCACAGTATGCTGAGAGCTCTGTGACTCCAAGAAACTGTGGAGAGCGGAGGAGAAGCAGATGGTTATGTTTCTGAGATGCACCTGATGGCTCCCACATATAATATGGGAGGGCACCTGTTCTGGCAGAGCGGCTGTAAGAGTGACCCTGAGTCTCCACCCTTTTCTGTATTCACATTCTTGGGATATGACTTTGTGGACCCTCCTATCAAAGGGCTGGCATCTCTCGCCACTGCCTGGTCTTGGGACCTGCTCGGGCCAACGAACATGGTAGAAATGAGAGTCCCCAGTGCTGAGCTAGGTTCGGGTGGCTATGTGTATGTCCCAGCTCTCTCTCAGAACCCTGCCTCTGCCTGTGTGGAGGGTGAGTGACTACGTGAGACTGAGTGGAGTCAACCCAGCTGCCCCAGCTGAAGCCTCTGACAGTGACAGAGTCCAGCAGGATCAGCACAGCCAGCCGTGACTGGCCAGCCAGCTGACCTCAGAGGCAAGGCCTGCTGAGACCAGAAGAACCTTTCAGCCTTCCCGTCCACTCGCATGGGAAATAAGCACTCGCTGTTTTAATCATCGGGGCTTGCATCTCTTTGTAACACTATAGATCACTGGCACAGGGATGGAGCTGCAGACACAATTCTAAGGTCTTTAAAGTATTAACTCATTTAATTCTCACAGCAATCCTAGGAGGGAGCACTGCCTACTTACCCAGTGTCTTGAGGGCAGGGGGGATTTTGCTTCCGAGGGGACATTTGGAAAAGCCTGGAGATGTTTTTGGTTGTCACGAATGGGGTGGTGGTGGTGGTGGTGGTGTGGGTACTACTGGCATCTAATGGGTAGAAGCCAGTTGTGCTGCTAAATATCCCACGATGCACAGGGCAGCCCCACAGAGAAGAGTTATGCAGACCGAACCGTTAGTAGTGCGGAGGTTGAGAAATGATCTACAGATGTGGTTCCTAATAGACTAAACCCATACGGAGAGGTTCTGTCCACCTGGCTCGCCGTGACAAGCCCAAGCAGAGGGCTTGGTAGGCAGTAGACCCTTAGTAAGTCCTTGTTGAATGTGTGGATGAAGGGTTAACTCTCAGAGTACTGAAACTAACAGCAAGGATGTATCGAGAGCTTACGATGTGCTGGGCACCTTATCAGGCATTTCCCGTGCATCATTCCATTTCGTTCTCAAATTTCCTCCAGGCAGGTACTATTAGCGCCTCCAATGTACAGATGAGGAAATGGCGATAACAGAGTAACTTACAAAAATGCACACAACTTGTTACGGGCAGAACCAGGAACTGAACCCTGATAATTCAAGTCCTGAAGGTTGTGCTTAGTCCATGAGGACACTCTGCCTGCAGCCAGATGCCATTAATTGGAGGGCAGGAATTTAACTTCATGCGCATGCCTGGTGCAGGAATTCATGTTTGAGAGCAGAAGCAAATGTGGATATGTGGGTCGGCCAGCTGTCTTTAGCACTTCTCGCTAGTGTTGAGGGGGAGAAACATCAACATGGGAGAGAAACATCTCCTACGTGCCCAGACCAGGGACCAAACCCGTAACCTAGGCACGTGCCCTGAGAGTTGAACTGGCAACCTTTCACTTTGTGGGATGACACCCAATCAACTGAGCCACACAGGTCAGGGTGCCCTTCTCTCTAGTTTTCAAAGCTTGTAGGTCTCTCTGTTACAATGAACCAGAGGCTCAGAAGTTGGTTGTTAAGTGCTCCTTGAGAAGACACCCTGCTGCTTTATTTAGATGCAGAATCGCCCTTCTGAAAGCTCTATGATTCAGTCCTTTAGACCAGAGATGCATGCTAAGTTGTTAGGTGTAGAATGCTGAGTTGACGATGAGGCAGTGCCAACAGGGTTACGGTGGAAGGAGCTGGAAGACCTGGATTCCAGCTGGGGCTGTCCCACCTTTCTGAATATGTGCCCAGGGCTGGGTCACTTGGCCTCTGACTTTAGGTTCCTCATTTTCAAAGGGGGAATTATGACACCTGCAACACGGACCTGTTGTGGGATTCAGTGAAATGTGATTCCTGGCAGGACTGTGTCCTCCATGAGGCTCAGGAGGCAGGCTAGGAAAGGAGCTAAGGGAGGGGGCTCTGGAATCTGCCTGAGTTCTTATTCCAGACTTTGCCACTTGCCAGCCATCTGCTGTTGGGAAAGTTATGTAATCTCTCTGAGCCTCAGTATTCCTGTCCGTAAAATGGGGATCATAATAATACCTAATTGGCCGTTGTTGAGATTAAATGAGATAATGCATGGGAGTGTTTAGAACACTGATTGTAATCAGCACTCGATGTTAGTTGTCATGATAAATGTAAACTATACATTTACATTGAGAGCAAATGTAATACATGAGAGTAAATGAATTATTCTCATTCTCAATACCTTATCTCCAGGGACCCACGTGTACAATGAGGCCAGGCTGTGGTAAGGAGAGCTGACTCCGTCTACAGAACCTAGCTCAGCTAACTGGCTTGTCCCCTTGAACTCACTGGCATCATGTGCTGATTCCCTGAGCCAACAGTCCAGCTGTCTACATAAAAACCACGTGCAACCAACTCAACAACAACAAAACAACCTGATCAAAGAAATGGGCCAAGGATCTGAACAGATACTTTTCCAAGGAAGACATATAAACGGCCAACGAGCCCATGAAAAAGGCGTTCAACGTTACCGATTATGAGAGAAGTGCAAATCAAAACCACAGCGAGGTACCACCTCGTAGCTGTGAGAACGGCTATGAGCAGCAAGAGGATGTGGGGAAGAGGGAGCCCTCACGCACTGTGGGTGGGACTGTAAGCTGGTGCAGCCACCATGCAAGCCAGGATGGCCGTTCCTCAGACAATTAAGGTAGAACTACCTGGTGATCCAGCTATTCCACTTCTGGGTACGTGTCCGAAAAATATAAAAACACTATTTTGAAAAGATAATGCACCTCCATCGTCACTGCAGCATTATTTACAATAACCAAGATATGGGAACAACCTAAGTATCTATCTGTAGATAAATGAATAAAGAAAATGTGATATATATAAATATATTTATATCATATATTATATGATATAAATACAAATAAAGTATATATAATATAAAATATGATATATATGATATGAAATAAAGACAAAGAAGGAATCAGCAATTCCACACACATACACACTGCAATAGTGGAATACAACTCAGCCATAAAAAGATGAAATATTGCCATTTGCAGTGACATCGATGAACCTTAAGGTTTTCTTATGCTAAATGAAATAAGTCAGAAAAGGACAAAAAACATATGGTTTTACTCATATATGGAACAGAAAACAAAAGAAACAAATGAACCAACAAAA
>CM052539.1:9778355-9810400 GCA_028533065.1 Trachops cirrhosus
TGCGAAGGCCCTGTTCTAGATCCCCTGCATCTGATTCTTAAGAAGTGGTATCCAAGCAACAAGTGTCTTTTGGAACCGTTGCCTTGGCGACTTGGATGCTTCATTCCACTGGTTGGAAACCACCACTCTACACAAACAGCGGGGTCACACCTAAGGAGAGGTTCTAAGGTCTCACACCAGCCGAGTTTTATGTTCATGTTATGATATATAAAATGGACCAATCCACAAAACCATAGCTCAGGCCCCACCCCCGAGCAACTGGGAACAACTTCGTAGGCTGGCCACTCTGTGTGTGAGGCTGCTTGAGGGTGCGTGATAATTTCATATTGGTTAAAGCCAGGCCATATAGATCATTACATATAATAGTTTCATTCACATGATATGAATGTGCTATATTGAATGGTAGTTAACCAATATGAATGTCTTAGCAAATATGCATGCTGGGAGAGGTACGGATTTGCATAATGGAAGAGGTAAAATTAAAGGTCAGATGTGGATAGGGAAATACATTAATACCTGAACTACAGGAATATGTCCATGCAACACAGCAAAAGTCAGAGCCGTCCAATGGCGGGTCTCGGGGTGGACGGATGGATATTTATGAGGAGTACTGACAACCTATAAACAAATTGAAGTTATTTTCAAAATGTGACCTTCACAATACTCAGACTAGCAAAGCTGACCTATCTCTCTGTGGCTAGGCACGTGGTCTAAAGATGTACAAAGGACATCGTGGAAGGTGCCTTGGGAAGTGTTGGTGATGAGGGGTAGTGAGGAGTAAGGACGCCTTTGCTTCTCATCTGAAAGCAATTAAATGGATGACGTCATCTGCCCACCTCTATGGTGCCTTGGAGAAGCTGCAATGGCGGCTCGTATAAGCCAGCTCACCTGCCTGTCTCCTCTTTCTGCTTAAGGAAAGGCGGTGGTTCTGAGAACTCTAGGACGTTAGGCAGCACGAGATGCCTGTGCCATTACACTCACAACTTTATGGGACATTCTTGGTGGTAGCAAACTCCAGGCAAGGGGAGGTCTGCTTCAAGCTTTTGAGCCAGGGAAGACCACCGTCATCTGATGGGGGAATGTCACCTTCTGGTCACAGCTCACCCACACTGTCCTATTTCACTCTTCTGCTGGCTTCCCGGGTGACAAAGACCCTCAGGTTTCTGGAAACTGGGCATAAAAAACTTCCCTGGAAACAGCACGAATAAGCAAGCTGATGATACTGGTCTTTTTCTATGGGGGCGTCAAAACAGCTCTGGCCACGAGAGAGGCGGCTGTACAGCTGGAGGGTGGGGTCCTGCAGGGTTGGACCTGCACGTGGTTCTTCTCCCAGATATTCCTGGGGCCGTATCACCGCAACGCCTATTTCATTCAGAGCACTTGACTCACTCATCACCTGCCGGGGGAAGCCTTGGGCCGGGAGCCGTGGGGTGGGCTAGGGAGGACCCAAGAACCCCACCAGGACCCAAAGCTGAGGAGCCCTTGTAGGGTCTGCATGGTTTTTAGAGGGGGAACATAATGGGGGGAAATCCTTGATACCTGGAATTTGAAGGATCAAAAATGGTTATGGATCCCAAATTATGTCTATGGCCTGCTTTCCTCAGATGAATATAAAACTCACTAAAACCCCCAAAACCAAACCAAAAAAGCACCCCCCCACAATAATCCACAGTACTGAAACTACAAGAGCACCCAATTTTGAACTCAAAAGGTTTCCCAGGGTTGCTGAGTTAGGACTGTAGCACGCCAATCTTCCCATCTCCGAGGCTGCCAGTATCCAGCTGCCGGAGAGAGTGGGTCTTAACAGAAAAGTGTGATTCACCTATTACAAGCCTTGGAGGGAGGAAATCAACATTGCCCGAGCCTCGAACTTATGCTAGGTCCTCTCTGTGTTTATTTCTTCCAATGACTCTCTGAGGGGGTGTGATCGTTCACCCATTTTGCAGATGGGGACACCCAGGCCCAGAAAGGTTAAACCACTTGCCCAAGCACAAAAGCAAGTCACTAAGATGTAGACAGTGACAGAATTTGAGCCCCACTGTCAAATTCTAAAGCCTGTCGGGGAGAGCTTTCTGCTATAGCACACGGCCTCTAGGAAGCTTAGGGTTAAGACCTGTGGCTTCAACTCAGCCAACCAGGTGAGCCAATCGGGATTTGGTGGGGGAGGGGGAGCTACGCCTCCGCTCTGGGGACCTGTCCAGCTTTGCATTGTGCAGAGGGAAAAGGGCTGATGGCTCAGGAGAGCTCTCTCTGCTCTGATCCCAGAGGGAGTGGACGAGCAGGAAGAGTCAGAGACTACGTACAACTGAGCCAGTGAAACGCCGGTGTTGTTGGTTGTTTTCGAGTGAAACACACATGCTGGCAGCTCCCTGCCGTTTGGGGGGGCCGGGGCCTCAGGATGGAGGAGATCCATCAGCTGGTCTGACCGATTTGCTGGACTGAGCGCCCTGCCCTCGGCAGCAGCTCTCGGGAGAAAAAGCCCCCCTCTCTTTGCTCGCCTTCCCCTGGGGACTGCCAGGCCAAGGGGCCTGCAGCCCTCTGCACCCTCACCTCCACATTCAGGTCAGCTCCGGCATCCAGCAGCATCTGAACCATCGCCTCGTCCCCACGGACGCAGGCGTACATCAGGGGGGTCATGCCCTGCGGTGAGTTAGAAACCAGAGAACGGAGAAGGTTTACCAGGTGGCTGTGTCACTTGAGGATAACAAACGGAAAATCTTACTTTTGTTGAGGAGGCTATGTTTGTAATCAAAATCCAGCATTAAAAAAAAAATAAGCAGCCCTATGATTCATAAGGTCATGATCCTCCATATTTCAAAACCAACAGAGAGGCCAAGAGGAGACCATACATTGCTGTTTTTGCATTTATTGTTGCTTAGGCTGGAGGATTTTTGTTTGCCTGTCTTAGGGTGCAACAGACCTAAGAGTGTTTGCTAAAGCAAATGGTTGATTTCGGCTTACAGCTCTTAGGAACTTTCTGGATTCTGCAACATCAGCCCCTAAGCTACCTAATTGACAAACACCGTTGCCTTGACATTTCTCTTCCTCAGTATAACAAGTGTCCTCTTCCCTCTGTACGAGATGCTGGGCGGTGTCGAGGGAAACAGGAGCCTCTGAGCACGACGCCCCCATCACGGACATCTGCTCTGATGTTATCATTTACAAGCAAAAGGCAAGCGAATGAGGAATGGCTTTCAAACATTCCACATTTGCCCATAACTCCTGCTCATTGCAAACAAAGCACCACAACCAACAGAAGGCAGGGATGGAGTTTTCCACAGACAGTGTTATGAAAGCGGCAGTTGGAAATGTTCGAGTACGAAGAGCCTTATCTCGCACCATCTACTAAAATCATTTCTGGTTTGATTAGAGATATGGGGACAAAATTAAAACCATAAAAGACATCTAGGTATAAAAGTGATAAAAGAAATCACACAAAAAAATCATCACAGCAGTAAGGACCTAACATTGAAAACAAACAAAATTCAAAGGTAAGCAATAAATTGAGACATATTTGTCACACCATAAGCAAGGGATATTTGCCACATTATGTGCCTAATATGTAAAGAGCTCTTCTAAGTCAAAAAAAAAAAGACAGTAAAAGTCCAATGAAAAACAGGCAGTAAGTAAAAAACCAATTAATAGGGAGCACATATATAGTTGGAGGGTGTATAAGGAAACAAAGTCTCTGAAAAAGTGGTATGAGATCAAAACCTTAAGGTAGGCTCATGACTTTGAGCTACTATTTCCACTTTTAAGAATTTCCCCAATGAAATAATTAGGGATTTGAACAAAGATTTGTGTAAGTTTGGTTAGCTCAGCATTAGTGATATAAGTAATTATAAACAACGTAAAATATCCAGCAACTAAAGAGTGGTTGACTGAATAAATAATATGACCATTTTAAGTAGCCACTAAAAGGGATTAAAAATATTTAATAGCCCTGGCAGGTGTGGCTTAGTGGATTGAGCACTGGCCTGTGAATCAAAGAGTCACTGGTTCGATTCCCAGTCAGGGCACATGCCTGGGTTGCAGGCCAGGTCCCCCCCCCCCCAGTTGGGGGCATGTGAGAGGCAACCACACACTGATGTTTTTCTCCCTCTCTTTCTCCCTCCTTTCCCTTCTCTCTGGAAGAGAATGAATGGAATCTTAAAAAAATTTAATAACATTATGAATTATCTTTATATAAAACATTAAAAACAAGTTATAATAAATTCCCATTTTTTAAAAAAGAGTACAAATTGAGTGTATGTATCAGGGCTCGGGGTATTGCTCAAGAAAATCAGCAGGTGCCATCCCTCCCCCGGAACCGGCTGCATGAACTGCTCACGTGAGAAGCAGCTCCATCTGTCCCCTGCGACTTCCCATCTGGGGCTCACTTTGAAGGCATCTCCCTGACTGGCAGACTCACACGCCTGTCACCGTTCCTCAGTGTCAGGGGCTTGGGGGACAGCTGCCTATCTCTGAGGTTACTCTTAGGGTCTCCCAGAAGGCCTTTTGTGTTTCTTAAACATACCCTGAAAGTTTGGTGAAAATCTGCCTTGACTTGTTCTGTGATGCAGGAACAGGCCGGCAGAGAACTAATTTTACCCATGCTGGAAAAAGAACTTAAAGGACACATACTAAATATAAACATGATAGTTATCCGGGTGATGGCATTATTTACTTTCTGGAATAGGCCTATTTTTCTCTATTTTCCATTTCAGCTGCAACGATCACGTGCAACTTCTATAAAGATGAACAAGGGTATTTTTATTTTAAAAACTAAAACTAAAACAAAAAAAGGCAAAAAAAAAAAGAAAGCACCCTACATCACCAGTAGGGGGCGCCTCTGTCCAGTACCTGCTGTTTCTCTCTAGCCATGGGCCTGGGCTGATGGTGAAGGTCGGGGTGTGTGTTCAGATACTCAGAGGACCCTGTACCTGTTCGCTCATGGTGTTGATCCCATCGGGCCCCAGGAGAGACACCGCCTGCTTCACTAGGTCTGTCCTCCCACAGTTCAGCATCCGGAAACCCAGGTCCTGCTTAAACTTGGCTTCGATGGCCACTGCGTCCAGCTTCCGTGAAGCAAAAAAGCAGTCATCAGCCCTAAGGAAAGGAGAGAGAGATGGTCAGCAACTTCCTCAGAGACTGCCCTGCAAGGCCGCAAAGAGTTAGGTAGCACCAGGAAACTTTGCTTTTTGTGTCCACTGCCTGTTCCTAGGCTTCAGTTAATGTTGGATATCTTGACCCTTTGTCCTTTATAACTGCCTCGGGTCTGTCCTGACCTCTGTTCCCACAGCGTGCTGAGCAAAGCATCATATTGGCTAATACTTACTGAATGTTTACTAGGGGCTAGGCACCATGCTAAACTCTTTACACGCATTAATTCATTCAATCCCACACAACCCCAAGAATTAGGTACTATTATTACCTCTCTTTTAACCATGGGGAAGCAGACACAGATAAAGGACTTGCCGGAGGCCACACAGCCAGCCAGCAGTGGGCGAACTGCGGCAGTCTGGAGAGCCGATCTGGGCATCTACTGTGTCACCCTGTGCCCCCGTCACAGTGAGAGGTTAGGGAGGGTGGAGAGAAAAATCAGCGGGTTCCAGAAGGTGACGCAAACTCTGCTTGTACGGCATGTGTGTTCTGTCTCACAGTGAAATCAATCGTTCACCGAATCAAATCTCCAGGCATTTTATTGAGCACCTATTTGTGACAAGCTCTGCTCTCGGTGCTGAAGACACAAAGCTAAACATGTCATTGTCCCTGCCCTGGGTCCCACGGCCTGGAAGAGGAGAGGGCAAGGCACTGGCCCCTATAACCCCATCCGGCGACTGCAATGACTGAGGGATTGGAGACATGCACCAAATAGAGCCTAGGGGATACAGCAAGGCTTCCTGGGGGAGGTGGCCCCTGAGCTGTGTCTTAAAAACAGAGATGAGAGGAGGAGAGAGGGCAGAAGAACTGAGCAGGGCTGGTGTCTGCAAAAGCATGGAGTTGAGACACGGCAGGCGAAGCGAGGGTAACGATGAAGGTTTCAGTGTTTCTGGAGCCTGCACTTGTAGGCAGAGTGCTAGAGCTGAGAGCCGGCCTGGATTGCAGGGGAACCTGACTCATGTTTTAAGGCTCCAGACTTTGTTTGCCCTTAAATGCCATGGAAGATTTTTAAGCAGGCAGGGGACTGGGATGGTCGGATGGCCAGCTCTGGGAGAGAGTGGAGGGTGGGTTTGTGGGAGCCACCCCCAGAAGTTGGAGCCCTGTTAGCGCTAATGGACTAGCTGAGTGGACGGAGAAGCCACCGGATGACAAAGGGAAGTGACAAGGGCCTTAGTGAAGGCTGTGGTAGCCGGGATGGAGCAGAGGTCGTGGGTTCTGACTTCTCCACATGCAGGTGCCCATTGTTCAGCTCGCGGCTTGAGGCTAGGGAACCACAGCTCACATTGACAGCAGTCAGCGGTGTCCCAGGCCCCTTCCCACCCCTCCTCCTGCTAATTCAGACTGGAAACTGAGGGAGGGAGCCGGGCATTCAGCATTCCTGGCCCTGTTCTTGCCTCTGATGAACCCACTTGGAAGGATTACACTTATGTGTGGGGGGATTATTACCTTCTGTTTTATCCTTGGAGGAAATGATAGGGCCTATTGTTCTAGAAAGTTTAAGGTACTAAGACTGCTGCTCAGCAGTAAGGCTAGGATCTGGGGAGAGCATCTGAGGGGTGAACCACAAAGAGTCTCAGGAAGTGGGTGGAAGGTGTGTGTACTTGACCCTTCACTGGGTTCCTGATCTATCATTCATCTCTGCTGACAGAGGAGCCTTGGCCCAAGGCCGTCCTGTAATAGGAACCTCATGGTAGACAGGCTGTGTCAGGCTCTCAATGGGAGACACTAGGCCTCCGCTTCTGGCCACGAGGGGGAGCTGTTGCGGTGAAGATACCCTCCTGAGAACCTGAGCTCCAGTTGGTAGAGGTCTAGTCTGCATGCTTGCTTCAGGAACTGTGCGTCCAGTCAGCCTCCCAGGGCCTGCATGTGCGAGAGCCCAGGGAAGAGCTAAGTAAGGTATTTAGGGGCCCCCAGTTTACCAGGACTCTGGAGTGCAAGATCAGAGATGGTCCCAGTGTTGCTGGAAAACTCTCCAGGGGAGCCTGAGAGCTCCCCAGGTGGTGGGGGAGGGCAGAGCGGCTCTAGGCATCAGCATCCAAGGGTAGAACTTCTGGGGCATAGAATGGGGCTGTGAAATCAAGAGCCTCCTTCTTGGGAGCAAAGATGCCGTGAATTGTCACTGTCACTGAGTTTGCAATGTCCTATTTTCTGTCTGCTATCTTCAATGCTTGATTGATTCTCTCAATGAAGCAGTTTTTTCTGGAGTCAACCTGAATTCCGTGTGACTGGGTAAATGTTGCCAAGCACCTACTGTGTGGGGGCACCATGCACGGGGGCTAGGAGGAGGGAGACACAGACCCGACTGACCCTGTTTTCCCTGAGCTCCCTCCCAGACTGCTGAACAGATAATTCCCAGGACGTCAGAAGAAGTGTTTACCACAGATAGAGATCCTTGATTTCAATTAGAAAGAGACAAATGGCAAGAAAATTACTGTAGCTAAGATGGGGATGATAAAAATTGTTATAGGAAGCTAACATTTATTGAATACGTACTATGGAAATCGGAGCTCTTTCCATGTATTAATTCGTATGATTTTTATGACGAGCCCACAATGCAGGTGCGAGTAGGAGCCCCATTCTGGAGATGAAGAAATTTCCCATGTCACCGGGCTGGTGGGCAGTGGGTGAGGATTTCACCCAGCTGAACTGGCCCCTCTCAGCAGGACCTGGCCCTTCTCCGTGGGTGGGCGCGCCCCCATGGGCAACTGCCTGACTTGTCTTCGGTGCCTCCCAGACCCTCAAACTCAGTATGTCCAGAATGGAACTTCTCACTGACACATCCACCTCCCTCCCTCCTAACCTGTCCCCCAGCCATCCCATCTCCATAAAAGGCACCACTGTGCCCTCCCCCAAACCCCAGATGCTCAGGCCAGACCTTCTCTCACACCCTTACCTGTTCCACCAGCTGTTGCTTATGCCACCCAAATGCCCCATTCCAAATCCATCCACTTCTCTCCACCCCCCACAGGCCAGACCCTGGCTCCAAACGCCAGCATCTCTTGCCTAGATTACTGCAGTAGCCTCCTAACTGGTCTTCCTGCTGTCACTCTCCCGCCTTCCAAACCGGTTTCTTAAACAAGGGAAGAGTAAGCTTAAAATATAGATAGGCTCATGCTCTGCCCCTGGTCAAAACCTCCCACTGCCTTCCAGTGTAAGGAGAATAGACTCCAGTTCCCCAGGCAGGGCCTGGAGGGTCCCACCCTACCCTCCAGCCCTTCCCTTCCTCCCTCCTTCTTCTGTCCCTTCAACAGGCCAAGATCTTTCCTGTCTTGAGGACTTAGTTCCTGCTGTTCCCTCTCCTTGGAATGCCCTTCCCCTGACTGTCTGCAGGGCTGACTCCTTCTCACCCCTCAAGTATGAGCTTGAATGTCAGGTCCAGAGGAAGGCTTCTCTGACCAGTGCATCTGAAGGAAGTGTGTTCCTCTCCCTCACCACGCCCATCTCCAGGCCACTTTCGTCCTTCCCCTGGTTAGCACCCTCCAGGGCCTGTCCTTACGCTGGGAGCACACAGCAGTAAGTGATGGGTGAGCCATGCACGCCACCCACCATTCATTCTTGAGGCCCCAGGAAACAGCTGTCTATCAAGAATCCCTCGGTCATACAGAGTAAGTCATGGTCCTCGTCACTGAACTTTACCAGCCGAGGGAGGCAAATGGGGAGGCCGGTAAGAAACATTTTCCATAATCCATGGCTTTGTGTCCAACCGGGCTTGTTAGAAAACTGACCTCCGCAAAATCTTAATTCCTGCAGCATTCCTGTAAACACAACTCAGAGCTCCATTTGCTAGTTCTGCAGAGTCTCTGAAGGATCCACCACTGAGGACCAACGGGTCCCCCGTGGTCTGGACAAATGAGCGTGTCGTCCTAAGTGCAGGACTTACTTATGCAGAAATCTATTAAGCCAGCTACCTGGGGCTTCATCAGAAGGCCATCACCTCGGTGGTTTTCCCTTCGAGTGGCTTTCGGAGATGCCAGAAAAAAATCGGATCAATTTAAGTAAGAGGTCAGCCCCTGAGGTGGTCAATTTCTCTGATTTCTCAAGGGCCCCAGCCCTGGGACTGGCTCAAGGCTTCCACCAGTTCAGGAATGTGACTTCAGAAAGATGTTTTCCAGGAGGCCCTCGGGCCTGAGCACAGGGAGGGACACGTTGCCTCCCCCCCCCGCAACCCCGGGAGGCGCTGGTGTGGTGGCGGAAGCTGACGCACTCTGCTGATCTCTCGATGCACACTCTGAGTGACGAAGGCAAGCTGGCGAGGCTTCACACACATTTTATTCGTTGGTTAATTTTTAAAGCTAGCATAGACATTATGAACATGCATCTCTGGTTCCCAGCTCTGCTATTTCTTGGCTTTGTGATTTCTTAGGGCAAGTGACTTAACCTCTTTGTTGTTGAGTTCTCTCATCTGTAAAATGAGTTTCGTCGTACAACTTTCCTGCTCAGATTGTGGGTGCAGGTTAAATGAGATGATCTATGTCCAGTGCTTAGAAGAGTACAGAACTTAGCACACAGCTCTCAATCAGTGTTAGAGATTTCATGCCATAACCTTTATAAATTACAAAGCTAGGTGCACACTGTTTGGAGAGAATATACTCTATTTGAAAGAAGCAAATACAGAGACTAAGGAATATTATAGTGCCCTGGCCAGTGTAGCTCAGTTGGGTGGGCATCATTCCACAAAATGAAAGGTCACTGCCTGGGTTGCGGGTTCGGTCCCCAGGTGGGGTGCGTACAAGAGGCAACCAACCGACTAACGAGTCTCTCTCACATCACTGTCTCTCTCCCTCTTTCTCCCTCTCCTCCCCTCTCTCTAAAATGAACAAAAGAAAAAAATTAAAAACAAATGAACATCGCAGTCAAAGCACTTCCTAAGATCTCCGATTAGACACCGTGTCTAACGCATTCCACCAGGGTAAAGGCAGATCTTTTCCCCGTGGGGAGACCCTGGTCCTCAGCGGGTTTTGCACGCATGCTAAGTGATGACAGGGGCTGGGGAGGGAGGTGGCGCGAATGGGAGTCACGCTTGATGGAAGCACGGTTTCCGGAAGAGTCCAACACGCAGAGTTCGGAGGCCCTGCTCAGCCAGGCTTCCAGCCCCTCCTTCCCCCTCCACCCGCAGGACCAAGGCTGGCTCCACTGGCCCCGGAAACCGGCAGCTCCCAGGCTCCCTGCGCACTGTCCCCAGGTGACTGTGGCGAATGTGCGGGCTCGGTAGCCAGGCCGCCTGGGTTCATCCCTTGGCTCCACCCCCACTCACTGGGAAACGCTGTACAGGTTCCTTAGTCTCACTTACTTTCCTCACATGGGGAACAGCAGCACTGACATTACACGTTTTACTTATTTAACAGATACTTAGCACTCACCGTGTGCCAGGCATATTATGAGATTTTTATAAATAACGTGTTTAATTCTCACGATAACCCTATGAGAAAGGCATTATTATTATTAACCTATAGTACAGATAAGGGGAACAGGGCACAGAGGGGTTAATGAACTTGCTCATTGCCACACAGCTAGTAAGTAGGAGTCAGGGTTTGAACAGAGGCGGCCTGGCTCCAGAGTCTGTCCTACTAACTACTTTGCACAGCCCAGTTCTCAGTGATCTGCTGCAATTTCTGGGCTTCAAAGGGATTCCTCACACCTGGCTCTGGATCTGCGCCCCCAAAGGCCTAAACAGTCCCTACACCGTGACCTTCCTCATCAGTGATAAAAAAGCTACCCTTTTTTGCAGGCTCATCAGGCACCAGGCACTGTGCAGAGTGCTCACTTTCCAGCACTTCACCTGATCCTCTCCTTGAAGGGGCTCTTGTTGTTATTATTACTCCCGATCTATTGGCCAGGAAACTGAGGCTTGGTCTGCGTGTGTGACACCAGAGCCTGGGCACCCCACAGCAGACAAAGCTGAGTCCCAAGTTCACATCCCCGTCTGGCTCCTACTTGCCACCTCGGAAAGGTAACCTAACCTCTCCAAGCTTCTGCTTGTTTCCCATCAGCAAAACGTGCCTGACAACTGTCTGTTTCTGTGGGAGGACTAAGGCAGATCTTCCATCCGAACCACTCGGCACAGAGGGTGATAATAGTCGCCCAATACGTGAAATGCATACTTACTCCTGTGCCATTATTTTCTAATTGTAGGTCTTCTGCTCAGGGATTTAATCAGGCCATCTGGAAGTCCCTCCCTCCCGTCACCCTCCCACCACACAAGTGGCCAGTGCCCGGAAGGTCTTCTTGCCCCCCAGCAGTTCTGGAACCTGGCCCCTCTGAGCCCAGCCCTCGCTGCGGCCACTTTCTGGGCCTTGTGACAGCTCTACTGTCGCTCCCTTGGCTCCTCACTTCCCTTTCCATGCACTTCTCTTCTCGTGCATCCGGGTCTCACCAGCAGGCTGGCAATCTGGGACAGAGCAACGCCCAAGGCCCCTCTCAGAGACAGCTGACTGGGGTCAGCCAGGAGGCTGTGTGTGTGTGTGTGTGGGGGGTGGGATGCTTGCTCTACTCACAAGGAAGATGCCAGAGCCCACCACCGCAGGACACGGGCTGAGGTGCTCGGCTGTTGCAGGGGTGGCTATGAGTCAGGGAGGCATCCCCACTCTGCTGCCCGGACCCTCGTGCCCCATGATTTGGTTTCCCAAGGCTAGTGGGCAGGTTAGTTGCCTTGGAACAGAATAGAAATGTTAGCAATGATCAGAGACAAAGGAGTATTGACAGTTTCCCTACCGTGCTATAGTTTAATAATAGTAATAATAGCGCCCGACACTTTTCAATAGCTTTGCATGTGCCAAGCATTCCCTGTGTAGCGGCTCACCTCATCCTGGAAAGAACCCCATGCACTGGGCCCTGTTCTCTTCGTTTCCCAGGTGAAAAACCCCGAGGCGTGGAGGTCGTGTCCCTTGCCCAGGGTCACAGAGCGCACGGGTGGTGGTGCCGGCATTCAATCCAGGCAGGCTGGCGCCTGAGCCCGTGCTCCCATCTTCCTTAAGCCTTCACAGGAACCCCAAATGGCAGGTTTCGGCACCCCCATTTCACAGATGAGGAAACAGAGCCCAAGAGGGGTTAAGTATCTTGCCCTAAAGTCACTGGGCTCCTCCTCCTTCCATTTCAACCCAGAGCTGTCTCCTCTCAAAGCCCAGGCTTAAGGAAGGCTCGGGTTTGTGTGTGTTCCCACAGCGTCCCAGCCCAACTCCACGGAACCCGGCGTCATCAAATGTCTGCTACGTGCCACACACTGCGGATGCAGAGGGGCCAACGGGATGAGGTTTCTGCCCTGAAGAGGCTCAGGGGCAAAGGGAAGTGCCAAGATCCATTCACGCCCACCTGAGAGCGCCAGCTACAGGCCAGCCCTGCCTCAGGTGCTGGAGGCCAGCAGCAGCTGAGCCTGACACGGGCCTCGCCCTCCCGGGCTGTCGTGGAGAAGGATGCTAAGCAAACTGTTTGGCTACGTAGGAGACTGTGTAATTGAAAATGCAGATGCTCAGGGGAGAAAAATGAGAGGACGACACTAACTCAAAACAGTAAGTAAGGATCAAGCTGCCAGCCTCCCATCTCTCTCTGTGGGCACACCGGTGAGATTTACAACATCCAGGAGCAGACAACAGTGCTGATTTCATTTATCTGGATACTCAGGAACTCACTGAAGGGCGGCGGGAAAATTCACTGGTGTTGCATTCACAAGCCAACACAGCATATTCCCTCGCAGAATAACCCCGGGCAAGTCTTCCATGTGCTCACCTATAAAACGGGACAGCAGTACCTACGTGGTAAGGTTTTAGTGAGGAATGACGAGAATATGCATCTTTTCTGGCTACGCTGGAGGCACTCTTTGAAGATGGCACAGACCTAGAGAACGTGGGGTGTGTGATACTGACACAGACTGGATTTCTAGAAGATGGGGACCTAGGTGAGCCACCTGAAAGGCAGGAGATTTAATATAGGCAGGCAGCACCCCCAATGAACAACACCCACACCAGCGGTGGAAAACAGGGCTCATCGTGGGCAACGTCGGACCCTTTGATATGGCTGATCGGGGTGCGGTGTTGAGGAGGATTCTGAGGCCGCGTCCAGACCTTGCCGGGAAGGAGGAACCCTACAGAACAGGGGCTTACGGACCAGTTCTGAAAGCAACTGGTAAAGTAGGAATGGAGCCAGGGGTTTTATGTTACAGCTGTACTGCCCATTAGCCCTGTGACCTTGGGTAAGTTCCCATTTTCCAGGGACAGCCTCAGTTTCCTTATCTATTAAATGGGGGTGTTGGCTAATCAAGCACGGACATTCTCAGAGTTTACCACATGTTTTCCGGTGCTCGGGCACCACTCTTTCCTGTACAACAGTTTTTCTCCCTTACTCCATTCCACCCAGCACTTTAGCTTCCCTGTTTTTGCTCTTATTTCATAACAGACACTTATTACCGTGTCCAAGAGGATCACCTGGGGAAGAAATGTGTAGCTGTGAGTGCTAACTACACCCCGGCATCCACTCTCCGCTTCCTCCTCACAGTGATACAGAGCCTCCCGCTTTCACGGGGTTTTGGCTGAGCATGTGGCTGTCCAGGTCAAGATTACATTCCCCAGAAATTAGGAAGTTGGAAAGGACAGCCATTCGGATCACCTATTGTATGTCAAACAGTGTGCAAGGAGCAGAGTGCTTCCCTACTCAAAATATTCTATTGGTTTAATAATAATAATAATAATAATAATAATAATAAATAGTAGAATATATAATAGCACTTATTGTGTGCCAGGAACTATTCTAACTTTACATATATAGAAACACACACACACACACACAAAGCCTATACATTATCTGTGATTGAGCACATACACACACATGCTCATTTACATACATGATCTTATCTAATCCTCTCTGTGACCCTAGAACAGTGATCTTCATCTTTCAGAAGAGGAAACAGCACAGAGAGGCTAAGAAACTTGCCCCAGGTCACAGAGCCTGCAAGCAGTAGAACTGAGATCTGAACCAGCAGGCTGTAGCTAGAGCCCTGCTCTTACCCCACTCCACTGCCTCTCCGTGCGACCAAAGGCCTCCATGTTCACAGGGATTCCATGCAGCTGGGTAAGTACTAGGTGCCAGGTACTGGGCTGGGTGCCAAACAAATATAAATTTCCAACCAATTCAAGGCCCTCTTGCAATTGCCCCTCTGAAAGGTTCCCATCTCTCAACCATTTCTTCTTTCTTACCATTCCAGCCAACAAGGCCTGCTTCTCATTCTGCAGGCACACTGGCCCCCCGCTTTCCTGCCTGCCTGCATGCTGTGCCACTCAGTTCAAATCCTCTCCTCTGCATTCCGCTTTCCTCTAAGTTGTATTCCAGAGATAAGTGCCCCATAATAGCTTCTGACTCGCAGAATCCCAGAATGTTAGTGCTGAAAGAAAGCACGAAGCTCAACTCCTGACCTTCTTAAGATCAGGACACTGGAAGCCTGAGAAGGGTTAACTCATCGGAGGAGTCTCAGAGATATTTTGGAGCAGAATCCACGTCTTCTTCTGAAGTCATTTAGCAAGTCTCTGGATATCTTTAGGTTTGCGCAGGACAGTGATTCTCCACCAGGGGTGATTTTGTCACCCAGGGGACATCTGCCAATGTCTGGAGACAGTTTGGGTTGTCACAACTAGGGAGATGCTACTGGCCTCTAGCAGGTGGAGGTAAGGGATGCTGCTAAACATCCTACAATGCACAGGACAGCCCCCTCGCCCCAATGTCGAAAGTGCAGAGGTTAAGAAGCCCTGGTGGAGGAATACAATTCTTTTGCATCATCTCTTGTATATCAAGCAGTTGCCATCACAGGATTCTGTTTGCGTGCCAGTAAAATGGTGCCTTCAGAAATAAATTGTGAAATGGCCTGAATCGAATACAGCTTTCCCTCCCCCTGTAACCCTCCTCTCTCCTCAACATATTTTCCCAAGAAAGCCAAATTCCCTTACACGGGTTTCAAGTGCCCCAGCTGATGTTGTTTCTTTTCCTTGGGGTATCAAAAAGATGAACAAATTGAGACTTTGGTGCTGAAGCAAGTCACATCAAGATCTCCATGCAGTTTTCTAAGAAAAAAAATTGTATTATTGCAGCAAGTGGGACATATAACGCTCGCAAAGTTCCTAGGAGAAATCTTTGTCCACAAATTGTGCCCACTTGCTGTTTCATGCTGCTACTAAAGCACAGAAAAGAGCCAGCTCATTAAACTGTCCTTGGACAAGGTAAACAAAGGGCGATTCCACAGTTTCCTCCCCGCCAATTTTCTCTGCCTTGTGAGAGATACTAAAGGGCCCAGAACCTTCCTCCTCCTTATAAGTAAATGCCCAGTTAGTGGCAAAACCTACTGTGTTTGTCTTCTCCCACAATAGAAATTCTTGGTGTGTTCAAATATGTGAAAAAAGATTGATCTCAAATGCAATGGCTACAAAACTCAGGAGACTGAAACTAGTGTGTTTATATCTGAATGTGTTGTCATATTACTTTGAGTAGAAAATAATGAAGCAGTATTACACATCTCTGGATTCAGTGTCATGGCTTATTTTAAGGGGTGAAAGTAAGGCCCATCCCTAGAAAAGGGAGTCACCCCTGATTTCGACAGTCCTTAATGTATATTCCTTTTCGGCAGAGATTGGTTGTTGTCCTCCAGAATCATTTATCTTCTTTATGTATGGTAGGACCTGAATTGTTAGCTGGGTACATAGGTGCCCAGTTAAAGACTACATTTCCCAGGTTCTCTTGCAGCTAGACATGACCACATGACTAAGTGCTGACCAATAGGGAGTGACAAAAATTATGTATGCAATCTCTGGGGCATGCCCTGTCCTTCTGCTTTCCCTCTTCCCACTAGATAGATCACAGGTGGCAAACACATGGCCTAAGGGCCGAATCCGGCCCTCCACCTCATTTTATCTGGCCCTGCACCTTGTTTCTACCTGGTGGCAGCGCCGAGCTCTCACTTAACTGTTAAGGACTAGTTACATTTATACAGTCCTAAAATTACATTCGGCCCTTTGAAGGCAACTGCGAGGTTGATGTGGGCTCTTGTGAAAATGAGTTTGACACCCCTGCACTAGATAGATGTAGTCCTGCAGGGTGGGGGGTGGGGTGGGGGTCGGCCATGTTGGGCCATGCAGAGGAAGGTGTCACCGAAGGAATGGCAGAGCAACAACAGGGAAGGTGCTTGGGTCCCTGACTTGCAGTTGCCATAATAGCCCAGGACTGCTTATGCCTGGATTGTTGTATGAGGGAGAATTTTAAACTCTTGCTTTATCTGTGCTACAGATAGTTTCCATGTCCATTAGAGCTAATGAATCTATATCCAGTTAATCTGTTCACAAATGGTTTTGAAGTTGAAATCAATTCAGTGAAGCACACAGGAATCGCTAAGTATATGCTGGCTACTGTGCTAGGTGCTGGAGATTCAAAGATGAGCACACACACACTGTCTTGCAAGGAAGTCTAGAAAGAACTGATGGTGTTCTTTATAACAATTTTCACAAATAAACATACCCATTCCTGTGGTGCAAAGCAAAGTTCTCATGTTATAAACCCCAAATACATTCCTAGTAACACCAGCCCCATGAAATGCCCTATAACAGGTTGCAAATTTTTTTCTGTAAATATTTTAGGCTTTGTGGGCCATATAGTCTCTAGTCATAACTCAGCTCTGCCCCTGTAGTGTGAAAGCAGACATAAGCCATATGAAACCAGTGGGCATGGCTACGTACACGCACAACTTTCTTTACAAAAATAGGTAGAAGCCAGTTATAGTTTGCTGACTACCACCCCCCACCCGCCCCCAATCTATGGTAAAATATTTAAATAGGATAACATTCTCTTTGAGATTTACAAGAAACACAGGATGTTAAAAGCACTGATTTTTTAAAAAGCCTATTTAATTTTATTTAAGCCAATGTTTGCAAATTTATTGAACCACTTAACACTTATTTAAGTAATGCTTATTAATATCTCAGAACTGGCTTTCTGGATGTGCTGTTGCCAACGCCAGCTAAATAACATTTTTGTTAATGAGTTATGTGAGGCACACAGAAGGTACAGAGTAAAACAGTGACCACCTCCATGCTCAGCACCCAAGCCAGCTGAAAAAATAAAGCGTTACAATGCAAAGGCTCTGGCACCCGTCCTGACTCCATGAGCTTTCCCACCTTCTTGAGATTATCATCTCTCCTGAATTTGACATTTCCCATCCCCGGCATGCTTTATACTTTTTACTACTTTTATAAATTCCTAATAGTATATGGACTGTCCCACATATTGGTAAACTTTATGTAAATGTTAGCATACTACACAAATCCTGCCTCAGCTTGCTTTTTCCCCTGCACAATGTGACATTTCTGGGATTTAGCTGTGTAATAGCATGCAGATCTAGTTCATTTATTTTCATTGTTACTTGGTATTCCAAGTATGAACATTCCCTAATTTATTTATCTATTCTCCTGTAGACAGACAGCTTGTTTCTCTTCCTTTCCTTTTTCTTTTGCTATTACAAACACTGCATCTGTGGACACCTGTGTACATGTTTCCTCATTTCCACATGGAGGAGTTTCTCTAGGGTATAGGCCCGCGAATACATTTAGGTGATTTTGAGTTCCCTGGAGGAGGATTCAGAATCCCCTCCAGTGGTGTTTAGGAGTTCTCACTATTCTATATCTTTGCTCAAATCTGCTACCACCAGACTTTCCAGTTTTTGCCAATCCAATGGGTATGAAGTAGGTTCTGGGTGTGTTCTGACTGCATTTCCAGGGTTACGAGTGAGGCTGAGCCCATTTCTTGTATTTCTCAGGATATTTCTCCGTTGTCCTCACAGGGACCTGTGGCACTGGACAATGGCGACGATGCTAGGTTGACGCGGGGGCTGAGGTGCATCGGAGTCCTCGGTCGAGCTAAGGCTGTGGGCCGAGCTGCCGAGATGCACCTGTGGGCCTTGTTCGGAAGAGGAGTTTGCCTTTTCCAATGCTGATTCTTTGATTGGAACCACTTTTTTTCATAGAGAGAACTTAGAACTTGGGCTTTGGAGTCAGACAGACTGAGTTCAAATCCCAGATGGGGCGCATTCTCCATGTGACCATGCACAGGTCTCCTGACCTCCCGGAATTCCGGTGTCCTCAGGTGTGAAAAGAAAGTCAAGTCTCTCGAAGGGCTGGACGATAACTGATGGAGCAGAGGAGCACCCAGGACGGTTCTGCCCCACGCGGGCTTCCCGCTGTTCGTTCCCTGTACCATCTTGTAAGACACAGGAGAGGGCACGACCTGAAGCTCCACTTATTTCCGTTACCTCTACATGCCTCAGTTTCCCCCACAGGTAAATGTGGTTTTACCATTTGCATAGCTAACGTCAGACCACAAAACCAAATAATCTTCAGGGCTAGAAGGGACTTTGTAGACCATCGAGACTGAGGGTCCTCCACCTCCACGGGGTGATCTAATGACCTGCTGGAAGGTGAGTTCTCCTGCGATGACCACAGACTTTTTGAAGGATGGGACCCACTCCTCCATTGTTACCCAAAGCACCTTTGTCACAGCTGTGAACGAAGTGCTTTGTATTGAGCCCCTGGCTTTGGAGTAAGTACTGGCTGCCTGACTAATTGCTAAGGGAAGGTAATGTTCCTTTGTAAATAATATTTTAAACTGGAGTTTCGGAGGTTTGCTGGCAGATGAGTAAATAAACACTTTGGGCTGAAATTTAACAGACTAAGAGTGTGCCAAAAAAAAGCTCACTCCCCTGGGAGCCACCAATCCCATATGGCAAATGGCATCCCCTCAACCTGCCAGCTTGAATTGGAAGCCCTCGTTTGGAAGAGCCCCAAATGCCATTTAAGATGTAGGTCTCTGTGTTGCTGGAAGCACCCAGTGTTTCTGTTTTGCTTTTAACACTTTGGAAGCACAGAACAAATTCCAAGTGTTGGCAAACGGTCTGTCGCCTGCAAGCTGGTTCCCACCCACGTCAGGCTGCTGGAACTGCTGCCGTAAAGGGCGCCGATGGCTCTCCCAAGCCCGGTGGCCTCCTTTCTGTCCTCATCTTTTCCGCTGGTGCGGCAGCCTCGGATGCTGGTGACCCCTCTCCATCTTGGTTCCCTTGGTTTCTGCGGCCTCCCTTTCCTTGGGCATTTCTCTGCCCTGGGCCCCCTCCTCCTTCAACTCATGAGGAGGCCTCCTCATCCGTCCCTCCCCCGGGCAATGTCATTCACACTCCTGACTTCAAAGGCCACCTGTTCACCAGCATTTCCCCTGAAGGCCTATTTCGTGAAGGCCTTTCTTCTAAGTCCCTCGCCAGAATCTCACCTGCCTCTGTCTCCATGTAGAAGCCTTGTTGCATCTGAATTAGTCCAGGAAGAGTCTTAGTCTGTTTACTTACAGTATCACCAAACAGTAATAGCCTTTTGCATCATTCATTCATTCAAATATTTGTTAGGCCCCAACTATGGGCCAAGTTCTGCAGTAGACCCCATGATCAAGGAAACTCCTTTCTGCCTCAGCCCTAAAAAGAGAAGGAAGCCAACTGCTGAGATAAAGTCCAGACTGTGATTCTTTCTTCTGGAATATTCCATGCCCCCTAACCTCTGCTCACTTGAGACAAGCAAGACTCTGCCAACCAGGGGCCATATTTGCGTCTACAAGTCTTCCTTCCCTTCTGTTAATGACCCCATTTAAGTTGCAGATGGGTAAATAAACACCTTGGGCAGAAATTTAAGACTCAACAGTGAGCCAAAAAAAAAAAAAAAATCCCCACTTCTCTGAAAGCCAAATCCCATATGACCCACGACATGCCCTTGACCTGCCAGCCTGAATCGGAAGCCCTAATTTGGAAGGGAGCCCCAAATGCCCCTTGAGATGTAGTTGAATGCAGCTGGTGATGGACACTCAGCCGCTTTGGACATGGTTCGGGACTCTCGCCAATGATGGTTTTGAAAATCTAACACTTCAGAGAAAATATCAAGGCCGAGTCATCCAGAGGAATTCTAGAGCCCCTGGGATGGGGTCAGTGGTCCCCAAGCCAGTCGGCCCCAGGGAATTCTCTTCCTGCATCAGGTGCGGGGGGTGGGGCTGACTCACCAGCAGTGGGACAAGGGTCAGGATACGCCTGCCCTCAGCCTGGGCTACAGACCGTATCCCTGATGGTGCTTCACCTCATCTCTTCAAGAGTTTTTCCCTCCCTCGCAGGAAGTTGAGCCGATAGTTTTTGGCAACCAGAAGGAGCTGAGCTTTTAGGTTGTGGGTAGGGGCTCAGGGAAGGCAGGGAATAAGAATAATCACTAATATATAATGTATACTTCCTATGGGACAACAGTGTATCACAGTAGCAAAGGCAAGTTCGCTGCCTGGTTTACAAGCTGCAGGGTGCTAAATGGTTGACCTACACTATTATACTTAACCCTTCTCACCACCTTAGGGAATGGGCGTGTGACTGCCCCCATTTTACAGATACAGAAACAGGCTCAGAGGGTGACTGACTTGCCTCAGGTCACACAGGGAAGGCGTGGTCACGCCAGGATTGGAAGCCAGGCCGCTGGGCTGTAAGGCCTGCACTCCTCAGCACCGGGCTCTGCTTCCTCTCCATTAGACGAGAGGGTGAGCACTTAATTCCTGGCAGCTCTGCTCCCAAGGAGAAGCCTGACACAGGCTCTCTCATTTCCGTGCACGACCGAGTGGGACAGCACGTTGCACTCATCAAAGCCCAGCCCATGATTACTGCTCCCGCAGTGTCCTCGTCCTGTCCTTGTTAGAAGCATCCCTAGCTACACATTTTCCCAAGGCGGAAACTTCAGAGTCACTTTTCAACACAAAAATTTGGTAAGGGCATTAGGTATAGCATGGACATGCTACAAAATCCAACCTTCAAGTAAGGTCCCCTCCCACCTCTGTTCCCCAGTGTGATGGGTTGAATTATGTCCCCTAAAAAGATATGTTGAAATCCTAACCCTAACCCTCTCCCCCTATACCAGTGAATGCAACTTTATTTGGAAATGGAGTCCTTGTAGATGTGATCAAATTAAGATGCGGTCATTAGGGTGGGTGCTAATCCAATACGACTGGTGTCTCCTAAGAGGGAAATTTGCACTGAGACACAGGGAGAAGAAGGGCATGTGTAGAGGGAGGCAGAGATCAGAGTGACCCAGCCACAGGCTAAGGAATGTCTGGAGCTACCGGAAGCGGGAAGAGCCAAGGCAGGATGCTCCCCTAGAGGCTCGCTGGCTTTGAACTTCCAGGCCCCAGAACTGTGAGACGACAAAGGTCCGCCCTTTACAGCCGTCCAGTCTGTAGGGCTTTGTTGGAGCAGCCCCGGGGAGCCGATATGCCCAGTTTTCCCATTCCCCTTCTCAGAGTCAGCCCTGGTTACCAGTGTCGCTTCCACCCTCCAGAGACAGTCCAGGTAGGGACAGCAAATACATGTGTGCATGTTTCACACAGGGCGACACTTTATACATTATTCTGTGTGATCTTTTTCAGTAGATGACAGGCCAGGGCCGTTTTAAAAAACTGTGGTGGAACATATTCAGTGCTCCCTCATCTAACATATATACATAATTGCATGTACCCACAAAACACGAACTCCCCATGTCCTCTCCCCGCTGCCCTCCCTCACCCCCACATTGGTCACCAAGTCCTGCTGCTTCAACCTTCTCTCTTTCTCTAGCATCCTCCCCATCTCTCTGTCCTTAAGACTTCTGCCTTAGTCCAGCTGTCCTCGTCTCTCACCCGGATTCCTGCAATGGCTTCTTACTCCGGGCCCCGTCCCTGCCCATCTTCCATGTTGCCACCAGCCCCTCTTTCTGAAGTACAAATCTGATGTCAATTCCCTGCCTAATAATCTGTGACAGCTCCTGCGTCCTGCAGGATATAGTCGAAATTCTTTGGGACAGCATGCAAGACCCTCCCGGGCTGAATTCAGCCAAACTTCCGACCCAGGGCCCGGCCCACAGGCTCAGAGCCGAGTTGGTTGAAGTCCAAGCTCCAGGTCTGAAGTCCTCATGTTCCCTCCAACACGCTCTCCTACCTTGAGGCCTTTGCATAGGTGGCTCCTTCTGTGTGGACTTATTTTTCTAATGCTTCCCCGCTCCCTCTCCTCTGTTCACCTTCTCTACCAGGTAAATCTGTTTATTCTTCAGGACCCAGATCGCACGGTACCTCTGGCATTTCTAGCTCTCCGAGACCCAGATCGTGGTTGCCTTATGTTAGAACATCTACTTAGAACACAGATGTTTTTCAGTAATTATTTCAACCCCTCTGCCTGCCCTCCACACAGTAGGTGCCGGGTACAAGCCTGCGGAGTGCAGGGCCGCCTCCCCAGCTCGGCTCCCGGAGCAGGCTCCATGGCCTGTCCCTGACCCAGTCAGGGGAGGACAGCTGAGCCCCAAAGTGACTCTCCCAGGATCAGGGATAGGGCATTTTCCTGTCTTCCAGGAGGTGCTAATGCACTAACATCAATGTGGGGGCGGCAGGTAGCAGCTCCTGAGGGGTCGCCATGGGGCCTGCAGCGTGAACTGTATGTCCACGCTGGAGGCGAAGAAGGGGCTGGCATCCATGGCGGCACTTCTGTGGCCATCCAGCTGCTGGAGAGGCCGTGAGGAGCTGTGGGACTTGTCAGGAGCCAGCCAAGGACAAGGGCACTCAAGGGGAGAGGACAGAGTGGTTCCGACTCTGAGAGGCTGGGAGCCTTCCAGGGCCCCACAAGCCACGCCAGGCCTAGGTGCTCTGCCTCGGCAGGGGACTTCCTGCAGGAGAGAGTGGGGAGGCCCCAGGTCTGAGTTCGGGGATTGACGTGGATGTGACCGAGGGAAATTGCTGGCAGAGATGTGGTTCAAGATCGCCCCCCACTCCCAGTCTCTTCCATGAGCCCCTGGCCAGAACACCACGTATGCCTGCCTCCAAAGCAGGAGTGTGACACGGCCCCTTCCCCTCCCAGGTCCCCAGGCGCTCCCTGAACACCCCGTCGACCTCTCCCTCCCTCCCCACACCCTGTGTTGACTTCCTTTGTAGAGCTCATACTCTGCAAAATTATCTTGCTCATTTATCTGCTCACTATTGCTTGTTGTCTGTGGCCCCTCAGTGGGGACTCCGCCTCCTCTGAGCCCAGAACGAGACCCGGCTCCATTGAGATGAGGCAAAGATGTAGAGCATCTTGCCTTCTCTTTTAATCCTCACTCGAGGATATGTTTATCAATTTGAGAGCGAGAGAGAGAAACATTGATCGGTTGCCTCCCGTATGCGTCCCGACCAGGGACTGAACCTGCAACTCAGGTATGTGCCCTGGTTGGGAATCAAACCGCAATCTTTCCGTGTACAGGACGGCGCTCCAGCCGACGGAGCCGCCTGGCCAGGGGCAGCATCTCGCCTTCTGACGCCCAGGGCTGGAGTCCCCTCCGTTCAGATGATCCTCTTCTCGAAGTGCCACGGCTGTTTAGAGCAGCGATTTTCCGCCCTTTTCATGACACGGCACACATAAACTAATTACTAAAATTCTGCAGCACACCAAAAAATATATTTTTGCCAATCTGACAAAAAAAAAAACAGGTACAATTTTGATTCACTCACACTGGATGGCTGTTGTTTTGGCTACTGTCTTTTTTTTTTTTTTGACAATCTAAGGGAGAAGAGGTCAGTGCCCCTGATTAAATGGTCAGGTATTATATGCTTTCGAAATTCTTGTAGCACCCCGGTTGGAAATTGCTGGTTTATAGGAACAAGGGCCAGCAGCCCCAACAGCACAAGGCTGTCTCCTACGTGACCTTCCTGGGCAGCAGCTGGGGCTGTCCTGACTTGGTACCCCTGTGGCCCACACAGGGCCTGGTGGGCCGTTCATTATACCCCGTACATGCTTGGTGAAGGAACCCAAACTTTCAGCTGTCATTACAGGGCAATGTGAGAGGACCTGGAATTTTAGGACAGGCACAAATGTAGCACAACCTGTACCTCAGAACCCAGTCTGACCCCTCACTGGACAAACAGCAAAACCTCAAAAGGTGCCCAGGAGACCTGGGAAGGGCTGAAGGTAGCAGGTCACACATGACTTTGTACAGTCCAGGGGTGTCCAACCTTTTGGCGTCCCTGGGCCACACTGGGAGAAGAAGAGTTGTCTTGGGCCACACATGAAATACATTGTGACACGTAATCACAAAAGAAATCTCACCATGTTTTACGTAAATTTACGATTTTGTGTTGGGCCACATTCAGGGCCATCCTGGGCCGCATGCGGACGGTAGGCTGTGGGTTGGACACTGAGGTTCCTCCTCCCAGAGAGCAGTTGTCACCCCATCTTTATAGGGGATGGACCTAGCCCTGTGGGAGGGGTGGAGTGACCTGCCCAAGGTCTCCTTCTCGAGAGCAGCAGACGCGGGTGACAGCATCCAGTGGGGGGCTTGGCCCTTGGTTGTCGCTCAGTAAATGTAATGACAGAGTGAAGGAAAGGACGCGATGACCCAGGTCTCCTGAGTCCCATCCCATTGCTTATTGCGCCTTACTGCCCCCAAACTTATCCCCACGGGGACAGCCCCAAAGCTGGTTCGATTTAAGAAACACCTGCAGAAGCATGAACCATTCCTTGGAGGGAGCTCATGGTTTTCACAACCCCTGAATCCTGTGGGTCGGTGCCGTTTATCCGCTAAGTAGGATCTGGGAAGAGTCCTTACGACTATTATTTTAACACAGCCTCGCTTTGGAGCAGAAAACCTGCCTCTTAGAAATATGGGAAAAACAGCTTTGTATTTTTAAAATGTTTCAAAACCAATGAATTTTTAAAAAGTACAAACCCTGCCAAGAGGGTATTATTTGTTCTTTCCCTTATTCTACTGCCCCTTCTGTACCTCCCAAAGGGCAGGAAAGAAAAAAAAAAGGCCAAATCTCCCTGGTTTAGATGATCTGATGCCTTAATTAAGGAAGAATGAATGGGTCGCCCCTTACAAACGGCAGCTGCATCAAATGATATTCCTTTTGAATAAACCCAGTCTCCGCGGTGAGGCTTTACTGTAGCTGAGGGAAGAGCAAAGCAGAAATCACACAGCATTTGACCAAGGTCACTCTGAAAGTCAACGGCAGCACTGGCGTCAGACCTGGGACTCCTTGACTCTGGTTGCTCAGTCCGGCCACTTCCCACCAGGAAGCCTCGGCCAGCTGGTAGGTAATTAGAAGTGCTAACAGTCACAGACACTAGCCGCCAACACCAAGGTCCGAGTTCCAAGTTCCTGCGTTTGTTGGACTGCCAAACCACCCCACCCTGTTTATGTAGAAAGAGGAGCTCAGCTCTGACGGACTCAGTACTAGGAGCCAGTCTGGCAACTTCAAAGAAGCTGAATGTCCGGGAGAACAGAGAGACAAGGAGACTGTATTTTTTATCTCCCCAGGCCAAGACCTCCATTGTAGGCCTTGCCTGCCTCATAGTAGCTGTGTGACCTTGGACAGGTTCCATAACTTCAGTTAGCCTCAGCTGTCCTCTCTGCAAAATGGGACAATACCATGAATGCAGTCAGTGCAAGGTGCAGCATAAGAAGAATATCTGCGTGCACAAAACTACTTTGATCCTGCTACCTGCAGACTGGAGACAGCAATTCCGACTTCACGTCACGTTAAATGAGACTGGAAAATACACGTACAGATGTATCTTTGTGTCGCCTCCACTGAAAAAGTAGGTATCTAAAAAAACCCTCATTCATCCTTTCATGTGCTGAATCCAGGATAGTTAATGGAACTTATAAGACTTGCTAGGAAAGCTAATGAAATACCATATTTTAATTTTCTCTTTAAAAATGATTTCTGAACTTGAAAATTGAGCTGGAACGATCAATTAGTATATTTTCTACACACAAATCACCCTTCTGGAGACAAATGAGTCACGAATTGAGACACAAATGAGCAGAAACAGCCTCGAGACTGACAGGGAACTGACTTCCATTGTTTCCCGGCTCTGCGTGCGTGCACTCTGGCCTGCACGGGGGTCACACTCACACCTGAACACCAGCACTAGGGCCTCGAACTGGACAGGGCTGAAACTGAACTCTCTGGTATGACTGTCAGAAGGACACACACTTGGTCACCAGACCATGTAATGGAAGCTCCGTGTTGGAGGATGGGCAGAGAAATGAACAGTGGCCCTGGAAGCTCATGTACAGCCTGTGGAATTATAAGGATTAGAAGCACCTGGAAGAGGACTATCAGTGTCTTCCCAGAAGGCTGAGTCTAGGTCTAGGGTGGGGACCAGACAACTTGGTTATATCTCTGGATGTCTGCATTTGATATCCGGTCCCTAATTCTGTCAGTATCTGGGTGATGTTGGGAGAATTACCTAATCTGGCTGGGCCTTGATTTCCTCCTCTGTAAAATGGGACAATACTACTTTCCTGGATAACAACAGTGTTTGTTTAGGAGGCTCACATGAGAAAGGGTCAAAAGCCTTTAAGAATATAAAGCAACACCTAGGTAGGAGCCTCTATTCCTGTGTCAGGGACACAGACTTGGGGCAATGCCAGCTAACAGAAGGCCAGGTCATGAGCACTTCCTCCTTCCAGGCTTTGTCTGTGTAGGTGTTTCAAGTTCATGACCCCACTTCCTGCTTGCACCCAGCTCCGAGGGGAGCTGCTATTACTATGCCCATGTATTGGGTGGGAAAACTAAGGTCCAGAGAAGACAACTAGCTTGCCCAAGGTTGTATAGCTAATTAACCACAGCAGTGTGATTTGAACCCAGGTAATGGGACTCTGGGGCCCAGCCTCCTAACCTTTAAGCCATGGCATCTCCTGAGAGCATGAAAAACAAGGAGTACTTTGTCAGCAAGAGCTAAGGAAACATTTTACTTTTCTTGCCACCCAGCAGCCCCAGGCCTGCTGCAAGGAGGACAGCTGGAGTCTCAGGGTCATGCCAGGTGGCACCTGGGGCAGTGAGCAAGGGTGGGGGAAGTGAGCCTGCAGGTCAAATACCACACCCAGGAAAGAGGAGGCAGGTGGGCAGAGGATGGACTTTGGATAACGAGCCACAAGGATTGCATCCTGGGGGGCCTCCACTTACAAGCGGTCCCACCAATAACTTCCTAATCTGTAAAAGGGGAAGATTACACTAACCCTGGGAGGCTGCTTTCGGGATTGAAGGAGACAAGTAGTCAATACAAATGTCTTGTTGCAACAGGTACATGCACATAGTAAGTGCTCAATAAATGGCTGCTTCTCAGCCTCTCCTGAGACCTGCTGTTATTCTAGATGACAAGACGTAAGGAATGGCAGCACAGCCAGGAACTGCCTGGACAGAATGCTGAGGACAGCACAGTGCAGCAGTTAGAACGATGAACCGGGGGTCTGGGCTGCCTGAGCTCAAACCCTGGCTCCACTGCTTACTAGTCCTGTGCCCCTCGGTGTGCCGTTTAACCTCTCTGTGCCCGAGGTTCCTTATCTGTACAGTGGGCACAATGGCATGCACCTGGTAGGGTTTGGGGACTGGTAGATACAATGAATCTGTGTAAAGCCCTTAGAACAGTGCCCAGCACACAGTAAGCATTCAATAAATGTGAGCAACGATGACTCGAATCAGCGTCCTGCACGGTCTTGGGCTGAGAGCACCTTTGGGCCTCCAGTGGGCTAGACGTGTTATATTGCAAACGCTGCATCTCCATATCAGAGCCTGGATTTCCACTTTCCATCCGGAAGGGTGGAAATCTCTCCAGCCTGGCCACACGATTGGGCCTGATGAACGTTAGAGGAAGGACGGTTTCTCATCGGGTGGGCAGTGGGGATTTGGAAATGCTGACAAGGACCACCTGGCAAACAGCGCAGGGATTCGGGAACACGCACACACCCCCCTCTGCGTTCCTGTGCTTTCTGCATTTGGAGCCAGGTTTTGACTCAGCTGAGTGAGTTGTTGTTTTATTTCTTTTGCGTTGGACAAAAATGAGGCCCCATAAATAACTCCCACCCGGATGGAGGGGAGACCTGGATACAGGCCTGAGAAACAGAGAGAGTCACTCCATCCCCATGCACGTGAAAAAGCAGAGGTGCGCTCTTACCCAGCTAGAAATTTCACTCTGCAAGGTTTTGTTAGAGAACTATATAGGAAGGTCATAATTTACTCCTTGTGGAGAGAGAAAAAGAGAGGGAAGCAGGAGAGAGGAGGAGAGGGGGAGGGGAGACAGAGAGAGAGAATAGGAAGAATACGAACAGAATCAAGGCACCCAGTATCTTGCAATCCAACAACGGGAGCATTCCCGCACAGCCTTGTGCCTGTCCTCCATCCCAGGAACTCGAGGGACCCGCTTATTGTTCAGCCCAGTCTGTCATTTAAACCAGCGGGGCCTCAATCCCGGCGAGGCAATCTGCTCGCTTGAGCAAGCCGCTCTGCAGGACTCGGTTGGAGGGGTGGATGCAGTGAGTCCGAGCCCCGCGGGCTGCCTGCAGTCTGCCGGAGGTCTCCCCGCAGCGGGATACCAGCTGGCGCGGGATACCAGCTGGCGGCGCCCGGGAAGGGCGCCCGGCCCTCCCTGCGCCCCGCCCGCCGCCCATACCTGAGCTGGCGCGGCTCGCAGTCCACGCCGGGCAGCAGCAGCCGGGCCGCCTGGCGGACGTCGTCGCTGTCCATGGAGAAGCTGCGGCGGTGGCCGGCGTGCGCCACGGCCACCCGGATCCACTCCATCAGCGGAGGCAGCACGAGGAAGGGCCTGTATGGGGGAGGGACGTGGAGACAAAGTTAGGGCGGCTCGGGCCGCGGGGGCTGCCGGCTCAGCCCCACCCCCAGCCCCCCACCTCCCTACCCCCACCCCGCTTTCCCCGGAGGCCCTGCCTCTGAAATCCGGAGTAGTGGGAGAGCCTTTGGAGACATCCTGACCGCTCTGGGGACTTCGGGGCAGGCTCTCCCGAGTCTCTGGGCCTCAGTTTCCTCATCTGTAAGCCTGGGACGAAGTGACTTTGAAAGCGTAAGATGGGACTCTTCTGAGGATTATCTCCCTCAGAGATCATGTGAACATAAAGGAGATGACTCACTTAAAGCACCAAGCACTGAGTCTGGAACCTCCCCCCCCTCCCCCCCCAGTGCCTGGGTTATTGGTACTTGGGGCTCCCTATTCTGGGCCCAGTGTTAAGGCATCCTCCCGCTCTCCCTTGCCATCCCCAGCTGGCTCCCTGCCACCCCTCTGCACTCTCCCAGCCCTGAGCCCTGTCCAAGCACCAGGCTTTAGTACCTAGGGAAGGCGGAAAGAGAGCCAAGTCAGCAGGCAGCCGCCACTCACAGCCAGCGAAGCCAGGGCCCAAGGCGGGGGAGGGGCACACCCCCCTGAAGCTCTGGGAGCCTGGGGATCCTCGCCAGCTCCTGGGATCACAGCAGGGCGCCCAGCTCCTTGAGAGAACTAACTGAGGCAAGGCCTGTGGCTCAACTATAACTTTCTAAGTGTTGGACGTCTGTGCCAGCTTCCTATTTTTTCCACTGATTACTATAAACTCTGCCCTCACTTTAGGATTAAGGGGTAGGGGTGGGGCAAGGGCTTTTGAAAAATACTGATACCTGAGTCCTATCAGGGGCTCTGATTTAATTGGTAGTTTTTAAAACCTTCCCCATATGAATTGAAGGTGCATCCAAATTACCTGGAGGGCTTGTTAAAATACAGATTGCTGGGCCCTAGTCCTGGAGTGTTGGATTCAGTAGATCAGGGAGGTGGCCAAAAATTTGCATTTCTAACCATGGTGATGCTGCTGCTGCTGGGCTGGGGGCCACACTCAAAGAATTCTGCTCTGAGGTATTGATAGACGGCTTGGGAACAGCCTGGTGTGCGCCTGAGTGTGTGTGCGCGTGTGTGCGTGTGTTAAAATGCACATTCCCGGCCTTTCCCCAGAAATGTCAGGAATACAGTTTTAATAAGCAGCCCCGGTGACACTGATTCAGGCAGAACAAGGACCACACTTTGAGAAACAGACTGTGTAGGCCAAGAAGGTATCTAACCACTCAGCAGGGCTGGGACTAGGGCGAGGCACGTGGGGCGCCGAGGGTGCAACATCTAAGGCAGCCAGGTCATGCAAAAGCCTGTCTTGCCTCATCCTGGCTCGGGTGCTGCCCCTCAGTCCAGCATGGTTGCCATGGGAGCGAGAGGGCGGTACACAGACAGGGTTACAAGGCAGCAAACCCATGCTGTGCGCAGATGTCATACGCTTCCCACCAAGACTTTGGTGATAGGTGCCAGTTTTCCTAGAGACCAGGCCATTCTTCCAATGTTAATAATATCAAACCATGAAGCCTTTTTTTTTTTTTTTTTTGCATTTCATCTCAGTGAATCCCATTCATGATCTCATCTAGATGCTTGGAACTACCCTACATGCTGCTGGTTATGATTACGCCTGTTTTCTAGATTAGGAGAACGAAGCGTGTGGAGGTTAAGCAGCATGCCCGGGATCAGAGGGTGTGCAAGTACGAAAGAGCTGGGGGTCAGAGCCGAGTCGCCTGACTGACTACACAGCCCATGCGCCATGACCCCATGTGATGGCCACATTCTTTTGGCCACTTTCCCAGCACACACTGTTACCCAGCATGCCCCTGTTACCCCAGGGGAACTGATCTGGCCACGGACCCTTGATGGCACGTCACGTTCAGTCCTGCTGACGCAGCTCAGACCCTCATCTGAATGGCCTCCAGCCCTTTCAAAATTTACACTCCACACCACACTTCAAACCCCACCTCTCCCTCAACATTTCTCCTGATAACTCCACCGTCCCTGGCCCCTCCCATGGAAGACCCCACTGCACTGGCCTGACCCCATGGCTGTGCAGATGCCCCATTAGAATGGAAACTTCGTAGCAGGGGCCTGGAGCTGCTTACTTAGTTCACCGATCCAGCCCAAGCCTGAGCCCCAGCCCAAGCCCCGGCCCCAGCCCCAGCCCTAGGATAGTGCCTGGCAGGCTCAAAGCACTTAATAAATATTTGTTCATGAACCAGACTGATATTTACTAATGTTTTACTGGGTAAAAGGGATAAAAATCGAGCTTGTGGACCCAGGGAGCTGAGGGGCAGACTCCTAGGCTATTTCTGCCGGAATCGGCCTGCTGCTTAGGCTGTCGCCTGCACTCCCTCCTTCTCTCCATCACCTAAACTGAATTAGGCACTCAATAAACACTCGCTGACTTGAAATTGAATTGGATTCTACTGTCTCGGGTGAGCAGGACTTATTTTGACACCATGTCGCCATCACTGCTGAAACCAGCCCCGGGTGCTCAGGAAGAACCACCCACCTCAGGTTGTTGTGCAGAGGCGCCCCCACCCCACCCCTGCTGCTCCCCTGCCTTTCCTTTGCCCGGTGCCCCTGAAGCACAGCCCACAACTGCCAGTCCTGCCCTTGGCTGCTGACTTCCCTGTGAGACGCCCAGGCCCAGGGCAAGCAGCCAAGTCCTGATGAATGCCAAAGAGAACAAGGCTCAGCTGCCTTCAGAACAGCACCTTGACCGAGACAGTGGCGAGCATCAGAATAAGAAACTCTGATCCCTAGGATTCCAGCCTCCTCGGGAATCTTCTGTGTACCTATTCTTGCCTTCACATTGCCTTTTTTCGTCACTCTGACCTCAATAGTTTATAAGCTCGTGAATTATTTGCCAGCAACGCATTTAAAAGTCTCCTTATCTTGTTTACTCAGAGGGGGAAAGGAGTATGATGTGATGTTTCTTTTGGAGGAGTTGGAGATGGGAAAGAATCCTAGGGCCTTGCGTTACGGAGAAGGGAAAGCATGCCGAGGGCAAAAAGACTGCATTCTCCTTATAGATTATTCAGGAAAGCCTTGTTGCATGGGCTCCAGACTTTGGTCTGAAGAGGTCTGTAGTGAGTAGGACCTAGAGGAGCTCACGATTGAAGGAAACAGTTCTGCAGGTTGTTTTAACATCAGAATCACCAGGGCTGTGCGTGAAAATCGTCAAGGCCCTGGTTTCAGCCCCAGAGTTTTGGTTCAGCAGGCCTGGGAA
>CM052539.1:9810900-9828973 GCA_028533065.1 Trachops cirrhosus
AGAAAATGATATTCTAGTTCTCTTGTAATCAACCCTTTAAACTCACATTACCCTGCATTTGGCAGTATGACAGGGTAGATTAAATTCATGCTCCAGGCCTGGTCAATCAGAACCCTACTTACCGAAACACTGACTTAAGCTAGCTGATTACCCAGGCCCCTGGGGCCACCGAGAATGACTCACGCCCTGAGTCAGAAGCGTGTTTCATAGGAGGCTCTGCTACTAACCAGCCGTGGGACTGTGTGTCATCGAGGCTCTGTGGGACTCAAGTGTACTCGCCAGTACATTTAAGAGACCAGAGAACTTTTTCTTCTAGCTTCAAGTGAGAGCCTGATGCTCTGAAATAAATAACAAACATACCGATATAAGGGAGTTAGGGGAACAAAAGCCACGAAGGCAGCTTCCAACGGCAGTCTCTGCTGGGAAGGAAGTGTTCTCAACCTGCGCCGTCCAGCACGACAGCCACAAGCCACTTATGGCTACCGAGCACTTGCAATGTGGGTAATGCAACTGAGTTGCTAAAATTCTAATTCTATTCAATTCTAATTCATTTAGCTTTACAAAGCCACAGGTGGTTAGCAGCTACCCTATTGCACAGTGTGGTTCTAAAGGATGTCCTTCCGGTCAGTATAACTTCAGACAAGAGTCCTGGTAGAAAGGGGGTGGAGAGAGGGCTACAGTAGCTATTAGGCCACCTGAGTTTTTACCTAGTTTTTGCATTATTATGACATCAGCATCATCATAATTATCAGGATTTTAGAGCATCCACCATTTCTTGAGTGCTTACAATGTTCCAGACTCTGTGCAAAAGCTTTATATAAAATATGTTCATTTAATTATAAAAATAATCCTTGGAAGGTATTTTGTATCACCCTTATATTGTGGAGGAGCAAAGTGAGGCTTAGCAAGATTCAGTAACTTATGTAGGATACGCTGACTGTTGGGGCAGAGCTGGGGGTGTACCCCAAGTGTGCCAGAACCCAAAGTTCATGTGCTTAGTCATTGTTATGTCACTTCTCCAAAGACCAGTGTGACACAGATTGAGTCACTGAACAGAAGTGAGGAGGCTGGGCTATATGAACTCTGAGATCAACTTAAGAAGGAAAAGGCGATGAGTCCTATACTCCTCCCCCTCCCCCCAGTGTACATTTATATAATGAACGCTACTGTTTACAGATGTGACCACGTGACCCGAAAGACCCTGTCTGCTCTGAGCACAGTTCAGGGATTTTTCTACACAGAACCCTAGATGTGGTCATTGTTTTTAAAAGTTGCCCAGGTGATTCAGGTCTTCAGAAAGGTTGGAGATTATCAGTCCTGGACTCAACTTGCTAAAGTCAGAAAAGACCCTTTTGTGAATACTTTTTTGGAGAAAACTATGTGTGGTGTGTATGTGTGGGGGGATTAAACTTGACAGTGAGATCTTTATAATGCATGTTTCCCTTTTTGCCTTGGAGGCTAGGCCACTCAAAGCTAAATTTTGTGCTCAAATGCAAAAACAAACCTGAAGTGAGATTTTTCTGGTACGGCGGTCTTAGTGTTACTGACATGTTTTTTGCACTGTTATTCTTGCTTTTTGTTTCTCTGATATCTGACTCATACTGAGACTCTAGATCAAATCCATTTCCGAATCAGAGTGGATATACGTGATGAATAGATAAGCATCATATGTGTCAGAAAACCCCAGGCCTAACTGGGATAATGAAACAAAAAAGAGACTGTCACCATGTAGATTGAGGCTCGTGTCCTTTGAAAAGATAGGAGTTAAAAACAGGATACAATTTCCCAGTAAAAAAGAAAAAAAGAAAAAGAACACAGAGAAAGGAAGGAGGAAAAGAGAAATCCCCAGAGAGCCTTAAAAATCCAGGGAGAGACTGGGGCGGGGGTGGAGGGGCAGTTTTGGTGCCTACTCTAAACAACCATTTGGCCACTTAGCAGATTTACTTCTCAGAAAAAAAGGTTCCCAGTTTTACATTTTGCTAAAGCTGGAAGGGAGAGAAGACAGCAACCATAAAGGAAGCATGCAATTTTAATAAAAGGAAAGCCGAAAGGGCTATTTTTTAAGCTGGACTTCGGTGCTACCTAGGAAAGGACCCTTGTGCAGGCCAGTAGTCCAGGGAGACCCCCTCCATCTACACATGTGACATGTTCAGGGCTGCTTATCTGGCGAGGTGGGAAGGGGACAGGGTATGTCCCCCACCAGCCTACCGCGATCTGTCCAGTCCTCTCGGCACAGCTCTTGCAGCCTCTCTGTCCAGATCAGCTAGAGAAGGTGCTGAGTTCCGGGGCCAGCTCCAGGGTAGGCAGAGTAGTTACCACCCAGAGGAACTGAAGCAACTCTCCTCCAGGGAAGGGAACCCCGGCAGGCCAAAAGCAGCGCATCTCCCAGATGGAGGGATGTCCAGATTTGGACAGACAGGTGGGGTGGGGGTCCAGATTTGGCTGGGGTGTGGGTGCTTATTCTGAATGAAAGCTGGATACATGGCGGGTGGATGAGGCAAAGGTGTCACCTCCCTTAGGTCCCTCTGTCACCTAAAGAGTGAGGGCTCATTGGCCCTTTTTCACAGGGCCATTGAGAAGATAAATGAGGTAATAGGTATAGAAGTGCAAATATATGAAAGATTTACATTCAGGCATCTTCATGTACATCAGGCGTCTAACACAGTTAATCTAAATTGTCACTAGTGTAAAGATCAGGTTAAGAAATACACAACTAGGAAGGTAAACCTGCTAGCAAAAACCTCAGTCTTATCAGGGCCTGTCCATTTTCTTTCAGTCCCCCAGGCACAACGGCAGCAGTACCACAAGCTGCCTGAAGGGGGAGCTCCTGCACACACGCTCCAAGAGCAGGTTGGGCTCTGGTGGCTTTGCCCATCCGTTTCCTACACCTGTTCTCATTTTGCTTCCAGCTTTGCAGCCTTTCAGTCTTGCTGTATTCCTCTCTGCTCAGCCCTGGGACATGTCCAAGTTGAAGGTTTGCTTTGCTCAAATCTGATTATACACAGCGATCTCACACCTTCTACCTTTCCAGGTACATCCCCCTCTTGAATCCTGCAGGGATACAGATCTTTCCCAGGCAGGGACTCTGTAAGGTGGCTCTGGCATTGGGCTTGACCCAGTGCTACCAGCAGGAACCAGGCTCGTGCAATGAGCCAAACATAAATCACTTTCCTCTCCTGGAATATCCAGGCTGCAAGCCAAAGCCAAGCATGCATTATCACAATGCTTGAGTGTTGACTTCACCATCCAAAGGCTAGGATGGGGAGCCCCGGAACTTAGGAACTATGCTTCCTTGTCTTAGGTTACCCACTTCTGTGATACCCAGGACAGAGGGTGTCATAACAGTAGGTGCTAAATAAATGTCTGTGCAGTTAAAGTGATAGCTATTTCCAAGAGTGCAGGCTCTGGAGGCAGATGGCTTTGGGCTTTCGTCCTGCTGCTGCCAGTTAAATGGGTCAGTGAACAAATCTCATCAGGTCACTTGGCCAATGAGCCCAACGTTCCAATCTGGAAATGGGGTAATATGTACCCTGTAGGCTTGCCTGGCACACAGAGGGTACTCAGTAAGTTGCAGCTGTTTTTGGACAGTGCAAAGTTGCATCTGAATTAGGAATTGGACTGGTCCTGCAAGCACCAAGGAGCCAAAGAAAGGGTAATGGTGGTAGCTCCTGGGAGCAGATCTCAGCCCTACGTAAGTAAGACCTCAGAGGAGCCTTGGCTCTTTGACGCTGTGATGGGAAGGAAGCTTCAGGGGCTGGTGTCCTGGACAGACCCTCGGGGAGGATGTTAAGAGAGAGTTTCGAACATCCAATGGGTGGTTGGACTAAACGACTTTTAGAGTCCCTCCCCACCCAACACTCCAAATTTAATGGACTGGCCACTTTATCAGGCTCTTTGTAGGACAGAACCATTGTATTATTTTCACAATTATTTCCTGATTCTAGTTTTTCTTGCCAATCCTTTCACATCACCGCCAGGATGAATGTGCTAGCATGTAAATCGGGCTCTCTGATACAAATCCCTGGGCCTGGCCATTTACGAACAGGCCTTCACCCACATCTTCATTCTCGCAGGCACCCCACGTGTGTGCAGCACCCACGGGCTCCAGCCCCACCCAACGACCAGCCACTTCTGGAACGAATGTGTTTGCTCACCTCTCCCTGCCTTTGCTCCCGCTGCTGTTCCCACTCTCTCCCCTCTCTGCCCAGTTAAGTTCTACTTATTTTTAAAGACTGATCAGATGTCACCTCCTCTGGGAAATATTTTCCAAAAGCCCCCACCCCACATGCCCCCAGTAGAGTTAGCTACGTGTTCCCCTCTACCTGCAGACCATGGTGCACAGAATTCCAGAAAACCATTTACAGATTATTGTTATAATTTACGTCTCTACCGCCACCCCAACAACACTGCGGCGGCACGGATTATTGATCTCTGGATCGCCCGAACTTGCACACAGTAGCCCTTGTCGTGACTCAAGGCGACATTTTCTGTCAGTGTCCTGAACTGTCCTGTCTCCTCCACTGGACTGTCAGCTTCATGGAGGCAGGGGCTTCTCCTGTGCTCTGCTGTGTCCCCAGCACCTAGTAGTGTGCCTGGCACGTCACAGGTTCTCAATCAACATTCTTTGTGAGAATGAGGGAATGTAGAACACAGCATGGTGAGTGCAGTCAACAGCACTGTGTTGTATATTTGAAAGTGGCGAAGAGAGTGGATCTTACACGGTCTCATCACAAGAAAAAAGCATTTTGTAACTATGTGAGGTGATGGGTGTCAGCTAGGCACACTACGATGGTCATTTTCACAATGTACACGGATAATTGAACTGTTATGTTGTATGTCTGCAACTAACATAATGTTACATGTCAGTTACAGCTCAAAAAATAAAATAAAGTAAAACAGGTTCCAAGTTTCTGACAAAAAGATTCTTTGAGTGAATGAACATTTGTTAAGTGAATCAATGAATGTGTGATTGAATCTTGTGAGGTTGCCTAGTTTACATTCTGGTGGGTTTCCCACTTTACTCTGGGTGGTGGTTCACTGGAACAACTGTATAAAAACTAAGCAAAGTGATAAAAATAGCCAAATGTGGTGTAGTTCAGTTGTATAAAGGGTAGGAATTCCACATGGTTAAGACTCAATGAGAACCAGGCTAGAGTAAAAAGTATGTTAAAAGTTAGGTCCAGGACCCTGGCCAAGACCTGGAATGAATCCCAGTGACCCTCCACAGACTTCAGACCCTGGGAAAGTCAGACATGAAACAGAAGTGATGGGCAGCCAGTCAGGCCACGCCGCTGTAGAGTCTGGGTGCCCTATTGACCACCACCACGAAACTGGTACAAGTGGGAAGGGCTGGCGAAAGGGTCACTGGCCACTGGCTTTTGGAATAACACACAAGACTGTCCAATTCCAGAACAGGCACATTCACATATTAACACGTTTTAAAACTGCTAAATGAAACTATTCATAGTGCTTTTCCATTGGGAGGTGATAAGGGCAGATACGGGATATGGCATGGTTCAAAAATTGCACACAGTCTGTATTGAGATGAGACCCGGTTCTGTTCAGATCAGTGAAACCCAATGCAGTTCAGTTCAATTCAAATAATTCAGTTTAACAAACATTTATTGAGCTTCTCATCACATACAGACTACAAACCAAACTTGTTCACAAGCCCAAACGGCTCTGCTAGGTCGGACCCTGCCCACCTCGGACTTCATCTCCTCCATCTAACACGCTCACTCATTCTGTTCCAGCCCCACTGGCCTCCTTTCTGATCCTTGCACGGCCAAAAATGCCTCCTTCCCAGGGCCTTTGCACTTACTGTTCTCTCTGCCTGGCAAGACCTTTCCTCAGATATATATCCACATGGCTTCCTGCCTCATTTCCTTTAAGTCTCCACTTAAATGCTTTTTCCTTAGGGAAACCTTCTCTGACCATCTGAGCAAAAATAGCACCTCTCACCTGGTTTGAGTACCCAGTCTTATCTCTTTATGTCACTTATCTTCCCCTGATCGTTTATTATTTGTGCATTTGTCTTTGTCGGTTTCCCCGAGTAGCATGTAAGCTCCATGAAGACAGGTATTTTGCCTGGCATAAGGCAGATGTTGTATAAATATTTGTTGAGTGGATGAATGAAGGAATGAGTATCTGCTCAGTACCAGCTACAACTGGTGAAGTTGCAACAGTCTCAGCCCTCAATGAACTCATGGCCTAATATGAAAAGCACGAGAAAAGAAGCTATTTGAAAAGCTTTATGGTAAAGGAATGCAGGAAATCTTATGAGAGAATGAATCAAAATTAGCTGCAGTTGAAGGGGGTGGGAGTGTGTTGGGAAACACTGTCCCAAGCTCAAACGCGGAGACAGAAGGGCTCAGAAGAACTCAGGCAGAGGAAATGAGATGAGGAAATGCAGAGCAAGTTCAAGGAGCTCTGTGTGGAGTAGCTGAAGGGATCTGTGAATGGGAGACACTCTGGCAGATGAACTTGATCAGGTAATAAATGCATGAACAGGGAGGGCCATTCATAGAACAGCCTGATCGCTTAGCTTGTTCGCTGTTCATGGATTGTCCCCTTGGAGCCAGGGTCTGTGCTGCGTTTGGTGGAGGACACAGGGATTTAAAACCTGGACCTGGTGTTCCATCTAGCAAGAGAATTTAGTGTGGCCATGCATTTCCAGTTTCCCAGGGCAGTGTCTATTGCAATAAGTCTGTTTGACTGTCCTTACTTATCCTTGCGTATGCATTTGATCATAACTTTTGATGGGTGGGTTGGAGCACAAAGTGGCCCTCAGAGAAGGAAAGACAGATAACCATAGTGCAAGGCCGACCGTGATATGGGCCTGTGAGATGTTCTGATAAAGTGCTCTGGGCTCCTCAGAGCCACAGGGCCTCTGGGAAGGAATTTGGAAGCTGCAGAATTACAGTCAGTGTTAGTTTTTTCAACAAGTTGGTCTTTGGTTTTGTCTATTCACTGGTTTCCTTTTTCTTCACAAAAGGGTTCTTTCCACACTCTGCAGCTGTAGGGTCTGGGGAGGGGCCGTGAGGGGTGGGATTCGGTGTAGGAACTCATAGAGAGCACTGTGACAAAGGCTGGCTGGTGAAGGACTCGCTCCAGCCTCGGAGCTTGAACTTTTGAGTGAGAACGGTAGCTTGGGAAAAATATCCACCTTCTTCTTCTTTCAACACGTTCCGCCTAATTCCTGGGCAAGCCTGAACCTGACTGGCCAAATCTGGACAGATGCACACACCAGTTTGAAAGAACCCGGGAAGCCTTCATGGGCCGTGTTTCTTATATCCGGGGAAAACATGCAAACACAGCAGCAATTTTGAATCCAGAATTGTACACAAATACGACCACCAACAAACGAATGATTGCTGGAACCGTGGAGACTTCCTAATCTATACACGTGGACAAGAACCTAGGCAATGAACTTCATACACAGTACAAGCTCAAAACCAGCTTTCTGATGGTGTGTAATGACTCTTCTCCATTCTGGAAGCAATACAGGAAGGAGGGTGGGGATTCCCAGGGGACCTAGAACAGCCCTCTGGTTTCAATTTGGCCACTCACTGCTCGACTTTGGGAAAATCTCAAGACTTTTCCAGAGTCAGTCTCTTAAGTTGTGAAAAGCAACCCTGGCTGGTCTTCCCACTTCCAGAATCCAGGGAGACTGTAAGTGTGGAAGACCCCTGGAAACGGCGAAGTGCTTGCTACAAGAGACTTCGATAACGACCGTGGCTGGAGACCTTGCGGGCCAGGAGGGTGCCACTCCTCCTGATGTTTCCCACAAAACATTTCTTTCTGGAAAAGGCAATGGCCGGGGGCAGGGCTGGGTGAGCCAGCCTCCCAGGGCTCGCCTGCGATTTCTCACTCACATTAGCCATCAGAGGCCTCGTGAAATGCACCCTCAGCTGCTCCCCTCCAGACGGACTGCCCTTGTCATATTGGTTCCCGCTACACTGGTGTTTTTGTCAGGCTGCTGTGGACCGTTTCAAAAGAATAGCATTTCACAAATTGGAAACAACCCAAGTGATCAGTAAACTGGAAACTGTCAGGCAAATTATGGTGTATCCACAAGATGGGATATTTTGAAGTCATTAAAAAATGATGCTTATGAATGTTTTGCAGCAAAATACTCATACTAAATGAAATTTTAAAAGACAGAAAATATATATATATACCCAGAATGACTATTTTTAAAAAACCTCACTATCTGTATTTAAAAAAAAAAAAAGACAAGGAAATATGTCAGCTAATCACTTCGGCTACCTCTGGGTAGCTGAACTGTAGATAATTTAAATTTTCTTTCTTATATTTTCTTTGTACTTTCCATAATTTAAAAAATGAGCACCTATAACTCTTCCGTAAACATATGAAAATATTAAAATTGGAATTTACAGTACCTTGTATGTACCATAACCCGTCCATAAGGAGACCAACACGGAAGTGGGGGAAAATGTGATTAAATCAATACGAACCTAGGAACCCTGCAGGCCAAGCTCTATGAGACACACACAGGCTTCACTGGGGAAGCCAGACCTCAAAGAATGCAAAATCAATTCGGATGCTGCCTACTGGGCGAATGACCAGATCTACCGCCTGGGCTGTTCTCCATAACGTTGAAACCCAGCTCTGTGCCGGCAGCTGTCAATATGCTCTTTCTGAAAGGAGAGAGAGGAGCAGAAACTCGGGCTGGGGCAGTCGTTCAGGAGTGGGCTGAGCTGGGAGGGCGAGAGCGCCCGCTCCTCCGGGGGCCTTTCTGTTCCCAGGGCCTCGGGCTCCCAGCCCTCAGCCGGCATTGGGCACTTTCAAAGGCTGATTTTTGCTAATGGTCTTTACAATTTTTTCCCCCTCCACGATCAGAACATTCAGGTACAGTGCTCGAGGTCTCAGACACAGGGCATGCAAAGGGCCGCCAGTCTCAGGCAAAGGAGAAAGAACTGGAAATCCAAGAAGACCATGTAGATTTCCTCAGGACTGTTCAGCAAAGGAAGGGGGCCAGCTGGTGGCATCTCTCACTGGGGGACACAGAGGATGGCATTTGGTCAGGCCATGCACCTGTCATCTGTCTTTGGGACTCTTGCAGAAACCTTCTAACTGGTCCTACACCATTTCCTGCTCCCTCCTCCTGCTGGCCAGGCACTCAGACTGCTCTTTACACCCCCACCCACTCTGTGCCAGGCCCTGGCTGGCTGCCAGGGGGAGCAATCGATGATCAAAGCCCAGTCCCTGCCTGTGAGGAGCTCCAAGTCTGGCAGCGGAGACAGACGTGGAAGCAAATGATGACAGACTGGGGCCACATGGGACATAGACGACAAAGACTCTGGGATCACGGTGCTTGGGCTCAGCCCAGCCCCTTAACTAGCTTAGCTGCGTGACCTTGGGCATGTCCTTGAACTTCTCCAAGCCTTACTCTCCTCATCTGTAAAACAGGCAAAATGACAGGGTCTCAGAGGGTGACTGTGAAGTGGGGTGATCTGGAAAAGCACTTGTCACACGGTCTGGCACATGGTGGCATGCATGCTGTTAGAATCATTCAGAGGGCTTCATGGAAAATGCGGGTGGGGGGTGGGGGCGCACACAGATTTCCCAGCAGAGGTGGGGAGCCCACTGAGTCTGGAAGGATGAGCAGGCATTTGCATTTTGCTTATGCATCTCTTTTTGCCCAACCTTCACCCTAACCCCACTGCTGAAGGAACAAGGGCCTATCATCTCCCACAGGACAAATTCTTCCTCCATACACTTTCAACTCATCAAGGATAGTCTCAATACATTTAACTGTGAGTGGGGCGCAGGCACCACCGAACTCCTCTGGTCTGGATGCAGACAGGGCTCCCCGAGCGGCAGGCGCCACCCTGTAGTTGCTAAATGGTGGGGACTGTGGGGGCATTTGGGCGCTGTCCAACAGAAGTTTCTGTGATGTTGGAGATACCCTGTGTCTGCGCAGTCCAACACAGGAACCCCCAGCCACATGTCGCTACTGGGCATTGAAAGGGGGCCCGTGGTATTAGGAAATCAAAGCTTTAGTTTTACTGACTTTTAATTCATTTAAATTTAAACAGCCTCTCATGGCTTGTGATTCCTGTACTGGATGGTGCAGTGATTGTTCCTTAGTGTTTGTGTCATAAAGGTAAGAATTCCCTTCCTTTCCCCATAAAATAAAGAGAAGCTGGTTAGACCAGACCAGACTGCCATGGCAGCCAGTTAGCTAGGATTCGGAGAAGACCTGGCTACTGAAATGAACACGCACAGTGCATGCCTTGGATTAGACTAACCCTACATGGTAGCAGGGGGGCTGTTTTTAAACTTGAGCCCCCGTTTGTCACCTGCAGTTAGGTGTAATCTCTGCCCCTGGGCTGGGATAAGGCTCCCGGTAACGGAGGCTCAGCTGTTTGACAAGCCCCGGAGGCTGGAGGTGCCTAACAGCCCTGCAGCTGGCGAGTTCGGATTTGCCCTGCTGCCTCTCCCCGGGGAGGACACCTGTCACGTCCTGCCTCATCTTTCCCTTGCATGCTTGTCTCTAATTTGCTATCCCTGAGCTACTTGAGATTTGTTGGCCACCTCGTTAGGCAAAAGATATAAAAAATATAATAATCATTATATTTGCATACTGAGCATCTTCCCGTGGCTGCTGCTCCAAAGCCTGAGAGTTCTGCGGACTGGCCACACCGGACCTGTGGAATCCATCCATGGTCGCAAACTGCAGAGGGACCTGGCACCTCGTGAGGTACGAGGAGCAGAGGCCCCGCAAGGCTCAGTCCAGCCCCCAAAGCCTAGGAGATATTTATTGGGCAACAACTATGAGCCAAGCTCCACCAGAGAGACAGAAGTCGCCATAGAAGCTTATTTCTTGGCATTATGTAACTTAAAAATGAAGCCTCTCAGGCCCCAACCCAGAACAGAATCTGCATTTTAACGAGATCCCAAGAGATTCAAACGCATATTGATGTTTGAGAAACCCCACTATAGTATACATTCAGGTGATGAGCACCGTGCCAGTGATCATTAACAATGGCCATTTTCTATAAAGAGCCTAATGTGTGCTGCATTTTTAGTGATATATATATATATAGTATATTTATATATACCTAAGAACTTCATAACAGCCCTCTGAAGTAGGTTCTATGATATCTCCCATTTTACAGATAAGAAAATTGAGGCTCAGAATGGTTAAGTAACTTGTTCAAGGTCACACAGGTAATAAAAGTTAGAACTAAGATATTAACTGAGGTGTTCTGGCTCCAGAATAAAAAATATCCAGAGGTAATAATTAATGTGCTATGAAGTTCCTTAACTTTCAAACAGCCTTTTCCTACTAAGTAGCAATTAGCATTGTCTCATCTGTAGATGAAGGCATTTCTACCTCCCAAAATTGGTGTAAGGATTAAACTCTATAGATACAGTGCCTACACAGTACATAGCACATAGTAGGTGCTCATCAAATGTCCACTGACTTCCTTTAGGCACACTTATGCCGCCGTTGAGGGAGAGCTTCTGAGGTGTCAGACCCTGTTCTGCTCTCCTCACCTCCCTCCTCGAGTCTCTCCCAGCTCTTCACTGCCTGTGGGAGAAAGTCTTGATGCCTTGGCCAGTCTCTCAACTTCCCTTCCCGTCTAGTTTGTTACTGCATCCAACACCTCTTCGGAGCAAGACCTCACTTTCTTTTCCCTCTCACCTTCCTGCCCCACCCCCACGCATGGCAGATATTCTGTTGTCTTAGCCCAGAGCTCCCTAATCTGTAGCCAGCCAGCGTTCATTTGATGTTTTTGATACAGACCTGCCCATTTGTGAAGTTGCATAACTTTGCTGCACCTCAGTTTCCTCATCTGTGAAATGGGGAGAAGCAAGGCTGTCACCTACCCCAAGTGGTACAGAGAGGATTGAATTGGTTAATACGCAGACAGGGTGTAGAGCAGGGCCTGCCACACCCTCAGTGCCAATCAAAACCTCCTGTATCCAAGAAGAGGTCAACCTACATTAACGGAGTAAATAACGATTCTTGCCATGCATGGAATGGCTATGCGTTGGTGACTGTGTGTGGCTCTTACAGGGCTTTGTTCACCAGTCACTGAAGTTACTCCATGAAGTGGGATTATTATTTCTTGTTTACAGCTGAGGAAACTGAGGCCTCGTGCCAGGGAAGAGTAGAGCCAGAACGAAGCTGAGGGCTGCTGGGGCTGACGCTGGCGACGTGGCCTTCTGGGCCAAAACTCACAGGCTTCGGACCCAGCTCTGCGCGGTTCCGCAAGCGTTTATGGAGCCCTTACTCTGTGCTGTGCACCGAGCCAGGCGCTGGACAGTTAGTGAATCCTGAGGTCTTAGAGGAGGTCATGCCTAAAAGGAGTCTCGAAGGATGAAATAATAGAGGTAGTCAGATGATGGAGCAGGAGGGCGACAATATTCCAAGAAGAGGGCAAAACATGCGCAAAGGCACGGAGGCACTGCCTTGCAAATCCCCTGCAAAAGTGCTTATGACTCCAGACAAATCCCCTCGTCCAACTAGGCCTCCGTTTTATCATCTTTGACATGAAGCACATTCGACACGGCTGTTCCCAGATCTCTCTCGGCGTTAAATCCCACGTCAAATAACGTAGCAGTCTACTGAAAAACCAGGCTTTGTAGGTTATTTAACAATAGAGACCAACTATGCACAAAAAATTATATATACACAGGAAACCGAGATTGGAAGGAAATGCCCCATAGGTCCCAGTACTAATTTCTGGAGGCAGAGACTATGGGTGACCCACAATTTCTTCCTTGTTGTTTTTTGGACTTGCCACCTTTTATTTAATAAGTGTATTAGTTTTATATCTGAAAACATTCATGAAAATTATTTAAAAATTTTTAGGGATTAGGAATGAGTCTTTCAAACATTATCATTTCTTTAAAACCATAGCCCATTGATAGCAAAACGGCTTAGTGAATACAAGCAAAGACCAAGGTCTAACTCCAAGAGTTCAAACACTAGTTCTGCAACTTTAACACAGACCTTGGGTAAGTTAATCAATGCCAGTTACTATAACTGCAAAAAAAAAGTTTTATAAAACACATTTTACCTCACGTAAAATACTCTAATTTTATTTTTTTAATTCAATTCTAACTCATTAAAAAATACAGGTCATAACCCACAACATCAGGGGTCAGCAAATTTTTCTGGAGAAGGTCAAATAGTGTTTTGAGCTTCAGGGGCCAGCTGATCTTCATCACAATTAATCAAAGTGTAAAAAGCAGCCACAAACAATGTGTAAACAAATGAGTGTGGCTATGTTCCAATAAAACTTTATAAAAACAGGCAGTGGGCCAGACTCGCCCTGTGGTATAGTTGGCCGGTCTCCGTACTGCGCTGAGTTAATGGCTCATGAGTAGGCTGTAACCTACAGTTCAAAATTGTTGGGATTAGAGTTGCTTTATCCTTGCCAGATGAAATAAACTGCAGTGATGGTCAAGTTACAAATAAATCATGTTTTAAAACTCTGTTTCTTAAGTGAATTATTGAGAATTCAACATAGTTTCCCCTCCGCTTAGAAACATTTATACAGTGTTGAGACGTCAGACCAGCCCACAGAATCCCACATATAGAGGTGTAGTAATATGTGGTCCTCTCACTCTATCATTCATCCACCGACTCTGAACTTCTCCAGGACCCACTAGCACTGGGATGGACATTTGGGGGAACCTTTGTGTCAGATGTGATCACTACCCTTACGAAGATGAGGAAGTAGAAGCACAACTACCATATGCTCTTACCTATAAGTGGAACCTAACCAACAAGACAAACAAATGAGCAAAATAGAACCAGAGACATGGAAATAAAGAACAAACTGACAGTGACCAGAGGGGAAGGTGAATAACAGGGGAAAGAAGGGGAAAGGGCAACTCAAGGAACCTGTATAAATGACCCATGGACAAAGACCAAGGGGTGGGGGGAGGACTAAATGTGAGAGGGGGCAGGGGAGAGTAACGGGGGGATAATGGGGACAACTGTAATTGAACAACAATTAAAAATTAAAACTAAATAAATAAAAATTTAAAAAATACTGCAATTTTTAACACGTTTCCAGAGGAACAGAGTTAGAGAATTAACCCAAGGTCAACTTCTTATAAAGGTCCTGGCTGGTATGGTGTATTGAGCACCAGCCTGTGAACCTAACAGTCACTGGTTCGATTCCCAGTCAGGGCACATGCCTGGATTAAGGGCCGGGTCTCCAGATGGAGTCTTGTGTGAAGCAACTGATCAATGTATCTCTCACACATCAGTGTTTCTCTCCTCATCTTTCTCCTTCCCTTCCCCTCTCTATAAAAATAAATACATAAAATTAAAAAAAATTCTCATGAAGAAAGAAAGAAAGATTTGGTAACCTCTGTCTATACTGGACCTCCCAGAGAATTCTTTTCTCCTGCTTTAAGCAGCCATAGTAGGTTCAACGTTTACAACTGAGCATTCCCCCTAGTAGGGCTGCTGTACCAAGGACACCTCTGCTCACTTGGATTCCGATATATTCCTTGATGGAAAAGAATGGGGAAGGGTTATACCTCGAATGCTGGGAATTTTGCCTAACCCTGGTGGGATATGTCCACTGGTAGGTTAAAATTCGAATATCTCTTGTCACATAGGCCACAGATAAAAAAGCATTAAAAAATGATGTGTTTGGGGTGATCTTTCAGTAGGGTGAATGTCTTGAATGATGTATTAGGTAACATTAACTTCTGACACCAGTTGTGGTTGCTTTATTAACTCTGTTTCTTCAAGTGTCAATTCTTCTATTTGTTTCTTCCATTAGTTTTCCTCATATAGTTGAGTGGTGATGATATACTTGTGTTTGTAGCTGATATTTCCCTAGTAGGCAGTCCGCCATATCTCTTTGTACAACTCTTCTTGCTAAAGGTCTGGGAGCTGCTACTGCCTAGGTATAAGTTCTGGCTTGTTTTCAGGGAGATTGGGGTAGAGTAGAATTACCTAATTGTCTTGTCTTCTAGGTGAAGCTGATCACTGCTCCTCTCATGTGTTATCAACCTCCTTGGGCAACAAAATGCTTCTCTTATCCTACTATTTTTCCATTTTGTGGCATCAAATTACCGAAATCATCCATGGCCAAATGCATCTAGGAGTCACTGATATTTTCAGTAATGTTAGAGGGGAAGAAAATCTTGTCACAGGTTTGCAATGATTCCATTTAGATATCAGCCTCATGTGGTCCCCACCATTAAAATTAAGGTGTTTATATTTATCACTATGATTTGGAAAATAAATATATCCTAATCATAATCTTACAAAATTTATCTGAGTTGTTTTTTTTTCATAAAAATATCTGAGGTACCTGAAAGATTTCAGAAGCTCAAAAAATAGAAGCCAAAGTTCTGGAAAATTTTAAATTACAGAAATGTCATGCTGGCACTGAGTTTCTTCAAAATCCCACAGCAAAAAATGAAACTATCCAAAGCAAATGCAGCAACTCTAAAGCTGCGCCCACATGAAAGAGTAAAATGGTGCATGTGGGCCTTGTGCCAACTGCTCCAGCCAAGAAAGGCTCCTCTGACAAGGAGAAATAGTTTCAGGCACAAAACAATCTGTATTTCAGTCAACAAATATTTCTCAGGCTTTCTGATGCGCGTGAACAAAAGCATACTAATGTTCAGCCCCCGTTCCTGGAAGAACTCCTAGACTTGCAGAGACTCATATAAGCACCATGGCCCTACTTGACTCTGCCAGAATGGAAATGAAGAATCAAGGAAATGCTGTTGGATGGTGGGGTGGGGGAAGAAGGCAGAAAGAGATAGGAAAGCAACCCCCAATTTGAGTTCTATCTCCCACTGGAAATTTCTCGCTGATGGAGGTTTGGGTATGGAGTTGATGTAAGCGCTTGACTGAAACAGTTAGAGGCTTTTTCTTCTCTGAAAGAAATGTGTGTTTTTGGATGCTAAACACTGATGCCTATTCCATCAGGGAAGAGGAAGAAGTAGATTTTGAATAGAGAGAATCACATACAGGCTTCTATAGGGACAATGATAATAGTATTTTTGAACGATAATGAGAAAAGAGCGTATCAACTACTTTCTGGGAGGCAGGAAGAAGGGGATATCCCCTTGTACTAGGCATGGCACTGAATGTCTCAGCTACAATATCTAATTCATCGTTGATGCCAGTCCCATGAGGCTGGTCTTATTCTCACTTTACCCCTGAGGCACAGAGGTTCAAAGAGGTGAAACGACCTGTTCAAGGTCTCAGAGCTAGAAGCAGCAGGGGTGGAACCCAGCCTCAGAGGACCATCTGCTTCCTAAATCCATACTCTTTCCAGAGGACCAAATGAACAGGACTCAAAAATGACAAGTTCCGCTTTGTGTTTCTGTGTTGTTGCCTGAAAATTCAACCAAAAGGGAATGGAAGGACCAAGATAAACGACTCCGACAAATACTGGGACGTCTTCTCTTTACTCTGACCTCCCTCACGACTCATCCTCTTTAAAACTGTTCCCAGAAAGTTTGGAATCCTTAGATGGTCTTCCTAGAGTGGAGCTCAGAGGCGGCGATGTCTGGCTGGAGAAGGAGAGGGGGTCATCTGCTGAGAGGTGGGCACTGAAGATGGCGTGAAGGGGGTGAGTCAGAGAAAATGTGACAATAATACAGGCAATGGGTTGGGGGAGGGGACTGAAGACTGAGGCTCCCCGCAGGCCAATGGTTTCTATTCTCTCAGCCCTCAGGAGTCATGCTCACGAAAGCAGAGCCTTAGTGTGTCTGACTGAGGCTATTTCTGCCCAGGGACCGTGGGTATTTTGCCGTCTCTCATCTTGGGCATGTTTGGCACATGAAAATAGGCACAGCGTACCCCATGATTTGGCCTCAAGAGCGGGAGACCTGAGTAATCCCCTGATTAAGTCAACTCCAGATGGGATTGAAATATTAATGCTAATTTGGAATTCTTAAAAAAAAAAAAGGGCAACTTCTGTCTGGCCCAGGCTCCATCTTCTTCCCATAACCAGAAGCCAAGAGACGTGGTTTTGTGAAGGAGCTCAATTAAGCCCTAACCCGTCTTGGCAGGAACAGAGCATCAGTGAGAATTTCAAAACAACTTGGAAACATTTCACAGAGAAAGGAAAAGTGCACTGAGCTCAAGTGCAGTTGCTCGGCTACAAATACCCACAACAACAAAAAGTGAACATGTATGTACTATGTGCTACGCCATTCAACTCATCTAATCTCCAAACAGCCCTAGGAAGGAATTACTCTCAGTAGCCCTATCATGCAGATGAAGAAACCGAGGCACCGAGAGATTAAGGCCATCTCCCAAGGTCCCCTGGCTTTGAATTGGAGGGGCCTGGATTTGAACCCAGAAATCTTGGTCCCGGAGCCTGCTGTCTTAACCACTCTTCTGATAAACGGGGGCCACTACTACAGTAGCTGAAGTAAAGAGGCCCACATGGAGGAGGGACCTGACTGGTGAGACACTGTGGGGAGATAAACTCTGTGGCCCTGTCCCCAGAGGAAGCGGGGACACCTCCACACAGCCAGTACCCCTGAGGGTGGTTTCTGAGGCCCTGACTCTGAGAGGATGAAACCACCCTCAGAGAACCCTGGGGCTTTCCAGATGGAAGGGAACCTGGGAAGCACTTATTCAGCCACTGGTTGACAGATGGGGAGACGGAGGCACAGGAAAGCAGAGGAATGGTGCCAAGGAGCAGCAGAAGCTGGGTCAGAGGGAGTTTCCTCTTCCAGGAAGCTCTCCTTTCCTTCTATCCTGTTTTTCCTTTCCCGTGAGGATTCTGCTTCCCCAGCAAGCTGGTCTCCCACCCCGATGTGTGATCCACTTTGGATGAGCAGGAATTTATGGTCCACCCCTCCTGCTCCTGGGAGATCCTGGGCAGCCAGGATGAAATGAAGATAAGACCCAAGGAGCAAGGATCCCCAGAGCTTCCCTCACTAGGAAGCCACCCTGCACTACCGAGGCCCCCACCCTTCCAGAATCTGCAGACCTGCTCTTCTCACTCAGGCCACATTTTACCTGGAACTGGACCGGCCCTATGAAATTCCGTTTCCAAGATGCCACCACGGTCTCACTCAGATGCCCTCTCAGAGCACA
>CM052539.1:9829473-9871527 GCA_028533065.1 Trachops cirrhosus
CCAGAAGAAAATATCAAAATGTTGACCAAGGATTTGTCTGCCTAGTGGGACTGTGGTTGATATTCTTTCATATCCAGCTTTTCTGCAATTTCTGAATTTTGAATTTTGGCCTGTGCTACTTGGTATTATCAGGATAATAAGCTTACTGAGGCAGTGTTCCCTTTCCTGAACCTTCCATCTAGGGTCAGCTTGGAGTGCACTCACTTGTCCATCGGTTTTTCTTGAGAGCTCCCATAAAAAAAGCTCAAAACAAGAAAAACTCAAGGGCAGAGAGGGCCTGTGTTTGGGGCCCCCGCACCACCTCTCTGTTCCCTGAGACACTGGGAAGCCTTTCGGCTCCGGTGGACAACCACCTCCTCTGAGCATCGTTCAGCTCGCCCTGCACTTCCAGCTTTCCTGCTTTTTGCACCTTAGAGTGTGCTTTCCTTCATTCTCCCAGCTGCTGAGGACCTTCAAGGCTGTGCTCAAATAGCTCTTCTTCCACGGAGCCCTCCAGAATGCCCCCAGTCTGAATCAGTCTCCCCTTCCCCTGTGTATCTGCAACACCAGCTCAAGTCTAACATATTACTTGTTTAATGCGGTCCTGTTTCCCAGTTAATGGTCCGCATGTCTACTGAGCCTCGGGGCAGAGGCCATGACTCATTCCTGTCCTGTTCCTGAAGGAGCAGGGTAGTATAAGTGGTTAGAAACATGCTGTTTGGACGCGGACTGCCGCCGCCACCACCATCATCCTGTCCATCATCATCTCCATCAACATCATCATCATGATCACCATCACCGCCACCATCGTCCCTTTTCTCAGCCTAGTCCCTGCACAGGGGCCCCGAGGATGTCTCCGAGCAGGGCTGGCTCTGGGCGATGAACTTGGCACAGGGATTCTGCCATCACTAGTTCCGCTTTAAACCCTGCTTCGTGGATGTGCTACCTGCCACTTCACCTGTAGCTTCATGAGCCCAACACCATCAGGCACTTGTAACTACCTGTCCTGAGTTTGGGCAGCGGGAGTTGGGCTCTAGAAACCTACTTGAGAATCCATGTACAACCAGGTCTCCCCAACACCACTCGTGTGGGATTCGCCATTGGGACTTCTCTCCTATCTGTGTGCTGCAGGTACAATTTATTTACTTAATAGTTTTCTTTAAATTGGTCCATTCTTTCCCACAAATAAATTCATTTGAAAAGGAAGCCTCCTATCAGTGCCATAAATGGAAAACCAATATTTTCTAGTACTCATAAAAAATTCATAGCAATTTCTAAATGAAATAAGCCAGGCGGAGAAACACAAATACTGTATGATCTCACCTATAAGAAGAACTTAATGAACAAAACAAATGAATGAGCAAAATAGAAACAGAGGCAAGGAAACAAGGATCCGACTGACAGTGACCAGAGGGGAGGGGAGGGGAGACACGGGGGGGGGGGGGGTGGGGGAAGAAGGGGAAGGGACTAGTCAAGGAACATGCATGAATGACCCGGGGACATGGACAACAGGGTGGGGAATGACTGGCGGGGGGAGGGGGCCAGGGTGGGTGGGGCAGGGGAGAGCAATGGGGGAAGATTGGGACAACTATAATAGACAACAATAAAAAAATGAAAAAATTCATAGCAACAAAAAACTAAAAGTGTTCTCTGTATCACCTGTGAAGAGCTACATGGAGATCTACCTGCTGTCCTTGCTGCTCTAACCCCCAGGCTCAGGCTATCCATGCATCCCCGACTAAGCCATCCTCCTGCCTGCTCCAAGCCGGCTGTTCTGGGACAAAAGGACACACCTTCCAAAGGCAGGGCGGGGGGGCGGGGCTCCTTCCCTCTAAGCCTGAGCTTAGACAGCCCCTTCACTTTCTCGCCTACAGTGCATTTCAAAACCTTCCACAGCCCTGGGGCTGGAGGTAGTGGGGCTGTGGCGGGCCTTGGAAGAGCCTGTCTGCATTTCACACAAGGACAGAGACCTCTTGTCCTAGCAATAACGGCTGTTTTGTTTTGTTTCTTTTTTTTTTTTTCTGGTGGCACACTGGAAAGACAACCCAGAAACCCTTTTTCACACAGTTGTAAATTAATGGCCCCGTTTTGATTGCCTCATTGAGTGGGAGCAACAAGTTCACAGCTAAGTGTGAAAAGAAAACAGGAAGAGGCATTTTTTTTTTAAACGAAGCCCTCATTTTTTGCCGTTGAACAACAGAAAGCAATTATACTGTAATTGATGGCTGTCCAATCGGGGTTAATTGGGAGCCTGGGGGCAAGACTGGGATGTCCTGCAGGAGAGTCGATGCAAAATCTGAGGACCTGAATACGGATTGGACGGGACCAATTGCAGAGTGAAGCTGGTTTGAAAGTGAGAAAACCCAGGGCCTCTGCTTTCCACCTGGCCTGGGTGGAGAGACCGGTGGAGAGACGGGGTGGCCCCCATTCCCCCAGACCTACTGACTGGGTCAGGGACGGAGACCTGGACTGCCTGCCAGACGCCAAGTCAGCTGTGAAGTTCAGCACACAGCCTTGCAAATGTCCTGGCGCTTGTGGTTAAAGAGTCACCTGCCTGTGTCAGTTTGGGAACCACTGTGGTTTTCTGATTTAGCTTCTCTTTCAAATGTTTTAGATATGCAGAGGTTCAGTTCTGGTTCTCTGAGTTCGAAATTCAGTTCCAGAGTATTTACTAGTTTACTAAAGTTTCATAAAGAGTTTGCCTCATCTGTAGCATTTTCTTCAGCTCCCCCCCCACCACCCCCCGCAGATCAGTTCACTGTGGGTCATTCATTTATTCATGTGATATTCAACAGATACTTCCCAAGCCATGGGCGATGTGTTAGGTGCTCAGAAGGCAAAGCTGAACTGGACACAGCATAGCAGAGAAAGAAAAATCTGGGTTTAAATTATGGCTCTGCCTGGAGGGAGACATTTATCCTTCCAAATCTCAGTTTTCTTATCTGTGACATGGGAGCAATAATACCTTCAATGTATTTGAAGCACTTGGCACACAGCAGGGGCTCCAGAAATAGTGGATGTATTTTCACCCTGAACCATAACAGGCTGGACAAAGATAGCTCTGGGCGTCACCACTTATTAAGGCAGTTCTGGATTTTAACACAATGCTCTGAGGACAGAGGCAGGGGCGACAGGGAGAAGTCTCCAGCTGCTGTCGGGGGTCGGGGGAGGCTGCCTTCTAGGTGCCTGATGACTAACCTTTGTGAATTTTCACATCTCCAATTTAGTTTCCAGGAAAGCATCTCCAGTGCATCCCGAAGAGCCAAGTTCAGATCCTCAGCTGGAAGGAACACAGACCTGACCAACTCCCTGATCATAGTGGGGGCTCTCTTGTCCCTGTAACACGTAGAAGCAGCTGCTGGGCGTCCCCCAAGGGGAGTCTCGTCTAGAGTCGAGGTGGGAAAGCTCGGCTTGGAGACCTGGCTTCAAGCTCCAGCCCTTCAGCTCACAAGGTGTGGTTGATCTTAGACAAGCTGTTTTTCCTCTTCTCACCTCCATTCCCATATCACTGTGGACCATAATGGTTACAGTGGAGATGATTCACGTAGATTTTTCATAGTTCCTTAGTTCCATGACATCAGCTGCTGCTGTTATTATCATTGGCTGTGAAGAAGGTCATGGTCAGGGGCTCTGCCCTTGAGCCTGGACAGCCTGATTCCAGAAGAGCAGGGATGGCGAGGAACAAATTCTCTCCACCTCGTCGTTGCTGGAAAAACAGCAGTGTCTAGAATCCACACTGGCAGAGTAACCTTTGAATATGGAGAACAGCCCTCTGTGTACACAGAGAGAGCGAGGCTGTATTGATTCAGACCACAGTACAAGCCAGTCTAAATTACAGTCAGATCAGAAAAGAAGGCAATTTTATTATCTTCAGTCGCCCACACGGCTTATCAACGCGCTTCCTTGCATATGTTCTAAGGGGCCCGCTTAATGAATGTACAAGACCCATTGTTAATTAGCAGCACCCATTTGTGTGCTGACAATTCATATGCGAAAGTCAACATTCAGCCACAATGACAGCATTTAATTTGCAGAGCAAATTGTCCTTAAAACCAATTTATGCGGCAAGCCGCTCCCGCAGACTGCTCACCTAGGTGAACTGCAGGTTTGTTTAGCAAATCCTTTCCCCTAAGAGAGCTCTGGAATGAGGGGGGGTCCCCACCCAAGCGCTGGACGTGGCTGGGAGGGGCCATTAAGATGTCCCAGGACAAACCTTTGAGACCACAGGGGACAGAGTGTGTGGACCGGCTGGAGTGGTGGCCTTTACCCAGGCAGCGCCTGTGCAGACGGGACCCAGTGCCGTAGCCAGCTTCTGCCTTTCCGGGGTCCTGGGCATGTCTTGGCATTTCTTCTTCTTAGAATGATGTTTCCCCAAGGGCACGGTTTTGACCCTCTGTGTCCGAATCTCCAGGGAGCTGTTAAAATGCAGACCTTTCCTCATCCCTTTCCAATTGTTGCAGATGTCTCAAAATATCTTTGCATACCTCAAAATAATGGGGTCAGCCGAGCTGCTGCTCGCTCTTGTTAATGTGCTAGTAAAAAAGCACAGAATACTACACCACCATTTCGATGAAAATGTTAGTGTAATTGGTTTGCTTTGTAAACGCAGGCTGTTTATTTTGTGCACTTGAAAATATTCGGAGGCAGAGTCCCTCGGGTTGCCAAAGGGGCCCATCGTACCCAAAAGTGTAAGAAAAATCACGCGACTGACCGGGAATGGGAAGCCCTTGTGACTGGAGGCATCTTTCGGCTTCAGGGGTTTGATGAGAATGGAGATGTAATTTTCAAAATTCAGGTGCAGGAAAGCGGCTTTAGTGACCACCAGGTCCCCCTACGGCTTGAATCGGCCACTGTTGTACTTTGCTTTCCAGGGGCGCCATGTGCTAAATGGAGGGCGCCTGCCCGTCCTGGGTGTACAGGGGATTCTCATGGGAAGAGGCACATGCTGCTTTCTGGATCCTGAAGGATGTGTAGGATGTTCTAGACTCTCCCACCAACTCGCACTTGAACATGACCCAAGCGTTTCCAAGATCAGTGCTCTTGTCCCGTCAGGAACTAACGCACAGCTAAGGCATTTGACAGCTAAGGCATTTGACAATCAATGGGATCAGAAGTCAATACGGATTTACTTTGCTCTGGTTGGCTGGGCTCAGAGAACACAGCCCTAGGTTGGGGGGCACACACATGACATGTCATTGATCAAACTGTGGCATCCCCACCTTCTTGACAATCCCTCCCACCTCTCCACCTCTCTCTATCTCTCTCTTTCCACTACTTTTTACATTTCCTGAGGACCTACTATGTGCCAGGCAGTATTCTTGGTGCTGGGGTTACATCAACGAACAAAACAAACATCTCTACTGTTTGGGAGACTATATCGTAGTAGGGAAAGATAGAGAATTAAAAAAAATAAATGAGTAAAATGCAGGCGTGACTAAGGAAAGGGCAGTGACTGCCAATGGTTATCAGGTTTGGGGGGAGAATGAAGATTTCTAAAACTGCGGTTATGGTTTCACAGCTCAATAAATGCACTAAAAATCATTGAATTGTATACTTTAAGTAGGTGAACTGTATATCATTTAAAAAACAACAACAGAAAATAGAGTACGCCATAGGATACCTGCTGGGGGGAAAGGTAAAGCAGGGAAGGGGATCGAGGTCCTCAGGGCGTCAAAATTTTAAACAGGGTGGTCAGGGAAAGCCTCATGCAGAAGGTCACAGTTGGGTGAGGCTTGAAGGTAATGAGGGAGCAAGCCATGGGGCTATCCGGAGGAAGATGGGTCCAGGAGGCGGGAGCAGTCAGTGCAAAGGTCCTGAGGTGTGCCTGCTGTGCTCAAGGAGCAACCGGGGCCAGGTGGCTGCAGTTCAGTGGGTCATAGGGACCTCAGAAGGAGATGTCTGAGTGATACGGGTGGGGGCCTGGAAGCAATTCCGAGAACTTTGGTTTTTCCTCTGGGTCTGATGCAGAGAGATGCGATCTGACACACGCTCTAAAGGAATCCCAGTGTGAAAATCCAGGGAACAGCCACCATTTACAGAGCGCTTACTGTGTGCTGGGCTCGTGGTAAGCTCCTTTATGGGCATTAGCTCATCGAATCAGAACTACGTTCTAAGCGAGGGACTATTATTTTCTCCCTTTTAGGAAACTGAGGCTCAGAAAAGGTTAGGAACTTGACCCCCGTCAGTGGCAGGGTCATAGAACTGACCAGGTCTGCCTGCCTGCAGAACCCTCATCTTGCCCACGGCCATTATGGGACTGTTTTACGCACACAGCGGGTGTTCAATAAAAGGTGTCACTTGGCTGGTTACAAAGCACTGCCCTGTGGGCAGTGGCACCTGGGGGGCAGACAGGGCAGGAGAACCAGCGTCCACTTACTCAGTTCTGCGATGCTGCCCACGCGGGTGGCCAGCAACGACTGCTCGATGGTCCTCAACTCTGACTGGCTGAATATGGGCAGCTCTCCCGGCTTGTTCGCCCGCTGCGGGTCTCGGTGAAGATTCAGGCTGTCCGGCAGGCACAGCACTCCTGCAGTCAGCGGGAGAGACAGCGAGAGGAAAACAGGATGTTACTTCCCAGTGAACCCGAGGAGGGGCGCCCAGCCTCGCCCAGCCTCACACCGCACTGGGGTGGGTGCCACAAAGCCACCAGGACAACTGAGGCTCCAGACTCCTTTCAGAAATAATGTTGAGCCATTTTGAAAGGTTTCCTCAAGATCCTGACCTGCTCATTTTAACAAACACGTGGGCATTTGTCTCTATGCACATTTCCAAAGGACACAAAACAGAGCAGGATTCTAGCTGCTCAGAGATGCCTCAGGGGAAGCTGTGGTCAGTCACTCCAGCTGCTGTCCCTGGGTGTCCTCCAGGAAGAGCCTCTGCTGGCAGTCACTTCTGAGGACTTGATTAGCCCAACAAATTTAAATCTGGGTGGCTGGGCTGTTATCTGTTAGATAAGGCTCTTGCCTTTTCTGTGGAGCTCAATGTCAGAAGGTAAAGAGTCCCTGTGGAAATCCCCGGAATCCAATTATCCTCTTCCCCTCCTTTCCATTCTGTGAACATTCAGCGAAAACCTCAGCACTTACTCCCGCAGGTGAGACAGAGTGTTCACTGTTCCCTTCCCTGCCCCAGCCTCCCTAGGCCAAGTGCGCTTCCTCGCTCCTTGACTTTGGGCTTGACTACTCACTCTAGCCAAAGGTATGTTCACAAACACAATGGAACTACAGGGCTGAGAAGCACACATGTAGTTGAACTTGGTCTCTTGTGCCTCTGCCATCAGCCTGAGAAAAACATGCCCTGGCTAGCCTGCTGGTCTGAGGAGGGTGAGAGACACACAGAGCAAGTCCAGTACCAACGCGAAACTTAGAGCTGCCCCCCAAAGCAAGTGCTCATTCGGTATGCCATTGACATAGTGGGGTTGTTTGTTACTCAGCATTATGGCGGTGATAACAACAGATACACCTATCAAGTGCGATCCCTGAGGATACAAGGAACAAGGCAGGCACTGTGCTGTGTTAGGGGCCGAGGACACAGTGATGGGCAGAATACACACACCGCCTGTCCTCAGGGGGCTCACAGTCCAGGCAAAGGAGACGGACCGCTACACACATAATACAAAGCCATATGATACACGCTCTATGGTAGGAGAAAATGAGGAATGAAGGCATGTCTTAGCAGGGAACTGAACAATGAGCAGTTGCCAATAAGTAGGAAGCACTTATTGAGTACCTGCTGTATTCCCAACCCTGTCAGGCATTTTGAAGATGCAAAAGAAAGAGAAGACATATTCAAGTAGTTTATGAACTAACTGAAGAGATGAGACTGGCAATGACAAAATCGTTTAGGAACAATAGGGTAGTATCCATATGCAGGTGCTGAATTGTTTAAGGCAACTGGCTAGGGGAAACAGAATACAAAGGTCAGTAGTTCAAGTCCACGCCTCATGTGGTTCCGCGGGAACCACAAAGGCTCAGCAAACAAAGGTTCCTCCTTTGGAGTTGGGCAGATGTGAGGTGGCGCCTGTCACATACCTCTTCCGGCCTCTGCTGCCAAATGAGAGGCTCCAGCCACACGGAGCCAGTCATTGGTTCCTGAATGTTTCACCTTCACCCTTGACAGGCTGATACAGTGGCAAAGGTAACTATAAAAGACCGTTTTTGGATGAATAATAAATAAAAGGATGAACAATGCAAATGATGATTTGATTTCAATGTTCCTATAATCAGGAAACTGGTCAAGTAGGTTTCTTTCTAAGATTTTTTTAAAAAAGAGATTTTAGTTATTTATTTTTAGATAGAGGAGAAGGGAGGGAGAAAGAGAGGGAGAGAAACACCAATATGCAGTTGCCTTTCATATGCCCCCAGCTGGGGACCTGGCCTGCAACCTAGGAATGTGCCCTGACTGGGAATCGAACTGGTGACCCTTTGGTTCGCAGGCCGGCACTCAATCCACTGCACCACACCATCCAGGGCCTAAGATTGTTTTTTAACCTTGTTGTGCAAACATGTGTGACTGTGATGAAGAATAAGGACGTATGTTATGTTATGACCCAGCACCCCCACCCCCACCACCAGCACACACACATACACTTGTCATGCTTCCCATGAGGAAAATAACTTCATGGAAAATAATACTGACACTTACTATTATCACATGGTGCACTCCCTTTTTTCTTTTTTATTTCTATTTTATTTATAAAAAAATGCTGTCTACAGCACCAAAAGTGATTTCGTGACCCACGAATGGGTCAGGACGGGCAGTCTGAAAGCCACCGTGGACTGTGCTAGTACAGAAATTGGCATTAACTGGACAATATGGAGTCACCATTCACTGGGCGCTACCTGGTGCCGTGCTAGGCTCTGCATGGGATGTGATCCCTGACCTTCAGCAATGCTTAGCTTTTCAGGGAAGACGAGACCCTCACAGAGAGCCCCATCATCCAAGGCTGGCCTCCTGCCTGTCCCCTTCTGTGCAACAGCTGAGTCATCCTCCTGCTGGCTGGGGACACCCTGAGTCATCCTTGCTTCCTCCTGTTTGTTTACCAGTTCAGACATCTGGTCAGAGGCCAGGTCAAGTAGGTGCTCCTGTGGCAAGAATGCTGGGCCAGTTCCTCCCTCATCTGATGCCCCTGATGTCCCTGACTTTTATTCAGACATTTACTACCTTGGAGAGCTCACTGCAGATGGCACCAGGTGACTGTCACCCAATGTGATAAGGGACCCGAAGTTTCTGGTGATGAGGGAATGGTCAGGGGGCTTCACAGCAGAGTAGACAGGAGAACGGGCCCTGAATGTACAGAGGATGAAGTTACCTGATGAACAGGAGAAATGACCCACACAGGTACTCACAGGATCGCTTTCTTGGGACTTGCATTAGGTGCAGCAAGTCCTCATCCCAGACCTGCATCTGAAACGCTGCTTCCCACATTGGTTGAGACATAGGCACATGGGATATGGAGTCTGAAAGCCAAAGTTTCAGCCCTGGCTCTGTCACTACATTTAACCTTGGGCAGGTCAGAGGGCCACTCTGGACCTCATTCCCTGTTCTGTGAAATAGAGGTGACAAGAATTCATTGTCTCCCTCACGGGGTTGCTGGGGGTGGGGGGGGATAAAATGAGATAATGTATACCAAAGTATTTTATATGTGCTGAGCAAAATAGTGGGTGCTCAACATATGTTAACTGAGATGAAATCAGTTAATGTGTACAAAGCTTTACACTATTTTATGCTTTATCATAAGAATAAACAATTTCCCTTGGGATCATTCCTCCTTCTTTTACAGGGTTATGAAATTTAAATGTGAAAACATAATTATTCAAGGAAGCTTTTAAAGTTAGATTACTGAGATTTGGAAAATCTAAATTGAACTATTATGCAAAGATTATATACCAGGATTTATTCCCTCCCTCTCTCTATCCCTCCCTCCCTTTCTCCCTCCCTCCTCTCCTGAGGACTCTAGATGGAGGATAACACAAACTAGGTGTTTTTTTTTGGTCTAAAAATCAACTAGGTCAATAAAAAGGTCCTAGCATCATATTTTAGTGTCAGACACAGGCCTCAGTTTTGGACTACTCATCAATTTCCATCATTGGAGCCAAGGACAGCCACAGTCTGGGTTATTAAAACTCAAGTTCAAAGACATGGAGAAAGAAGGGCCAAATATGACTTTGATTAGACCTAAAGGGAATAATTTCCCTGGAGAGAAAGCGATTGCCAGTTTTGGTACATGATGGGCTGGAAGAGGTCATGGTCTCCCTGAAATTCTATTACACTGGCATGGGCTTTGCATTTGGTCTAGGGGGGAAGTTCATTCACATCTCAAGGAGGGGGGGTCTGTGGGTCCTAAAAGGTGATGAACTACATAGTGCCTTTGAAGCCCACATTCCCAGCCATGACCAGGTCTCTCTGCTCCGGGACTGACTGGCCATAGGTGGGACAGTATGGGCTGGGCATGACCATGGGCCCAGCTGGAGCTGAGCTCCCACCCAGTCACAGCCCTTGTGCAGCCCGAACAAAGAATCTCCCAGATCCCCAGTTGGCTTCTGTGTCTGCAAAGAGGGCTTAAAATATCTACTTCGCCAGTTTATTGTGGTGATTAAATAAGATAATATATTAAAGCTTCGGGCCTATAGTAAGAGCTAAATACCCAGCTAAATACCCTGTGCCCACAAATGAGCAGTTTTGTTTATTTAATGTCTGGGTTCAGATAGTCTTGAGGATCATCTTTCTAAAATCTTGTGCAACTGGAGACGGACAACCTTTTGGTCAGGTCACTTAGAACACGATACACGAGAGCTGCTCCTCTGGGTGGGCCCCTGGGCCAACCACATCTGGCATCTATCTGGCTCTGATGGGGCGATCAGGGTGCATGTCTGCCTTGCTAGATGCCCAGCTTCCCACGTGCATAGGACGGTCCCTGGGCAAATACAGCACGCTGCCATCCTTTCTCTCCTTTCAGCTTCTGTCTGTGTCTCCATCTATTAATGGACCATCTATTAAATAGCAGATGCTATTTACCCACCAAGGGAAAGCCAAACAAGACAGCCATCAGCACTTATCCATCCTCCTCCCTTTGATGATGGCGGTGGAGGGAGAAGAGGCTGCGTACATCTTGGCGCCCTGCACACGGGCTTGGGCTGTGCCTTGTCTGTCTCTGGCTGCAAGAGCAGTCTGCCTGATTCCTGCCTGCCAAGCTACACCTTGTTTTCTGCTAAGTTATCCCAGAATTTAAAGTGAAGGGTCTTGGCATCAGTCCCAGCTTTAAGAAATGGGAAGGAAGCAGCTGGGGTGCAGCGGACCAGCCCTGGAACAGGCTCCAGGCAGAGCTGGCTGGGTTTGGATTCCCGCCTTGCCGTCTCCCAACCGTGGTGCAGGGCTTGGACTTGGCTCCTCTGAGCCTCCGTTTCTCCCTCTATAAATTGCTTCATACTATCCACCTCCTAGTGTGATTGGGAGGCCCTAATGGGATAATATATACAGACAACCTGGGACAGAAAAGGGGATTGATAAATGCTTGCTAATAATCCAAGTGAAGTTCTTCGAAGCTAAAGATTTAGGAATTCAATAATAACACAATGCCAGAAGGCTCTCTGTTACTGTTAAATTTATTAGGAAACAAGATGGGAAGTTATCAAATTTTTTCTTCCTAATGTTTGCACAACCATTTGATTTTGAGAGGCTTGACAGTGGGAAGCAGATTCAGAGCTGGCTGGGCGAACCCATTCGTCTGTACCCCAATTAAGATAAACGCAGACCATGGTTCGTTGCCCTCCCCCTGGAATGAATTATATTCAAAGAAAAAGTTCTTAGGAAGTCTGAAACCAAATCATCAAAAGAAATAAGAGGCAGAAAACACAAGAATGGAGAATTTTCAGATCAGTTCAATGACATGCCCAGACGTGGAGCCGGAAGTACACAGGAGGGATAAGTGTGCCGACCTGAAAAGGACATGAAGACACTGTGGCTCTCCTTCAACCACAGACACTGAGCACCGACCATGGACAACAGGACACATTCCTGCCCTCACAGGCTCCCGCTTGGCCAGAGAGACAGACCCACCACCCACTGAAATGCTATGGGAGAAAGACTGGAGTGGAGGTGTGTTTGGGGTCCAGGTCGGGAGCACAGCGGGGTGAGCCCAGGTCAGCTGGAGAGCTTCTGGGAAGCTTCCCAGGGCAGCTTGTACTGGAGCGGGGCGGGGGAGGGGAGGGCCGAGGGATGCAGGAGCCGAGTTCAGAGAGTGTGGATTCCGGAGCCCGAGTGAATGCTCAGGCTGGACTGCAGCTGTGCTCCTCCCCAGCTATGTCACTTCAGGCATGTCATTTAGCCTCCCTATACCTCGGTTTCCTTGCAGACAATATGGGAATGGTCATGGCGTGGTCCTCATAGGACCACCGGAAGATCAAATGAGTTAATACATGTCAATCTTGTCCCCTACACATAGCTCAATAAATGCTGCTGCTGCTGCTGTCATTCTTGAAGGACATTCCAAGGAAGACAGGCATGTGCTGTGCATGTGGGAGAGTGGCTGGGGCAGAGGGTGCAACAAGATGGGAGCAGAGGGTAGAAGGTGGGAGAAGAAGCTGGGCTGGGAGGCAGGGTGAACCACGGTGAACCTCAGGCTTTGGGCCAAGAAGGATTTGGACTTAAAAACTGAACACTCACCTTCCAGGTACTATGTCTCTCTCTTCCCCACTTTACAGCCAAAATTCTAGAAAGAGTGGTCTACATTCACTATTTCCATTTCTTCCTCCCCCTCACTATCTCTATACTGTGTTATTTTCACTTTTACTGGGAGCCCAGCAAGTTCATGTTCATCTTTCGAGACCCAATTCTTTGTCCCCACACTCAAAGCAGCAGCAGGCTCTGTTCTTAAGAAGCTCTTGGTCCAGAGAGGAAGATCCTGAGACAAGAAAAGTGTACCCAGGGTGCCTGCTGGGTGCCGAGACAGAGAAAGGCAAGGACAGGGTAGAGTTGGGTCACGAGGGAGGAAGTGCCTTAAGGTGACCCCACAAGCTGTCCTCCTCACACGAGCCCGAGGCAGCCAGGTTTCCCTCGCAGTCAGCTGAGGAGTGATGGGGAGCTGAGTCAAACCTGGGTTAGCCAGTGTCAGTCCTCCTGAGAGCAGGGCAGAGAGCAGCCATGCGGTTATCAGGGGGCTGTCCATGGTGCGAAGCACACAGAGACAGTGGGACGGTGGTGTGGCTCTAACACCAACTGCGTAAATGAGAAAATCTACTAGTATAAAACTGCAGCGAAAGAGAGGGCAAAAGAGTCTGTTCATTCACTCCTTCACTGAGCATTAGCCGAGTGTGCACTAAGGGCTAGGTGCAGTTCTAGGTACTGGGGATCCAACGGCAAAACTCCGAAAATCCTTGCCATTTTGGCATGTGCATTCCAAATGCACAGTGAGAATATGGGGCGGGTTGGTTGGCAAGGGCCACGGAGAAAACAGAGCAGGAAAGGAGGGTGGGGGTGCGGGTCACACGGCGACGGGGACACTCAAGGAGAGTCTGGAAGGAAGTGAGTGTGCAGCCAGGCTGATATCTTGGGGGAAATGCAGGCCAGCAGAGGGGACAGTTGGGTAAAGGCCCCACGGAAGGTGGGCTTGGATTTGGGAGGAAGAAACAGAAAGCGAGGGGAAAGGAATAGGCGACAAGGTCAGAGAGGTGGTGAGGGAGCAGATCGGGTAGAGCCTCATGGCGCCTCTAGACTTGGGCTCTTATAATGAGTGAAATGAGAGCCTCAGAAGTGTTCTGAGCAGAGAGGAATGTGGTCCCATCTCTCTGCAGGGTCACTGCAGTGGGCGGGTGGCGAACAGACCACAAGCAGTGGTGAGCACAGAACCCGAGTAGTTATGGTGGGGCAGGACAAAAGTGAGTCTCAGTATAAAGAGGGTGTAAGGCCAAGGCAGTTGCTAATTGGGTGTGGGGTATAAGAAAAAGAGAGGACCCAAGAGTAACTGCAAGGTGTTTGACCTGTATAATTGAAAGGACGGATTTACCATTTACTGGAATGGGGAACGCTGTAGGAGGGTTGGGCGTGGGGGAGAGATCAAGAGTTCAGTTTTAGTCACATTCAGCTTGAGAGACCCGGTGGACACGCAGGTGGAGTTGCTAGGCAGACTTCCTGGCTCTCTCTCCACCTGTGATGCGAAGTCTGTCATGCAAGCCCCATGGTGGTTCATGCTTCTTTCCCTCTTTCCTTCCCTGTCACCAGGGGGCACTGTTAGATATCCTTAGGAGATTGTTGGTCACCTCCTCTGCCCTTCCTCCTCTCCCACGGTTCTGCGTTTATTGTAGTATCCTTGCAACTTCCCTATAGAGACCCGAGCAACATCCATCTCATAGGGGCTTAGGAGGAGAGAAAGCCTCATCTTTCCATTTTCCTCATCTCTGCTGTGGGGGTGCCTGGGGCCCTGTGGGGCTTGTGAACATCTGCTTCAGTCTCTGATTCCTCCGAAGTGGTTCAGGGCCCCGTTTCAGAACTTCCAGAAGTGAAATGGTATTTTGGGTTTCCCACTAGCTCTTGGGTAGCTGTGGAGATCATCTGGCTTCCGGTAAATTCCCTGACAAGCATCTCCCCTGCTCCCTACACAGCAGTGATACCTGTGGGCACAGTGTCATGTAGTGGTGATGAAACTCAGTCATGAGTGTGACTGACAGGAAAGCTGTACGTTAAGAGTGTTCTGAGTTAAGGAACAATCTGACATTTCAATGAACCCATGTCAACAGGCAGGGCAAAATACTGAGAAGGCAGCTTTGTGGAAAATGGAGAGTCTTGCTCTATATCAAAGTGGCTGTGCATCTTCCTTGGATAATTGCAATCCAAATTCATTTATCAATCCATCCATCCAACCATCCATTTATCCACCTATCCATACAAGCTTCTATTTAGATAATGGGCCATCCTTTACTAACTTAAAGGGCAGCTAATGATTTGATAGTTTTGAATATGGATGTCCAGTTGTTTTAGCACCATTTGTTAAAAGGATTATCTATGTTCCCTTGTATTACTTTTGCTCTGTTGTCAAAGGTCAGCTGATTATATTTATGGGTCTATTTATGGACTGTCTATTCCATTCTTTTGATCTGTTTAGTTATTCTTTTGCCAATACCGCACTGTTTTGATTATTGTAACTTTATAGTAAGTCTTAAAATTGAGTAGTATCAGGCTCCCAACTTTTTTCTCCTCCTTCAAGAGTGTGTTGTTATTCTTGGTCCTTTGCTTCTCCATGTAGACTTTAGAATCAGTTTGTTATCTACAAAATAGCTTGCTGGTATTTTGATTGAGATTGAGTTGAACCCATAGACAAAGTTGGAAAGAACGGACATCTTGACGATACTGAGTCTTTCTGTTCCTGAACTTGGAATATCTCTCCATTTGTTTAGCTCTTCTGTGATATCTTTCATCAGAGTTTTCCAGATTTCCTCATACAGATCTTGTACATATTTGGTTAGATTTATACCAAAGTATTTAATTTGGGGGCATGTTAATGTAAATGGTATTGTGTTTTTAATTTCAAATTCCACTTGTTCAAGGTTGGTGTATAAAAGAGCAATTAACTTTTTATATTAGTCTTGTATCCTGCAACCTTACTATAATAGCTTATTAGTTCCAGGTTTTTCATTGATTATTTTGGGTTTTCTGCATAGGTGATCACATCATTTGTGAACAAAGACAGTTTTATTTCTTCCTTCCCAGTCTGTATACCTTTCATTCGTTTTCCTGTCTTATTACATCAGCAAGGACTTCCAGTATGATGCTTACAAGGAGTGGTGAGATGGGACATCCTTGTTTTGTACCTGATTTTAGAGGGAGAGCTTCAAGCTTCTCACTGTTAAGTATAATGCTAGCTATAAGTTTTTTGTAGATTTTAAAAAATCAAATTGAGGAAGTGCCCCCCATTCCTAGTTTACTGAAGTTTTTTTTAATCACAAATGGATGTTCAATTTTGTCCAATGCTTCTTATGCATCTATTGATATAATTACATAATGTTTCTTTTTTGATCAGTTGATGTGATGGATAACATTATTCAATTTTTGAATGTGGAACCAGCATTTTACACTTGGGATAATTCCTACTTGGTAATGGGGTATAATTTTTAATAATTATTGGATTAGACTTACTAATATCTTGAAGATTTTTGCATCTATCTTAATGAAAGATATTGGGCTGTAGTTTTCTTTTCTTATGATGTATTTGTCTATTTTTGGTATTACAATAATGCTGGCCTCATAGAATGAGTTAGGAAATATTTTCTCTGCTTCTATCTTCTGAAAGAGACTGTAGAAAATTAAGTATAATTTCTTCCTTGAATGTTTGGTAGAATTCACCAATGAACCCATGTAAGCCTGGTGTTTTCTGTTTTGAAAGGCTATCAACTGTTGATTCAGTTTCTTTATTAGATATAGACCTATTCAGATTTCTTCTTATGTGAATTTTGGTAGATTGTATCTTTCAAGAAATTGGTCCATTTCACCTAGGTTATCAAATTTGTGGAAACAGAGCTGTTCATAGTATTCATTTATTATCATTTTAATATCCATGGGATCTGTAATGATACCCCTCTTTGATTTCTAATATGTGATTCTGTCCTCTCTATTTTTTTCTTAGTTAGACTGGCTAGTGACTTACATGATTTTATTGATCTTTTCAAAGAAACTGCTTTGGGTTTCATTAATTTTCTCTATTGATTTTTCTGTTTCAAACTTCATTGCTTTCTGCTCTAATTTTTATTATTTATTTTCTTCTGCTTACTTTGGATTTAATTTTGCTCTTGTTTTTCTAGTTTCCTAGGCAGAATTGTAGATTAGATCTTCTTTTCTAATATATGAATTCACTGCTATAAATTTCCCTCTAAATACTGCTTTTACTGTGCCCCACACATTTTGATTAGTTGTGCTTTCAATTTCATGTAGCTCAAAATATTTTTAAAAATTTCTCTTGAGATTTCTTCTTTGACTCCTGTGTTATTTAGAAGTGTGTTGCTTAATCTCCAAGTATTTGGATTTTCTAGCTATCTTTCCCCTACTGATTTCTAGCTTAATTCCATTGTGGTCTAAAAACAGACAGTATATTTCTATTCTTTTACATTTGTTAAAGTATGTTTCATGGCCCAGCATATGCCCTATCTTGGTGAATGTTTCATGTGAGCTTAAGAAAAATGTATGTTCTGCTGTTGTTGGATGAAGTAGTGTATAGATGCCCATTATACCGAACTGATTGTGCTGTTGTCGCATTAACTTGTCCTTGCTGATCTCCTGTCTGCTGGATCTGACCATGTCTGAGTGTTGAATCTCCAACTCTAAGAGTGGAGTCATCTATTTCTCTTTTCAGTTCTTGTCTTTTATCTTTGAAAGATATGTTGAGGTTATTTGTAGCTGTTTCTTTCCTAGATTAATTTTAATTCTGAAGCATTAAGTTTCTGAAAATGGTTCAAATGGTGAAGGTGATCACACTAGAAAGGGAAGGAAGGACATAGTGGCAGTAGGGGTGGTGAGGAGGTAGTTGTTCATGTAAGAAACCTCTGGATTCACTATTTGAATGTACATTATGTGCCCTAATGCAAATTTAGCTGTATCCTTTCCCGTTGCCAACTCTGCAACTCTACTGTGTCTCCCTGTGACTTGCTTATCAAACACAAGATGAATTACTGAATGACTCCTGAGTAGAGTTTTTGGTGGACAAAATAGATTAGTAAATTTTAAGAAAAGGCGTTAGTAGCACAGTAACACTCCCACTGAAAATTTCTCCTTGTTAGAGAAATAAAAGGGGGCTGAGAAACGAAGAGATTTCCCATTAGCTGTCGGAGCATTTTATGCCAAAGACAAATATGCACAGATTTGTCATCCCCAGGATGTCTGGAGATCATATCCAGGTAATGGTGAGCACACCCTCTACAGCGGAAGCCCGGGTACCTGGCAGGCTTCCAACTGGAAATCGCTTTCCAGTGGAGTTTCTGCAGAGTAAGAACCCAAGGATCATTAATATTCATAACCAAGGCCCCCAAGGCCTGTAAGATCCTGAATCATCCCAGAAAGATTAAATCATATTGAACCAAGCTTTAGTGTTCAGTACACTTAATTGTATTCTATAAGTCCTCAAAGACTGATTATTTTTAATTAAACGGCCTGGTGACTATAACTTATCACTTTTTTGATACGATAGAGTGGGGAACTATTCGCCGGGGTGTTTAATATGTTGAAATACTCTGTGGCTGACCGCACGCAATGACAGGGGTGTATGTGTCTACAGCCGGGGAGGAGATTAGGCTAACGTTTGGAGAGCTAGCTAAATGCTGCTGTCGATGTAGTATAGATGTTAATGGCGCATAAAAGCATAAATCTGCCACTTGCAGCTATGCGTGTATATGCTGATATAAATAACTAATAGGGCTTTCACAATCCATCGGAAGTACAGCCAGTCCTCAAATGACGTTGCTTCATCATAATGTTGATGAGATGCCGTAGGAACCTAACTCTTGTTTCTATCAACTAGCCGATGGTAAAATTGGTTTTGTTATGTGTCCTTTTGCTTAAAGTCACAGAACCCATTGAGGGCGTTAAGTAAGGATTTACTGTACAAAGATGACTTAAATTAGCTTTTAAAAAACATTAGGATCCCACTAGGCTAAACTCAGCAGCTAATTACAGAGCCAAATAAACCACAAGAGGACTCTAAATGCTTGTTTGCTGCTGCTGTTAAAAGGTTCTGCACCTCTGACAAGGCCGTGGACCCCTGGCAAAGTGAGTTCACAGCCCTCGCTGGCGAAGAGGGGCCCTAGCCATATGCGTCTGGAAAGGGACGCTTCTGGGGACAGGTTTCCTCCGAGCATCTGTTCCGGGAGTTCTTTCAAGGAGTTTATCAAGTAGCCCAGATATAACTCAATGTTTCTCAACTTTTTTAAAAAAAATTATGGCCCTCTTCCTCCAAGAGGACTTTTTGGACATTTTCCTCCCTTCCCACCCTCCTTCCCACTGCCCCCCGCCCCCCACCCTGCCTGCTGCTCGACATACACATCTCCACTGTATTCACTGTGTATTTTATTTTTCTGTACTCTGATGGTTCGACATCTGGGCCTTGCTGACTCTATAGGGACTGCTCGTCCTGGGTTAGTCAGTTTCTAGAAATAGCCAACAACTTGCCAGTGATGTGCCTTTCAGATGCAAACCAGTCAATCCTGAGCCTCCTTAGTCAGCTTCTCAGCTTCTTAGCTTCTCAGCTCCAGGCCACTACGCTTCGGACAAGGTACCAGACAACCAGGGCCAACCCCTATGCGCCAGAGCCCTCTGAAATTATTCAACCTAGCCAACCCTAAATCTGCTCACCCTTCCTTGCCAGCTCCTTAGCATGGAAACCACAGGCTCAGGGGAGGGATCCAAGTGGTCTTCCCTCACCCAAAGCCACTCAGTGCAGAAGAGCCAGGCCTCAGCGGCAGCTGGCTCCGTAACAAACAAATGGTCCTTGTCCTATCAGGTAGAATTCATAAACCAACTTATTAAAAACGTTTGTTCAGGGAGTCCAGTTGTCAGTTAGATGAATATTCTTACTATCGGAAGTTTGCACACACACACACACACACACACACACACACACGCCGGTTCACAGTTGCCCATCCATCCATGTACTGTATGTACATGCCACACTTTTAACCTGGGAGACGTTTCTGGACAGATGTGAATATTCATTTTGAAAGTTTGTGTTCTGTTATTTAGAAGCAGTGAGCCATAAAATCACAGACCTGGGAAGCTGGAAAGGGCGAGACACCACTAAACCCAGCTCCCTCAAACATCTCCTGAGTGCCTGCTATGTGCCAGGCCCTGGGCGTGAAGTCCTGGTCCCTCATTATGAAAGCTTACAGCTAAACACTGCCTTAGAGATGAGAAAACAAAAGCTTCACCACAGAGGCTGAGCAACGCTCCTGAGGTCACACTAACTTGGTTAACTCCATTCCTGGATAATAGAAAGCCATTTCCAGTTCCAGGCACGAATTACCAATTTTGAAAGAATCAGAACCCAATCCTATCTTCTCAACACTGTGTCAGGCAACGAGATGGTCCTCAAAGACGTCCACATCCTAATCCCTTCAACCAGTGATTATGTTACGTTTCCTGGCAACAGGGAAGGGATTAAGGTAGCTTGCCAACCAACTGACTTTAAGATGAGATTATCCCAGACTATCCAGGGGGGCCCAGAGCACTCACAAACCCCTTAAATAGAGAAGAGGAAGGCAGAAGAATCAGAGTCAGGGTGACTCTGCATGAGTCACAGTGTGAGACTCGGCATGTCACAGGCAGTCTTCACAATGGGAGGGGCCCAGGAGCCAAGGAATGTGGGCAACCCGTAGAGGCTGGAAAACATGAGGGAAGGGACTCTCCCCGGGGACCTCCAGAAAGGACCACGGCCCTTCTGTTTTTAGTCAGGACGTCTCCCTCAGCCATAGCCAGTTCCCCTCCAGGTAAAGCCCAGCATTTAGTGCAGAAATAGAGATGACCCAAGGATGCCAGTTTTCATAACTTTCCTCCTCAGTTCTCCCGGACACTCCTCCTCTGCCTCCAGATCACTGTCTCCGGTATTTATTTTCAGAAGCACCCTGGGCGTTCGTTCCGTGCAGCCCACTGACGAAGTGACCTTGTGCGCCAGAGCTGCTCTCACCACGGCCCCAGCTCCTTCATTGCTGTTGCTGCTCGGAGACTGTCTTTGGCCTCTGGGATGCGCTTCAGATTCAAGGCCCTCCAGACATGAATGGGAAGGAGAGGGGCTCACGGAGCGGGACCAGACCCCGTGTCGGGCAGGAGGAGAGGAACCACTGCTGCCTGTGAGGGTCAGAGAGCTGAGGTGGGCAAGATCCACTTCCTGGGGAAGGAAGGGTGCATCTGCTGTCTTGGGGGAGGGAGATGGGTGGCGAATGGCTTCTCTGGGGACTCAGGGCATCAGAGCATCAATTTTCTGACACTGAGAAGCTGTCCTTCCTGGGAATGTGATTTTGAGAAATGCCTTGTCATCTCTTATGCAACAAAATATTCACTGAAAACCTTAGTGCCGGATACTGTGCAGGGGACAGAGATAGTGATGATGATGGTGATGAATATGGTGATGATGATGATGATGATGATGAGGATGATGGTGATGGTAGGGGCTATTCTAAGTTCTACTTGCCATATACTCATGTATTTTATATCTTCAGGAGGTGGGCATAAAATATTTGCTGAACTAGTAAATTAGTGAGTAGAGGATGACTTTGATCCCAGCTAGGGGAGGGGGGAGGGGGGCAAATAAAGCAGAATGAAGAGACGATGGGAGAGGGGCAATGAAATAGAAATGATGATGTGATACACTCTGACACAGCAGCAGGTAGGTATACAGCTCTGGAGGTGGACTGCTGAGGTTTAAATCCAGGCTTCCATACTTATTAACTCCATTAACTTTCGGGCCAAATGAATGAATTGTTCTGTGCCTCGGTTTCCCCACCCATGAAGCGGGGGGAGTGATAGGAACAACATAGGGTTATGTATCCATACCTGGACTCTGGTATATAGGAGATGCTCACTAACTGCTGTTTCTTGTTACTGTAAAGGGCTCAGCAGGCGTCACTTGAACCAGAGGCAGATCTGGTTGCTTTGGATTCCTGATTTTGGCTTCTTCCGGACACCCGTTCTCAGTATCTAATTGGGAGTGTTTACTGACTCTGATACCAAAATCCCCACTTCTCACATGAAACCCGATTTCCTATTTTGCATCTTTATTTCCCCCCAGCCAAGAAAGTCTTCATCAAACAGATGACATTTGAGCTGAGTCTTTAGGGATGTGTACTTTTAAAAAGGTAGGGAGTTAATAAAGGAAGAAGGAGCCAGTCTGGCTGGAGGGGGACAGGGGCGCGGAGGGGCCATGCCTGGTGGAAATGCAGGCAGCAGGCTGTGCCTGAGATAAGGCAGGGGGCGGACTAGAGTCTGCGGAAACCCTGCCCACTGCATCAACATGTCGGAAGTTCGGTGGGGAGCCGCTACCGTTGCCAAAGCTTTATAAACCCATCATTGTCACGTACATCCTGGGGGGTGGTGTTTATCCTAGTGGCCGTAACAGTGCCAGCACAAATGGTGCTTGTAGTAATGATGGCATTAATAGTCACAGCAGTAATGACAGCATAAAGGTAATAGTGGCAGCATTGTGGGAACTGAGCCGCCATCATCGTCAGCAGCAGCACCTGCCGACACTTAACATTTATTCAGTACTATGTGCCGTTCTAAATACTGTGAGTTTGGTATCATTCAATCCTCAGAATAACCATATGAGGTAGCTACTGTTATCCCCATTTGCAGATGAGAACACAGAGGTAGGGAAGGGTTACGTGGCCTGGGCAAAGGTGCCATGGAACTCAGACACCAGGACCTGGGTGCTTGTAACAAACACACAACGTTAGGTCCAGCTGCCTGGCTCACCCAGCGGGAAGTGGACGGCGGGACCTGACACCTCAAGTATAAGCTGGAGATAGGAAGGCCTGCCCTGAAGTTCAGGCAGCACTCACGGAGGGGAGCCTCTGAGAGGCGATTGTGGGGTCCTGGCTGGGCCTGGGAGCAGGGCAACCAGTTCTGGCCTCTCTGGTGTCCCTCTGGTGCCTGTCAGGGATAGGGTCCTGGGATGGCTGCAGCCCATTCTTGTCACACTCAGGCCAGGAGCAGCCAGGAGGCCCCTCTGCGGGTCTCCCACCATCTGGCCTGGCTGTCACGGGCCACCACCGTCAGGCTGGGTCCCCGAGTCCCAGTGCTGCTAGCCTCGAGCACATGAACAGAGGACTACCACGGCGTGGCTGAGCCAGTAGAAGTGGGCTTGGCTTCCTCCCAAGGCTGGTCCAGCAGGAGGCAATGGCTAAGGCAAAATGGAATCACCCCAAGTGCAATCTGGCTCTACTGCCTGCAAAGCAAGGCCTGTCTCCCTTCCACTCCCCTTCTCAGTCACCAGGGGACAGGGGGGTGGCACTCCTGAGGACGCCAGGAAGCGCAGACGCCCTTGGAGAGGTGCCGGCCGCCCCCTGCCTTCTCCTGGGGCCTGAAAAGTGACAAGCAGCCTGCTCTCTTCCTCTGCATCTCCCTGTGAGTGACGGCTCCCCTGGGTCCCCCACAGTCCCGCGGCAGAAGATGGAGCTTGAAAGTCCTGTTTTGCAGGCTCCAGGGGTCCTGCAATGCCATCTTTCTGTGCCTCGATTAAGAATGACTCTGGGGGCCCTGCTGTAGGAGAGGATGGGCTCTCCTGACGGTGCAGGGCACAGGCAAGGGAGAGGGACGCTGCAGAGAAGGCCCTCAACAGGACAGGGGGGTGCTGCCTGGGGACAGCGGCTGGAGGCCTGGGGAGGAGGGAGGGAAGAGGGCCACCTTCATGAAATAACAAGGTATTCTAGAGCAGTGGGGGAGGGGCGGGGGCCCCACTCCTGTGAAAGCCTACAGGGGAACATTAAAGAGGGCCAGAGGCAGATTTACTCAGGCGTCTGGCGGACATTCTGGAGACCTCCTGGCTCCTGGCACCTGCAAGGTCAAGCCTTACAGGGGGGGGCTGCTTGGCTCCCTCTGATGTCTGGCCAGCTCCTCACCCCTGACTTTTCCAGACCCCTCATCCGCATGTCTGCTCATTATCTTCTGGGTGAGTCCCGGCCCTCCCGACCCCCACCCTCACCCCCACCCTTATTGTGGCAGGATCAGAGAGACACAGTGCCCTGGGGCTTAGCGGGACTCATTCGTTCTACAGGCCCAGAATCCCGGGCTGCCCAGCTGCCCACTGCTTTTCTGGGAATCGCACAATGCTTCTGAGGTCTCCTTTGCTTCCAACCAAGCCCCAGGATTCAGTGCTTGAGTGGATCCCGTGCTGCCTGGGTGCTCGGAGCTGAACAGAGCTCACGGCACCCTCTTTTCTCGCTTACTGTGTGGCTCTGGACAAATCGCCTGACCCCTTGAGCCTCGATTCCTACATTTGTAAGGCGGGGGTACCAATACCTCCCTTGGCAGGCTCGTTGTGAGGTCCGAGAAGGTAACACATGGTTGTCGTTTCCTGGGGCTGTCATAATAAAGCACCACAAACCCAGTGGCTTCAATAACAGACACCCATTGTCTCCCTTCTAGAGGCTGGTCATCTGAGATCAAAGTGTTGTCAGGGCTGGTTCCTTCTGAGGGCCGTGACGAGGCTCTGTTCCAGGCCTCTCCCCGAGCTGCTGGCAGTTTGCTGGCTATGCCCACCCCCATCTCTGCCTTCGTCTTCACAGGGCGTTCTCCCTGTGTGCGTGCATCTGTCTCCAAGTTCCTCCCTCCCCCGCTTTTTTTTTTAAAAATAAGGATACCAGTCATATTGAATTAGGGGCCCAACCTCTACTCATCATAACGAATTTCATCTGCAATGAACCTATTTCCAAATAAGGACACATTCCGAAGTAATGGGGATTAGGAATTTTGGTTGGGAAGACACAGTTCAGCCCATAACATGTACGTAAGAGTTCTCAAGAAATACCAGGCCCTTTTTCTTCCGTATGAAGGAGGAGCCGGCCTCTGAGGTTGAGAGAAGGTTCCAGCAATTGGGCTCCTCTGTTGCCGGGCCCAGGCTGTGCTCACTGGGCAAACAGCGTCCCAGAGTGCTCACCTTTGTGCTCCGGCTGACCTCCCCATCTGGGATGCCCCCCCTCGGAGCACACCAGCAAGCTCCTCCCCAGGCTGCCCTCTGCACCACAGTCCCAGACGGTGGAGGGGCGCAGGGACGAGGCCAAGGCTGTGCAGGGAGAGGCCGCACTGCTCTCAGTCTTTCTGGGCCTTCCCTGCGGGGATGCTGCCTCCGTCCCCAGGTGACTCTGGGGCTGGAGCTCGGCTTTTCCCTCTAATGTTCTATTATGGAAAAGCAATCTGTTCTCTGGGGCTTGGCCCTGGGGAAGCTTAGCTCATCTCTCCAGCCCTGGGGGTTCACATGCTTCCTGTTTATCTAACATCATTCTGATCCTAACAGCAGCTTGGTGTAAGCAATACCTACTGAACAGACTCTGGGTGGCACCTGTTAGCACAGAGTTCCTTCTGGGCCCTCAGCTCACTCGGCACCAGCAGCTGGAGGCCCCAGGTGATCTTCTAGGAAGACAAGTGATTGCCCGAGGGTGCGCAGCTAATAAATAAGGGGAAAGTCAGCACAAGGTTTTTCCCCCTGGCTGTCCCCATAACCTGCTAGTTTAAACCACAGTGCTGCTTCCTCTGTCTCTGTGTTCAGTGTGGTTGGTTGGCCTCCTCTGGAAGAACTGGGCAGAGCTTGGGGGTGTGGGGGAGAGGGAGTGGGGTAGGCAGGGGGCAGTCTGAGAGCCTGGGCACAGGACATGGAGGTGGATGAGGTGAGGGCTTGTCTGGAGTTTCTCTTGAGACTGTGGGCAGTGGCACCCGTGCCAGTGGCATTAGGAGAGGTTCTGCGGCTTGGTGGGGAGGGGTCCAGCTTTGGTGCCTGCAGAAGCCATCCGGGGGGCAGGGTGGCGGGAGGCACCGAGGGCAGGACACTTGTGTCTCTCTGATCCTCAGCTTCCCCATCTGCAGGATGCAGCAAGGACGGGCACAGGCCGCCCAGGGTTGTGGCCAAATCCCTGGATTGGCAGCATCACCCTCATTTTTCAGATGAGAATGTGGTGCTTGATCAATAAGTGATGATTTGGAGACTTAAGTCTTCGGAGGTGAAAATGAAGCATGGCAGGAAAGGGATAAATGGCGGGGGGGAGTCTGTCCACTCTCAAAACCTAAACTCTCATTCAAGTCCTCTGAGACATCATTTTATAAAGTCTCCCCGGAGAATGGCTCTGAAAAGTCCTCTGAATGCCCATCGCCTTGTTCTCACCCTTCGGATGCTGCTCAAATACGCAGTTGATAGTGATGGTCAATTGACTAATTGATGGTGATCAATCAATCAGTGATTTTAAAAAAGTTACCCTTTCCCTCTGCAGGATCAGATGATCCCTGAGGGTCTTTCTGGCCATGACCGTGATGTGATGGCTGCAGAAACGTAGCTGCGGTCTTTGTCAATCAATGGGTTGCCTCAAAGATCAACCCCACTGGAATGAAAGGGGTAAAATTATATTTGCTGAGATATCTCCAGGTTCCGGTAGAATTTACAGGCAATCAGTGAACAGGCAGCCAAGTCAGATTAAATGCCAGTGCAAGCAGCAGGAGACATCCTTCCCTTCTCCGAGGAATGCCTCCTGGCCAAGTCAAACAGTCCCTGGCGCAGAGGACTGGCTGACCTTCCCCTACCAACTGTCTGGGAGGCAGAGGCCTGTGTCTCAGCAGCCAACACCACGGACAAATGATGAGCAGAAGGAACAGAGAAAAGGACGAGCACAAAAGGCAAGCCAAAAGAGAAGGGCTCCTGTTCCCAGAAAAATTTCATTCTTCCCGGTCCATTTGCTGAGCCCACTTCTTTGAGGCTGGCACAGCATGGGGCACAGGGTGTCTGGTGATAAATGAGGTCACCTCCCTGGCCTTGAGGGGTTCCCAGTAGAGAAAGTGAACCCCACCTTGGCCTTTAGCCCCTGAGCATCTGCTGTGTGCTAGGCACCAGGGTGTGGGGTGAGGGGGTATTTCTGCCCTCCAGGGAACACGGGAAGAGACAGACGTGGGTGGGCCTTATTATAACACAATGGAGTTTGTGCTGCACAATAGTCCTTGCTTCTCATCTGTAAAATGGGGATAACGACAGCACCTGAGGGCAAAATGGTGGATGAACTGGCCTCTGGAGACACTTCCTGGGTTCAAACTGGAATTCACCTATTTACCAGCTGTGTGACTGGGGAAAGTTACTTAACCTCTCTGTGCCTTGGTTTCCTCATCTGTCACATGGTGATAATAAAAGTACCTATGTACTGCTTAGAGTTACTATGAAGGTTACAAATTAGCCATGCAACATGCTTAGAACAGTGTCTGGTACACGGTGTTCTAGAAACATCAGCGATTATTTCCTGTTCAACATTTAAGAGAGTAAAATAGATACATGAAGTCATTTTTTCAGATACAGATTTTTTTTCTTTTTTCTTTAAGAATTTATTTATTTATTTTTCAGAGAGAGGGGAAGGAAAGGAGAAAGAGAGGAAGAGAAACATCAGTGTGTGGTTGCCCCTCACGCACCCCCTACTGGGGACCTGGTTTGCAACCCAGGCATGTGCCCTGACTGGGACTCAAACCAGCAACACTTCGGTTCACAGGCCCACTCAGTCCACTGAGCTACACCAGCCAGGGCCCAGACTTTTTTTTCATAAAGATATTTCTGACCATAATTTTGGGCAGTCCTGGAAACACTGTTTTCTAGAGAAAGTTATGTTGTGTGTCAAGAGAATATGAAAGGAGGAAGAGGAGGAGGAAGTAGAAGGAAGCAAACAGTGGTCTCCTTTATTGCCCTATAGGTGGAATCCCTCTCGGGCTGGTAGAATGGCTGATTTATTTGCAAGGTTGAGTTATTATTTCACAAGTTCAAACATTCTACTGTTTTCATCCGTCCAGCCTACAGGGTACAAAAACATACACAGACAGACATTCCCAGAGTCCAAGGAGCTTCCCTCTCCAGAAGCCAAGGGCAGAGAGCCAGAAGAAAGAGGCATTGGAGAAAGAGCTTCTGCATGGACCAAACGGCCTGCTACTCTAACTTGGGAGTGGTAACCTGTTTCCTTGAACCCCACAGCGCAGCCTGCCAGGACACAGCAGCAGCAAGGCGGCACTTTGGTCTTGAGGTGCAGACAGAGTTCCCCTCCCTTAGCTGGGGCTGACAATAACATTCTCTGATTATCCATTTCCCCATCCAGTTTTTTAATCTCTTGAAAAATGGCAGGAAGCAGCATGATGGACAGGAAAGCAGAGATGGATCTGAAATCAGAGGGGCTGGACCTGCTTTGCCGCGCATGCTTCCTGTGACTTTTGGCTGTTATTTATCCACGTGATCCTCAGTCTCCTCACCTCTAAAATGGGTATAGTATAACCCACCAGCCTATGGTTCGTCTACACATTAAAGGAGAGAACGGGTATGAAGGTCTTTTTGTAAGCTCAGAGCACGCCTCCCACAGTCAATGCCCACTACACATCGCCACTCAATGTCAAAGGGCATTTCGGACGGAATATGTTCCACTCTGACCTGTTGATTTGTGCCCTGTCTCCAAACCAGCTCCTCCCAGCATCTTCCCCATCTTGGAAAGCCACCGATCCATTCTTCCTGTGCCCGGACCCAAAACCCTAGAGTCAGCTTCGCTTCTTCGTTCTCTCACATCCCACAGCTAATCTGTCAGCAAATTCTGTGACTCCTTTTTCAGTATAAGCTCAGAATCCAAGCACTTCTCAATATCCCTTCCACATTGCTGCTAGCATGGGTCCTGTGGTCCTCATGTCTGGGGTTATTGCTGTAGCCTCAGGAGCTGTCCCCCGCTGCTAGTCTTGCCCTCACCGTCTTGGGGTCTATTCTCAATGCTGCAGCTAGAGTCGCTCTGTCAAAAAATAAGCTGGATCAGGTCCTCCCTCTGCCTGAAACCCTCCAATGGCCCCCACCCCACTGGGGCAAAGACTGAAGTCCTTACAGTGCCTGAGTGGGAGCAGGGGGAGCTCACTCATTCACCTCTGGGGTTCATCGGCCATCTCCCTCCCAGTCCCTTTGCTGTTCTCTGAAGGTGCAAGCACACCCCCTCCCATAATCCACCCTCAGGCTGCAACAGGGACTCACCACTCTGTCTGGAGCGTCTCCCTTGCCTCCTTCATGTGTGCACGCAAATGTCACCTTCTCAGAAGCTTGGGGCTCCCTGTCTGAAGCTGCAGCTTCTGTCTCTGCTACTGTCAATCCCCCAACCCTGATTTTCTCCACTGAGTCTGTCTGACCTGATACTATCTACTTCTTATAAGTTCATGGTCAACATCAGGAAGGCATGAATGGTGGTCTCTTGGGTTTCCTTCTCCATCCCAGCGCCCAGAATAGCATGTAACCACTGTGGGTCAGGCATTGTGTTAAATGCTTTTCACATATTACTTTATTTAATTCTTACAGGAGACTTAAGAAGTAGGAGTTACTATCTTCATTTTGCTCAGTGGAGTCCTATGGAAGAACTTACGGATGTTTCTTTAAAAAGCAGAGGCACACTCGATATTCCTGGTTTGTACTGGATGAAAAGGCAGCAACTTGGACCCTCCTAATCAATGCCATCTCCTCTGTATCGGGAAAGAGCTCCGGGCAAGCTTTTTTGGAGTCAGAACAACCAAGTTTATTCTGCTTCTATCTGACGCCAATGAGGGAGCTGCCAGGGGCCTGCTGGGGAAGGGCAGGTGGCCGCAGGGAGAAAGGCTGGGGGACAGGTGGGTGGCAGGGTGCCTGGAAACGGGCAGGGCGTGTCTGCAGTGCCAGAGGGTCTCACCATTCACTGGTTCTCAGGAAGAACAGGGACCAAGGAAACCACACAGTGGGACCCCTCCTCTTCTACATCCTGTCCAGGTGAAAGTGGATGAGAGTAAGCATCAAAGCGAGCTCCAGGGGAGCCAGGAGAAGGTGGTGTGCACGGGACCCATATTTACTGGAAGGAGGTGAGGAAATCTGTTCCTGTCCACTCTCCCGCATCACGTGACATCGTACCTTCTGCCAGTATCCCACACCCGTGGCCTCTTATCTAAGGACTCCCCTCGTGTGGTGGTTGAGAACATGGGCTCTGAGGTTGACTATGCTGGATCAAGTCCTGGATACCACTTGTTTGCTCGGTTCCTCTCTGAGCCTTCTTTCTCAGCTGAAAAATGGAGCTAATAACAGTGCCCACATCCAAGAATTATTGTGTGCATTACACTCTGTCAGGCACTGGGCCAAGCTACAGGATCTCCTATACGCTATATATGTCAAGTGTTTATCACGGTGCCTGGGACACAGGAGGTGCTCAGTAAACCTCGGTGCTATCATCACCATCATTATCAGGCCCTGGGGAGAGATTAGGACAAAAAGACTTGTCCACAGGGCTATGGTGAATTGATAACAACCAATTAAAGGACATGAACCAACTTCTAATTCCACAGTGGCCTCCAGAGAAGAAGGAAATTAGGAGTAATAGCAGTAAACATCTACTTCGTGCTGAGTATGTCTCAGGCACTGTCTTAAGCACTTTATTTATGTGCATTAACTCCATAATTCTGACCACAGCCCGACAAGGTGGAAACCATTCGCTTTCTTTTAGAGATGTGAGCACTGAAATACAGAGAGGGCGAACACCTCACCTGAGATCACACAGCGGAGCTGGACTTCAGTCCCAGGCCACCTGGCTCCTGAGCCGCCCTACACTGTCCTAGACTCCTGGGCCCTAACGGCGTGCGTCTGTAATGTCTCTCGACACGGAGATCCTGAGGAGCTCATCAAGGAACATTCTAGATCAGGAGGAGACAAGTGAAAGGCCACAAGGGAACCTGAAAGGTGTCTTTATGCGGGGCGATCTGCTGTTTAGTCTAAGCTCCATCAACAGCACCTGGGACTGCCTGCCACTCTGCACGGCTGGAAAACATCTGGAGTCCAGATGCCTCTGCCATTCCCCGGGCCCAGTAAACATATGTGCAGTTTTCAAAGCTGTTGGTCCTCAAAGCATTTTAAAATACTTTGTGAGAAGGAGGGAGGAGGAGGTTGGGGGGCTAGGGTGAGAAAGAACACCTCCAGGAAGGATCTCAAACAAATCCCATTTCCCCTGTACGTTCAAAGTTCTGGAGGTTCGGGCAGCTCAAAGACTCCTCCTGGTTCAGTGTGCATTGGGACGAACCTAGAAGCTGTTTGGGTCCAGGTCACGTGGGGGAAGAGGGTCAGGGCTAACAAGGTAGGAATCTGGAGCAGCCGAGGCTACTGCTAACTATTCCTAGACTCTAGATAATGATGATGATGACGATGATGAGACCAGAGTCCTGCCTTTGAGAAGTGAGATGAGAGGGGTTTCAAGCTCCCCAGATATACTAATTATAAAACATATAAACATGGGGGAATGAGACTGGATTGTTATCTGAGATCCAATCCGTCCTGAATGCTTCACGTCCTCATTCAAACTCTTCAAAAGATAGAAAATGAAAAAGCGTTCAGCAGTTTTTCACGATGACTGTCTTAATGTGCCTCGATTAATTATTTTCCTTACACTGTTATCAAACTTCTGTCCAAACCACACCCTAGCCCATTCATTCAACAAACACCATGAGCGCCTACTGCACCAGACCAGGCCTGGGAGGTCCTGCAGTGCCGTGTGGGCCTGACCACGTGGCCTGGGCTGGTGGCCTTCTGGCCCTACAGCCCTTCCAACCCCTCTCCATCCAACAGTCACAGCTTGGAAACTCACACAAGATCCTGGCTTCTTAAAAAGAAATATGGCTTATAATTAATCACCAGTTTAAAAATAACTCATATAGTTTCAGCTCTGGGACAAGAACCCCCGTGTTAAACCAAATAACGGCGGGGGCAGCGGAGGCGGGCACCTGGGCCCTCGCACGCCCTTCTGACGTGTGCTTTGAGGAGGGCCCATGCAGAGCATCCCCACGGCGGACAGAGCTAGGTGACGCGAGGCTGCACTCTCTCAGGACTTTCCCAGGGACCCCGCTCTTCACCACGAAGGGCTGGGAGACAATCCCCACGGTTTCTGGTCCTGATCGACAGGTTTGTTCGATGGGCCCTGGGACAGTGTAAGTGACCAGGCTTCCCTTTTTATAAAGCCATTCTGGAAGCTCAGAGCCCAGCTCACGGTAGAAAGGCATAGCATTCACTCATTTTAAGAAAATATTTATTTTTAGAGAGAGGGGGAGGGAGGGAGAAAGAGAGGGAGAGAAACATCAATGTGGTAGAGAAACATCAATCGGTTGCCTGTTGCAGGCACGCCCCTAACCGGGGACCTGCCTCCCAACCCAGGCATGTGCCCTGAGCGGGAATTGAACCAGTGACCTTACAGTTTGTGGGACGGTGCCCAACCCACGGAGCCACACCAATCAGGGAAACATTCACTTTTAAATTCATCTCATGTCTGGCTCTTTTTTTGTGTCTTCACCTTTGTTTTTCTTTTATCTCTGTCACTGAGTTCACCTTTAGTTTAGCTTACCATACATTATATAACCTTGAAAGCAAACTTTAATCTTTTTTGGAACATGTGGATGCATAACATGGAATGAAATACACTAGAGTATAATAAAAGCAGTTTTGAGCTTGAACTTTTTAGAAACCCCAGGCCTACCCATATGCCAGGATGATATACCTACAGTATTCACACGAAATCACGAAGAGTACATTCTAGCATCTTCTCTCCAAAGGCCCATCCACACCGATAGGTTAACATTCCCATCTCAGCTTACGCACCCGGCAGGAGCAGGTTGTAGAGCCAGCGTGTCTGCGAATCCACGTGACTATCCCACCCCAGGAAGAAACAGCTTTCATTGCCATTTTCCCGCCATCGAGCACTGAGGGGTAATCTGCTTTCCGTTCCTTTGTTTTCCCCAGCGATGTCCCGCGACCTACCCACTGAACTATCACGGACACGTGCTACCGGCAATGGCAGGAGAGAGGCCGCAGGCCCTCTTGACCTTACTTGGCTCAGAGGTGAGAGACGGTGCAATCCTTCAAGGCATGAGTACAAGCGCCTTGAATTTTAAGCACAAAGGCCCACCTGTTTAAATGCAGGTTTATTTAAATGCCCCTCCTAAGCCTGCTCAGAGCACCGGCAGGCCTGTGGGCACAGGTTTCTCCCAAAAGCTGGACCTGCAACTAGAGAACAAAGCTGCTTTTCTTTTGTTCAGTTCGACAAGTATGTATTGAGCACCTACTATGTGAACATCACATTAGATACGAGTATACAGACCTGATGTACATAAGGAGCAAGTGTGTGTGTGTGTGTGTTTGTGCATGCACAAATAAGCAAGTTAGCGAGCAAATCCACACCCACAGACGTCCTCTTTCCCTTGTGCGTGCACGTCCCTCGCCTTCAAGGAGCTCACAATCCTGTTGGGTGTCAGGGGACAGACACTTGTCCCCAGTCCTGGCTCTCTACATTCCACTAACTTCTTTGGAGACTCTAGAGTGTAGCTCAGGCATCGCCTCCCCTGGGAAGCCTGTCTGGATCCCCTCCATACGTCTCCCCCGGGGGGCCAGGTGTCATAGGTCAAGAGAACAGCACTGACGTTATGGGACACACCTGACGCTCAAGCTGTGCTTCATAAATATCCGCAGAATGAAAGCGTGAACGAGTGAGTGGACACACGAGTGAGCACACGCTGCTGCTGTCCTTCCCAGGGAAACTGAGCCACGACTCTCATTTTTGAGCAGTCACTGTGAGGCGTTGTGTTAAATGCTTTTCACTTACTACCTTATTTCATTCTTCCAGAGGCTTAAGACGTAGGAGCTATTATTATCTCCATTTTGCAGATGGCAACACTGAGACCCTAAGAGATGGTCTGATGTGTCTAGTTTTTGCTTCCAGGCAAAGGACTGAATCTAGGCCTCCTGGTACCGACAGCTGAAGATGAGGGTTAGATGCGTAGATGATTTCCAAAGTGCCTACCTGCCACTCTGGCAACTTTAGGTTCTGTGACTTTTCAGAAAACTGAAATCTATAGATCACAACGTAGAAGAAGGGTGTCGGAGTGGTTGAGACCCAGCTTGGGGGCTCCCAGCTCACATCTGACGTCTCTCTGTGCCCCAGGAGGCCTCACCAGGGAGGAGCAGGCTGTGGGCTGCGCAGCCTGAGCGCAATGTGCTTGGCCTGGACAGCCAGCCAGCCCTTCCTGCCCTACTTCTCTCCCGGTGGGGCCCCTATCTTGCTTTCTCTCACCCAGCGCCCAGTGACTGAAGGAAGTGGTGGTTTGACACTGCGAAACACATAAATCAGGGCCCCAGCTGTTGGAGGAATGTCTACCTCTTGCCCCGTCCTGCAGAAATGTGATCTATCACTTTAATCCCCAGCCACCAAGGACCAATATCTCAGATGCCAACACTGTGGGCTCCAGGTCCCGGGGGAGCCGTAGAGAGAGGTTCTCTGGCCAGGTAGTCCTACCCTGAGGCACTGTGCCACCTTCAGCTGGCAGGGCGTTCTCTGCTGTCAAATGTCACTCACAGTGGCTGGGGCTCCCAGGGGAGCGCCAGAGGACAAATTGGTACAAAGGAAAGAACATGGGCTTTCGTGTCAGAAGCTATGGTACAAGGTCCAACTTTATGGCTGACCTCTTTGTGCTTCAGTTACCTTGTTTTTCAAAACAAAGATAATGCCATCTGCATAAGTCAGCTAAGAAGAGGAAATGAAATGACCCATGTAAAGTCCCTACACCACGGGGTCTAGCACAGAGACGCTTCAGGATTCACTCTAGTTCTGTTGCCCCTGCTGGGACTGCAGTGCAGGAAGGGTCAAGGTCAGATCTGGGTTCTACTAGGATCCCTCCGGGAGCTGAAGGACTGGAGGGGACAAGACTGGGGACAGGGATACCAGGCAGTGGAAATGGTTTGCACTCATCCTTGGGTTCTATTCCTTCCTTGCTGCTCTGATACCCAATTGGTCAGCTGAGTTAGGCTCAGCATCTTATGTTCATCGTACCCTTTGGTAATCACAACAGTGTAATCTAGGTCCTACTATTCCCAGTCTACAGGTGAGGAAACTGAGGCTGAGAAAGGTCAAGGTGGATCAGACTTCCATCCTGAGCTCCTTAGCCCATAGAGAATGCTTCCCAATCTTTGGCCTGGAGAGATACTGTCTCTTTTTAAAAGGTACAAAAGGAAGATCAGCATGAAGGGGTGTTACTTACAGGCCAAGAGAGCTGACACGGGCAGGAGGTTCACTGCTGAGTTGACTTACTGCTGCGGCTAGATAGGATGCACAGTGAAAATCATCCTGAGAGTGAAGGGCAACCTCGGTGTTAGGAGGGATGACAAAGTAACAAAGCAAGGAGGCCGTGAATGGCGAATTGGAAAAGCTAAGCCCTTTTCTGATGGGGCTCAGCATAGGCCAAAGGGACCGATACCTTAAAACAGTGGTTTCTAAGCCTAGACTTAGAATCACTACTGTGGCTTGTATAAAAATATTGCTCTTCTGGCCCTGGGCCAGGAGAACATGATTCTGCGGAAGGTGGTAGACCAGATATCCGTGTTACACTCAATTCTACAGGGGCCTCTGCAGACCAGGGAGGCTGGAAACCAAGCGCAGTGCTATAGGTTGGTAAAGTGTGGTGACAAGTAGTGGTTCATTATTCTTTTTGATTACAGGTATATTTGGCTGCCTGCTCCTTACTCGTCCTTCCAGGGCCAAGGGCGTCTTAATCTTTAACCCTTCTGGATTTCTCTCTAATGCCCCGCCTCCCTCTGTGGCTGACCACTCCTCTTCCCAACATCAGTGGTCCAGCTACAGGTCCATCATCCAAGCCTGTTTGGCCCAGAGCTGAGCTATTTCAGAAAACAAGTTCTGATTTCTTAGTCTTTGCTCAAGTGTCCCTGTTTCCCTCGGCTTTTAAGCATTCAGAAGTGGCCTGCTGTTTGGAGGAGGACTCCCTTAAACGTGTCAATACCTTGTCAATAAACCTCCACGCTGCTTTGTCCCAGGGGCCTGACTTGCTAGTCACATTCTCATTAGAGAAACAGTGGGCTGAGGTGGCCCTCGGCTGCAGTGGACAGCTGGGAGCCTCAAGCAGGGTTTAGCTCAGAATCGTGCCCAATCAACGTGGGCTAAGAGGCTCCTCTTGAGCCTGATGCTGGAGGTCAAGTGCAGAAGAACTCAGCCATCCCGTTCCCAGGAATACACCCAAACTCTCACCAAAAGCATGTTCTAGAATGTTCATGGTAGCACAGTATGTGGTAGCCACAACTAGGAAACAAACTAATGCCCACTAACGGTAGAATGAATACATCACAGTGGGCTTCCTCCATCGAAAGCAATAAAATACAGCCACACAAAGCAACATGGGTGAATCAAGTGAACATAATATTGAACAGAAGACAGCAGACATGAAAGAGTCCACACTCGTACCGTGTGACTCCAAGTAGGTGGAAATATTCTAGGCTGTGGGAGCCGGGACAACAGTTCACAGGTGTGATCTGGTGGTGACAAGACACCAAACAGTCCACTTCTGATGTGTGCATTTTCTGCTACCTTTCAACTGGAAAAAAAAGTCTCGCACAAAGGATCCAAAAAGCCTGCCATGAAGGACTCCTCTGTCATCACTTGGCTACTGGCTTGCTGTGGCCTCACGCAAGTCTCTGGGCTTCCCAGGGCCTCAGGGTCACCCGTTATCTACAGAGCAGGGGCATCTGTCATCTGGTGGGGACTGTCTCTGAGGATGGTGCTAAGAGATGTTGAAAGGCCAAGGCCACACCTCTGATATTTCCAACTTCTAGTAACTCCATGGAACAACCCTGGGGTCAGCTAAACACTACCTCCAGATGTTTAATTTCGTCATATGCCTTGTCCCACCCCCAGCCTGTGAATTCCCCCGTCTTTGCACCACGAAGCCAGCCCCAACATCTGCTGAATTGGACAGCTGACATTCCCACTAACGGCGACAGCCAGCCCTTATACAACCCTTACTATGCTTGTACCAGGACTGTTATAAGCCCTTTGCTAGTAGTATCTCCATCATCAGAGCAGTCCTTCGAGGCAGGTTCTAATGGCTAGCCCATTTTACAGTTGTAACATGAAGAACAGAAAAGCCGCATGAGCTGCCTAAGGTCACACAGCTAGTAGATCGCAGGGCAGGGTTTCAAACTGAGGGAGTTTGCTCCAGAGTCTCTGTTTTTTTACCCTTTCTCTAAAGCTTTGATTTGTCCTGGCTTCTGGTGAGGCTGGATGTCTACTGTCCTGCGTTTGCTCTACCGCGCCCTTGATATTTCATAGTTTTCCATCACAGCCCCCTTGGCCTGCTGAGGTCTTTAAGGTTTATCCAGGCACATGCACGGCAGCTGCCCGGAGCCCTTTATCTTGGAAACTGCCCTGCTCTGGGCTTCTCCAGACCAGATCCACCTCTGCTGCAGAAATAACAAGGGCTGGGTGGAGAGATTGTATCTGGGCTCTGTCAAACCAGACATTAATTACATGAGCCCCTCGGTGTTTTCTCTTTGGTCTTCGATGTCTCTCCTGGTAATGGAATGATCAAGAGCTATTAAAGAGCCCTAGAAACCACACTGGACAGGGGGATCCCTGGGTTCCAGTCATCCCCCGAGCCTCAGTTTCTGCATTTGAAAAGTAGGAGAATTGCCCTGGTCAGGTGGCTCAGTTGGTTGGAGCATTGTCCCGTACACCAAAAGGTTATAGGATTGATCCCCAGTCAGGGCACGTGCCTAGGTTGCAAGTTCAATCCCCGGTCAGGGTGCATATGGGAGGCAGCTGATCAATTTTTCTCTCTCACATCAATGTTTCCCTCTTTCTCTCTCTCCAAAATCAATAAACATATCCTTGAGTGAGGATTTCAAAAAAAAAAAAAAAGAAAGAAAGAAAGAAAAGCAGGGAAATTATGCCTATTCTTATCTACTCCAGGGGGAGGGGTTATAACCAGGTCCAAGAGGAAGGTCCGAGAGCCTCAATATCTGGGGCCAATCTGTGGTCGTATTGAAAGCTCAGGGACAGGGAACCAGCATCTCAGAACTTCAGGCCCAGGTCGGGAGTGAGCGCTCACTATGCTACGAGCCTCACGGTACTGCGAGGGGGGCATTCTTCGTCCCAGTTCACAGACAAGGACACTGCAACACAGACAGCTCACTCAACCATGGGTGTCAGGATGGCAGAGCCCGGGGGCCCCACGGCACCCCTATAGCCAGACCTAGTGGACCGCAGAGGAAAATGCTGGAGCTGTCTCCTTCCCAGAGACTCCAGAAACATCGGTGATGTGTCCTCTTTGGAAAAGCTACACAAGGGGGACAAAACTCACGTCAGCCTGGAAGTGTTGCTATTGCTGTGAGCAGTAAATGAGATGAGGTCTCTCGAGGGCTCCGTATGGAAGGAAGCACACAGTAAGGGCTTAATATCTACTAGGTATTATTTATGCTACAACTGAGGTCTCTTTTCTCCACCCCCACTTCTGTCCTCAATCTTAAGATTCCAGGGACATGGAAAGCAAGTTTTTTTTTTCCTGGGGAAAAGATCAAGTTTGCCTAGATAATCCCTCCAGAGCTCCCAAATGTTGTGATCTTTCAATTACCCCTAATATTTCTTGGTTGTATGAGTTTGCACTGGTTATTTAACTTCTCTGTGCCTTAGTTTCCTCCTCTGTAAAAATGGGGAAATGGCCTTTCATAGAGTTCTTTTGAGAATCCGTTGAGTTAATACATATAAATGTTTAGAATAACACTTGACTCAAGGTACCACATAAGGGTCTGCTGTTATAGCTTATGCTAAAGATACTCACGAAACATAAGCTGTGTACTTACAGCCCACCCACCCATGCGTCCAGCCATCCAAGGATGTATTATTTATGAAATGCCTCCTTCGTGCCCAGCATGGTCGGTGCTTCCCATCTGTTCTGACAGCAACAATTCCCAATAACTGTCCTAAGGTGCTGGGACACCTATGGGAATAAGGCGCCCACATCTCGCCCTCCCTCCCTGTCCGTCCCCTATTAGACCACGATCTCATTTCACCCAGGTGGCCAGTGAGGCGTCAGGCTAACCCAGCTTTCCATATGGCTCAGTGCTTTTTCCCTTGAGTCTCCATTCTGGGGGGGTTTCCTCCTCTCTGGCCACCATTCCAAGTAGCAGGGGCAGCCCCTCCCAGCTGAGGCCCAATCAGCCAGAGCCAAGCACTGGGAGAGGTGCCACCAGGACAGAGTCGTTAATCTTTCCTTTAATTAGCAGACGCGTTAAGTGACGAGGCCCAGGGGCAACTCCACAGATGGCAGCCTGCTCGGCTCCAAGTGATAAATTAGGAGTGCCCAGTTCTGCCAGGGGCCCTGTCTGAGCTGGTGCTGGTGACTGCACTTCTCACACCTGCTGTTGGGCATCACGGCATCGAGGACCAGCGTGGCCAGCCCAGGCCCCCCTCAGGGCCCAGGGCCAAGTCCCCTGACCAGCTGCCCTTTCACTGGGCTGGAGAGGAGCGGGGAGGGGGTGGGAAGCTCATTTTCCCCCGGGACCCCAACCAGATTCTTTGGGGAAAAGGAACCGAGCATTTATCGAGCCCCTACCACTGTGCCTTGCTAAGAAATAATACAAATAATAACTATTGGGCTGACCTGGATGACGATGCCATTTTTGTAGGTCAAAAAGAATTGAATATTGACGATCTCATATGGTTCAAACTATTACTATTTAAGAAGCACTTCCTATGTGCTCGACACTTTACAAAGATTAACAGGCTGAATCTTTGCAACCACCCTCGGGAGTGGGGACTGCCTGCTGGTGGGGGAACCTCCTCTCTCTGGCTTTGTGCTTCAGAGTAGAGGGTGTAGAGGGCGACCCTGAAAGCAGGGGGCGTGTCGCCTCACCCTCTTCACGCCACCACGTGCCAGGTTCTGTGCTGCGTGACTGACGCATGCCACCCCATTTAACTCCTCACGGGAACCCCATGAGATGTGTACCAATGTTATCCCCATTTCAAGGACGAGACAATTGAGTCTCAGAAAGGTTGAGCAGCTGGTTCAAGGTCATACATGTAGCCAAGGGCAAAGCCAGCACTTGAGTCCAGTCCATACTGTCTTGGTGGGTAAGCTGATGAGACTTTAGGCAAGAAGTGGCTCGGGCACATTTCAGCCCCTTCCTCCCTCTTTTCTTGTCTTTTTCTGGGGAGCCAGTGGCCGACAGGATACCCACATTCTGCCTATGGAACCCCTTCGTGCAAAACTTTCCAGGGGCACCCTGTGCCTGCAGGGAGGCCTCTGGTTGTCCAGAGCTGCCTGGGGCTGCCTCCAGGGTTAGGAAGCCCACGGTGGCCCCCACAGGAAAGCCACCTCCTTCAGCCCAGCCTTTCCATCAGAAAGGAGATGCCGCTACCCTTGTCTGCCTGCCTTTCGTGACTCTCCATTAACCCCAAACCTAGGGGGTATGGGAATAGAGGTGTTATTCATTGAACCCCTAAGACTCCTACACTAATCGTCTCCCTTTTACAGAAGAGGAAGTTGAGGCACGGAAAGGTTATGCGACCTGGATGAAATTCCCTGAGGTCACATGGCCCTGCTCTCCTCCGATGGACCCCGTTTTAGCTGTGTCATCGGGGCCTAATGGCTTCAAGCCTGAACTGCTCAAGGGTGACAGAAATGACAACATTCAGATCACAGAGTGTCAGCGAGGGTTAAATGTTATAAATCACGGGTTTAAGACTCCCAGAACACTGTCTGGTGCAGAATAAACACTCAATTATTGTTAAACATAACAGTGAGAGTAACAGGAGGAACACCCACCCCCTTCCGACCCGCATACGCTGATGTATTTTTTCACAGCACTTACCTACATCGGAAGGCATAGTGTTTATGCATCTATTTACTTACTGTTCTTTCCCCCACCAAAATGTAAGCTCTGCAAAGCAGGACCCTCATCTCATTCTTCTCTGCATTTCCCTGGCTGAAAACAGTGCCCAACACACAGTAAGTGCTCAATAAATACTTGCTGAATAACCTGATGTAACAGTAACACATGACCATTCTCTCCCCCTCACCAAGTCTGCAGCACCACTCAGCCCATAGCCTATAAACAGCTCATCTTTGCAGACGATTCTTTCAACCCAGCGAGGTCCACAGTGGGTCTTTGAAGAGGCGCCGTTGGTCTGCAAACCCATCCCGAAGGGCCCCCTTCCCAGCCTGCAGCCCCCCGGCGGCGTGTTGCTCATGCTCCCATCCCCGGTTGCCTGACATTCCTGTGCTGGTGGTCGCTGCTGGAAGCCAGAGCCCCCTTCAGTTCCACCCACAGGCGAGGTCACTGTTGGGCCAGCTTCCTTCTCCCCAGCATAATGGGGGAAGGGGCTCCCCTCTCCTGCCAGGCCCGCAGAAGTGAAACATAAACACCCCGCGGCTGCCTGGCTCCGGCTCCACCTGATTTGATGGCTGCCTGGGAGTGCCTGGTCTTCAGATTTTCCCTTTTTTGCCTGATTAATACCACACCCGTTCCCTGCTGCCCGGCCTTCGGAGGGGCATGTTTCGTTTTTAATTCGGTTGACCTCGGCTCCTGCAGGAAGGGCTTGGATGTGAAAAACCGCGGCAAAGGATGGATGTGGCATGTCCTGGTTATGAAAAGCACCAATGAGTTTTAGCAAAGCCCGAGAACCTTTGAAGTCAAGACAAAGACAGGGGTCTCGGCAGGCGCCTCCCTTTCTTCTTCCCACACATGGGTGGAGGGCACTTCCGGGCCCTTCAGGCAGACCACATCTGGAGGGGTCCCTGGGGGCCACATCTGGAGCCCTCTGAAGCCAGCAGCCTCTGCTCTTTCTTTCTGGTGGACAGCAGGCAGCTAAGCGGCTCCAGGAAGAGAAAAAGGGAGAGCAAACTTCATAAACAAAGGGAGGGGTAGCCTTTGATGTAAAACAAAGCAGTTTCTCCTGGTCCTTCCCCTACGGTCCTGTTCTCTGATACAGAAAAGCAGGAGAAAAAATGAGTGTTGCTTTGAGAAACTGGTTTCCTTGGAGCCCTGAGTGGATCAAAATGTAGGCTGGGTCTTGATGTGTGTTTGTGCGCTTTGTTTTGTGTGCGTGTGCACGCATGGGTACGTGACTGCACATGTGTGTGCGTGTTGGGGCTGGGGACTAACGCAGCATGCTAAGCAGCTCTCAGGTTACCTTCTGCAGATAGTCCACAGATGGGATTCAACTCAGTAAATACTAATTGTGTGCCCCAGATGCACTGAGGACAGTAGGGTGACAAGATGGCCCTGGCTGCCAGGAACCTGTAGGCTGTCTGTAACATGCCAGGCCAGGCTGGGCTCGCTGCTGCTGCGGGCATAGGATGCCCACTGGGAGCACCGGCCAGGAGGGGCGTGAGTGCTGGTCTCCAGACCAGCAACAGCCCAAAAGCCTGCTTTCACGGGGCCCCGGCTGAGCCAAGACTGGCTGTGTCGGTGGCTCCCGTACCCCACCTGGCTGTTCCCTGCACCCCAACTCTGCAGACTGTGAGCTCTGGCCGAGACTCTGGCACCAAGAGATTTCAGCATTTGATAGCTCATCAAACTAC
>CM052539.1:9872027-9905542 GCA_028533065.1 Trachops cirrhosus
GCTCGTGTCAGACCTAGACAACCAACCTTATTATTAAGCCCGGCATGTCTGGCTAAGGTTAAATCCTGGAAGGAGAAAAAACACAGATGTTTGAAGTGCTGTTATCTATGAGTTACAGCACCATTAAAGACGTGCAATTATTAGCGTTTCGTGTGTGTGGAGGACTGTCTTTATGGGCGAGCAACAAACAAACAATTTGTTCTTCAAGAGACAAGTGTTAGCCACACTTCCATAGCTGTTAACAACCCCCGGAATAAAATAAAATGGGTGATGCCGATGTGTGCAAAACACATTTCCATTTGCTAATTGCCCGACATCAGCTCAGGCAGCAGTGCTTTTTTCCTGCGAAACAGATATTAAATAATAATTTTTTGAAAGGTGGCGTGATTGCTTGGCATTCAAAGTTATTTCACCTGGAGCAACTGCCTCCAGAGGCAGGCACCTGCATCCTTCTGATATCTGAACTTATTTTTTCATCAAGATTATTCCTACAAAGGATCTTGTGCTAATGTGTCGTTGTGTCTCATCTTTGGGGACACTAAATTGAACGGCCCAATAACCCAAGGGGGTGGTCGGGACAATGCAGCAAAGCATTGGCTAAAAAGAGAAAGAGAGGGAGAAGTTCCCAGGGGGCTGATGCCTTTTATTGGTTGGAAGATGTGTCCCCCACAACCTCCCAAAGCATATATATTTGCATTTCCTGAGCACGAAGTGTTGGTCATGTAAAGAATATTCTAATGTGTCTCCAGGGCAGCTGGAAAAGGGGCAGGCTCCATTCAAGTGTTCAGACACTGTTCAGTCTGAGTTAAACACCACACACACCTAAAGGAATCCATCCCGGGCTTCTGCACAGTTGATATAAGACCATTTTTAAAGTCAATCTTATTTCAGTGGCCTGGAAAGGTACAAACTGATGACTCTCCATCCTCAGGGGAATGGCTCATACACAGTCCCCTCCACACTTGCCAATGTGTGAAAAGGGGGGTTTGTGTGAAACCACCCCCTAGTCAATCACCCATCATGTTTCTAGAAAATAATAACATCACAGTGTTCACAGTGACTGTCACCCAGGGCAGAATCAGGGACACGAGAATGACTCAGTGCCCGTAGGGCCTGCTTGTGTGACCTTCGAGCTGAGCTGGGCCCAGCCCACGTCTCTGGGTCACCTCGGAATGCCCTCCCCCCATTAGACAATGTCCTCAGAAGAGACCAGCTGGGGCCTAAGGAAACAGGAAAAATGCACACCAGTTCCTGCGGTTGTGACTGAGCAATTCCCATCAAGGTCAAAGCTGCTTGGGGGTAGTACTGGGGTGACAGCAAGAGAAGGCAAACAAACCCTGTACCCTCTACAGTAGGTTGAATGGTGACCCCCAAAAGATAGATCCACCTAATTCCCAGAACCTGTGCACGTGTCCTTATTTGGGAAAAGACTTTCTGTAGATGTAATTAAGTTAAGGAGGTTGAGATGAGGAACCACCCTGGATTATCTAGATGGGCCCAAATCCAATGAGAATGACAAATGACGAGAAAAGCGGAGGGAGACCGGAGATGGACAGAAGAGGGGAGATAATGTGACCGTGGAGGCAGAAACTGGGGTGCTGTTGCCACCAGTGGAAGAACACCGGCAGCCACCAAGAGCTGCAAGAGGCAAAAGAAATAATTCTCCCCGAGAACCTCAGAAGGGTACTGTCCCACTGAGCCCTTGATTTTGAATTTCTGTTCCCAGGACTTCGAGAGAATGAATTTCTACCGTTTGACGCCGCCCGGTTTGCGCCCATGTGTTACAGCAGACACAGGAACTAACGTCATCCCCAGAGGACGTCACCCTGAGGACCTCAGCACCACCTGCCGCCCAAGCTTTCTCAGGCAGGATCTGTGGACTCTAGGAGCTCAGGGACGGGTTTTGACCCTCAAAATCATACACAAAGTTGTGTGACTGGGAGCTCATGCATTTTTGAGGGGAACGTATCCACAGCTTTCATCAGGCTCTCAAATGAGACCAGGACCCCAAAAAGTGTCAACTCCACAGATCTCCATGAAGGCCGGGAGCTGTCCACGACCACACAGCTACTGTTCATTCACTCACTCACTCTAGCAATGACTCCACAAATACTTCATAAAGCACCTATTATGTGCCAGGTGCCAGTTGCGTGCTAATTAGCAGAGCTAGATTGTCCACCACACGCTGGGGAAACAGAGACAGAGAGAAATGAGTTTGATACTTGGGTTTCCTGCCCACGAGGCCCCAACTCCTTTGGCTGACTGCTGTATCCAGAACCGGGTGGCAGGCGGGATAAGCCTCCCGGAAGCTCTGAATCAAGTCACAGTCTTGAACATGTTACCGTGTGAAGCCCTCACATCCTTAGAATGTTCCAGAAATTCCAATATGGTAACCATGTTTCTGGCTGCCTGTCTCACGGAGAAGTGTCCCCCAGTCCTTGTGTAGACCATGTGACCGCATTCCTGGTGGAGGAGACACAATCCCAGAGCTAACTGCAGCCCACACACACTCAGATCCCCAGGCCTGGCCTGTCACACAACCATCAGCCTCTGATTAAGCCTCTTCAGCGTTTGTCACATCACCCCTGAAAGGAGCACGCTCACTCATCAGGAGGCTGCGTGACAGCAGAGGTCGAGTGTCATTTCTGAACTCTCTCCTCCTGGCACAGCCGGCACCTTGGAGGGTATCCGGTAGGTGTGTCCTGAATGAAGACACGAGCCGTGAACTACCCCCTCTTTCCATGCCCTCCACTCGGCTGGGAAGTGGGTACAGGGGCCCCCGGCAGGCGGCATGCTGCATTGCTGAGGAAGAAGCCCTGGAAACACAGAGGAAGATTTCAGAGTCTCTACCTGCACCGTCCACGTGTGGCTGGTTAAGTTTAAATTATTTAAAATCTTTTAAAGTTAAAAACTTAATTTCATAGGCACACTAGCCATGTTCAAGTACTTCCTAGCCACATGTGGCCAATGGCTATCATGAGGGACAGCTCAGCTCTAGAACTTTCCATCAGTAGAGGACTATGCCTTCCACTTCAGGAATGGCATCCTGGGGAAGTAATAAAGGAAGAACAAAGGATTCTGTACAGAGGGCACCATTTAAAATAAGGGAAAGCTGGAAACACCCCAAGCGCCACATAGGAGGCTGGCTAAGCAAGCTACATTAACATGAAGGAAAAGATAGGGACCCCTCACACTCGTATTTATCCACTCCATCCACAAATACTGACTGAGCACCTACTATGTGCCAGGCCCTGTGTTGAGTACGGGAGATAGATGCCACACAGGGCAGAGAAGGCTTCTGCCCTTGTGTCCTTTTATCCTAGAGCAGGAAGCAGATGGAAAACACATCTATGAATGGATAAAGAAGATTATTTCAGAATCTGTTACATATCACCAGAAATTAAAAAGCTTGAAGCCACAGAGAGTGACTGGGGGAGGATGCTATTCACAAAGTGTTCTCAAGTGCATGCTCCCCTACTCTTAAAGGCCTGGCGGCTTCTCTCAGAGGATGTGGGTGGAAGTCAGGGTCTGGGAATGGGGTCACACAGAATCAAGTGTAAGCAGGAGGAGAAATGGTCGGTGTGCGCACAGCAACAACTGGAAGAGAATTCAAAGGTACCTATGTTTTTACATATATATTAAAACATATATTTTAATATATACATTTTATATAAATATATTTATATATATTAGATGCATATATTACATATTATATAATATATCGATACATTAACATATATTGTATAAATATATATTGATGTAATATAAATTAATATATTAAATAAATATATTTTAGATATATAAATATATATATATATTTTTACTCCTCAGCTAAGGATATTGTATATTTACTGACTTTTTAAGAGAGAGAGGAAATGAGAGAGAGAGAGAGTTAGAGAGAAACATCGATGTGAGAAACATCAATTGGTTGCCTCCCGTGTGCTCTCCGACCAGGGAATGAACCCAAAACCTTCCAGTGCCTGGGACAACGCTCCAACCCACTCAGACACCTGGCCGGGGCAGAGGCGCCTATGTTTACTTAACATCTGGCAAGTATGGGTTTGGTCTGTTTGTTTCTGTAAAGCTGTTGAAGTTCATAGTTTCAAAAAAGAAACTTCAGCCAAGTCTAAAGTGCTCCAAAATTAGGGCCATGACAGTGTATTCCTGGAGGACAAGGTGGCCGCTAGGGATAGTGCTGGTCACACTCAACTCGCAAAGACAAACACCATAGGATCTCGCCTACAAAAGGAGTCTAACGAATAAAATAAACTAATGAACCACAGGCATGGAAACATGGAACAGACTGACAGTGACCAGATGGGAGGGGGGAGGGGGCAGTGGGGAGGGGGATAATGGTGGAAAGAAGGGGCAGGGACTAGCCAGGGGTGTCCAACCTGTGGCTCATGGGCCGCAAGCAGCTCAGGATGGCTGTGAATGCGACCCGACACAAAATCATAGATTTACTTAAAACATTATGAGACTTGTTTTGCAATGACATGTCACAATGTACTTAATGTGTGGCCCATATAACTCTTCTTCTTTCAGAGTGGTGCAGAGACGCCAAAGGTTGGACAGCCCTGGCTAGACAGAGAACGTGTATGAATGACCCACAGACACGGACAACGGTGTGGGGATTGACTGTGGGAGTGGGCAGTGGGATGGGAGGAGGAGGGCCAAGAGGGGGAAATTGGGACAACTGCAACAGAATAACAACAACAACAAAAAAGGATTAAAAAACAAAAACATAGAGTCAACTTGCCATCCCCTAGGCTCCCTGTCCTGGACAGATTTAATTATTTCCCCTTTCATGTTCCCCGTGGCCTTTATTCCTGACGCAGACGTGGTTCTTGGACATTGAACGATAGTTAGCGTTTGTCTCCTGGGTCTGCTTTAACAATGTGAATGGAGCATCTGGCTGGTGGGAGCTGCTGTATAAACACCCAGCTGCCCTACCCTGCAGGTAGGGTAACTCTGCAATACGTGTTCTATGCCGACTGCCAGTTTCCCTGTGGAATTAAGCCTCTGGCACCCACTGGGGCAGCTGGCTTGCTAACATGCCCTTGGTTGGTGGTCTTCCCTTCCTGGACTCACGTCTCCACTCCTCCGCCTTCACCTCCAATATAATTCTCTCTCACTCAAATCCTTGCCTAAGGTCTGCTTTTAGGGGGAACCATCGTAACACCAGGTTAGGTTAGAAACTTCCCCTATTAAGGCTGTCATGTGAATTCAGAGAAGACAGCAGATATCACACACCCAGAGTGATGCACAGTAGGCACTCAGCAAACAGGACTTCCCTTCCACGGGGGCTGCTCCCATCCCAGTTCTTCTGTCTGTTCCCACTGAGCCCTGCAAAGCCTCCCTGGGCTGCCTAGGTCATGCTCATCTATTCTCCCAACAGCAATTACAATTTCCAATTATAACTCATCTTTATGATTTGTTAAATCCATTAGAGCCACCTCTGACAAATTTCCATTGCTCTTCTTGTCTTGAATATGTTAACCCTGCTCTGCTGTGAAGAAGAGGCAGGGAAATAGGTGTGCCTGTTAATGAGTGGGCTGCGAACAGGAAGCTCTTCACAACATAATCTCATTAAGAATGATCACCTAGAGCAGGGGTCTCACATTGAAGAAGGCATCTGAGCCCCCAGGGAGCTTATTAGAAATGCATATTCCCGGGTCCCTCTGGAAGAGATTCTGATAGCAACAGTCTGGGTGAGCTCAGGATTTGCACTTCCCCAAGAGATTCTGATGCCGGGGACCCTCCGGCAAACAGCTGGAGAAACGTGGTCCCTTTGTTCATACCTGCACAGCTGTTCCGGTCAGTGCTTGCAGCAGAGTGAACTCCCATCCATTCACCCATTCGGTATCTCTCACAAGACACCTCTCCTGTCCCAGCCCTGAAGCTGGCAATGGGACTTCCATAATATTCAAGAACGTGGCCCCTATCTGCCACTTGAAGCACATCATGGACCAGTTTAAACACAGTAGGTGCTCAATGATGAAGGAAGGCCAGGGCTTTACTGGGGTAAAGGACAGGAGCTGGTGACTCAGAATTGTTACAAAATGTACCAGAGGGTCTTTTACACAAAGATCAGCTCATAACTCACTTGGCTTATGCTTTATTCTTCTCTCACAAGCACTAAAAAAGGGCTCTTTCCTTCTCTCCCAACCCCTGTATGCTTCCTCAAGGCTCAGAGGGACCTTCGACCTGCAGGGCTCCCCACCTTGGTATTGCCTGGCCACAGGAGGGAGGGAGAAGCAGGTTCAGGGAGGTAATGCAATCTCCATATGTCTGGCCATGTGGACCTGACTTACATACTTGTTAACCAGGAAACACAGGTCACACTTTGCAGCTCTTTGGGCTGACTTTTTAAAGCACCTACTACGTGCCAGAACTCCTAGGAGTGCAGAAGTGACTAAGCCAAGCCTGTTTAGGGAACAGAATGAGCGTTTTTCCTTTGTGGGTTGCCACCCACTGGTCAGCGATTAACAAGAACAGAAATCAGATTGAGTGAGTCATTTTTTCAGCACAGAACCACAGCTCCCACCTGTCTGACAGGCTTCGCCTGCCATTCGTCCAGGTCACGTAGACCCCAATTCATTGGCTAGAAATATCCGGAGGGACCACAAGCTCTTACATCTTCACATGTCTACGGTGAGTGTTCCTGGGAATGGAGAGCCAGGCCGCTTTTTCATTTATTTTAGAAAGTTAACACAATGTAAATAAGCATGTGCAGCGGTATCTTCTAAAAATCATCATCATAAGTCTTGACTGCAAAGAGTTCATTCAAACAATAAAATGTATTTCAATGCTGGGAAAATAATATAGTTCAATCACACTGATTGATCCGAGGAGATAAACAAATTATTTTCCCTGCAGAGGACAGTAGATATTTCAAAACCTGCTTTAAGATTTGAAAAACTAAGAATACAGATCATTTTCTTACTGTTTTGGGGAATGTCTTTCCAACAAATAATCAATATCGTATTTAATGGTGGAACATTTGCGACATTCCCACTAAATTCAGGCATAAGAAAAAGTGACCCATCACCATTACTTAACATTTTTCTGGAGGCTGAAGAAAAGGTGGATGGATGAATGGGTAGATCGAAGGAAGATGAGTATTAGAAAGAATAGGTCCAAGTCGTGGTTATACGCAGGTGTGGTGACCGCACCTAGGAGACCGAAAGTGTGGGCAAATGGTAACCCTTAGGCCCTCATCAGCGGAGTAGAAATCATCCAGAATTTTCCAGTGTGATATCAAAACAACCAACATAAAACGCAAAAGCCATTTTCACATGTTTGAGCCCAGTCATTGCACATCTAGAAATCTGTCTTCAGGAAATAATCCGAGATGCGTGGGCAGATGTTCTGGGCAAGGCTTTTCTTCATTATGCTATTTACAAAACTACAAAAGGAGAAAAAGCCTCCATGTGCAGCAAAAGGGGGATGCGTAAGTAAATAATGATTTCCCTAGGAGGTGGGGTGAGTATACAAGAGCACTTGAACACTGTATTTTAGGTGAGCAATACTTATTGCAAGAAAGAGGGCATGATCTCCTACTCAGTGAAGGAGGAGCCGTCACAAACACGTCGTATAATCTGCTTCTGTAAATTGCAGGTGTGAGCACAGAAAACAGACTAGGAAGACTCCCACACAAATGTGAAAACTATTATCTTGGTGTTTTTGTTTACCTTTTCTTCACGTTGATTAATCAGTAAGTCATTAGAAAAGAAACATGCTATTTAAAAATTTGGTTGGCACCACGTTTACGAATGGTATGCACTCTCTGCCACACGTGGGGAAGACATACCTGTACCGGTGCTCACGTGTGCAGGAGGCACTCAGTGCCAGACATGGCAAAGCCTCTCCATGGGCCAGCGACAAGCTAACGGTTGTTTCTGCTTTATGGCTGACTTGGACTGTGATTATCTGTGAAATAAAACCAGGTCTACGCGACCATAAAACAGGCTGTCTTGTGCACTGAGCCCTGGAGAAAACCTAACCCCATAGCCAAATCTCTCAAACACCCCAGAGTGTAATGCTCTCATTAGCATCCTTGGAGTTCCAAGAAATCCACAGTTTCCATGGAGCTGACCTTGCAATTCAAACCTAGCAGGTGAGGACAAATGCCAGGGCTTCTGAGAGCCCAGCCCGTGGGGTGAGGGGCTGTGTGGCCTAGGTAAGCAGATGAGACGGCTCTGATTCACCGCACACTCCATTTCCCTACCTCCCAGGGTAGAGGGCAGACCAGGCGGGATTAAAACGTAACACCTGGCGTGGGCTGGGAAGTCTAGTCCACCAGTTTTCCAGATGGACAGCAGTTCTCCAGCACCCAGAGGGAGAAGACAGAGAGGGCTCGCAGCCCGGGGCTCTGAGGCTGAAGGGAGGGCAGGGGACAATGCAGCCAAGACTTGTCTGGGTGGCTGGCCCCACCCTCTCTCACAGGCACCGCCCAGCCTGGGACAGGCTGACTCGACTCAGAAGCAGAGCAGAGGAGGAGGTTGTGAAGCCTGCCAGCTGGCACTGAAAGAAGTCCAGCATGCTCTGTGCTTTAAACCAGAGAAGCGGCCCGTGCCTCTTTCACCTCACTTCTGGCAGCAAGTCCTCTCTTTGGGGTGGTCCTCACCCCCTCCTTCCCTCTTTCCCCGGACCTCATTTCCCTCCTGCCTGAGATGCTAGGACTGGTGGCCTGATGAAGCGGTATGGCAGCTACGTCACCCTGAACAGGTCTCATGACGTTTCTCAGCCTCTGTTACCTCATCTAGAACGGAGGGTGGACAGCAGCACCCATACCTCGGAGGGTCGCTGTGAGGATTAGGTCGTACACTGGCCTTCCAGTAAGGAAATCAGTGAAATAACCATTCACATATTTATTCATTTCTTCCATCCTCCATCTAGCCATTCACTAAGCATCCACCGAGCACCCACGGACTGCGGTGCCAGACACCGTGTGAGACGCTGCAAGAGTCAACGAGGGGAACTGGGTTTTGAAAGGCAGAGAAGAGCCAGAGGGGCACTGTGGGCACAGGGACCACCAGCAGGAAGGACATCCTCGTGTGCTGGACCTGGGACACACAAGAAAACGAGGCAAAGACAAGGAGGGCAAGTGGGTTAAAAAGATGTCCCGGAGGATTCCAAGCTTTATGGGAAGGCACTGAGGTGCTGGGGACAGGCCAGGCACATGGTGAACCCAGAATCCGTTTTGTCGGTCAGAATTAGACTTGGATCTGAGAGCCATCATCGATTTCTAAAGACAGAAGTACGTGGTGAGTATTTTAGGAAGATGGCTGTGGCGGGCTGAACAATGGCCCCAGCCGGGAGGCCCACTCCGCATCTCTTGAACCTGGGAGTAGATTACGTTACATGGCCAAGGGGACTTTGCAGATGTGGTCAGATTCAGGAACTTCCAGTGGGAAGACTACACTGAGTATCCAGGTCCTTATAAAAAATGCGGGGGGTCAGAGGTCAGAGACAAGGCAGGGTGATGTAGGAAGCAGGGAGTGGAGTGATGCTGGCAGCCCCTAAAAGCCGGAGGAAGCAAGGCTTCTCCCCGGAGATTCTCCAGGAGGACCAGCCCCGCTGACACCTTGACTTCAGACTCCTCCTGGACTTCTGACCTCCAGAACTGTTCGAGAATACATGTGTGCTGCTTTGATCACAAAGCTCGTGGTCATTTGTTAAAGCAGCAACAAGAAGACTAGCACAACGAATGGATGAAGTTGAGGAGAGAGTGGAAGAGTCAGGGAACCACTGCCAGATCCATCCCAGGGGATGGTGACCTAAGTGAGAGGCTGTCACAGTCCCGCAGAGCGGATGGGTTAGAAAGATGTTACAAGGACAGAACCCCAGGGCTTGGCAGAGATGGGAGAGGAGGCAGGGAGGGGACAAATGTAGGTCCAGGTTTCTGGTTCGGGTGATCTAGCAGACTGTGGTGAGTGGGGGAAGGCTGTGCTACTCGGGGAAGACTCGAGTTCCTGGCCCCATTACCCGCTGGGGCCAAGGAAGTGCTGACCGTCCCTCTCCTTCATGGCTGCCCTCCTTTGCAGTCTGACCCTGAGCAAGACTGGTGCATGCCAATGAGCTAATCCAGAAAATCAACCTGGTCAAAATATGCAAGAGACCCTACTCAGGGGCTGCAGGGAACAAGGTCTGGAGGTTGCCTGGGTGGCCAGGGGAGGAGGGCGAGAGGATTTGGATGGGGTGGGCAGGAAGAGAGGCTAAAAGCGCTCTAGGTCCTAGCTCTGGAGTTGACTCTGCTGCAGCAGGCGGGGAGCCCACTCTGGGCCTGCTCACATGTGGATTTGGGGACCACGTCCTGCTGAGGATGGGAGGCTGCCCGATGGGTTCTTCACTGACTCACAGCCAGCTCACAGCCACCACTGCAGCCCAGAGTCACCCCTCCCTTTCCAAGTCGCTATCCATCCACCTTCAGCCCGAAGACACAATGGGGCCAGCGGGCCACTACGTGGCCCCAGGTGTGTCCTTAATCAGTCTAAACTGCTCCAACAAGAGGGACGTGGCACCGTTGTGAAGTGCTGATGGCACAACATCGGAGAGAATAGTAAATAAAAAGGAAACACCCGAGAGAGAAGCCGAAAAGGAGATGCCAGCATTTATGCAACTAGGCCAGAGCTCTGCGAACCCCCTCCTGGGGTGGGGGGCGGGGTGGAAGCCCAGCACTGGAAATGCAAATGTTTTCTGCAGCTTCAGGGTAGATCCTCAGAAGCCTGAACACCAGGTATCTAGTAAGGCTGTGAGGGACGACAAACCAAGCAGGTGGAGGGCTCCTCCCTTCTCCAGAACACGAGGACTGGAAAGGTTATGACCTCCCAGGGAGACAAGGCGGGGTGGGAGGGTTAATGCCTCCTGAGCATCACTGTGTGCCCGGCCCTGTGCTAGCTAGCTATAAAGGATGCAGGCTGCATGCAGCCAGCTGGATGCAGCCAGTTGGATGCTCTCAGGGGGCTCATAGGCCTCTGGGTGGGGGAAGGGGGGGGAGTTGGGCAGACATGGAGAGAAAGGAGTCCTGGGGGTATCCCAATAAAAATCCAGACGGCGTAAGGTGGGCATAGGCATCACCATGGGAAGAAGGCTCTGTTCCACCTGGTGGTTCAGAAAGTCTTTTTAGAATAGACAACCCTTTTTGTTTAATTAATGTAAAATTCACACACCATTAAATTCACCATTTTACAGTGAACTAGGCAGTGGGGTTTAGAACAGTCAGAATGTTTCATAGCCACCACCTCCGTGCAGCCCCAAACATTTTCATCACCCCAGAAGGAAGTTTTAGACCCACCTAGCAGCCTCCTTCCCCGCCTTCCTGCCAGCCCCTGGCAGCCACCGGTCTGCTTTCTGTCTCTCTGGATTTACCTTTTCTGGATATTTCATATAAATAGAGGCCTACGTGACCTTGGTGTCAGGCTTCTCTCACTTAGCATGACGTTTTCGAGGGCCATCGTGTTGCAGCGGGTATCACACCGTCATTCCTCTTTACGGCTGAATAACAGAGGAGGGGATTCTTGAGCTGATCTTGAAAAATGAGTGGGCGTGTGCAAGCCAGGGAGACACAGGGGAATGGCTTGCCTGGTGGGGGAGGGGCCACCAACACAGCGCTGAGACGTGACACAGCAGGGCCTCCTCTGGGGACCTCGTGATGACCGGAGGGGTAAAGAGCAGTGGAAGATGAGGCCTAGGAGGTAGAAAGCGCCCACTAGCAGACTAAGGGGACTCTGCATCTAGGCAACGGGAGTCACGGAAGGCAAACCAGGGGGTGACATGACCAGATCTCACTTTAGGAAAGATGTTCTGGCTGCAGGGTGGACCACGGAAGCAGGGAGGCCAGTGAGGCGGTTCCTGGGAGGGGGTGGGGCCAGCACTGAGGCAGGAGCTGTGGGGACACAGAAGAGGGACTGGCTGCAAGGGTGTTAAGCAGGTAAACCTAACAGGCTTGGCCCGCCCACCTTGGATGTGAGGGTGACAGACAGGCAGGGGTCTCAGATGAGTTCTGGGAGGAGAGGCTTTGCGGAGAGGGGATGAGGCAGTCCGAGGCAGCGGAGTTAACTTTTCGGCTTCTGTGGCATCCAGGTGGATGCCTCAGCCATGGCTGGCTGGCTCCTAGCCATTTGCTAGGCTAGGAGAGGTATCTGGGCTGCAAGGAAAGGTTCGTGATCTTACTTCATTTCTTCCTTACCAGAGTCTGTGTTACAGAACGGGCATGTTTCCATTCTACAGACAGGAAAACAGAGGCTAAGCCACCTACCCAAGGCCACATAGCTAATAAGTAGCAGAGCTGGGATTGTAAACCTATGTTTGGCTATTTCCTAAGCCCCCGAGCTTGCCATTAAGCCAAGCTGCCTTTTCAAGTCTTTCCCTGCAGCTCCCACTCCTCTCCTCAAACCCAAACCCACTCAGCACTTCTTCATAAGAAGGAATATGGGCCCGGGTGTAGCCCAGAGCAGCAATTCCGCCATCCTGATGTTCAACTGTGATGGGCAGGGAGTGGAGAAAGGAGAGGGATGGGGGAGGACAGCGTTTTCCAAGTAAACACTTAATGTTCCCCAGAACGCACTGGAGACGCTGCTGAACCTGAATGAGACCCCAGGGTGGTGAGGACGAGGCAGCCTCAGATAAGGTAACCAGGGAGACGTCCCTGAGGTGGAGAGTCGGAAAGCTGCATATTTTTTTATACCACTCAAGTGCCCGCTCTGGCCTCTCAATGCAGTGACATTAGCTGATCCCTCCCGTGTCACGTGGCCCAGCTTATGATGCCACGGTGGGGAGTTAACAATTTCATGAACAAATTTGGGGGTTTAGGGAGCTTCTTAACTGGCAGGAATAAACCAGCCCCAGAGGCAAACAAAACCCAGGGGAGAGCAAAACTACCCCCCAAAAAATAATTTGGGGTTGTGATTAGGTGCCATTCAAAGCAAGAGAGGCGATGGCGGAACCATTATCTTAATGAAGCAAAACAGCATCTTCTTGGAATGCTTTTGTAAATGAGTCCAGCTTGCAATCTCAAGGCCGAACAGCCCAGGCTGCTGAGGGCCAGGCTTGGCTATCAGATTGTCACTGAACTTGCATCTGAATAATTCAATGTGATTCAGCCACACTTTTTAACAGAAAACCTGATGTTTGCAGGGGTCATTAGGCATCCCTGGCTACAAACCTGTACCTCTGTGCAATGGTCCCGCCACGGTTCCCTGAGCCAGCTCTGCTCCTGCCCTGCCCCCACCCCACCCCACCCCACCCCACTGCTGTTATAAGCCTCCATTCTCCCTACACAATAGCTCCAGACAGTGTTCTATCGCTTCTGAATGCAGGAAACATTGTACTTCTTTCTGCTCTCACTGGGCTCATCAGGTGGCTAGAGAACACGTGACTGTCAGCTTTTCAGGTTCAAGTTCCTTTTCTTGGCATGGAGATATCATGTTCTGCAGCTGGAAAATGCGAGGGGAGGCACTTTGAAATCTGGAATCCAGCACATTGTAGTTCTCGTTGCTACAATTACTTTTTTTTTTTTTTGGTCTCTGGGAAGGCTTATTTTGTGACATAAGAAAAATGAGAAGGCAAAATTCTCATTTATTAAAAAATGTTTTTCCTATTATGCCTGAATAGTGTAAATGGGTTATTCTTGCCTACACAGCATTCATTTTACCTCCTCCTAGTAATGCACAATTATTTGGGGTGGGGCAAAACAGCATGCTTCTCTCCTGCCACCACCCCGATTCCAGGCTGGCACATGACAGGAGTTACCAATAACTATATTCTATTTCTTTGGACAGAGTGATGGGTTCAGGGACATGCAGATGACTGAAGGTAGGTGAATTATCAATTTCATTGAAATCATTAAAGAATACCCTTTTCCCATGGCGATTGCTATCTGTAAGGTTCATGTAAGCCTGGAGCTGCTGGGGGCCACCATGTGAGAAATTAAGTAAAACAGATATGAAAAGAGAGAATGATTAAATCCTGAAGATAGCATCTGTGTTCCTGGAACGAGCTGTACCTGAAGTCCATTTTGGCCAAACTATTCAGTTATGTGATCCAGTTTGAATTGGATTTCTGCTCTTCCAAGCAAGAGGGTCCTGACTCCTATAACCTATCGTAGTGCTTTTTGCTCAAAGAAGGTGTGAGAAGTTACCTCTTCATATAACCTACTTGCTGGATCTATCTTCAAAAATCTATCCCAAATCTTACCACTTCTCATCACCTACCATCAAGTTTCAAGCCACCAATATCTCTCACCGAAATTATTGTGAAAGTTTCCAACTTGCTTTCACCATTTCCCTTTCCATCCCTCTTCAGCCTATTTCCACTGAGCAAGCAAGCAAAGGAGCCTTTTTAAGTCTAACTCAGACCACATCACTCTTCCGTTCGAAACCATTCAGTGGCTTCCACTGCACTCTGGATAAAACCCAAAGGCCTCCCACCGCCTGCAGGGCTTCATCACGGCCTGCGAGGCCACGCAGACCGGCCAGCTCCCTCCCACCCGCGTCCTATCACCCTCCTCCCCTCCTTCTCAGCCCTGGCCACGCCCCCGCCGTCTCCTTGCTGGTCCTTGCTTGTGTTGGGTACGTTCTCGCCACAGGGCCTTTACACCTGCTCCCTCTCTGCCTCCTCTTGTTGCTCAGACTTCCCCTTTTTGAGGCCTCCCTTGACCATCTGTCTCATCTAAAATAGCCCTCTGCGCTCTTACCCCCTTGCCTGACTTTATTCTGTGGCGCTTCTGCTGCCTGGCATTCTGTCTATTTTCCATCTGTGCATTGCCTGTCTCCCCCACGACAGCACAGGCTCCATAAGGACAGGGATTTGTCTCTCTGGGGCACTGCTGTGGCCCAGGGCCCGGAGCAGTGCCCGTGCTTCACAGGTGCTCGGTAAATATTAACCGAGAGCCTGAGCAAGTGTGTATGCGGTAATGAATGACCTTGGGCAATTAGCAGCCTCCTTCCTCCATCCATTTTCCCATGTGTGAGGAAAGAGACTGGGCGAGATCGATGGTTTTTAAAGTATAGTTTGCCTTCAGGCTGCATGGAGGTGGCAGGGGGCCCTCTGGGGCCCTTCTCTGCTTCCACAGGGCAGCTCAACTTTCCGTTTTACATATTGGGGTTCCGTAAAAGAAACAAGCATGGAACACTGTTAAGAGGTGGTTTAGATAATCTGGATGACTTCAGTGCTAAGCTCCTCTTAGCAGGAGAATTCTGTGGGCTTTTCCTCGCCTTAAATTCTGAGAAAGTCTTAGTGGAATCTCTTTCTCTTCATTAAAGAAGCACGCAGGAGGTTACTGTCTTTTGGCACCAATTTATTACCCGGTCGGTACTGCTGACCCCTCCGCGCAGGAAAGTCCCGGCAGACAGGTGCCTGTGCTTTGGGTGTTTAAAGGAAATCTCTTTTCCCCTCCTCCTCACTTGGCAATAGATCTCTCGTTTTTCTTTTACTGCATGCAATTTAGAGAAATTGGCAACTTTCTTTAAAACTACAGAGATGTGAAGTTTAAACAGGAAGAGGAAATCGATCCATGCATGAGGCTAATTAAAAAGCGTCTCAGTAGACTGTGCTCCTCGCCTATTCTTGCACCATCTCGTGGAGGCAAAAGTTCCCTCCACAGACTCAGCATATTGAGAGACACACGTGGGGGGAAAGGCTCAGAGTCAACCTCAGACAATAACCTTCAGTGGGCTTGCCCCCAGGAAAGGGGCTCTGAGACCTGTCTTCTTTTACAACAGCATAGAAAGTTGGTGGAGAGACAAGAAAAACTGGGAACCAAGGCTCACGTAACCCGAACGGCATTGGTTCCTGCGGTCTCCTTGGAGAATACCGATATTCAGGGGCAGAAGGAGAGATGGACGGAGGGCAGGAGACAGAAGAAAACGGTGGGGGAGGGGTGTGACTTCTGTGTACTTAACATCAATCTCCCTGCAGGTCTTTCCATCACAAGGGCACGGAGATGCTTCTGAGGGTGCGAGGACTTGCCTGACTCCCACATTGGAGACAGTGATGGCGCCGTGATTCCAGCTCAGGCCCGAGGCCAGGGTTCTCTCCAGCACACGGCACGGCCTCCCAGGAGACCAGGTAACATGCCGGGGAAGCCAAGGACATGGAAGGGTGAGGAGGGACCACATGGTCATCTATCAAGCGTAACAGAAAGGCCAAGAAGCACATGCCCTGCAAACCCACCACTGGATTAGCAAACTGGCGTTCCTGCAAGAGCGTTTCAGGGACCCTTGTCCTGGGTTTGACCCGCACGTGGGGAAATGCTTCAGGGCGACCTTCGCAACGTGCAGCTCTGAACACAACCCCCGTGCTGAAAACCCTGCGCTGGTCTCCCCAAGGCCAGCCTCCTTTGCTCAGGCGGCTCCCTCTGCCAGGGATGTCCTTGCCAAACTCCTCATCCAACTCTGGTCCCTTCATGAGCACTCTTGTTCTGTCGTGTGTACAGAAAAGCATTCGCCGAGGCCTTGAGTCAGGGTTCGCAAGTCTGGGCTGAAAATAATGATGGGGGCGACGATGAAAGCAACATTTACTGGGCACCCCTCTGTGCTAGACTCTAAGTATTCTTTGTACAGTAACTCACTCGGTCCTCATGACCATCCTATGTAGTCAGGTCTTCCTATTTCATGGGTGAGAAGCCAAGACGCAGAGGAGTTAAGAAGCTGTGGGTAACAGGATGGAGACAGGGGCAGGGGGTGGCAATGGGGAGTGTTATGAACCGAATGTGTGTCTCTCCCCAAAATGCCTGTGTTGAAGCCCTAACTCATGGGACTGTATTTGTAGACAGGGCATTTAACAAAGCAATTAAAGTCAAGAGAGATTATAAGGATGGGGCCCTGATCCGATAGGATTACTGTCCTTATAAGAATAGACACCAGACAGAGAGACACACACAGAGAGAGACAAACAGAGAGAGAAAGAGAAAGAGAGAGCGAGAGTGCTTCCTGTCTGTCTATCTTTCTCGGCTATCTGCAAGTCAGGAAGACACCTCTCACCTAAAACCAAATCAACCGAAACCTTGATCGTGGACTTCAGTCTGTGGCATTTTGTTATGGTCGGCCGAGCTGAATAATACAGGAAGCATCAAAAAGAGAATGCTCCAGGAAGTTCTCTCAGAGGAGGTAGCGTTTTAGCTGAGACGTGAGTGAGGTGGTCATGGGAGTATCTGGGGGGCAAACCATCAGGCAGCGGAAACGGCAAGTGCAAAGGTCCTGTGACAGGAATCAGCCTTGCACACTGGAGACACAGAAGTGTGGGGAGCAGAGGACAGGTCCCAGGAAGGAGTGGGAAGGCAGGCGGGGGCCAGACCATGGAGGGCCTCTTAGACCATGAAGAAGAATCTGGATTTTGTTCTAAATGTCCCACTGGCCTACGAGGAGACCAAACAGGTCAGTGTCTGGAGGCGTGAACTGGGAGAGGTCAAGGTCACAGAACAAACATCTCTCCTGCCCCTTGCAGGCCACCGCCCACAGCTGTGCAGGCCTTGCTACTCAGCACTCCGTGGGGGACGCTGACCTGGGCTTTGCTGTGAATGTGGGCTTTGGGGCTGTGTAACCTACTGACCCTGCTCACCCAGAACCTCAAATGTGTCTGTAAGAGCGGGCATTCTCAAAGTGCTTTCGTTTTCTAATTAAATCCCAGCGACCTGCTCCCTGTAAGGGCATTACATTATCAGGCCATCTGCTATCTGGGAACAGAGGAGCAGGGAAGCAGCTGAATTTGGGGCAGTGGAGCACCAAGAGAGTTTCCAGGCAGTTCCTCCTATAGGCATCCGTATCCTCCTTATGCAAATCCAACTACTCCCACCCAGAGATACAAGGAGAAAAAGAGAAATAAAAAACTATCTAGATAGGGTGGGCAGATTTATCCACAGTTCTGGTCAATATGCAGATGCCTGAGAGTGCATGAGGGACCGGAAACAGGACCTGTGGTTCCCTGGGCTCCACTGCCTCTCAGAAGGTAAGCCTCTCCAGCCCCGGCTGGGATTCTGCAGTGTCAAGGACACTTCCAACTGCAAATCCGCTGTCTATCTTAACGCTTGGGTGAAGTGCGGCTCTGCTGTACAGATCAGAGGCTAGAAGAGGTTGTCCGCTCTTCAGCATCCGTCGGGCCCCTGCTCTGCACCAGGCTGCAGTTCGTTCTGGGTTCACAAGAGGATAAAGTCTCATTTTAAAGGGAGCAGAAGAGCACAGTCAGGGAGGTGGCACTCGAGATGACTCTTGAAGGAAAGACAAATGCGACGAGTTCCTCAAATATTTGACCCTGAAAGACACTGAGTCTTTCACGTCTCAGCACTCCACCTCCAAGGGACTCATTTTCTGCCAGGGGAGAAGGACTAGATACCAAGAATAGCAGGCAGTACCTGCTCTAACGGAGTGAGGCCCAATGCCGCGGTCTGAAAAAAGACAAGAGTCCTTCTGGGAAACACAGGGGGTGCTATACATCGGAGGGGACATTCGGAATGCCTATGAAGGACTCACTCAGCTAATAGTGAGGGTGGGTGGGGTAGGTAAAATAAATTGCCCCCTGAAGGTCCTAATGCCTGGAATCTGTGAATATGTCACCTCACAGGGGGAAAGGGACTCAGAAGATGTGATTACACTAAGGATCTTGAGATGGGGAGATTATCCTGGATTATCAGGGTTAGTTCAAGGTCATCGAAAGAGTCCTTATGAGAGGAAGGTGGAAGGGCTGGAATCAGAGAAAGGGATGTGATGGTGGAAGCAGTGATGCAGTGTGAGAAGGACTAGGAGGGCCGCCATTGGCTTTGAAGATGCAGGAAGGGGCCACAAGCCTGGGAATGCAAGAGCCTTTAAAGCTGCAAACGGCAAGAAACATGTTCTCCACTAGAGCCTCCAGGAGGAACACAGCCCTGCCAACACCTTGGTTTTATCCCAGGGAGACCCTTCAGCCTTTGAGCAGCAGAACTGTAAGATAATCCATGTGTGTTCTTTTAAGCCACTGAGCTGGTGGTGATTTATTTCTTACAGCAGCCACGGGAAACTAATACAGCGTTGAAGGGCGTTCTGGGCGGGGGGAACAGCACACACATCCTCTCTCCCCTTCCCAGTACACACTCTCGCCACACTTACCCCGGCTTTTCTTTGCCAGCCCTATCTTCTTTCTTATTGTATGCCCCTGGACACCAGAATAAGAAAATAATCTGCTTGTCCTTTTGGAGATTCAGAATGTACTTTGTGTACTGGAGAAGGCCCTGAGAAGTTCTGTTTTGTTTTGTTTTTAGGTCTGTTTGTCTAACCTAGTGGCTTTCAACCTGGCTGCACACTAGAATCACGTGGAGAGATTTACAAAATACTTATTTCTAGGTCCTGTCCCTCAAGAGGGACTCAGGAATGTAGCCCAAACGGCAGTTGTCAAAGCTTCCCACATGCAGCCAGGGCTGGGAATTTCTCTTGAACTCACTAGTTTCCAAACATACTTGCCTGAAAGATTTCTTTTCACATAACACCTATTAATGTCCCCATGGAACTGAGATGACGTCCTGTGGGACACACTTTGAGGAATGCTGGCTAAGGCAGCAGTTTCTGGACTTTAAAGAAGTCCCATTTCCCAGCTGCAAGCCCCGCCATACCGCATCTGGAGCCGAGGGCCGTGGCCTGGGACTCTGCAGGGCTAACAGGTCCCCCAGATGACCTGATGACCCTATGAGTTTGGAGCACGTCAGGCACCAGACGGGTAGGGTGGAGACGTGTGCAAGCAGCTGAGGGTAAGTTCCTTGATTCAGAGCTTCTCTAACGCAGGGGATTTCTGACCCTCCTACCACCTCAGTCCCATGCTGCTGCCCCCCAGCAAGGGCACCCTAACTAAGCAGGGCGACTAGGTCAGCATCAGGCTTCGAGTCTGGCTAGGTGGTCAGGGAAGGGTGTGTGTTCATTAACCTGTGTGTCATCTGGTTCAGCTGTCATCTCTCTGGGCTTCGGTCTCCTCGTTTGCAAAAACAGCAAAAGGATCTCTGAGTTCCCTGCTCATACCTCCCACTCCTCCATGTCCCTCTGGTTAATGCAATTTCAAAAGTGTTGCCACTTGGAGGATGCTAAGCACAAATTAGTCCCTTCACTGTCTCTTTCAACCCTGCAGGACTGATGTGTCCTGCTTGGGTGGAGGAACAATATCCAACAGTAAGCATGTGGACTCGGGCACCTGACCCAAGCTCAGACCATGAGCTCTGTGGCCGGGAGCATATGGCTTGAACTTGCCAAACCTCCGCTTCCCCCTGTGCACAATTGGGCAAACGGCATTAGGCGCAGTGCATGGGCTGTTGCAGGGATGAAAGCAGAGGCTGGGTCCAGTGTCAGCAGAGGGTCTGGCATCCATTAAGAGCTCAATAAATGTCTGCTGTGGAAGGTGGCAGTAAAGTGGAGTAATAGAGATCCACCCTATAAACACTATCGATTGTTGTAATAAGGCCCACGATTCCAAAACGACACTGAAACTGCTCATCTCTTGTGATGAGTCAGGGTTGCTGGGGCCCCAGAATCACTGAAGCACAAAGCGAGTCATGCTCTCTGGCCCCCAATGCTGAAGGCAGCAAGGGGGGGGTCACTCCCAGCCTCCAGAACAAATGCATGGCGAGATAGTGGTTGGGAGTTCATAAACCAATGACCCATCGGTGCCGTTAAAACTCACCCTGCTGGGCACGACTGGTCAGTCCTGTGGGCCGAGGGCCATGGTGAGAGGAGGCATAAATCTGTACAGCTCCACGGGGCCCTGGAGCCAATGGGCCACGGGATCAGAGATGGTGGCTCAGAGGGCTCGCAGTGTCCTAAAGGCGGGGACAGTGAGGACCAGAGGGCTAAGGAGACTCACCGGGGTGTCACAGCTTGCCTGAGGAAGGCTAGGAAGGAGGAGCAAAGAGGAGGGGGTGCTGCCCTGTATCGAGCACCTATGAACAGCTCACATGAACTCAGGCAAAGTCTGAGGACTACCGGGCACTGTACTAAGTGCCTGGCATATATCACAGCATTAAATCCTCATAATCCACACAGGAGAAAAGGAAAGCTCAGGCAGGCAACAGGCCTGACCAGAGGAGGGCCTGGATCTTCTTTCTCCAAGCCGCCTGCTCCTCCTCTCTCAGGCCCAGAAACATTGGCCCCGGGCTCTCTTTCCTTCTCGAGATAGCAGCCCTGCCGGAGAGAACTGTCCGAGTGATGGAATGTTCTCTATCGGCACTGCCCGCCAGGGGCCACTAGCCACACACGTCGCTGCTGACCACTTGACATGTGGCTGGAACAGCCCAGGCACTGAATTTTAAATTCTATTTAATTTTAATTAATTTAAACCTCATGAACCGTAAGTGGCTAGCGACTGCTGTACTGGAAAGCACAGTGCCACATGGGTCATTTCACCAACACTCAAGGCTTCATTTCCCGTCTGTGCCTCGATAGCTCCCAAATTCCATGTCCTGCTTGGATATGCTGTATCCAGATGTTTGCCTAACATCTCGTTTTATCACAAGCACCTTAAATTCAACTGGTCTAGAATGAAACCCATGCTGCTCTTCCTCATTCCCCATTCTTCACCCGGTTTTAGGAAACGGCCCCTCCATTCACCAGCTTCCCGGTCGCCCTTACATCCTCTTCCCTTTGCCAGCAGCAAATCCTTTACGATAAATCCTTTATCATCAGCATCTGTCCAATTCAGCTCCGTCTCCAGTGCCAAGTGCCTGGTCCACACAACCTTCACCCCTTGCCTTCAGCAACCTCTTGGTAATTGCATGCACTCCCGGTGCTCTATCTAGCCTCCACAGAGCACCAGAGGGATCTTTACAAAATGCAAATCCAGGTGAGTTCTCCCCCCCACCAAACCCTCAATGAGACCCCTGCTCTCAGGACCGAGATCAGAATCCCCCGTCTGTCCTTCTCTCCCTCTCTCTGGCCGCTCTCCCCTCAGCCCCATTCTCACGCCTACTCCCGGTCCCACGTCCAGCGGCTCAAACACAACACACAACCATCTGGTCCAGCACATTTTTTGCCTTTTTTTTCTCTGGCCGGAACCCATCCTGCCCCCTTCTTTAGCCTAGCTGACTTTAAAAAAATCACTTATTTATTTATTTTAACCCTCACAGACCTGGAGGCACACTAGGTTCAATTAGGTGGCTGTAAACCAGGGCCTCTCGCTTAACTGCAATCAGATGATGGCTGAGCCGGGAGGTGTCTTGACCTCAGACAGAGCCGGCGGCTTCAGGGACGCGTGCCCTGTGCCGGTGCTCAGGGCCCTGCACTTAGAAGGGACTTGTGCTTGGTTTAGTGCTATGCGGTCACCATCGCTAGCTTTTTAGTTAATTTTTAACAGTTTTTTTAGGTTTTTTTTTTTTTTTCCATTTTGCACTGGGCCTGTTGGCCTCTACACCTACAAGTGGTCTTTCCACGTGACCTGGGCTTTCTCACAGCATGGCAGCTGGGTTCCAGGTTTGAGGGTTTCAAGATGGAGAGCCACAGCCTAGCTGACTCCTTTAGAGAGTCATTCAACAGTCCCTTGCTTGGGGAAGGCTGCCAGACCCCCAGGTCCTGGTCCTGGCCTAATGCCCTTAGAGCGTTAACTTCCTTCCTAGCACCCCTGTACTTTTGAGGGCTATAGAATGGAAGAGGCAGGAGCCTGAGTTTTGCTCACCATTGTGCCTCCGGTGACCCCCACGGCATCCAGCACATAGTACTGCCTCAATTAACACTCACTCAATGGGTGAATGAGTAAAAAAGTCACAGAGCCCCACAGTAACTAGCAGAGCTTTAATAAGAACCCCCAAACTGTCCGACTCTGAGGCTATGGTCTTTCCCAGAGTCTGGGAGCAGTGGGTGGGTCCAAGGCTCAGGAAGCCAGAGTCCCTGGTTTCATTTCCAGCTTTGTTACTTAGTTGCTGCGTGACCTTGGGCACATTATTTAACCTTCCGGGGCCTCATTGCCCTCATCTGCAAAATGGAAACCACAGGTCTGATGTAAGACAATATAAAATGCGTGTCGGACACTAAGTGCTCAGTAAATGTTAGCTATTCCCAGGTCTCCCTAAATCCAGCCCAGCTCCCCTCCCTACCACCTTCCCAGGGATGAGCCCTGCCTGTCACTAACAGTTAAGGAGCTCCCCAACTGTGCTGAGTGTTTAAACTCTTTCCTGACAATCCTTAAATTTGCAAATTAGAAATGTCAACATTACACCTTGAATGAGCTAGATAAGGATGAGACAGCAGTCTGCAGGACTCTGGGTTTTAATAAAAGAAAAATAACCAACAATATCAATTTTTTAAAAAGCACCTGATGCACAATTTCCAAATTACCACTCTTTGTATTTCTCCCCTTTCTGTGCGTTGCAGTTAAATTACCTTTCTCAGAAAATCTTGGCCACACAGAGCATGCCTGTCTCCTGACAAAGCCGCACACGTTTTTAGCATCCGCTCGGGGTTTCATTGTGGCGAGCACAATACACAGTAAGAGACAGTTTATCATATTTGGTCGGCTTGCCCCTCATTTTTTCCAGCTGACAGTTTTATTTATCTCGTTGCAAAGACACGTTCCATGGGGGGATGGGAGGCATTTGAGGGCTTTGCACCCATCCTCGGCATTTGCCCGACATTCCTGGGAGGAAGAGCCCACACCACATCCCTGGGCAACCTGCAGCAGCAATCCAGTGAGTATTTCAGGGCTAGTGTCCCGTGGTTCAGTCAAAAATACGGAGGATCTCCCCAAGTCACTGCCCCTTACCGCAAGTTCTCACATGGGCCCTTTCCTGGGGGGCCTTAGGAGGCCAGGCAGACCCCATTCATGTCCCTGATTCTTCTCTCCTGCCTCTACTTATACCCCCTGTCATGTGACTCTGCAGTTCCTTCCACAAAAAGACCAGACTCTTTTTCTCTACCCCTTGACTTTGAGGTTGACCACGCAATTGCTTTTACCAACAGAATGAGGCAGAAGGGACGGTACTGTCCCAGCCTCTGCCTTAAGAGTCCTTGCAGGTTCTTGCTCTTGCATCCCTGCATTGCCACGACAAGCATGTCCCCTGGGCAGCTCTCTCGTGCGGGACCCAAGACAGAGCACACATGGAATAAATTTGATTCTAAACCTCAGTGAGGACCCTCACCCCGCTGAATCTGTAGTTTGAAGCACAGTGGCCCAGTCAAGCCTAGAATATTTCCGCTGTCTCCCCTGGTCCGCAATGTGTAAACAATTACAAGTAGTTATTGTTTGAAGCCACAGTTTCAGTGATTTGTTACACAGCAATAATTAATCAGTATGGGAAGGGAGGAAGAGCGTCAATTCTGTGCTAAGCCAAGTGTCTACACACACTATCATATTTCAGCCTTCCAGGACCCCTGGGCATTAAGTCCTGTTTTGTACCCACATTACAGATGAGCAAACTAAGGCTCAGAGTGACTTGCCCGGGGCCATACAGGGGCAAGCATTATCCTAAATGCTTTATACTTATTAACTCCTTTAATCCTCATGACAGTCTTAAGATGTAGGCAATGTTATTTTCAAGACGAGGAGACAGGAATGGAAAGGTTAAGTGACTTACGCAAGGTCAAGCAGCTGGGGAGTGGCAGAGTCAGGAGTCAAAACCCAGCCAGGCCTGTGTGACTCCCAGGCCCGAGCTCATGGAGAAACTGGAGGGAGGGCCTAATTGGAGGAGGGGAGCTCAGAGCTCCCAGAGGAATATAGTGGGGGCTGAGCTGGGTGAGTTTAGACTTTATAGGTGGGTGAGTTTCAACCAGGGATGGGGCTGGTGAGAGTCAGGAAGTCACCTATGGGTTGTCCTCTCCACTACCCTGCCAAGAAACACCTGGAGAATTGTGCTTATATTCTACTTGGTTTCTTGTTTTGTATCTGTCTTGCCCCATTAGACCGTAACCTCCATAAGCATAGAGATTTCTGCCTGCTTTGGTCACTACTAGCCTATCCCCAGCACCCAGAACAGTGCCCAGCACACCACAGGTGCTCACCAAGCAGCACCCGGTGAGTGAATGAAGGGATGCCAGTGAACTTGACTATGGATTGCTTGGGACCACCTTGGCACTCTGAGCTGACCTAAGGCTGCTGAGGCTCCTGGGCTTGCAGTGATGACACTGTGAGGCCGGGGGTGGTGGGACTGAGCAGGAAAACCAGGGCATGTTTAAGGGGAAGCCCAGCAAGTAACCGGCTCCATCTGGGGAGCACAGCTGGAGCCAGGCACCATTCTGAGCGCTCAGTGGGTATAAACTCACACCCCCGCCAACAACCCGTGGGAGAGGCACTATCGCAACCCCGGGGCCAACAGGGGAGGAGACTGATACCCAGAGAGGGAAAGTAGCTTGTCTCCCGCTGAAGAGTGGTAAAACCAGAACCAGCTCCCAGGAGTACGCCTGACTCTGCTCAGCCGCTACCACATGCTGCCCCCACACTAACCAGAGCAGGGAAAGAAGAGACTTTCCAAGGACATCCAGACCACACCCTCTTTTACAGATGGGGACACTGAGGGAAGGTAGTGGACACATTATACCTGAGTCACGAGCTGGTCCAGAACAGGGCAGGGACCTACAGCTGGATATCTAATCACTCAGCTCATTCATGGGCCCTGTGGACAATGGGCCCTGAGAGGGTGGGGGGGCCCTGAAAGCCAAGGGCACCGAACCCCGGCTTCCTTGGCTGGCATCCACGCCAGGCCGTGTGTCTGTTCAAAGCACAGGCCCCCAGGGACTGGCTTTGCTTCCGGGCACGAGCTGGTGGATCGGGTGCCCACATGGCTCTGGTCCAGACCCGAGGATTTCCACGTGTCTGCGTTCCCCAGCCCCTGCAGTCACTCAGCAGGGCCACCCGACGGCAGGGCCAGCACCGACCCCTTGTCGGCCCCCACCGCTTGGTTGGTCGCTGCCTTCAGGAAAGCACGACACTGTGCGTCAATTTAAAGAAAAATACATGTCAATAAAAGCAGCGACCGTTTTATTCAATCCTCACAATGACTCTGGTGGGCTGCCGTCATCGCTGTCTCCATTCAACACATGCGAAAAGTGAAGTAAAAAGCCGAGGTCCCACTGCTTAAGGAAGAGTCAGCCCTGGCAGCAGGCTGGGTACCGTGCCAAATGCTTTTCGCAGGTATTCAATCACTACAACTCCACGGGCAGGCCCTACTATCAACCTCACAGCACCGGGAAGACAGCTGAGGCTCAGAGAGATGAGGTACCTTGCCCACATCAATAGATAGTAAGTAGAAGATCCAGGTGGCCTGATTCCTAACCATCAGGCTGTACTGCCTCTAGTACCACAGGGCTCACTGTTCAAATGACTGGCACACAGGACACACTGCATTGGTCCACTGTGGCTGCTCTGGTGACTCGACCTCCTCATGGTCATCCTGAGATGTGTTCTGTCCCAACCCACTCACGGCTGGCCCCCGTGGGACCCCCACCCCAATGCCAGTGCAGCCCCTCAGCATCTGTCCCTGGGCTTGCTGGTGGGGCTGCTTCTCCAAATCTCACTCAGCTAGTCAGAACCAGGGCTCCTTAGGACCTACTCCGGAGGGTTTTAATGTTTAATTATTTGTTCATTTACAACCACAAGAAGCCTCTATGCGGAATCTCTTTCAGAAGCCAAACACAGACAACAAATAAAAAGGCACTGCTCTCCTGTCCGGGGGCTTCTGAGCCCCCAGGAGCATCCCGGGGAGCATCTGTGGATCTCACTCTGAAAACCAGGTGGGGAAGTCACGAGGTCTCTGGGAGGAAGAAAGGGGCACCTTTCATTAAGTGGCAGCCACAGCGGAACAGTGGCATGAACACAGGCTTTGAAGTCACAGGAGTGTGGGACTGAATCCGACTCACCAGGCCATGTCCTTGGCACGGCACCTGCCCTCCAGAAGAATCTCACAGCTCTGTGAAAGTGAGAGGAGGCAGGTGATGTCTAATACCCAGCACAGACAGAGCCTGGCACTCGGGAGGCTGTCTCAAACCAGCAACTCTGTTCTTCTCATGGCTTTCTGCAGTAACGCCTTCCATAGCATTCGCCTAAATGCACAGAGGCATCGGGGACCACGTGAAAAAGAGAAAGAGACACGCACACTTGCACACAAGTATTCACGGCAGCATTATTCACAACAGTCAAAAAGTGGAAGCAGCCCAAATGTCCATCAAGGAACGGATGGATAAGCAAAATGGGGCCCACCCATCCAATGGAGTGTTATTCGGCGGTAAAAAGAAATGAAGTTCTCACACATGCTACAACATGGATGAGCCTTGAAATCATCATGCCAAGTGAAAGAAGCCAGACCCAAAGATGAGATGTCCAGAACAGGAAAATCCATGGGGACAGGAAGTCACCATCAGCGGTCACCAGAGGCCGGGGGAGGGGAAGGTGAAGACTGACTGCTGAGGGGTGCGGGGTTTCTTTGTGAGGTTACGAAAACGTCCGAGCATTGGATGACAACGGCTGCACAACTCTGTGAGGAACAAAAATTACTGCATTGTACACTTAAATTTTTTTTAAAAAAGGAAAATAAGATGAGGTCAAATAAATAAATAAATGATGGTGGTTTATGTTTTGAAACAAAAAAGATATATGTTTGTGTCCATGATATGCAAAGTTCCTGTTGTTAGGTCACCACTCGGAGGACATCAATCTACTGATTCAACTGAAAATACAAAGCCTGTATTTGGGACCTACTCTGTGCAGGGCCCTGGGCAAAGGCACTGTGAGGACAGAGAGGTCTGTCTAGTCGACTGGTCCTGTGTGTCCTCAACCAGCTCCGAGTCCGGTTGGGGAGACGCTTCACAGGTGGCACGGTTGTGATGTGAGCACTGTCAGAGGGCACAGGTAATGTGCAGTGAGATGTTATAGCAGGGGAGGGAGAACTTCCTCCCAAGGAGATCAGGGAAGGCTTCATGGAAGAGGCTGCACCTGACCTTGCCCCTGAACATAGAATTTGGACATAGTAAACATGAGGGCTGGCATTCTAGGTGAGGCGAATAACATGAGTAGAGGCAATGAGTTGGGAGAGCAGAGGAATGTATGGGGAAAGGGAAGCCATTTGGGCTGGGGTGAGGGGGTTGGGTGGTGAAAGGGACGCTGGGAAGTGAAGCTCTGCAGGTCATAAAAATAATGGCAAACACGAGGCAACGTTCTCGGGGTGCTACCACGAGCCAGAAGTGCCCCAGTCACTGCACCTGGATGAACTCAAGCACTGATCGCACCAACCCTGGGAGAGCGACTATGCTATCATTTCCTATTTTATCAGTGAGAAAACTGAGTCACAGAAGGGGGAAGGAACTTGCCCTTGTCACACAAATGGAAGGCTGCAGAACCAGCTGTGCTACCCAGAACTGATGGGGCAGGGCACGTTCTCTTGAGCCCTCCCACCGAGCAAACGGCTGCAAACGGCTGCAAACAGCTGGAATCCCAGGGCTGCATTTTGGCTGTGCAGCCGGGCACCACACAATCCTAGAGGACGCCGTTCACGTGGACTCTTCTGTGACCGGCACCCACTCGGGCTGGGCAGGGCACAACGTGGCCAACCGTATGCTGTGGCCCAGACGGAGGTATTGCGTTCGCCAAAATGCCCATGAACGTTTCTTCCGTAGGATTACTAGTGCTTAATTGTCTTTAACTTCATTTGAAACAGTTTTGTTAGATTGTATTGTGACCGCTGTCATATCAGCGTGCATTTAAAAAAACTTATCAAAATTGGTGAATTTTTGTGCAGCCATTTTAACGTTGAAGATGGAAGAAGATGCACAACGTTGTCAGCAAAATAGCACAAAAAGGATGGTATTAGGCTTTATTATTTCAAGAAAGATAAAAATACAACTGAAACACAAAAAAAGATTTGTGTAGTATATGGAGAAGGTGCTGTGACTGATCGAAAGTGTCAAAAGTGGTTTGCCAGGTTTGTTGGTACCATTGATATTTTGGCCAAATAATTCTTTGCTATGGGGCTGTCTCGTGCATTGGAAGATGTTTAGCAGCACCCCTGGCCTCTACCCACTAGAAGCCAATAGTGGGAGATAGTCGACACACTCAAAATATCCCAATCAGTAAAGTTATTGGTGAAAATAAAATGTGCCTTTTATTTTATGGAAAAAATGTAACAGACTTTTTGGCCTACTCAATACACCTCCTAGAGCTGGTGAAGCAAACCAACATGTTGCCCACATCCCTTCTAAGATCTGCTCACCAAAGCAGAGCATGGCAGCGAAACAGCAGAGCCCCGGGTTCACAGCACCCTGGGTTTGCATCCTGGATCTGCCACCTCATTCTGATGCGAGGCCTGGGGTGCGGGCCTCAGCAGACCTTACTATCCTCAGCTACAAAATGAACAGCCATCAGAGTGCCTTCCCTGTGGGGTGGCTACGAGGTTTACACGCACTCAGGTACATGAACACGTGTCTGACGCGGTGATGAATAAGGCGCGGAGTGAGGAGAGGGAGCCCCGATCCAGGCCGCCCCCGCCAGGGGAGAGGCTGGGCCATCCATCAGGGCGGCCCGCCGCAGTGAGAAAGCACCTGCTTGTAATGAGCGCCAGAGCACCATGCATCAGTGCCCCCCAAACCGGTGGAAACACTGGGTGGGCATTACTCCTGGAAGCCAGAAGAAGCCCCAGGAGGGCCCAGGCCATCAGGGCGTTCGCAGAATTCTCCATCTTTCAGGGTGATACCAGAAACACTTGGAGTGGCTTTCAAAGGTGATCTTGAGCAGATCCGTCTCGATTATGCATTTTAAAGAGGCACGAGGTGGCGGCAAGGAGAGCTCCCGAGGAGCGATGGGGAGGTGGCCCGGCTGCACCGTCTGTGCTGAGCAGAGGCCTTGTCTTCATGGGGCCAATTCCCTAAACTGCGGTTTCACTGGGCCCTCCCCCCGCACCCCCGTCCCAATGAAGGCAATATGGAAAGCTGTCTCTGTGGAAACGAGTTCTTTCCAGCAGATGGGATGGGGCGATTAGAATAAAATCTGGTTGCCATCGATTTTGTTTTCTACATAAACTCCCAAGCCTTCCAGGCACTGTATCAGGTCCCTTCTGTCTGTGCACCGCTGATCTGGGGAGGGGGCCGGGAAAGGAGGGTGGCTCGTGGCACCCTCGGAGTTCTGAGTGCGTGAGCAGCCCTCTGGAGGGTGCCTTCCTGGCCTGGTGTTGCCTCGGCCCCTGGGATCTGTGACAGCAGTGGGCTCTCTCTGATCAGCCAGTCTGTGCCCCCCGAGTGCTGAATTTCTTTATTTTAAAATAACAAGAATGTTGCTGAATCGATAGAGGTTTTTTTTCTTTTTTAACCAAGGATAAGGAGAATAACATTTATTAAGAGTTGACCTGGCGAACAGCTTGCAGGCATGATCTCACTTTATTTGCCCTAGGAGGTGCTAGCGGGCATCTGCAGGCTCAGCTGAGGGATGAGGAGACCACTGGAGAGGTGCAGGCACCCCCGGGCTGAGGCAGCTGGTAGGGCACCACCCATCCCCCAAGTTTTCCTACGGATTCTGGAAAGAGGCAGAGCCTGCTTACACAGCCCTCTGCACGTCTGGCCCGTGTCATGCCAGGCACAGGGACCCTGAGAACCAGGAAGAGTCCAGATCTGCCGCGGGTGACACACACATCTCCTCGCCCGGTTTTGGTTTGCCCGTCTGGCCAAAGGAAGTTAATGAGACCGCCCCCAACAGGCAGTCAGGAGGTTCCCTTACGTACGTGATCTACGGAGGATGTCTGGGACACTACAGGTGCCACCTTAAATGGCGTGCATGCAAGCAGGCACGTGACCTTCATCCGAGGCCTGTGGGGGTCCCCTCAGGAACAGGGAGCACATGGGGGAGAAGAAGGAACAAGGATCTGTGTCTAAGGCAGGCTATACCTGGGGACCACCCCCTTCCCACCTCCCAACAGCACAACTTGGGTAAGAGACAAACATGGGGCATGAGAGAACCCACAGATTTCCAATCTACTTGGCCAGCTTCAGAGATGCAAAACCAGGAAGCGGAGGAATTTAGGGGTGAGCAGAGGGGACGGGATGCTGTTAGGTAGGAATTCTATCTGGGAGGCCTGGGGTGGGGTAAGGCAGGGCTGAGGCAGTGGCAGGCCCCACCGCTCCCACCAGTCAGAATCCTGGGGTTGGGGGCAGAGCTTGGGGTGCCTGCCGGTCAGGACTTGAGAAAGGTAATACAGCAGTGTGTGGGGAGGAAGGGATGCTGCAGCTTGGCTGACTCATTGTGGGGAGAAAATTACAGGACGAAATGTCAGTAAAGGAGTTCCCGGAAGCCATTCAGAGGCCAGCAGTAGTGGCTGGACCACGGATTCCCATCCAGGTGAGGAGAAGGAAAGGGAGGTACCACATCCCGAGGGCTTTTCAGTACCTCACTCTCTCCTCAAACCAGCCCCGGGAGGCAGCTGTTATGAGGACCACTTTGCAGATGAGAAAGCAGAGGTTCAGAGCGGTTAAGAGCCAGTCCATTAGGGAATAAAGCCAGGCTTTGAATCCAGGTCCGCCCTTCACTCCTGCCCTGCTTTACCCCGGGGGAGGCAGTATAGTTAGTAGTTAACTGCATGGCCTCAGTGTACCTGGGTTCCCGGGTTCACATCCCAGCTCAGCCACTCAAAACTTTGTGGCTTTCAGTAAGTGATTTGACCTCTCTGAGCCTCAGTTTTCCCATCTATAAAATAGGATGGCACCATTAGTAATAGTACTCTCCTCCCAGTATTGTGGATATTCAAGAAAGTTTGTCAAGTAATCAGCACATAGTAAAAATGCAGCTAATGGTGGCTGTATTGTAATTACTTCTTTACTCTCCACCAAGACTGTCTTAAGACTCAAGATAGGGCTGGGCCAGTGGGCAGGGAGGCTTCCAAGGACCCGCTCTGGGAAGGCAGAAGATGGGGAAGGAAGGAAGGCAGGAGGAGCCAACAAGAATCCTGAGCGGTTGTTACCTATCGTGTAAAAAGAAGAGGTCGAAGCTTAACATGCTATGTACATGGGATTTAAAAAGGAAAGAGGTTCCTTTTATTCCTTATTGTTTTGTTTATTATGTCATTCCTTCATATCTAGAGCAGTGATTCTTAGACTCCAAGATTTCATAGATCAGGAATTCTTCCCTGAAGTAGAAACCAATATTAGGGACCAATTTTGTGTTATACCAAATGGCAGAGGCAACCACTAATTATTATCAGTATCATTTTGGATTTTTTTCAAGGACATGTTAACGTCAGCTCAGTATCAAGCACCAGCCTTTAAACTGTATATATTTTGCATCTTGGGAAAGCTCTTATTTCTGTCTAGTTTTGTCCCAGACTGTTGAGGACTTGGGCAGGGACCAGTGTGCAGGCCGGCGATCGGGCGTTCCTGGTGTTGAATGTCCCCTATCCTGCCACTTGGGAATGCTGGTGACTGGAGAGGTGTCTATTTCCTATAATTACTGAGTGTTAATGTAATCGCCGAAGCAGAGAGCCAGCTGGAAAGGATGGAGTCTGACATCCCGCAAAGACAGACGGTTAAATAAGTCATACGGCCTGCAGACAGCCTGGCTGCTGGGTTATGTAACCGCCTCCCCTCGGCTGCCTTTCTGTGGGTCTATTTCTCCGTTTGGCCTTTTTGTGCTTTTGCTTTCTGTGGCCGAGCCTCCACAATAGGCAGAGAAAATACTGGACATGAAAGAGGACCCATTTGTGAGCACGGTGCAGACAGCCACTTCCTTTGTCTCCAGACGCAGAACCAAACCCCAGGTTTCCATGGGAGCCGGGACGCGGCCCCGAGAGAAGTCCCGGTGCTGCGGCGTGATCCCGCATGTGAATGTGGCCTGCTCCGCGGCCTGGCACGCGCAGGCAGGGGACGGGCCTTCCCCCGTGGCGGGGGGGCTCCTTGAGACACTCAGTTAATGCATTTTAATTTGTCCAGGGCCTTCTGAAACAGGGCTGCTGAGAGACGCAGGGAGTAATCAATCCTCTGGCAATCCATTTTCCTCCGGGTACCGGGTCTGCATGTAAGAACTGGCAAAAGGAGATTAGCTTGAGCAGATTCCAGCAGTGAGCTGGTAAAGGCCACTCCGCCAGGCCGCTGTAGGGCAGGGGCGAGTCCCTCTGTGTGCTCCGCCCACTTGTAAATAATAGCCATAACAATAACAGCGGCAACACGGCCACTTACCACGTACCAGATGCCACGGCTGAATGCTTCATCTCACTAAATTCTCACACTCCCCTCAGAGTACGTGCCTGTTTCACAGAAGGGGAGACTCAGGCTCAGACAGGTTCGGTTCAGGGGAAGAGCCACACACGCGGACACAGACGAGTTTCATCAAAGCATCACAGCCAACGCGCGGAGACAGAGGGAAACAATAATTCCGTACTTCCGCGTTGTTTTGTATATCAGGGTTGCCTGGAGTACTTGTTCAGAACACGGATTTCTGGGCCCGGGCCCAGATCTCTGCAATCAGAAATTCCAGCAGAGACTTCCGGCCAAGATGGAGGCATAGGTAGACGCACTGTGCCTCCTCGCACAACCAAGATAGGGACAACAAAGATATAGAAACAAAATAACAACCAGAACTGACAGAAAATTGAAGTTTATGGAAGTCGGACA